>CM060905.1:1098096709-1098721709 GCA_030737815.1 Allium fistulosum
GGGAGGAGAATGTAACAACCCAAAATTTTAGTTGTTTGATTTTGAATATTTAATTGATGTTAAATATTGCAATAATTTGTTTTTATAGTTTAATAACTTGAAATTCAAACATATGGATTATTTAAATAATATAATCTTGAATTTAATTTGAATAAAATGATTTCGAAAGCCTATTTAAACTCTTGTTAAATAATAATGATAATAGTACACTTTTAATTTACAATTAAAAGTGATTAAACTAGTTTTAATAATAATTCCTTTTGATTGATGTGTGAAATTATTATTCTGGGACACCATCTCGGATTTTGATGAAACCTATGCCATTAGATTCGAAATAATAAAATGATGTGCGCCGACAAGTTTCGTGACGAACCGATGTACCGTATGGTCATGCGAGCTCAAAACACATAGTGACATTAAGTGAATTAAAGTGTAATAACCGAAAAGCTAACTTCTGTATATGATAGAATTAGATCCCGAAAATAGTTCGATTGAGTTCGGAATAGGGGTATTTGGCTAGGAACTCCAATAAGCATGTGTCGATTGCAGTTCGAAAAGAGGCGAATAGAGTTACAGATATTTGCTTATATAAGGGCCCCTACCCTCATAATTTTGCTCAAACCCTAAATTTAAAACGTAGCCGTCGCTTTTTTCCATTATCCAACGACCGAGGGCGATTTGAGCCAATAGAGGCCAAGTTGGGCCTCCACTCCAACTGGAGAAATGATCACGGTGGGGAGATGAGATTTTTTATGGTGGGATTGGACGGAGGAGTGTCGTAGCGACAACAAATCAAGTTCAACGTTGACGATGGTTTTTGGTTCGTCGGTGAGCAATAAGCGGCGGTTGGTGATGAGGTCGGTGTCATTGAGTCGGGGGCGGGATGGGCTATCGATGGTGAGGTTGTAGGAGCCTATCGTGGGACAGGGATGGCGGTGGTGGACGAAACAACAATGTCGAGTCGAGATTTAGGCAGCCAGGGTTTGGAGAAGATATGGCCTTGATTGGCACGTGATTAGGGAATTGATTTGGGTAATTAGTGATTTAGATTAGTGAATTAAATATATTATTTAAGTCTAGAATCTTGTAAATTAAATAACTTGGTCATACTAGGTCCAAATCGAACACAGTCAGTCGCGTTGGATTCATAGGAATGATATCTTCACTTAGGAATTGGATTTGTGGGAATTGGAGCTTTTAGAATTTCAAGCTAAAATGATGGAACCAGAAAGCTTTGCCGATAACTAGGATTTCGTGAGTTAACTCATCTCTGAATGACTACTATAATGTTGTATAGTAGGTAAAAAATTGTTGATTGCATGTTTGGATGTTATATCTATTGGTTGTTTAGTTTTGATGAATTATCGCCTTTGAAAGCGGTCAATATATGAAATGATTTACATGGAACTGGTCTGAAGTATATGGAATTTGTAGAGGGATCCAACATGATTCCTTAACATTGTAAATTTAATTCCAGTTATATTCCTGTTATATGAATTGCTGAACATAAAAAATTCGATTGTTGGCCTTATCCATTATGACATTGTTATGTGTTCAAAACCTATCCCCTGTAGTGATAAAAATCAATAACAACATTGGTTAAGTGCGGTGGTGGCTATTGGCCTAAATTTAGTGTTTTGAAAATATTATTAATTTCCATTTGGCTTGAATTTGGTTTTTGATTTGGAGAATGATTTTAAAACTAAACTTTGGTTTTTTCTGGAATATTTTATTTAAGCAGATTTAAATTTTATTTTACTCCTACCTTTTATTTGTCTTCTCTAATATATTTAGATATGTTTTAAAAATTGTTTTATCATTATTCAATAATGTTCAAAAGTTGATTTGCTATTATTCAATAATGTTTAAAGTTATTTTATTATTTTTTAATAATGGTTTTAAAAGAGTTTAATTATTATTTAATACTGTATTAAAATTGTTTTTATTATTAAATAGTGTTCTAAGGTAATTCATTTATACTTTAATACTAGTGTGTGGCCCGTGCTACGCACACGGGCAGTGTTGGTAGTGTAAGGGGTAGAAAAAGATATTTTAGAATGTGTTGTGTGAACGTATGTTGAATATATGTAGCTGTTGAATGAGGAGATTTAAAAAATGTTATGGGTATGGGTTATCGTAGTATATGTTTGTACAGACTGAATGTAGAGTCTGTTAGAGTTAAACCCAAATGAATGAATTTTATATAGGGATAAATGTAGAGTTGTATAATACTGTGATGTGTGTATGCAGATGTAATGTGTATGTGTGTATATTCACACATATGTTATATATATGGCTTAGTTTATCAGTATAGTTGATTTTTAATATAAGTCGACATCTTTATTCTATGTCAAATGTGGTAATTTAGTTGACCAAGAATTAAAGTTTAGTCAGACAGATGGGTAGAAAAGGATATACGTTGGTAGTAATAAAGTAATGAAGAATACCACCGCCTATAAGAAAAACAAAATGTTTGAAAAAAAACAGAATGCAATAGTTTAGTTTTTTTGTAAGAATAACAATAATTACTTTGTCGTAATTTAGGAAGAAAGTTACCCTTGTACAAAAGCTGTGTATAAGGGTTACCATACTATACAAATCCTTCCATATATAAATGTATAGCAATGGAACCAAAGCTATTGCCTCTTAATTGTAGATCATAAAAAAAGTGTGAGTTTAGGCAGAATATTTTTGTGAAGTAGATTACTAACAACTCCCGAGTAAATACAACGGTATTGAAAATAATAATTTGTCCAATCTCCATCTAATACACACGTACATATCAGTCATTGCCTTTAAGAAAAATTTTAATTCTGTCTTGCAAAAATTATAACTTTAATGAAACGACAAAAGACAGGCAATGTGCAAAGATAACCCGTTACTCGTATTACTCTCATTGTGTTACGATAAATAAAACTAATTGAAACTGCACAGAATAGTTTATTAACCGTGTAATTACAGAAACTAAGAGCAGTAATTCAGCCTCAGTTATAGTAAGTAAGAAACAAACCAGTTGAATGGACAACAAAAGGGAAAATAAAGAATACAAACTGTTATTAAATGAGAGATCGTAGAGAAATATATAGTGGAAATTTACAATAAAGCATCATCACTCGTGACTGATAACAACGGGAAGTTAAAAAAGAAAGGTGAGGGAAAATAATATGTGCAAAAGGATAATAATTAGAAGTGGTAACATTTATTCATTTTGTTATTAAATCAGTTTCAAATAGTGGGAATATAGTGTAAAGTGCAGCAACTTTAATTTTCAATGCAGTGAGAAAGGTCCATATAAACACATATACAATATTTTAGTTTGAATGATGCAAGCTGTTGATATATGATGAATGTAAAAGTTATAAATGTATAGAAACACATCTCATTACATACTGAAAGTGTTGAAAATAAAGTAATAATAAATTAAATCAATATTATTTAAATACTCATATATTAACTGATAAGTCGTAAAATCATCGAACACATAATGTGCAGGACGAATAATTAAGGTTGGAACAACATTGTAAAGCATGATGAAATATATATTATTAACACATGGTTATTGATAATAACTACTATTCTGTAACAGAACCTCGGAACTGTTTCATGTTTAATATATAATTGAAGAAAGCAATGAAGAAATTAATTCACATTCAAGGGCAATTTGAACAACATATATAAAGTTTAATAAACAAAGCTACCCAACATTAATGTTTTCCCACTTGTACAGTGTGAAGCAAAAGAAAGGGACAATACATCAGGTCGTGGTATCAAAAACAAAGTATGAACTAACTGATGAATCCATAGAATACTGAAATGAAGGAAAATAGTACTAAAATACCAACTTGGATGTTCCTAAATTTGACGGTCGACTTAAAGGTCGGCGGCAGAATACCATCAGTGCTACATATGTGATGTGGAAATAAGTTACTAAAATGGGAGCTGTAGTGAGCGGAGAAGAAGGAGCGGAGTAGAAGTTCGCCAAATTTTTACTGCAGTGAATTAAAACAATAGTATGTGAATTTATTATTACATCTACTTTATGGAGCTAGTACAGCTGAGTATGGAAACAGAGACATATAACTGATTCATTGCGTGTCTTAAGTTTCACGTAGTATAAAAGAAGGAAGCAATAAGTCAAATGTAAACAGTAGTAATGGCAAGTAGTTGATGTAAATACAGTAAGAACAACCATAGTCCATGAACAGTGCATGGTCAACTGCCGCGAATTTGAAAAACATCTACACCCATCTCAATTGGATAAGTTGCATGTAATTGTAGGTCCAGCTGAATGTAATCCAATTGTATGTTAAAGCATTATGTACAGTTCATGTGTAGTGATGGTTCGTTACCCCTTCAGCTTTATCTTCAATCCTGTGGTAGTAGGTAAATGTGGGAAGAAAAAAAATAGTGTTGAAAATTCACAATAGTGAGAAAACCAAAGTCCAAAATAGTGTATCAAGCATTGGTGCGGTGAAACCCAAAGAAGATGCATTGTCACTCAAAAGCAGTAGTTAATATAATGACTGTTGTTTTTCAATTCTAATAAAAGTAAAGAAGTGATGTTAATTAGTAATAGGTACGTCCACTTTTCTCACTGTAAATCTCATTTTTGTCAAATACAGTTTCAAAATGATGTGTACAGCCTAAAATATATTAGTATAATAAATACCACCTAAAATGATACAGTGAAATAGTAATTGGTATATATTAGTATAAAAAATACCACCTGAAATGTATATGTCGCTGATGTTTTTAATGTAGTCATATTTTTACATGGTTTTCAAGTTTTGTAATGTGCATGTCCTCATGAATTAATTATACTGACAGTGATATTTGCCTAATCCCAAAAAAATTTCAACTCTGCTGTGAATAGTTTATGAATGTTTGTATAGTTATAGCACAAAAATGTGAGTCTTTAGTTATAAAACTACGTGGTATATGTGAACTTCAGTGGAGTGTGTATTAGTAAATGCGCCTGTCTTTTGAGTTTAATATTTGTAGACCCTATCTGAAGCAAATTTGCACGTCTTGGATTTGGTATATGTGATGTAGACTGGGTCGTAAGTTTTGTTGGCAGAGTTCAGTCGTTTTAGAACTAAAAAATACTGCAAAACTTTATGTTGCATGGAAATCCAACAATAGCCTGCGTACATAAGGGGAAAGTGGAGTATATATCTGTGTAGTGCATACAGAACAGATAACTGGACAGTGTAAGAGTGTGATATTCATTACACAGAACATGGGTTGAAAATAAAGTGGTACAAACAGTAGTACACATCGTTAAGCATACATAAAGAACTACAGTACAGTACGGAAATAGAGCTGCCTTTTTTGTGCGTAGTGGAAGGCAGAAATAAGTACAGGAATAAATAAAGACGGCTAGTTGGAAATATAACACGAAACGTAGGACTGGGGAAGACTAAGGTAGGTTGGTGTTGTGGGAGTACGTTGGTTCATCATGCGATTGTCCATGTGGCTGCCTACTTCTTCCTCTTCCTATCAGTCAGGCGTGCACGTTTTCTGTGCCTACCATCAGGCAGCATGTGACATTTCCGTTCATTCTCCCGTCCAAGGGTGGCTTCGATTATGCTGCCATCCTATAAACATTCCTCAGTCTCCTACAGTAACGTAGAGTAGATATGTTAGTTAGTTTGTGTGTTATGTGGAAATCAGTGCGGAGTGTGGGTTGGAATATAGACCTGCTCAACTTTAAGTTTGTCTCTGTTCTTCACACCTGAGTAAGGAAAGCAAATTGTTGGTAGGTAAAATGTATGTAAGATAGGTTAAGAAGAATGGAGAGAGATTTGAAAAAGAGTCGTACTCATTTTTCTGACAGTGCTGGACTTAGCAGTTAGCTGTGTACCGTCAACTTCCTTTGTATCCTTCGGTTCCAAGGGGTCAGGTCGATCGGCCAGAGGGTTGTAAGGTTGGTGAATATGTGAAATTCTACTCACAGTCAGCGATTTGCCATAATTCATTATGTCATAGTTTGACGGTCTGAATTCAAACTGAGCTTCTGCACCCATCAAGCTGGTGAACAGTTTACCAATCAGTTCATCACCGTTGCTCTAATGAAACAGAAACAATATTGTTAGGTAGTTTGAGGTAATGCAGCAAGAAGTGGGACAACAGTTGCATGTTAAGGTTAGACAGTTGGAAGTTAGGACTGTAAATTTATAAAGTAGTGAAGGTGTAAAAGTAGTGACGGTGGAAGATGTGTACCGTTTTGGATATATCCATCATCTCATTGACTCTCCGTTTGAGGAGTTAGGCAGCATCTTTATCAAAAGCAGTCGCAGTACCCGTATGATCAAACACTTCCATAGATATTCTAGACCTGTGATGATATAGCAGAAAGTAAGAGAGTTGAAATTGATCGACAAACTAACTTATGCAGACTTGTTAAGTGGATGGGCAGTATTGTTATTGCATTTAGGGAAGGTAAAACTGGTGGCTTCCTTTGTCACTGTCTTCCTATAAATGGGATACGAAAGATCATTCCAGCCGGATGATGTGTTAATCTTCATCAATGTTGCGTTTACGACATACTTCTCTGACGGCAAAGGAGGGAGATAGTGGAAAATGTTAACCAAAAAGTAAAGGTAACATAACGGTAGATATAAACGATATTGAATTACGTGGCAGTTATTAGATCTTATGTTTTCTAACATATTAGCGATGGTACTTCTAATCTCCAGATCGTAAGTAGTTGAAGATGTAGGTTGTTGACGCTCAATTGATTTAACGGTACTGCCTTCGCTATCAGTGACACTGAAATATATTAAAGTCATAGTGAGGTTGATGTTGAAGTGTAGGCAACAGTAGTAGTGGATAGAAATAAATTGGAGGTATACCTGGAAATTAATTTTGCTACCTCTGGACAGTCAATATTGAAGTATATTTGTGTAGCATTGGTGGATGAAAATGTAAACTCTCCTACAATTATTAGTTTGGACATAAGTTTGATATTCAAGAATGAAATATGATGTAGTAAAGACAGTTTACCTTTGAACAGTTTGAGTACCATAGAAGTGAATATCACTGACGGTGGTTGTTTTTCTGATTCAATAGCGGACACATCTATGAGGTCAGTTTTGTCGGCCCACAAAGTAACAGATATATTTTTTGAACTGTGCAAAGTCCAAATGGAGGGTGTTAGTAATCAAATATATAGACGTAAATGTGACACAGTGGTAAATGTTAAACCTTCCAGTGTAAATAGTAATTTCTCTTTTAGATGTTTGACATCCGGTCCTTGTTGTCAGTTGGACAACATCGGAAATACCTCGTAGTACCCCACCAACATCCAGTAGGTAGACGGAAAAAAGAGGAATGTCAAAGAAATATGAGAAGTGTAAGTGGAAATGGTAGAGTGATAGTATACGGCGTGTAGTAGTACGGAAAGAGAGTGCATCTGTAAGTTGAGCCACCTTGTCTATGCGTTGAGCGAGAGTTTCATTATCAGAAAAACCAAATATGTTTCTAGGAATATTGTACAGTGTAGGTGGCAGCCGTTTGACTTGGGTGTCATTATGGAGGATGATCATCAACTCCTCATCTATAGGACGGTATGTAGTGTGCGAAGGGTAGACGTTGAATGTTTCAATCTCGTACAGTTAGAAATCTTGTGATGTGTAAAAATGAAAAAGAAATAGATTTTGTATTTATTGTAGAATTCTCAGTTTAATACAAATGTAATACACAGCACTTATTTATATAAAACATATTGGGCTTAATATAGAAGCCCATGATCCGAAAGTAACAAAAGAAACAGCTGCAGCCCTTGGATCAATTGGATGGTGGAGATGTTGCTAGCTGGAGGACGCGGATTGCATTATAACATAACAAAGGAAGCACACGTTACTTTTACTCCCCCCCTCAAACCCGATTAGGTTAGGGTTTGTGAAAAATAGAAAACTATGGCGGCTGCTCCTTTGAGAGAAGGCGATTCAACAATCCAGTGCTAGCAGGATGTAGATCTGACTTTATTCTGGTATGAAGACAACTCTTTGTGATCTTTGGTGTGGATTGGCAGTGTCGACGTTGAGTTCGTCTCTAAGCCTTGTGAAGTTAAGTCTGGTCAAGGGTTTAGTAAGTATATCTGCCTTTTGGTGTGTAGATGGTATGTATCCGACTTTTAGTTTCTCTTTAATCACTTGTTCTCTTATGAAGTAAAGATCCAGTTCTATGTGTTTTGTCTTTGAATGGAGAACTGGGTTGGATGATAAAGATATAGTGCTCACGTTATCACACCAGATAGTTGCTTTTTTGTTTAAAGTAATGTTAAGTTCAGTTAGAAGTGACTCTACCCACATAACTTCCGCTGTTGCACTTGCCACACACCTAAATTCAGCCTCAGTGCTGGATCTCGACACGGTGCTTTGCTTCTTTGCACTCCATGATATTGGGTTTTTTCCTAAATAGATGCAGTAGCCTGAAGTAGATTTGCGGTCATCAGTGTCTGTACCCCAATCAGCATCAGCATATGCATTGATGTTGAATGATTGACTTGATTTTAGGATGAGTCCATGATTGATTGTCCCTTTGAGATATCTAAGTATTTTTTTTAAGCTTTCCAATGATTGTCTAAGGGATTTTGCATATACTGACTAACTTTATTGACACTAAATGATATGTCAGGTCTTGTGATAGTCACGTATTGGAGTGCACCAACTATACTCCTGTATTGCTTTATATTTTGAATTGCTTCCCCCTTATATTTTGATAGTTGATGATTTGTGATCATAGGAGTTGGTAGTGTATTAGCATTGTCCATTTTTGCTCTTGATAATATATCTGCAATGTATTTTCTTTGATTGAGATGCATCTCTGATGTTCCATATCTCTGAACTTCAATTCCCAAAAAATAATTCAGATCACCTAGATCTTTAACAGAGAATTCTGAATTGAGCATTGCAGTAACTTTCTTAATTTCTAATTCACTACTTCCTGTAATGATAAAATCATCAACATAGATTAGAATATAAGTGGTAGCAATATCATTAATTTTAGTAAATATAGAGTTGTCTGATTTTAGAGATTTGTAGCCAAATTTCACAAGAGTTGACTTGAGTTTGTCAAACCTGACTCTTGGTGCTTGCTTTAAACCATAGATGGCCTTGTTGAGTTTGCACACCATCTCTTTGCTTGAATTGTGAGTAAATCCTTCTGGTTGCTCCATAAATACTTCTTCCTGTAATACACCATTTAGAAATGCATTATTCACGTCTAATTGCCTGATGCTCCAATTTCTACTTAAAGCAATGGTTAGTATAATCCTAATAGATGATGGTTTCACAACAGGGGAGAATGTTTCAGAAAAATCAAACCCATGCTGTTGTGAATACCCCTTTGCAACCAATCTTGCTTTATATTTAGAAATTGAACCATCAGCATTTTTCTTTAATTTGAATGTCCATCTTCATCCAACAATATTTTTGTTTTCAGGTTTTTTAACAAGAACCCAGGTTCCCTTGTTAACTAGAGCATTGTATTCCTCTTGCATAGCATCTCTCCATTTATCATTTTGAGCAGCTTCTACGTAAGAGGATGGTTCATCTTGATTTATAGTGGTGTTGATAATTTTCGGTTTATGTATACCACATTTTGCTCTAGTTAGCATTGGATGAGTATTAACATTATTTCTAATTGTGATGTCTGAATTATTTTTAGAACTATTGCAAGCCACAGAGTCATTGCTGGCATCTTGATTATCACTTTGGCTGCTAATCTCTTGATTATCACCCTTGCTGCTGATCTCCTGTCTTTGAGTACTTTGATTGTTGTTATCATCTCCCAAATCATCTTGCTCTTGACCTAGTTCCCTAGTGGGCATGGTGAGTTGAGGGCTGATGGTTGTGCCCTTACTTGCGGGCTGAGTTGAGGGTACAACTTTGATCTCATCAGGTAGATCAGGTATAGTAATCCTTGCATTTCTTATTTTTTCAGTGGTTTTAATTTTAGTGTTGTTATATGGATATACATGTTCATTAAATCTTACATGTCTGGAAATATATATATCTTTCCTTTATTGTCTAGGCACCTATACCCCTTCTGGTTGTTACAGTAACCTAAGAAAGTACAAGATTTAGATCTAAAATCTAATTTGTGAGTGTTGTAGGGCCTTAAACATGGAAAACATTGACAACCAAACACCTTTAGATGTTCATAATCTGGTTTGACCTTAGTTAGCACTTCTTGTGGACATTTAAATTTGAGATTCTTTACTGGTAGTAAGTTTATCAAATGCACAGCAGTATTAAATGCTTCTGGCCAAAATTTTAAAGGCATAGAAGCTTGTGCTAGCAAGGTCAGACCAGTTTCGACAATATGTCTGTGTTTCCTTTCAATGATCCCATTTTGTTCTGAAGTATATGGACACGTAGTCCTATGATTAATCCCTTTTTTTCAAAGAAGGTTTTTAGTGGTAGGAATTCCTTTCCACCATCAGATTGAAAAGTACAGACATGATTTCCAGTCATGTTTTCAACCTTGTTAATAAATTGCATAACTATATTACTAGCTTCTGACTTGGTTTTTAGCATATAAATCCATACAAATCTTGAGTAAGCATCTATGAAAGATATATAATATTTGTAACCATAGTCAGAACTAATAGGAGCTGGACCCCATAAATCACTAGCAATTAATTCAAGAGGTTTTGTGTAGCTAGTGTGTGAATCTGGAAATGCAAGTTTATGACTTTTTCACAATTGGCAAGAAGCACATATATATAAGTCAGAAATATTACTAAAGGGAATATTATTACTAGTCATGACATGTTTTACAACTTTTAAACCGGGGTGTCCCAGTTTATAGTGCCATAAATCGAAAATACTATTGTTCATGACATTCATTATACAATAGTTCCCTTTGTTTTCAGAAACATTTGAGTTACAAAAATCAAATTTGTACAACCCATTGTTTTCTTTACCCTGCAAAATGATTTCTTGAGTTAGTATCTTTAACTATGCAATTATTTGGGTAGAATTCGAAAAAGACATTGTTAGCTTTTGCAAATTGGGAAACACTCATTAAATTCTTTTTAATTGAAGGAACCCTCAATAAAAAATTTAGAAATAATTTCTTGGGTCCATTTATACTTGCATTTCCAGTGTGTGTAATATGAACAGTTTTACCATTGCCAACAAGAAGATTTTGTGTACCTTTATATTCTTTGTTTCCCAAGTTTAAGTTGTTGAGATTGTTGGTCACATGATTGGTTGCTCCAGAGTCTTGGTACCAGCATTCATCACTAACATCATCTACTGTAGCAGTCTCAGTATTAAGTATCTCTGCTTGACTATTGTTGTTGTCTTTGGGCATATTAACTGCATTGATATTAGTATCGCTATTTTGTTGTGAGGGAGTAAAGTTCTTTTTGAATCTGAAATAGCATTTGTTTGCTCCATGTCCATATCTTTCACAAATTTGATACCTTTTTTTATTGTTGTTGTTGCTCCTGCCACCTCTCCTGCCTCTGTTGGATGGTCCTCCTCTCTGGTAGCTATTGAACTGCCCTCTTCCTTGGCCTTGTTTGCCTTTGTTGTAAGTATAATTGACAGATATGTCTGAACTTACTGTTTTTCCATGTTCTATTCTTCCTTCATGTGATAAGAGAATAGAGTAGACAAACTATAGTGAGGGAGTAGGTTCTATGGTAGAGATAATTGCCACAACAACTTCATATTCACTATCTAGACCACTAATTATGTATAATACATGTTCTGAATCAGAAACTCTGTGTCCTGCTGATGCTAGTTGGTCACATAGATTTTTGACTTTGAGTAGATATTCATTCATGGTCATTTCATTCTTCCTAATGCTTTGTAATTGCCTTCTATGATGCATGATTCTTGCAGATGACTGAGATGTGAAATTTCTTTCAATTGTTGCCCATACTTCTTGAGCAGTTTTGCAACCTATAAGCTGTGGTAGAATAGATGCACTTACAGATGACATCATCCATGCACAGACAAGACTGTCTTGTCTCTGATGTGCTGTGTATTCTTGATTTAGCACCAACTTGTCTTCAATGTCTTTGACAAATTTTGGTGGTGTAATTTTTGTACCAAGAATATAATCCTCTAATCCATAACCTCTAATTGATGTCTCTACTTGTAATTTCCAGATCAAGAAGTTGGTTTCATCAAGTTGAATGGAGAGTAGTTGACTCTGTGGCTTAATGGTGGTCTTCATCAGATCATTAACTGGATCTGATTGAGTTCGACTAGGAGAAACTCTTGTGCTGGACATTTGTGTGCTTGTGGCTTCACCTTGACTCATGATGAATGATGAGAGACGTCAGAAATCAGGTATAATGATTCAGCCCTGAAAATCTTGAATTAGGAATAAAAGAGAAAGTTGTGCAGTTCAATCTTGATGTTGTCTTGTGGACTTAAATGATGATTTCTCTTTTGAATGCTTTTCTGATAAGTTTTCTTGATGCACTTGAATTCAACTGAAACTTTTTCTTGATTTTCTTGATCGGTTTTCAAAGGGTTTTTTTGAAATCTTTATACCACCAAGCTTTCAGTGGTAATCAGATGCAGCCCGATTTATGAACTGGCGAGGCACTGATCTCCAGTGATGGCAGCAACTCTTAAATGAGAAGATGTTGAATCTTTGATGAGAGGAGTCCAAGTGATGATAGTTTATCTGATGGACGATGATCTCTGATTGTCAGGTGCAGTTAGCACATAACAATGCTCTGATACCAAGTTAGAAATCTTGTGATGTGTAAAAATGTAAAAGAAATAGCTTTTGTATTTATTGTAGAATTCTCAGTACAATACAAATGTAATACACAACACTTATTTATATAAAACATATTGGGCTTAATATAGAAGCCCATGATCCGAAAGTAACAAAAGAAATAGCTGCAGCCCTTGGATCAATTGGATGGTGGAGATGTTGCTAGCTGGAGGACGCGGATTGCAGTATAACATAACAAAGGAAGCACACGTTACTTTTACTCGTACAAACATTGTTCTACAAACGTCTATGAGTATTTGTCCACCAAACTCTTTGGCACAACAGCCTGCTTTTGGTTCCCCTATGGTACAGTGAAGTGTGATCCATTTGCAGCATATAAGTAAATGGTGAATTAAATTTCCAGATATCAAGTGGATTTGCAACTTACCTTTACGTCAAGAAGTTGACGATTTGTTGAGTAAGCCTCTTCGCGGCTTTGGAGATTGAATTCCACATCCTAGACAGTCGTACATGGATGCGATCCCAATTTGGACCGACTGTCAAGTCAGAAAGTAGTTGATATTGGTTGGCCATTCTGATATCTGTGGAAAGAAACATAGAAATGGTTAACAACATTGGCAAACAAAATGGTAGTAGAACAGGTAGAAATTTGATCATCTGTAGTGGGCAAGGTGACAGAGAAGGTTTAGCGGAATAGGCAGTTGTATTTCGTTCAGGTAGAGGGAAGTACCCGGGGAGTAGTGTACAATTGTAGATAACAATTTGTTGACGAATATGGTGCTGAACAAATGAACATTCTGAGTTTTTTATAGTTGGAAACCGAACAGTATAACTGATGCACAGTTTAGAACTGCTGTGTTGTGAACACGTGTATGTAGGTGGAGTTGTATCTTCTGGTAGTGGGTGTAGTTATTTAAGGAAATGGGTTTGAGCAGTTGACCGGGGGAAATAACTGGATCTTAAGAGTTGCATCCCAGGAAAAATTATGTGCAGTTGAAAAAGTTTTTAAGTTGTTGTAAAAAGTTGTCTGTGTGTGAAACAGTTGGCATTGTTGGATGGATAACAGTTGTACTGCATATACACCTTATTTGAAGTCAGTTATGTTTTTAAATTTATACGGATTGAAGATAGAGGACCACGTCACATCACAGTGTGTTACTACCTCCATATATTGAAAGGAGTTCATGTAGTTAATGGTCAGTAAGGCAGATGTGTGCAAGTATGAGGGGTGCATTTTCTGGCTTCTAAACAGAGAATGATGTAGCACTGACCTAAGTGCATATTTTTTGAGGCATTCAAATACAATTGTTTGAGATATTGATCAACACAGTAACCGCTCTGTTTACCCTGGTAGGGACTGGGAGTTTAAGGGCCCGTTTGGTTTCATTTTGTATTTTGAGTTTTGTGTTTTCAACTTGCACTAAGAAATAGCAAGAAATAAGAGAAGAATATTTATAATTCTTAGTCATTGCGACCACCAACGGACAACGAAGGAGTTGGATTGTTTCCATGCTTTTGTTTCCTCTCGAAACACGAAAAACAAAATAAACTTGTTTTCTATTTTACATGTTAATTTCATTTTTAAAAATTGTTTGTTTTTCAACAATACATACCACGGACGCGTTTTTGTATTGACGAAAACACAAAACTAAAAACGACAAGTCAAACGGGGCCTAAATTTCTACTTGATGTATCAACTGATGATGGAGTGGTTAAATACATGGCACGTACATGACTCCATCTACGTAAGTTCGGTATATGAAGGGCACCGAAACAGCATACATAGGGGATTATGTACTAATACTAAAAAGATGTGAATGAAGGATATAAGAAGTGGGAGGTTGTTGTATACCCGTACTGTTTACAGTTTGTAAGGTACTGTGTCATACGGATGTCACCGTCTAGACTTCCATCTACGAACTATTATTCAAACAAACGCAATTCAGTGGAAGTAACTAACAGTTTTAACGTACTAAAAAGAAAGAAAATAAAAAAAGAACTGAGCAAAATCGGAACTGTTACTGTGAGTTAAATATCCAATATACTCCTGTGCGCATGCAAGGTTTAAGCATCCTACGAATCTTAGTTTTCATTAGTTTATGCCATTTTCCATTGATTTGTCTAAGTTGTCGATCCCAAATATTTTATGATGGTCCATGGGGCCGTTGAAACATATGATTTTATGGTAGAAACTAAGTAATGTATTCATGACTCATGGGGCTTTAAATTATGACCATGGTCATGTATGTATTAGTTGATTTCTTTATTAATTTTTCGCATTCGCTGGCTATTCTTCATTCTGCTTATTTACAAAATAACAAACACAGTGCGAAAGAAACTACTGTAGAAATATCTTAAGCCAAAATTTCATTTTCACTTGCAAACAGTCAATCACTACTTATTTTATGTAGCCCTTAAGCTTGCATCATGTGTTTTGATAAAGAATTTTGCGACACTTTATTTATTATCTTTGATCTTCCCGGTCATTAAACTGATCTGTAGGACATGCTATAATTTCTCTGTGACTCGAATAGTAATATAGTACAAACAACGTCAGAGTAAAAAAAATGGAAGAAGAAATAAAAATTTAAGTTAGTGTGCATGAAATCAGATGTGTAGATAGTTTGACATGCTTCGTCACGTATGAATTGATAACAAATGGTACACTAAATATATCTACCAACAGTTACGTCGATCATTGATCATCTTATATTGAAACCTGCTGATTCATGCAGTCACATCTCAGACATGCAAGTACCTCAGTTCTTAAAGTATTGAAAGCTTCTGTTGTTTCGCTTTGTGCCCCATCCACATATACCTCCAATATTCCAAATGTAGTGGGTCTACTTCCACTCTTTTCTCCAAATCTGCCAACATTTTCCCAAAATAAATTAGAGGACACTATATTCATACATAATACAAACCTATTTGTTATTACAGTGCTTGTTTTTATGGAACAGAGTGGTAGGAATACATACGGTGGGTGATGTTAAAACCCCTGGTAGATGATAGGTAGCAGAAGCTACAAGGTTGAAGCAACAAAGAGCTGAAAGTGAATAACACAAACAGGTTGCAAATTGTTTACAAACAGTGAGAACCAGCAAAGAGTGGAGATGTCGGTTGACGAACTTGTTTTGCACAGTGCTCCACCGTCTGGACGCGTTCTTATTCCTTTTATTGTCTAAAGTTCTTCCACGATTCGTTGGCGTACAATTACTCCGTCTTGACTCAGCCTGAAGAGGACAGTAACACGTTAATAAATTTGGACCTATTTTATGAGCTGTTAATGTGGTAAGGTCAGTATCCTGACTTCCTATGTCACGTGCAGATGTGGTTAAAGGTTACGTGAGCAGGCATGTTTCCGTTTCAGTGGGCAAGAAATCATTGGTATTTTGTGATCTACAGGTTGTAAACAGAGAAAGCTTAGCAATGGCGCATGTTGGGACAGTTAACGGGAAGGTCAAATAAAGAGAAAAAATTGTGGACTTTAATGAAGAGCATACCAGAGAGTATGTAATTTTTGGCTGAAGCGTGCTGACACATCTTTATCGGAGAAGTGGAGAGTACGGACATGAACTGTGATGACAGAGGGGGATGCATCATGCTACCAAAGTTCTGTACAGTTTTTGAAACACATCGTCTGAGAGTATTATTCAAATTAGCCATGGACAGCCGCACTGCAATCAAAATCATATATGTATATTACTAATAAAGAGCAGGAGAAAGGATATATAAATGCAGATATGTTCGTTATAACTGTGTAATAAGTGTCAGAAGGCAGACCAATTTACAGTTACTGGCAACGTGTTTGTGATTAACACTGATTCGTGGCAGGAATATGTACATCTTTCAAATGGCAAAAGAAGGCATAACTCACTACACCAAAACAGGTGATTCCCAACGAGTATAACTGTCGCCAATAGTTTCAGCAACGCTTATTAGCGTCATTGTAGGGGCGTCGCAATTTATTGCCAACGCTTATAAGCGTTGGGGAGTTTAGTTTCCCAACGCTTATAAGCGTTGGAAGGTTGTATTCGCCAACGCTTATAAATGTTGGTGTATATTATTTAGCAACGCTTATAAACGTTGGCAAATTAACCATCCAACATTGTTTAATTTTCTATGCTGACGCTTATAAGCGTTGGTAAATTTTTCCAACATTGTTTAATTTTTCAAAAGAAAATAATACGCGGATCAGTCTAAAACTTTTTGTTGCGTTGTAGTAAACGCTACCAAAAGTCACTTTTAAATGCAACTATAGGTATTTTCTGTAGGATTTAAAAAACGCTACCAAAAGTCACTTTTAAATGCAACTATAGGTTTTTTCTGTAGGGTTAAAAAAACGCTACCATAAGTCTTCATTTTTTGTTGCATTTTTTGTTTATATGCTTTTTTTTGATTTTAGTAGCGTTTTTAAAATGCAACTGTATAATTTTTATATTAGTTTATATTTGTTTCTATAGCATTTCTGAAACGCTACTAAAAGTATATACAAACAATCAATCATATGATCATCATATTCAAATAATTGCAAAAACATGCTAATCTCACAATCAAATATAATATCCATAATCAATTCGATAGTAGTTTTTCAACAAAATAAGTCACATACTACAAGCATTCACAGACAAGTTTCCACAAATGGTACTAACAAAATACGACAACATATATAACAATTAAATTCATGTCGTTGCTTGATTACCAATAGTTCTTTGTTGTCGACAGTCTTCGCTTCGAAATAGCTAATTACCTGCAAACGAGTTTAACAATCAACAATATATATGTATATATATGTGTATATATATATGTATATATGTATATATGAAAATCATGTAATCTATAACTCGATATTCTATATTAACACATATTAAAAAAATTGTTCTATTTTTATATGCATCCTATATAGTTCCCCAACGAATACACAATTTTCAATTTACACAGATATTCAGATCAAAACTGGGTTAGAAGTCTGACTGGATTTCATTCTATGTGCAGATTGTGTATTCAGTACTATGGGCAGATTGTGTATTCCGTACTATTATGTTTGCTTAACTAGATTATATGCTATGTATCTTTCAATGTCCACATGTTTGGCTTGAGATACTTAACACATAAGGAGGTGTATTGATAGTAATCACACACCAAGAGTTCAATAACAATGAAACATGTGTATGAATACTATGAGATCGCATATGTATTGCCAATTTGTTTATGGTAGTATATATGTGATTCTCCATTGCAATGAATGGATGATTCTGACTGTTTATACATTTTAATTGCTATGTTGACTATCTAGATGTGACCTATACAAATATTTTGTGACCACCATTCATGTTGTCAATTGGATCTGTGAGTAAGTTATTTTTTTTCTTGTTTTTTCAATAATTTCAAATGAAAATAATATGAAGCGAGACATTGAGATGTTAAATAAGAGGGGATATGATGAATGTAACTCCTTACAAATTTCCAAAATAACAGTTGTAATATTATGGAAAATAAATAACATAACTTTTATACTATTGTCAATGATAGCGATGCATATTTTTATTAAATAAGAAGAAAAATGGAGTGAAATGTACCTAAATGAATTGTCATCACTTTAGCTATAAGAAATCAAATTATTACAGCTTCACTGTGACACTCAGGTTTAAAATGCATTTTATTTAATAAAATTAATGTATATGATGAAAGGCAATGTAATCATAATCTTGTATTGTAGAAATATTATTTGATTTGTTTTGGAGGAAGTTCTTAGGAATGTTGATGTTTCATTCTTTACATTTTATAAAATCATCAATGAAACATAACCAACTAATATCTTTCTTAAGTGGTAAACTGAGAAAAGTCATAGGATAAATCTTTTAAATATCTTCTTTACACATTTCTTTTATCAAATACATGATGAAAGGTCTTATCACGCTGAACTGAAATCCGGTTATCAAGATCGGTACCAATCATTAAAATAAGACATAAACTGTTCAAACAAAAAAGTTTAATGGTGAAGATGAAAGTCTTTTTCAGTAGAACTAACCTGCACATCCAAACTGTTTGCACACTTCTTGCTCTGTTAAATCTATTTCTATAGAAGCAATCCATTGAGGAACAGTCATGATGTAAGTATGCCAATCCTCTTGCAGACCCTAGTGCAATTTTCATTCTTGCATTCCAATTCAAAGGTTGTTCTCCTTTATCGCTTTCTATGATCATAACAAAAAATTCAATGGTGTTGAATTTATCCAGACATTCAAATAAATAGTATCTTACATGTACAATGGTGCATACCATGAAGATAAGAATCCAAGCTGCCTAAATCAAGGTAGTCATATATGAGAAGCTTAGCAGTAGGAAGCCTGCAGTAACCTTTGAGATTTACTAAATTTATATGCTTGTTGCTCCCCAATGCCTCAAGCTCTTTCTCTAAATATTGATCTTGATTTGCACGATTATAAATAATTCTTTTAACAGCAAAAGCATTAGAGTCATCCATCACCATCTTGTAGACAGTACCAAATCCTCCAGACCCTAAGATGTCCTCTTCATCGAGTAGGTCGAGCTTTTTTATAATCTCTTCTGATGAGTATGGTAGGTCTGATCGAAATGTGATAAGCTTAGCACCTAAGCAAGTATATGCAAACTCAAAGGGACAATATGTCAGCTTTTCCTAAACCACCCATATTTTATTGGGAATTATTCAAAAGTGATAAAAAATCTTTTTTTTATTTTGAAAAGCACATTCATGCTAAGCAAAGACAAAATGCTGAGTATGTAATCACTAAGAGTAGTTACCTAGGATAAACAATAGGATATGACTTGTAAAACTGAAGCAATAAAAGCAATCAACACCATTAGGCAATGTCCAGATGGAAATCTAAAAACACTTGGCAGTTGCACAATCATGAAGGGAAGAACATATAAAGCCATGATCCTTGCAGCATAACAAGTTTGGATATCAATTGTGACACCAGATCCTGCATATAAGTGAGTGATACCATCATTTGTTAAAAGAATGAACAAAAGAAGCAACAAGAAAGAGGAAGAGTTGATGTCAAACAGTACAAAACTGAAAAAATTAATAAAAATAGATAGATATAAAAATAGCACAATATCAAGATATTGCAACCTTATATTGCATAGCTAAAAAATGAGAGAAATAATAAAAATATGGTCCTTATTATTCAAAAATTGTTAATCTCCTCTCTGGGATCAACTTAACAAAGGGCCTAGCATCATGATGGTATTCAAATTGAAAGATTTCATTCCCATATATATTTGATATAAATGACAAACTAGAGAAGTGAAATTAATTTGATTCAGATTGAAAAGCCAATATCGAGTAACATATTTTTTCCAATTCATATGAAGTATATTGGAAGTAGTTATTAAATTGGCAGTATATTGAAAAGCATACAAGTAAATAGAAGGAAGCATGACTATCATCCAAGCATATAACGTACCAAGCTGCATTTGGATCATCAGATTCTCGACAAAGTGGTGGGCTGTTTTCAGACCTTTGTTCATAGCATGTGTTGTCAATAGGTTTCCTAAATATTGCAAAACCAACACGGTTCACACGATCCTTTGTTTTCTTCACCATTTTCCAACACCATTTTCTTCACACGATCCTTTGTTTCCTAAATAGTAGTCCAAATCCAAACACATGAAAAAAAATGTTATGATTTGTTTCGAAATGTATTTTAATTACATGAAAACATAGGCCATATAGCCAATAGCTCTATAGAACGTTGCAGTTATATAATTAATTAAAGAATAATCGATTCATGAATAAGACCACCAAAATAGCAATTTGGTAAAATAGCGGAATTAAGCAATAACAACATATCGTAGTATCATTCCTATCATCCATGACACATACACATACTGAGAAATGAAAAGAACAATCGTTTGCTATAAAGTTTCTGAAAGGAGAACGATGAAGCATCTATTATCCCCATAATGATAGAATTTACCATCAAGTTCTTAAAATCATCCTAATTATAAGATACAACGAGTGCATTCGCGCACGCACGAGCACAATAAACTTTATAACATTTTACCTTTCCATATCCCAGCATCTTCCGGAAGATTTTGGTAAACTGGCGTTGCAGACCACACAAAATAACCACCAGGACGTAGTAACCTATTTAATTCCAACAAAAGCATGCCACCTGCAATTAGATCACAACTAATTAATACACATCTTGAAATTTATGCAAAATTATTAAAGATATATACCTTCGATATGCCAGGGAACCCTACAGCGGGCACAATGAACAACATCATATACCCTGCTTGGGAACGGGAGCCTCTTCGTGCCCATGATAGCTGATATAGCTGGAATTCCTCTTTCAAGTGCAAACTGTACTTGAGCTTCATGCTCGTCTTTTGGAGCAAATGACATGGTAAGGACATCCCTTTCAAACATATACCCTCCAAAGCTAGCAACTCCACAACCAACATCCAAAATCACACGACTTTGTTTTCCCCAAGCTATATCAGGGTATGTTGATTGAATAGTATCAATATAGTGAAGTGCTCCATATTTAAATTGTGTTCCACCTCCAGGAAAAGTTAGGTAGTCTCCATCAACCTTTACCCAGTTCTGGTGCCCCTTGTACTTAACAAGTTGCGTATGAGGGACATTGTAGAACCATATCTGCATTACACGTGCCAAAGAAGTGAATTATAGTTATAAAAATAGTAATCTAATTGAAATCCAATTTAGCATAAGGAGTGTAGTTTCATACCTTGTCACGGCTTTTAGGCCACTTTATTGGTCTTCGGTATCCTTCAGGAAGAGGTACAAGGCATGTTGGGCTTTCTTCAGGGCAATGCCTTTCCCTGTGCTCGTAATGTTTAGTGCTATGAAGTTGCTTTATAGCTTTAATATTATCAAGACAAGGAATATAATCTGCACCGGCTACGGTATTGCACAGTTTCCAACTATATTCTACAATGTCAACTCCTTTTGATGAAGACTGTTTCTGTTGTTCTTTCTCTTTCTTTGAATCTTCTGTCTGTGATTTCCATGCTCCATTTGTAGAATTCGTCTCTGTCAAAAGTTCAACCTCGGAAACATCCAGACCCTTCTCTTCTTTTTCTTGAATCTCAGTTTGGTTGCTTTCAGATTTCTGCTCATTTTCTGTGCCATTTTCAGCTGTATTTTCATTATTAGCTACTTGAGTTTTTTCATCTTCGAAATTCACAATACTACTAGATTCATCTCCTTTTTCTGTTTCAGAAGCAGAACTCTCTTGAGTAACTTCGTTTTCTCTGCTGATTTTATATTCAGAATCATCATTAGCATTACCGAGGTTGGTATCCTCAGATGTTCTTATATCATCCATTTGAACTTGCTCTCTCACCTCCGATCAAAAGATGATGAAATGACAGGGAAAACAACAACAAATCAAATTGCGCTAGTCGAAAAAAGTATTAACCTGAAGCCTTGCCGTAGTCGATTGCGAACTAGAGCCTGCCGTCGCCAAAAGTGGAGCATGCCGTCGCCAAAGGTGGAGCCTGCGAATTGGAGAATGAACGTCAGAGCCTGTCGTCGCCAAAAGTGGAGCGTGCGAATTGGAGAATGAACGTCAGAGAGGGAAACGATTTGGGGAAAATGCGACCAGGGATAAGCGTGGCTAGGGTTAAGCATGATATGTTATTCAATTACAATTTTGCCCTAGTATATTTCAATTAACTCCAATTAAACCAAGGCTTACAACGAAAATAAGTGTCGTCGTATTTAAAAGTGTAAATTTTTATTTTTCGTAATACTTATATTGGATAGCGACACTTATTAGCGAGACTAAAATGCAACCCATATAAGTGTCGCCAAATGAAAAAAAAAGTGTTGCCAAATGACTGTTTTGGTGTAGTGACTTTTCATGTTAAAAGTTCGATTAATACATCCACTCGTGTGTCATAAGCACACAGGCAGGACTATTTACTGTATTACGGAGGAACGTGGTGCGCGAAGTACTGTCAGGATCATTTAGTATGTAACTGTATGCACTGACAATGAAAATAAAGTACAGAGAGGAATATATATATATATATATGTATATATGTATGTATATATATATATATTTATGTATGTATGTCTGTATGTTTATGTATGACTGTGTGTGTATATATGTATGTGTGTGTGTGTGTATGTATGTATGTGTGTACACACACACACACACATATATATATATATATATATATATCTGTATATGGAAGTATATGTGTGTGCGTATAGGAATATGTGTAGATATATACATGACTGAATTGTAGGGAGAACAAAATTCAGCTTGTCATTACTATTTGTACGGCAATGAGGACAGTAGTATAAGATAAGTTAAAAATTGAGTCTGTCAGTAAATATATTTAATTTTTTTTTCATTCTTGAGCTGCCCTAATTCTCCTCACATAATGGCAGCAACAGGTGGATGTGCAAGAATATTGTTGAACTGGTACGAAATTTTGAACAGTTAATGTACTCCACAATACCTATGTCAGTAAGGGTTTTACCTGCAGGCAGGTTTGACCGCGTAGAAAGATTGCGTATGGACCACGGGAGGCGGAACGTAGCACGACTTAGGCAGCCAGATCGATGATTTTTGCACCATTGGTAATAGCACAACATCAGAAGCAAGGTAAGATAATTTGTTTTTCACAGCTACCTGTTATTATAAAGGCTGTCAGTATAATCCAATGAGGGTGTGCAAAAAGGTATAACTGTGCAATTACAGAAGAAAATAAAGATAGTAAATTCCGATGAAGTTCATAATATGTTAGTTGGTCATACAACTATTTTAAACGTTGATAAAACAGTGCGTATACAAAAACAGACAAATAGAATATGTGCGAGGTCAGAAAGGAAGCATATTGAGTACAACACAGCCTGGCAGTTGTTTAAACATACATAAAAGTTTTCATACGAACATAATTTAAAAAACGATAGGATTGGATGTCACCAAAATGCATTCGAAAGGGAAATGGTAGTAAAATAAAGTTCATTGTTGGAAATTTGGAAATGATGTTTACTTAAACATTATGTTAACACACACAAACTTAACAAACCGAGGGTAGGTAGTGTAAACAATACATGCAACAGTAAACCAATTAATTTATTTTCGGTTTAACCAGTACATGTTGTGCAGTTGTACCAAGTAGTTAGAAAAGCTGTGACAACAGTGTAATGTATGAATAAACTGTAGTTGCCTTGGTATATAGTAGGCACCCATAAGCTAAAGCTTATGTTAATCCTTTCACTGTTTTGCAGTCCTATGAATAGGTTATAAAATTTAATCTGATTAGTTATTGATGTTAACCATATTGATATCCACTCCAGTAAGCATGAAACAGTGAGAAGGGAAATGATGAAGAATTTAACCATTTGAAGTCAAAAATCTGTAGAAGTAATGATACCAGAAACGATAGAATCGCAGTTTGTGTCAATGACAGCGGGAGAAGTGAAGAGCAGTGGACTACTACACAGGTGCACAACTTCAATTTAGGAATTATTCTGTACTGTTGCCATATCACTGCACATAATATTAGTTACGGATGCAGGGAGAAGGGTGGAAAAATGGTGTAATGGGATGGAGCACCCATATCTTCCTACATTGAATAGAAAATTGAACCTCAGTGAGTACAGAATGTGATAGCGAAAGCGAGATATGTTACTTACGAAACATCAGTTCCCCTACGTGTATGATTTGCTCGAACCGATGATACGTTCAGGTCATAAGTCTAGCATGGGAGGTTAGTGTTGTTAGCATGTAAACAGAATATGCAGTCAATCATACAGTGGAGACAGACTAATAACATAGAATATGAAGATGACTCAATGGTGGGAAGAAATAAATGTGTGAGTACTAGAAGTAATTGACCCACTACATTTTCCAGTGCGGTGGACAGTAATAAGCTTTTAACGTATCGACACTTCGCAGCTTGTGCACACATACCGTCTTCCATCCGGTTAGTAATAAACGTTACATAAGAGCATCAAACAGAGAGAATTTGATAATACATATGTGAAAGAAAGAAACAGGCAACACAGGTAATGAACTGTGTGAATAATGAACATATCGTACGACTAAGTTACAAATATCTAAGTTCGGTGAAAAAAAAGCGACAATAGAAATTCAGACAGTCATAGTGACGGTAGAGAGAGCAGGAAATAGTGACAAATGAATTTGAAGCGTGTAGTGAAAAGCTGGTAGTCCATAAAAAAGGTACAACAGAAACCGGTCATGTAACCGCATTTTTTCCCTCAGTAACCTCAGCCTGAAAGCGAAAGGAAGAAAATTAGCAGAAGTGATTGTGAATGTCAGAAGTAAAATGCATGCAGTAAACGGTGTAACGTGTAATTACCTGATAATCCATTGAAAACTTCTTTATATACAATATTTTTGGTTAGCCCACGACGTCCACCCTCCAAGTGACCAATTAAAAACTTAATACCCTGGTACGAAGATGTTCTAGATACGGCAACATACAGCTGTCCATGACTGAAAACAGGACAGTGCAAATATATTCCTACATTCTCTAAAGTTTGCCCTTGGCTTTTATTTATCGTCATTGAGAAGCAAACCTTCACGGGGAATTGTCTCCTACGTAACACAAATGGTCATTTTGTATCCGTGGACGTAAGGATGATGCGAGGAATGAGTACCTTCGTACCGATATTAGTACCAGTAATTATTTTTGCTTCAATAACCCTTTGAGCAAGTTGAGTTACAATTAACCGTGTTCCATTGCAAAGGCCTAACCTCTGATTCAAATTTCGTAACAGCATAATTGGAACTCCTATCTTTAACTGCAAAATATAGTTAGGTAATCCAGATATTTTTAGAGTGTTCAAAAATTCGGTAGGATAAAGGGTATGTTGATCGTCCACTTGTTCAGATAAATGACTAATGGAATCATCACTTAAATAGGATCTTAATTCACCATTAATTTTAGATAGGATGTAGGAGTTAATTTCCTCAGAAAATTCGTTAGTTGTAGCAAGCACGCACCGTTTGCGTAGATACTCTTTGTCTGGTAACCTATTACGCAAATCTGGATATATGTTGTCAACCATATTTTTAAGACCACAATCTCCAACGTTAATAAGATATTCAGAAGGTATGGTAACCCAAGAAGGACCATCGTCACCGTCTATTGAAACCGCATCCACGTTTCCATCTCCAATGTCAAGCATCCATTTTGCAAACTTCTCAACTTTCTCCATTTCACGGGAGTTACATGTTGAATGTTGTAGTCTCATGTTTCTTGTGAGAATGAAAACCGTACACTTTGCCCATAGATATGAATTGCTGATGGAAGCAGAGACCACCATATCTCTGGTACCTTTATGAACTACTGGCAAAGTTTGTCGAAAATCACCTCCAAGTAATACTGTCTTTCCTCCAAAAAGCCTGGAAGGTCCATCATCTGTACCAACATGCATTATATCCTATAAACTTTTTTCAAATGCCTCTAGGGCATTATGATGCATCATACGTGCTTCATCCCAAATAATTAAATCAGTAGATTTGAGCAACTGTCCTAAAGGAGATTATTTTGATATATTGCATGTTGAATTCTCATCCACAATGAGTGGAATTTTGAATTTTGAATGGGCGGTTCTACCGCCAGGTAAAAGTAAGGATGCTATACCAGAAGAAGCAATGGCTAAAACAATCTTTCCTTCTTCTCTGAAGTAAGTGATAATGGTTTTCCATAGAAAAGTTTTACCTGTACCCCGCTTCCGTAAACAAAGAAGAAACCACCTTCGTTCCGCTCAACAGAATCACATACAGTGTTAAATACCTTTTGTTGTTCAAAATTTAAAGACGACAGAAGAGGTTGTGACTCAGCTTTTAACATTTCCATATCATAATCTTTTTCATCTGTGAGTAAGCTACGATGACCTCTGAAAATTGAAGTAAGGTCTGAAGGAGGGATGAAGTTAAATTCTGCTACAGATCTACCACTTTTACTCATTATCTTTTCTATTTCACGTAAGGTCTCCAACTTAAGTTGACAGTCATCAAAAAGATCAGTTTGTTGTTCATATGTACGAAGAAGACGCCATTCAATATCCTCCGCCAACATTTTTCAGTTTCTATTCCAAAGTTGTAGAGGGTTGGATACTTCGCAGAAAAGCAGCAACATAATAAAAAGTTTACGTAGAGATGCTGCAGTTGCCCAACGTGATGCCTCGGTTAAAGCTATGTTACATTCATTATCATCTTCAAGTAATCCACGTGCAACACATGCACTTTTAAAAGAGTCATAAACAACAGAATTAACAGTTCTTATCTCTTCATAGACGGTTGGGCCTTTGACAATGTTTAATAGCAGTCGTAAATAAAATCGTTCGCCGCATGTTGGATGAGCAAAATAAACTCTACCTATCGTGTCCCCTTTTTTCCGTGCTGTCCACTTGCTAATTTTTTTCTCCATACCCATTTTGTAGGAAAATCTACATATGTTAAATTTCGTGCCTCCTCACTAATTTTATTAGTTTCCATCCATTCAATGAAAATAGTACTGTTAACAGCAGGTTGACATACTAATTCAGCCAAATTATCATCATCATGAAAAACAACATTTTGCTCTTCAGGTAAATGAAAGTGTAACCGTTCGACTACAGGTTTTCGATAATGAATATCAAATTTGAAAATTCTCCTATTTGCTTCTGAAGCTGATATGTAACGACAATCTATGTAAGTCTTTATTTCATCCACTTCTCAAACAAAATTCTGGTTTGTAACAGTGTTTTCCTCAATAACAACAGCAGCCCTATCGTGACCTTTGTTAATGTACTTGAACAAATATTTAATAGACCTCGCACGATTGCATATCTCAACATTAATGTGTGCTTGATACTTCATAACTAAACTGACATTATGTGGTATTACCCAACAATTATTTAGAGTAACCCTGGACAAAGTTGTGAAAAAATTATCATTGCTGCGTCTTCTGTAATTTGGAAAACCATTTTTGTCATACGTTGTTTCATAAATAACCCGTTTTGGGTAATGTTTGAACATTTACCACTTATCATACACGGACAGTTAGGATTAAGAACGCCGCATGGTCCGTGTACCAAAACTAACAAACTGATTGGTATGCAGCATGATCTGCCTCACGGTCTGGAAGTTCTGCACCGACCACCTTATCCACGTCAGCTGTCGTTTTTGGTCTGTCCTCCCCCCATACAAAAAGTAAGATATGTGCATGAGGCAAGCCACGCTTTTGAAATTCAATAGCGTACAAAGCTGGAAAAATATTTACCACAATTAATCAATATTGTCAGTGTATGAAAATATATTGAAGGAAATTTTACTTCAGGATGTGATGTACCTGCATTTAGTTTTCCAAAATGTTCGTTTTCCTTTATGTCATGCATTAATTGATGCAACTTGATATGGAAAACACGTGAAATTATATCCGGTCTATCTTCTGCCCTCTGATCTGGAATTGTTTGTAAGCACTCCTTAATCTCTGGCCAGTTAGAGTTGCATGTAAATGTGATAAAGTAATCTGGAGAATCAGCCCATCGACAATTTTCCATTGCATCTTGGTAGTTTTGAACCATACACCTCGGCCCACCAGTGAAAGAAGAAGGCAAAACCATTCTTCTGCCAACAGACAAAGCCGATGTGTCACCCGTTGCAACTGCATCCTTCAGACCTTTGTACAGTTCAGATCTGATATTATGTTGATTATTTCTGATCCAATTCAGTTTGTCCTCCTCAATGCAACAATATGCATCAACTATTAGCTGCTGCAACAATCTCCCACCATAATACAAGGTATTACCATCTCCCTCTCTATATTGCAGTATGTAGGCATAATATTCACGCATGGTTACCATCTCATCCTTAATGATACCAGTTGGTTCGACAGAGTGATAAGGTATGTTAAGTCTGTACCCATTCTCTGCATATGGAAATAAGAGCGGATACAGCATGGCTATAAAACTGGCGTATTTCTCATTAATTCTCTTAAGCAATCCACTTTTCTCCTCCATTATGATGTCCCTGTAACCTTCGCTTCTGCTACCATTCCCTGTAACCAACGCCGCAATCTCTGAAGTTGTTGGTATATTGTAGTGCCTACCATCTCTATCCCTCCTTTCCAACAAACGAAGGGAAACATTGGTCAAACTACTACCCTCATACATGTCTCTAGCCATCCGAAACACCTTAGCCAACTCATTACACTCATTGAACACAAATATTAAATTTTTAATAATATGAGGGTTCGTAGACTGCCTAGCGGACAACCTAGGCGCGTAAACTCTGTTTGTAACCTTATTGGCTGTATCATAAATAGTTTTTCAAATTTAGCTTGTCCATCAGTGGGTAGCATAGAGCCTATTATATGATAATTCTGCCCACTAATTCTAAATACATAAGGACCCCGACCTATGTTCACTGAATTATCAATACGCCCACCCATAGAGGTAAATGCAAACATCCCGTTATACACCCGTATGTTCTCTCTGAAATTAGAACTTTCACGGCCACCATTGTAATCAAGCAGGTTATGTAAATAGTCAGGCCATTTTTTTATACTTTGGTAACTTAATTTTACCATCGTGGTAGCAAATAGAAAACTTCGGATTCACAGGTCTTCTTGACTTCCTGTTCCTTTCTTCATACCAAGTTGTTGCATTACAACTTGAGCAAACATAGGTAGGACCACCAAAATTCCATGGATGCACCACATTTCCTATTTCAACAGTTTATGAATCAATGTTCTTAAGACGTAAGCATACTGTAAACCTACTAAGATAAAACAAAGTGGCAGTTGAACCGTTGGAAGTTTGATTAACGACAAAGTGAACTTTACTCCGTACACCATACGATATGTCAAGTGGATAGGAGAAAACATAAATATTTTTAAAACACAACAGGAAAATGGGTTGTTCCAGGTTATATTATAGTTCGTAAGAGACAGGAAGAAGAAGAGTACACCATTACCGGTGCCTATTTTTTCAAACACATTGGTGTGTGAACTCGATGAGGCATATCGTCCATTTTCCTTTCTCCCTATTTTTTACATTGGAATGCATTAGCTGTAGTCTGTTAACTTGTGAATGAAATAATAATTTCTACACCGAGAGAACCTACCATGATGCCCACTCCGTCCCGAAGTAATCTTTGGCCTATATGACACTTTTCCACGGGACTCGCTTGTATATTCTGTCGTTGTCCCCTCCTGTTGTAAAACTGTAGACCTTTTTCTTTTCCTTCTGTTGATTGCACCTCTTCTATCAGCTCTAGCATTCCTAGCTACATCCGCACTATCCATAATTTATGATTAACCAAAAGACCTGCAAAGGGTTACAACAGTCAGCTACGGAGTATCTACTATGTACATTCAGCAGCAGTGGCAATAAGTAGCAGCACCTACTGATTACAAACAAATATGGTGTTAGTTCATTGCAAATTGTTTAATTTGTGACGGCAGTAAGTGACAGACTTCCACATGCTTATTTACACACAAACTATATGGTCCAGTAGTCATTCATACAGTAAAAAACCTACACGGTATCTGACAGGCTTGTCTAGAAGAGTACGACCAGGAGGAAATGTAAAGCAGAAAATATTATTTAGTAGGAGGAATATTACATAGTAAAGACATACAAAATTATAAAAGTAACCGATTTTAAAACACTTTCATTTTTATGGACATGGTATGTCATACAAAAAACAACCCGTTTATACGGTTTGAACAGAACACTTAATTCACATACTACTGAACTGGAATTCGAACAGTAATGAAACAGTATTTTCCTTTGACTCCCCCATCATACCCCTCTCCACCCAACGGCTGGCATGTCAACTTTTCCACATATCATGGATTGGCTTCAGACATACCTTGCCTATCTATATGTGACAATGGTGTCATTAAAAATGAAATGAAATAGATAAACAGTATGCTCACATATTGACGTCTATTATGAAAATAATATAACAGCAACGATTTATCTCTAGTAGCATTAATTTAGGTGGAAACTAAAATTGTTGACGTACATAATTCGAGGTTGACCTCGTATAGTTAATGCATACCAAAACCAATTTACTTGATTTTAGGGAATAAGCATTTCACATTTTTTGCTATCACACAGCGTTCACAAAAATACTACTCACCAATCCAAGTTTGCGCTTATGAAAGTAACATGTGGGATGACTAATTGCACATCATGTAGATAGAATTGAAATAATTGACAGTTTACATGTTTGCGTTCTAAAACTATGATAGGAAATGCAGGATCGGTAAACATATAAGGTTGTAGGAATTGAAAATTCAGTTGATTCCACAGATGGAAACTTAGATACCATATTCAAATGCAGTTATGACAATCAAAACTTGGGTTAGACTGAACAAAAAAACATAAATTGAACACAGATAAAATAGGAAGTCACCTACCATTTTATTAAGTACTGAAATAAAAATTGAAAAGTATGGCTACCATTTGATTTATTGAAGTTTCAGCTTTAAATCTACCAACTGTTTAAAAAATAGGAGTAGTTGATATGGGAATCGTCTGTCAAAAGGAATTTAAACATTTAACTACCCACGTAATGTCAAAAGCTGACTGAAATCCTGAAAGTGTGTATGCTTGTGCACACTGATTACGGATCGTGTAATATGGACTAATATATGCGGAATGTTATTTACAATTGCTATATAAGTAAATATTCAATAAACTAACTATATAGCAATTCACAGATATAAAATAGTAAATGCAGTAAACAGTAAAATCACACCAGGGATTTTTATACTGGTTCGGACCTCCCGTCCTACGTCCAGTCCCAGACTTCTATCTGGATTTCACTACCAACTACCTCGCTTCACCCGGAGGAACAGGTTTATAACACCCGAACAGCCGAACGGGATTTCGTGCCTCTTACAACACCGAGGACTTCAACAAAAACAAATACAATTGTTGTTGACAACTTGTGCTCTTGACAACACGGATTTGTCACTTGTAGTACACCCTTCCTATAATCTTATCCTCAAAATATGTGAATGATGTTTGTGAAGATTGAAGGAAGTATATTACTTATTTGAATCAAAAGATATGAAATAATTTCAATGATTCAATAAGCAATTTGAAGTAGAGAGCTTTTTAGAATGCAAGAGTATTTAGAATTTAAGATCAGAATTTTAAAGCAAAGAATTGTTGTTTTTCAATCAATGATTTAGATATGTTTATATAGAAAATAAATGGTTGTAACTCTTTGTGAAGAGTAGCCATTTACAGATGTGATCATTGATGAAAGGTAAGAGAAGCAACCATTGAAGAAGGAAGTGTCTTTTCGGAAAGGTTGCTTTCTGTTTAAAAACGGTCGACAGGTCAAAAATGACCAGTAGACAAAATTTCAAATATATAGACGTTATGTGCATGTGTGCACGTTCATTGTGCAATTTACACAGGAACGGTCGACCGCCTGGTTTTGGACCGGTCGACCAGTCCCTGTTAAATTGCACAGTGAATGTGCAATGTCATTCAAAACGCTTATACACCGATTCTTTTGAGATGCATGATTATTTTGAGGATAGATTTTAACATAACTAATACTACTAACATACCAAAATCAACCTCTAACATATGAAGCTCGTTGTGTCTCAATGTAACAACCCGCATATCTATCGATTCTATATTTAAATATTTTATTTAAATATTTTATCGTTAGTCGGATGTTAGTCCGAAAAGCTACTTTTTGCATACGGTCAAATTAGGACTCGAGACCACCCCCATTGAGTTCAAAATGACGTTTGCGATCTTTTTGAGTGTAAACTTCGATATGTTTGGAGATAGTGAAATTTTCAACACTTTTTCCCGCCTTTGACTTTGGTTTGGACTGCACCCCTTTAGTTCAGCCCAACCATCTTCCTCACTCTATCAAGACACTTGAAGCTTTCTCAAAAATGGTGGTGGGAAGTGGAAATTAAAACTCCAAACACAAATTCCATTGCAAATCCGAGATTCAACATCAAATTCACGTGAAGACCATTGATTCAAGCTTGTTGGTGTTCTTGCTTTGCTCTCAAATCTCCATCTTCATCAAATTCCGTGAAAAGGTGAGATTTTTGATCTCACATCTTGCCTATAATCGTCATTGGACTGTTGGGAATGATTCCTCATCACTTTAGCATGTTTGTTGCATTTGGTTTGGATTGGATTGGCGAAAAATTCCAAATTTTAGTGATTTTGGTGAAAAAACTGCTACTAGGTCGTTCTGGCCATTTTTAGCTCGTTCGGAGTTAGGTCGTCCATCCATAGGTCGTAGGTCGCCTGCGAGTTAAGTCTTAGGTCACCTGCGAGTTAAGTCTTAGGTCGCTGCCGACCTATAAATCCCAGGCAAAAACTTAGGTCGCTGTCGACCTATAAATCCCCAGGCAAAACGTTAGGTCGTTGCCGACCTAAAATTCCAAGGCAAACCACTAAGTCGCTCGAATTTTCTTAAGTCTTAGGTCGTTGCCGACCTATAACTTCCAGGCAAAACGTTAGGTCGTTGCCGACCTAAAATTCCAAGGCAAACCACTAAGTCGCTCGAATTTTCTTAAGTCTTAGGTCGTTGCCGACCTATAACTTCCAGGCAAAACGTTAGGTCGTTGCCGACCTAAAATTCCAAGGCAAACCACTAAGTCGTTCGAATTTTCTTAAGTCTTAGGTCGTTGCCGACCTAAAATCCCCAGGCAAAACGTTAGGTCGTTGCCGACCTATAATTTCCAGGCAAAACGTTAGGTCGTTGCCGACCTATAATCCCCCAGGCAAACTTTAGGTCGCTCGCACTGGCTTATCTCGTAGGTCGTCTCCGACCTAAGCTTCTTTTCCATAAGTCGTTCGCGAGTCAAGTGTTAGGTCGTCTCCGACCTAACGCCCTCGTCACCTTAGGTCGTAGCTCGTAAGTCGCTCGACCCTGCTAAGTCTTTAAGTCGGTCGAGTTAGGTCGGCCAGTATATCTCGTAGGTCGTCTCCGACTTATCCCCCAGTTAAGTCGTTCAAGTTAGGTCGTCGCCGACCTTACACTTGGTCTTTTTAGGTCGCGATTTTCCTTAGGTCGTATGACCTACTTTTCCTTAGGTCGCTTGACCAGCTTGCCTCCACTAGGTCGTACCGTGACGGGGCGCTGCCCCGCACCCCGCCGTGGGCGCTGCCCCCTGGACCCCCGTATTACTCTGCGTAGGCAATCTTTTCTGAAAAGCATTCATCAGAACTTCCACTTTGATGCATTGTAAGCTGATTTCCTTGGATTTTATTCACGTCTCCGAATGTGAATTTTTGTGATAGATTGTTCCAACAATCGTTTTATGACTTGTCACTTTAAAGATATATGAAGGTTTCAATACTAATAGTAAATATTAAAACTCTTTCATCAAAGCCATTTCAACACTATTTTAAATATCTAAAGTTCGTTTTCTCAAACCAATTTTCAATCTACTAGTATATACAAGCCTTTACTTCACTCGAATGAGAAATCGACTTAAACGACTTAGTAAAACGAGTGGTATGAAACGCTTGCGTTCACTTCGTCGGTTAGCTCTTGGACTTGTTCGATTGAACCCTTTTCGTGACAATTTCCTAGTGAAGATTTACAGCTTGTTCGTAAATATTTAAGTTAAGCAAGTGGTTATGGGACATGAAGCTAAACTCATATATTTACTAGCTTGGTGTGATTGACACTTCTCGCTGATCATGATGATCATTTTATGATTTAGACTAGCAATTGTGCGATGTCTCTTTGTTTGCAAGGTAAGACTAGACCGCAATAGTGTGATTCCGACTCACACATACCTCTTTGTCCGCAAGGTTAGTCTAGGCCGCAGTAGTGTGATTCCGACTCACACATATCTTTATGTTTGCGAGGTTAGGCTAGACACCACTTGTGTGATTCCATTCACACATACCTTTCTGCTTTTTGGTTAGCCTAAGCCTCAATCAGTGTGATTCCGACTCACACATATGGGGTAGCTCCCCATGGTCTTCGGACCATCATGTGATAGGCCTCTTTCTCTTTTTATGATTTCTGGATTTCTTGTTTAATTTCTGGATTTTTATGTCATTGACTTGTTATGAGTACAAGTTTAGGGTATGATGCCCTCTTTGGATCTTTGAGAAGATTCTCGTGATATTGATCATTTCTCATCGGTTGATCTCCTGTTGATCATCATTTTCATACTTATAGTAGTATGTCAGTATGGATATTCTATGTTTATGCCATATCTTTTATTATATATCATGTCATCTGATATTTATAGTTAGACTGATCCGTTTATTATTTTCTTAAATAATACTCGGGTCAGACCGAGATGTTACAGGTGCTTCTGCTTGACTTCCTTCCGGGATTTGCTACTCTGACTTTTGGCTGACTATTTAGTTTAGCAGTTTTTGTTGTATACACTTGAGATATGGACTCATAGTTGTATTCTTTTTGTATAGCACAGGTTGCTATTCTTTTGTATTATTGTGGAACTTTTTGACCACTACTCTGATGTACACTTTCATGTGTTAGTTATATATTCATATCTTCTTCCGCCTTTGTGATATGGATGTCTGTGACTGCTTTGTGTTATGCTTATTTCTATGTTTGTTTCCGAAGATTATTTTATAGCCACCGTGTGATAATCAATTACATGGATGGTCGCTCCTCAACAACCTTATTCTCCGTGCTAGTTGACAGCACTACATCGTAGTGTCCTTGGCTAGCGTGGGTATTGAGGTGGGGCGTCACACTCAATGAATGACTTCTTTTTGTCGATCACGGTTTATCCCTTTGTCAGAAATCAAAACTATATAAAAATCTTGACTCAACATTCTCCCCCTTTTTGATTGATGACAACATAGTTATGAATCTCCCCCTGTATATGATCTCCCCCTAAGATTGTACCTGTAACTCTATATTTTCCTGCATATATACTGTTAGCACAATTTTCTCCCCCTTTGTCATCGACAAAAAGGAGTATAGAAATAGAGGATATAAATTATATAATCCAGAGTATAAGCAAAATAAAACTACTACCATAGATCAAGAGTTAAGAGTCACATAATATGATAGTACCCAAGACTAGAACGAATTTAAACGTGACACTATTTAGTACAAGTGCCAGATAAAGTCTTAAAGCAAGAACTAAATTCATAATTTTCTCATAATAATAGATAAAGAGATAATTCAATCTGACTCTGTCTCACCCTCCTCCTCTTCTTCTTCTTCAACAAGCTGAGTTTTTCCATATCCATGTCCATGACTCGTTCCCGAGCTTGTACCCTCCTCCGAGGATGTCCAAGCAAAAGTAGGAGGAGCTGGGCGCTTGCCAGGGTCTTGAGTTGGCATGGATGAGGATGATGCTCCACATGATATTGCTTCCCATATAGAACTGAAGAACGACTTAAGTTTGTTAAATCGTTTATCCATTTTGGTGTCCATGCGCTTAAGTCGGGCTTCTAGAAGAAATTGATTTTGAGCAATAGTGTTAAGTGATTCTTTTGTTGAGGAAGATGATCTTAAAAGTTTAACTTCTCCAGGTTTAGATCGGGATGAACGGGAGGAGGTCTCTCTATGTCCTTGGTCTTTCCATTGTTCAAAAGGCATAATATTGAAGTATGGAGCTGGAAGCTTCATTCTTGTAATCGAAGCTTTGTTGATGGCTTTTGGTTTGGAAATGGAAGACTTTGGTGGTTCAATGCCACAATCGAGCAGGAGTCGCATAATATACTCGTTATAAAACAAGTGTGGTCTAGAGCTATCATTTACTTTCAAGATCTCATCAAAGATCATACCAATCCAGTTTATACGAATACCCCCATAAATTGCGTATAATGCCTTGAAATTTTCTTTATAGACGGCATCAAAATTTCCAATTCTTGGGAAAAGGGAGTGCATAAGAGTATGATGAAGAATTCTTGCAGACGGCCGTAAGCCAATAGACTTAGTGCTATCCTTGTCATCTTCAGTAAATTGATGACTAATTTGATTACGGACATGAATATTGCAAAAGTCATTAGAGAATTTTTCACCAATAAACCTAGAACCAAGAACACTTGCCATCCTATCACATGAGATAAACACTTCTTTGCCACATACAACAGACCAAAGACAATAATTGGGATTTGCGGGTTTGTTTTTCTCTATATTTAGATTAGCATAGAATAACTTGATCATGACATGGTTAATTTCCACATTGTTTTGATCATAGTCAATTAGGTTTTCAATGTCGGCATCCTTTGCTAAATCTAAAATACGATAACTAGAGAAATCTGAGAATTTAACAAACGAACCCGGATGGATAGTAAAATCTTTCATTTCATTCCACCTTTTGAGTGAAATTGGATCCACAAGCCATTTCTTGATAGAGAGATCAATGGGTTGTGTCTCTGAGGTAGAAGCTTGCTTAAATTTCTTTTGTTGAGGAGCCATTAGGGATAAGTTTGAAGAAAGAAATTTAATAAGGGAATGTAGGGTTTCTTTGGTTTGGGGAAGAAGACTGGTTATGAAGTAAAAAGAGAGATAGGGAAAAAAAAGAACGGAAGATATAAAAAAAACAGTATATACGTAACCGGTCGACCGGCAAAAATGGGGCGGTCGACCGTTTTTATCCAGAGAGCAAAACGGTCGACCGGTCCATTATTCCTTGTCGACCGGTGCTGTTCTGTATCACAGTTCAGCCTGTTTTTAATATATTTTGACCTATAAATTTTATATCACTCTTATTATAATATTTAAATGTTTTTAAAAGAGTGATTACAAAATAAAATAAAAAAACAATACAATATATAAAAAAAATAAAATAAAATAAAATTAATGAAGAGTGGGAGAAGGAAGATCGGTTGAATCTTCGTTAATATCATCCATGCGAGCCTTCCAAGATGACCACTTTTCAGTTGCCCCTTCATTCTGAGCATAGTTTCTGTCCCATGAGTTTGGGGTTCTAGAAGATGAAGGTGCATTTGGCATTGGCTCATGAACATCTCGTTTGTTTGATCCACAGAAGAAGAATGCCATTCTTTCTAAAATAGATAATCGTGCCGAAGTCTGCTGTTGTTCATGATGAAGCTGTTGTTGTCCATAATGAAGCTGACGTTGAAGATCTATTTGATGTTTTTGATAGTGATGAATTTCATCGATCTTCTCTTTGGTTTGAGGAGAATAGAATAGCACTTTCTTTGCCTTTTTTGATTTAGGCGTACTTCCAGGTGTACGAGAGCATTGATGATGGCACTTTGGTTTATATTTTGGTGTTTCAGGAGAAAGATATTCTTCTGATTCAGAACTTGTAATGGAAATGTGAGTTTTTTGAGCACACTCATCACAAATATGTGCCATAGAAAATTTTGTATTTATGAGTAGTTAAGGGAAGATGAATAAAACGAATGTTTTTGACAGCTTATATAGACAGTTCTCATATATAAGCTTATGATTAAGAGTGAAAAGAGGAATTTGATGGTGTAAGAGACTCAAATTTAAAAAAGCTTAAAATAGCTATATAAAAAAAATCAAACGAAAGAACTTAAAAGTTTAACATCAGTAATTATTAGACAAGGTCTTTTAAAGAAATTAAACCAAGCTCTCTTCGTAATTTAATAAAACTAGATTCGAGCAAGGGTTTAGTAAAAATGTCCGCTAATTGATTTTCAGTTTGGACATATTCAAGACATATATTTCCTTTTTCAATGTTATCTCTAAGGAAATGATGACGGATATCAATGTGCTTGGTTCTAGAATGATTCACTGGATTTTTAGAAAGATTTATAGCACTCGTGTTATCACAGTATATAATAGAATTTGATAAATGAATATCAAAATCTTGAAGTGTTTGTTGCATATATAATACTTGAGTACAAGCGAGAGCCGCTGATATATATTCGGCTTCACATGTTGATAGTGAAACACAATTCTGTTTCTTACTAAACCAAGAGACAAGTGATTTTCCAATGAAATGGCACGTACCACTTGTACTCTTTCTATCCGTTCGAGAACCTCCAAAATCAGCATCACTATATGAAACTAATTCGAATGGACATTCTGTTGGATAAAAAAGACCGAAATCTTTTGTATTATTAATATAACGAATTATACGCTTCACTGCTCGTAAATGCGATTCCTTTGGATTTGCTTGAAAACGAGCACATAGACAAACACTCATCATTATATCTGGACGACTAGCTGAAAGATAAAGAAGAGAACCAATCATGCTTCGATATAATTTCTGGTCAACACTCTTACCATTATCATCTTTTTCAAGATGTGTAGTTGTACTCATAGGAGTTGGTTTACCAGATGTATTTTCTAATCCGAAGCGCTTGATAAGATTTCCGCAGTATTTTTCTTGATTAATAAAAATACCATTCGGAAGTTGTTTGATTTGAAGTCCAAGAAAGTATGACAGTTCTCCCATATGAGACATTTCGAATTCTTTGGTCATAATACTTGCAAATTCCTTACAAAGTTTATCATTTGTTGAACCAAAGATAATGTCGTCTACATATATCTGAATAACTAGAATATCCTTTTGAGAATGTTTGATAAACAAGGTTTGATCGACTCTGCCTATTTGAAACCCTGAGTCAATAAGATAGCTATGTAATCGTTCATACCAAGCACGAGGTGCTTGTTTTAAACCATAAAGAGCTTTCTTTAGTTTGAACACATGATCAGGATATTTTTCATGTACAAACAAAGGAGGTTGTTCGACATATACATTCTCTTTGATAAATCCATTAAGAAATGCACTTTTGACATCCATCTGATAAAGTTTGAAATTATGGTGACAAGCAAAAGATAAAAGGATTCTAATAGCTTCTAGTCGAGCAACTGGTGCAAAAGTTTCTTCATAATCGATACCTTCTTCCTGATTATATCCCTGTGCTACTAACCTTGCTTTATTTCTGGTGATATTCCCTTGTTCATCAGCCTTATTTTTATAGACCCATTTAGTACCAATCACTGACTGATCAGTTGGTCTTGGAACAAGTTCCCAGACGTCATTGCGCACGAACTGATTTAGTTCTTCTTGCATGGCAATGATCCAATATTCGTCGGTAGCTGCTTCTTTAGGATTCTTAGGTTCGATATTTGATAGAAACGCAACATGTCCCATTTGATGTAATTGACTCCTAGTTCTTACTTGTGAGTCGACCTCCCCAATTACATTTTGAACCGGATGGTGTCTCAATAATCTTGGAGGGGAACGTATTTCACAAGCTGGATGTTGTTGAGAAGTATTTTCAACAATATTTTCAGGGTCAGAGTCATAATTTGTGATGATAGGAGTGTCAGAAAGTATAGTTTCGTCATCATCAGATTTTGGTTGAGAGGGCTGAAAGATTTCATCGAAGGAAACATGAAGAGATTCCTCAATAGTTTTGGTTCGTTTATTAAAAATACGATATGCCTTGCTTCTTTCCGAATAACCGACAAATATACCTTCATCAGCTTTCGGATCAAACTTCCCGAGTTGGTCTCTCGTATTTAAAATGAAACATTTTGAACCAAATACTTTGAAGTAAGATATATTTGGCTTCCTTTCGTTAAATAATTCATAAGATGTATTCTTGGTGAGTGGTCGAATGGACACACGATTCAAAACATAACACGTAGTGGCGACGGCTTCTGCCCAGAAATGTTTTGGTAAAGTAGATCCATTTAATAACGTTCTTGCACATTCTTGTAATGTTCGATTTTTTTCGTTCTACAACTCCGTTTTGTTGTGGAGTTCTAGGAAACGAAAAATTATGGTTAATACCTTTCTTTGTACAAAAATGTTCAAATTCGTTATTTTCGAATTCACCACCATGATCACTCCTTATGTTTTTAACTTTTAGCCCTTTCGATTTTTGAATTCTTTTGACGAAAGATTTAAAATGTTCAAGAGTGTCACTCTTGTTTTTCAGGAAAATAGACCATGTATACCGAGAATAGTCATCAACTATTACAAATACATATCGATTATGATTTATCGACTGAACTTGTGTTGGTCCGAATAAATCCATATGTAGTAACTCAAGTGGTTGTAGTGTTGATATGACTTTCTTGGATTTAAAAGATGATTTGGTTAATTTTCCTAATTGACATGCATCACAGATATTGTTAACCTTAAAACTCATTTTGGGTAATCCTCTAACTAGATTGTTTTTGGCTAGCTTGTCAATAGTTCTGAAGTTTATATGACAGAAGCGTTTGTGCCATAGCCATGGATCATTATCATTAGCTATAAGACACATATCTGAGTTATGATTAATATTCATATTCAGAATATATATATTTCTGTCTCTATAACCTTCGAAAATTAAATTATGATCTTTATCTAGAATACTACACTTATTGTTTGAAAAAGAAATTGTAAAACCCTTGTCACATAATTGACTGATACTAAGTAAATTGTGTTTTAAATTTCTAACTAGCATGACATTTGTAATAAGAGGTAAGTTAGATGTACCGCAATTGCTCACATCGCCTTTGCCGATGATATAGCCTTTTGAATTATCTCCAAAAGTGACGGAGCCACCATCTGAGTATGTAATATTTGTTAGTAAGCTCTTGTCTCCAGTCATGTGCTTCGAGCAACCACTGTCCAATATCCACTTTCCTCTTTTCTTAAGTGGGACCTGCAAAAAATAAAATTAAGTCCATGGTACCCACTTTTTATGGGGTCCTAAGAGTTAGGTCTTAGGAGTCCAAACCCATACGGGTCCGGTATCCCCTTTATATATATAATTAGTATTAAGATGTACAGTATTCATGAAATTCTGAATATATTTATTCCTAATCAAATTGTTATTTGTTTTAGGAACCCATATTTTGATAGTCTTGACAACTTTCTTCTGAAATTTCACAACTGATTTTGGTTTGGAATATAATAAACTAAGATTTTTCATAGCTCCAGTATTTTGTACTTTATTTTTCCTTCCATTACCAAGATGTTTCTTGGTTTCTTGTTTCCTATATCCCAAACCTTGTTTATTTGAAACAGATTGTGAACTTTCAATGATTTTTGTCAAATTTTCTCGACCTTTGTTAAAGTTAGAAACATTTTGAGTTATGTCATCTAACTTAGTTTGTAAGCTCGCCTTTTCTAGGTCCAGATTTTTTACTTTTGCCTTAAGCTCATGATTTTCAATAGTGAGAGCATCATTTTTCTCTTTTTGAGTTTCAACTTCTTGACTCAAAAGAGATAATTGAGAGTCAACATTAGATGATGATTCTTGAAGTTTTTCAAGTTCTTCTTCTAATATTTTCTTCTCGTCTTTTAACATATCTCGTTCAAACTCTGCTCTACTCAAATCTACTTTGGCTACTTTTAATTGACGTTTTATGTCTTTATATTTGACTATCAATTCAGAATTTATATAAAGTAATTCATCAAATGTAGGAATTTGTACCTCATCTTCTGTTGCCATAAAACAAACATTAGCTTGTTCATTCTCCTGATCACTTTCACTTTCAGATGAGGATGAGTCTGAATCATCCCATGTTACTGAGAAGGCTCGTTTCTTTGACTTGTCCTTCTTATGTTTGAATTTATCATTTTCTGACTTCTTCTTCTGTTCTGGACAATCCTTCTGCATGTGCCCCTTTTTGTGACAGTTGAAACATTCTATAGTTGATGAAGATGGTTTGCTTGATCCAGGTTTCCTCTTGTTGTAGCGACTGGCTTTTCGATATTTTAGGAATTTTTTGAATCCTTTTGCAATGAATGCCAAATCTTCATCTTCAGAATCTGATTCATTTTCATCTTTCTCAGCATGAAATGCTACATTTTTCTTCTCTTCTTTCTGTTCTTTTCTAGCCTGCAAATTTGCTTCATAGGACATTAAATTTCCTATCAATTCATCTGGCTTCATGATGGAAAGGTCATTAGCTTCTTCAATTGCTAATACTTTTCCTTCCCATTCACTAGTCAGAGAATGTAGGACTGTTGAAACAACATCAAAATCTGAATATTTTTGCCCTAATCCGATAAGTGCATGATGAATAGTTTGAAACCTTGAATACATATCATTGATTGTCTCATTTGGTTTCATTTTGAAATTTTGAAACTGACTCTTCAGCATGGCTATTTTGGCTTGTTTAACCTTGTTAGTACCTTCATGAGTGGTTTTCAGCGTTTGCCAAATTTGATATGCAGTAGTGCAGATACTAACACGGTTATATTCATTTTGGTCTAATGCACAAAACAACATATTTATTGCCTTTGCATTTACGGCTGCTGCCGTTTTCTCAGCCGTTGTCCATTCTGAATATTCAGTTGTTGGATTTACTATTTCTTTTTGAGTAGCATTCCAAGCATCATAACTATTTGATTGCATGAAAAATGACATACGTGTAGCCCAATAGCTATAGTTGAGACCATTAAAGAATGGAGGTCTTTGTGTTGATTGACCTTCCGTGTAAGTGCTAGAGCTAGTACTTGCGTTATTTGCCATATTACAAGAATATATCAAATAACGGTGTTACGGTTATATGATAACCTTGCTCTGATACCAAATGAAAGTGTGTATGCTTGTGCACACTGATTACGGATCATGTAATATGGACTAATATATGCGGAATGTTATTTACAATTGCTATATAAGTAAATATTCAATAAACTAACTATATAGCAATTCACAGATATAAAATAGTAAATGCAGTAAACAGTAAAATCACACCAGGGATTTTTATACTGGTTCGGACCTCCCGTCCTACGTCCAGTCCCAGACTTCTATCTGGATTTCACTACCAACTACCTCGCTTCACCCGGAGGAACAGGTTTATAACACCCGAACAGCCGAACGGGATTTCGTGCCTCTTACAACACCGAGGACTTCAACAAAAACAAATACAATTGTTGTTGACAACTTGTGCTCTTGACAACACGGATTTGTCACTTGTAGTACACCCTTCCTATAATCTTATCCTCAAAATATGTGAATGATGTTTGTGAAGATTGAAGGAAGTATATTACTTATTTGAATCAAAAGATATGAAATAATTTCAATGATTCAATAAGCAATTTGAAGTAGAGAGCTTTTTAGAATGCAAGAGTATTTAGAATTTAAGATCAGAATTTTAAAGCAAAGAATTGTTGTTTTTCAATCAATGATTTAGATATGTTTATATAGAAAATAAATGGTTGTAACTCTTTGTGAAGAGTAGCCATTTACAGATGTGATCATTGATGAAAGGTAAGAGAAGCAACCATTGAAGAAGGAAGTGTCTTTTCAGAAAGGTTGCTTTCTGTTTAAAAACGGTCGACAGGTCAAAAATGACCAGTAGACAAAATTTCAAATATATAGACGTTATGTGCATGTGTGCACGTTCATTGTGCAATTTACACAGGAACGGTCGACCGCCTGGTTTTGGACCGGTCGACCGGTCCCTGTTAAATTGCACAGTGAATGTGCAATGTCATTCAAAACGCTTATACACCGATTCTTTTGAGATGCATGATTATTTTGAGGATAGATTTTAACATAACTAATACTACTAACATACCAAAATCAACCTCTAACATATGAAGCTCGTTGTGTCTCAATGAATGATTTCTTTTTGTCGATCACGGTTTATCCCTTTGTCAGAAATCAAAACTATATAAAAATCTTGACTCAACAAATCCAACGACAGTGCTATTGATATTACTTTAGTAGCCAATTTAGATGCAAAATGTGAAGGCTGAGCATAATATAGCAAATTATATTCTAGTTCTCTATATTCATATTTATAAAGTTATTTTTCTTAAAGATTAGTAGTGCCCACATCCGTGATCAAATAAGCAAACTACCATGCTTCAACCTCCAACTACAATTTACTTATCTTGATTTACACCTTTTGACTCCTCTCAATACAACTTCATCCTACAGCTAATTTTTATTTGATCCCACTACAACAAAAATACCCTATTACAACGTCCTTTTTACAACGGGCATATATTGCCCGTTGTAATAGACATATATTACAACGGTCGTCTTATGACCGTTGTAATAGATGCTCTGTCCAACGTCCTTCTTACAACTTGCATCATTTGCCCGTTGTAATAGAGCAATATTACAACGGTCAGCTTCTTCCCGTTGTAATAGATGTATATTTTACAACATTCTCCCTATGGCCGTTGTAATAAATGGAGTACGAAATCTCACGTGGTTTATCACATGTTTATCGACAACGTGATTAGGGCACTAGCTTCTCTCCCCAGACTCAAATTTTTATTGAGATAAAAACACCATTGTAAGTAATTTTTCGATTTTTACGAGGAAGGCACTAGCTCCGCTGCCTCTCTCTCTTGTCGTCGCGTGCTTTCCTTCCACTGCCTCGCGTCTCATTGCCCCAGTAGACTCCATCCCCTCAAAATCAGAAGATCGACCTCAAATCCTCAACAAAATCAGCAGACTACATCCTCTCTCCCTCTCGTATATTGTCGTAGTTCTTGTTCCACGTCGTTCCAAAAGAATCAGGGCAACAAAGTTAAAAGTAAGAAGAAGGGAAAAAACTTCACTGGTTAAGCTTCCGTCGATTCGATAATTATAAGGAGGGAGTCAAATTTGGTTGAATTTTGAAAGAGATTCGAATTTGCTTGAGGTAAGTCTTTCGTTTTCATCGTCTATTCATAAGCTTTCAAAGCAATTACTTCGTTCATATTTACCGTTTCTTCACATTTAAAATTATTTAGATGTAAGTAACAATTCGAATTTGTTTGGAGTTTAGTTACTTTTCCTTTTGAGAAGTTATTTCATTTATTGAAAAATCATGGAAGAACATTGTTATGTCATTTATCCGAAAGGGATCGATCTGTAAAATTATTGCTTATTTCTTCTTCTAGTTCCAAATTGTGGAAATCTTCATAATATCCAATTTGACGGCATGAAGTTGTTAAAGAACGCTAATTCTGGATAGGGGAAGGCTTTTTTTAATGAATAACACTGATCTTGGGGATATTGAATTAGATTCTTGGTTTGAAAAGCATTAGCGCTAAATCCATAAAAGCAGTGTAAACTAGATTATTTTCTTGTATGTACAAAATTATTGTTCAAAACGATGTTAAAATCAGTATTCTAATTTTTTTCCTCAATGATTATTGAATCAAGTGAATTTCCATTGTTTAATAAATGTAAAAATATGAATTAAATGTACTTAAAAGTTGGTATTTATATGTTTAAAAAATACTATCAATTTATAGTGTAAATATTTGTCTGTGCATTATAATTGTCATGTAGAATAATTATCGAGTAAATATTTTTCAGTCAAAAAATAAAACAAACAAATTAGTGTTAGTGTCAGGAATCAGGATATAAGTATTTGATATCCTATCCATATCCATATCCATGACAATGGTGAAAGAGGCACTAATATCTACAAAGTTGAAAGAGACACTAGCACTAATGTTGAAAGAGGCACAAATATGTTTATATTGGGTTTATATTGCAGTGTAAACTATCCTAGTGTTGTCCTGCGACAACGTGTATATTTCCACAAAGTTTCTGTAGGTAAAATATTTGACAAATATTTACATGTAAAAATTTGTCTAACAGGCTCAAATTGGACAAGCTCGGACCGTTCTCCAACGATCTTCGATTTGACCTATCGGTGAAGGATGTGGTGAAGTGCGAAAAGCCGGTGTGTGCTAAATTTCTGCTTTAGTTATCGACCTGGAGTGTCAAATTTTGTAATCCCCTTTTGACAAGTCATTCTATTTTAATATGGTTTGTTAGAAACCTATTTTTTTTCATGTCCAACAATAAAGATTAAACCCAAACTTCTTTTCTTTTTAAAAGAAAAAAAGAAGAAGAAAAAAATATATTAGCCTACATATCCTAGCCTTCAAGCTCTAGTAACATTTTCCATCAATCAACGTTTCTATAATGGACCAACTGAACCGAACAGAAAGGAATATAGGGGATATAGCTAGCCAGAGCAACCTATATTGGAGTTTAGTTATGTCATTGTTATGCTTACAGTATCACCTTTTTCTGTGTAGTGATGCACCAGTTTTCAGATTTCTATTAGAACCTGCTCTTTTGTAGAATACTTGTTGGATATGAAACCAATAAAGATGATATATCTCAAGTAAATTCTAGATTTATTGATCATGTGATCGATTACATTTTGGTTGAAGTAGGTTGGGGACTAGAGTTAGAAATATTGCTAAGGCACACTATCAAACTATCATCTTTTAAGAATGTTTTAATTTGGTTTGAATGAAAATATTTTCTCAAGGCAAAATGTAAATTGTATATAAAAGTTAACATTCTTCGTACAGAGAGAACTAAAACACTTGTTTCTAGAATAGATGATTCATTTACCAGAATAAAAATAATAATTAATTGTACGCATAACAATGATTGAGATAAAAACACCATTGTAAGTAATTATCATATGCACTAAAAGTATAAATGATCTACGTCTTCCTCATGTTGATTACATAGTACGCATGATGTTTCAATGTTTAGACCCCTTTGTTTTAATCTAATTCCAGTGGATAGATAGTTGTTGATGCATTTGTACATGCAAATAGTCATTTTGGGTATGTGGATTTTTTGCCAAATAAAGTTTTCCCATTTAACATGATTATATATTGTGCGAATAGTTTACTGTTTTCTTCTTTTGATTTATCCGTCTTTTATTCATGGCTTGAAACGTTTTTGGGCTTTGCTTTAGGTTTACTGGTAGGTGTTGACTTCCGAGATGGTAACTTTGCCAGTGATTTTTTAATGGTAACTTCACTTGATCATGATTATCATATTCACTAAAGTCAATTTTTTTTTCTTGTAGTCATACCGCGATAGCAACAATATGCAGCAGGTTCAAGATCAGCAAGAACGAGTTATTGTGGATGGTTTGATGAAAAAAAGTGCAGGCTATTGAGTTGGGAGAAGAACGTAGTTGCAGAGGGGACAATAGCAAGCACTGATCCTGATGCGTCGGTACATTTTGTAAAGCTTGGAGCAGAAGCTTGGAAAATATGGGTGGATGTAGCGGTGGAACCAGAAGCTTTTTTATTTAGGCCAAATTCAGAGACGTCCACTATTAAAGAGGCCGTTGGATCAACCGTCGCGTGGCACAAAGACTTTATATCCTTAGTCTAGTATGATTGTACTTAGAACTTGATATTTATAGCCGACTGTTATGTATTAATGCTTTATGAATTTGGGAGGTAAACTTATATGACTTTTTGGAGTGTTGGAATTTTATGACTATCTTTTAGTCTTTTCGCATGTGATTTTGGTTGTTTGTACGTAATATTTATTACTGTTAAATTATTTATTATTTGTATGGATGTGCTACCTATACGTTGCTGTAATTTTTTTTAATTTGCATTTTTTCTACAACGGTCAAAGCGCGTTGTATTATACTCTATTACAAGGGTCAGGGAATGTTGTAAAAAATGCTATCCATCTTGTATGATAGTATTTTGCAACGGGCAAAGAAGCTTGTATTACAGTCTATTACAACGGTCGGCAACCGTTGTAAAAAAGTTTACTACAACGGTCTTTACAACATTAACTGCCCGTTGTAAAATATGGGTGACCTATTACAACATCGCCTATTACAACGATCCGCTGCCCGTTGTGGAACACATATTACAACGGGCATTGCCCGTTGTAAAAAGCCTGTTTTGTTGTAGTGTTCGCAATTGGGAAACTATTTACAGCGTAAGAAAACAGAATTGTTAATTAACAATGGTTGATATAAATCTTACCTTCTCTATGCTATAACAATAACTGGTGAAGTAAAGAAAACTAAGAAAAGTTGTTCATATGGTCAGATAACCAATGCTTACAAAGGAGAAAACAGTACAAATTAAAGTTTAGCAAAGAGAAAAAGTTAAAACAGTCTTAATCTAGTTAAGTAGTGATATTCAGTAAGAAGAGATTAACTGTATGATCCCTTATGGAATTGATAGTACATAGTCTTAAAGCTACACTTCTGTTTTATGCTTTTTTACCCTGCTAAAACCTCTTTGTCACATGTAAAATCATGACTAAATTCTGATCCTGCCAACTGTTCCTAGCATTGGTTTGATGTCCAGTATCAGTTTTGTTTGAAATTTATAAATGTCATATGCTCCGTAGACGGAGCAACATAATTTCAATTAGCATTACTGTACAATTGGTCGAACTAATTAAAGCACAGATGAGTATGTACATCAATGTTCGTATTGTGAACAGTAGATTTTCTGAAAATAAAAGGCGAACATTAATTTTTTTAGAAAGGATACAAAACCGAACAAAATTACTCTATGATTATCCATCAAATATTGAGTTGGAATATGATGATAAATAAACGCATAATAGTAACAATTAGAATAAAAAATGAGATGAAGGAAAACCTTACCGAATTTGGAGACAGGAATTACCAAGCCAGTGTTGGTAACGAAGCGACGCGAGTAGCAAGCATCCAGGTTTTTCTGTCTGCAAATGGACTGGAAGGGCAGTTATTATGATATATTGTAACGTCCAACATCATACCATTATTCTCAAGTAAACATTGACTCAAAATTTATATAGTACGATGAGATAAGCACAACCGCTGTATCGATAAAAGGTAGGTATACCTGATCGTCCTTCTGTCCAGTTAAATACTTCACTTTGGATCAGTAGTGCCTCTTCCACAGGCAAACATAAAGCTAATGTTATGAACCACCACGATAAGAAGTGGAGTTAAAAACCTGCTGCTGTAGAGGATAGAAAAGCACGGGGTATGAATAAACATAGTCATAAATATAAGAATAGTAACAGAAGATGAGAGAGAGGGAGACGCAGTGAAACAAATTTCTGTCATTGTTCTTAAAGTGAAAGAGGAGAGAGAACAGAAAATCGTCAAATCGAAAACAGAGGGCAGGGGTAAACAATGAAAAGCAGTAGGTTACATTGAGTCAGTACAGACAGGTATCCCTAATCATACTGAACTGTGTTGCAACTCACCCCTTGGGTACTGCTACATAAGCAACGGGTTATGTTTGCATATTCCGTAATGTCGGTCATGCACATTATTGGATTACGAACTTATGTTTACGGGCCATGTATGTTCAGAACATTCGTACATACCACCTCCTTGTCTTCTACCGAACTTTCAACTTCAGATTAGGTATGTCGGATGCTTGCAGCCAGGGTAAAAAACTATAAAAAAAAGTAAAAACAGTAGTTTGACACTGGTCTTCTCTATGCGGAAGTTGAGGCGGTGGAGGCAGATTCAGTTAAAAGAGCATAAAACCATGGGTAAGTATGGAAAAAAGAGGGAAGTTACATGGTAGAGGTCAATAGCTAACAGAGCAGAGATCACAAGTCGTCCTCAACAGTCCACATCAACTGACCCTTAACTTACATGAACACATACAGTTGTATACAGTGGGGTTGCACTAACAAATGGTAAATGTTACTAAGTAGGTGTGGGCACCGTCACCTAAGTTAGAGGAGTAGGTACGCAGTTGTTGTGATATGTAAAAGAGCCAGCTTTGCGCACAATCAATATCAGGATAGAATTTGATGGATTTATAGGAAGCACCAAAAGTAAGAAATGAATAAAAAAATGACTGACCTATGTTGGAGTAAATGGTTAGGTCGCCTCTAAATACTACTCAGCAGGCAATCGTAGCCGTTTTGAACAGGAGGGCAAGTAAGCAAGGAGATGGGGAGTACAGGGGGAGGAGAAGGAGAACCAAAGGGGGGTTGGGGGAAAAACGGGCCGCTAATTTCCCAAATTGAAGACCACACTCACTCATGATTTACGAACATCGGATGGGAAGAGGAGTGGTGACGTAGAGGAGGGTGGAGAGTGAAAGCGGAAGAAAGGGTTAAGCGATTGAGTGGGTTGAAAATAAACGACCTGGAGTTAGAGCAGGAGGAGAAGAACAGTTAACTGAGAGAAAGTGGAAGTAAAAGGCAGTCGTAAAAGAAGGATAGGTGGCATCATATGACTGACCTGGCTTCTCCTTTCCTATTTAAGTAATAGATAAATAGATTGTTTAAATTTTATTTATATAATTAATATTGTTTAAAGTAGTTTAATTATAAATTATTATATAATAATGTTTTGATATAAATAAATATTATTTATTTAAAAACATTCAATGTAATTAAATTATAAATTATTATATAGTAACGTTTTGATATAAATAAATATTATTCATTCAAAAACTATTTCATATCAATTTTTTCCTTTTTGATGGCAGCTACTCCCTCTCTTCCCACCCACGTCACTTCACCTTCTCTCCTCCTTTCAAACCCTCCTATACCCATACCACCTCCTCCTCCACCATCTCTTCCTCTCGATTCTACCCTCCCTTCATCTAACACTCTTGATTCTATTCATTCTTCTGTTTCCCCTATTCCACAATCAATCCCTTCTCCCTCGATTCCTTCTCCTCCCCTTGAGCATGCTTGGACTTCTCTTTTCAAAAACCTTCCTCGTAATGCAGGGAAGTACACGCTTGTTCAAATGGATCTATCCTTCAACTGTGAAGTGATGATACCTCCTACAAATGTAAGAAAAGAAGGTTCTTGCGTTGGAATGAATATGCAGTAGGCTTTTTCTTGGATAAACCTCTTTCACGTACTTCTGTAATTGAACACCTAAAAAAGAAATGGAGATTGTGTAGCAATATCAAAGTTAAATCTGATGGAAATGTGTTTCTTTCCCTACTTTCTGATGAATTTGATAGAAATAGAATTAACAGAAGTGACCCCATAATTATGAGGAACAAACTATTCATTCTAAAGCAATGGGATCCATCCATCTATAATGTTTGTGGTCTGATTGGGGCAGTGTTGGTTTGGGTGCAGCTCTACAACATCCCCATCTTTTCTTGGGCACCGACTAGCATTAATTGGCTTGCTAACCATTTAGGTAGTTTAGTATGTTTAGATGATTCAACTGAAAAGCTAGAGAGGATACAATATGCTAAACGTTTAATATAAATCTCGCCCAATCATGAACTAGTTGATTCTTTTCCTGTTCAATGCCCTGATGGATCAACTTAAATTATTCAAGTGCAATGCTTAAGGAAACCTGCCATTTGTGTTACTTGTAAAGTGTTTGGACATAAAACTGAAAATTGCCAAAATGCAGTTAGATGATGACCAGAATAAAGTACGCGATGAAAAAGATGTGGTTGAACGTTCAAACTGGGGCTGAAATTCATAGAAACACAGCAAGGACACACGTTGAATTTGAAAAGAAAAGAATTTTGAGGAAAGTTGATGATGGAGCGCAATCTACCAACTCATCAGATTTGGGTAGTATATGAATTTTAGGTCGCTCACGACCTAGGGAAGGTCGCTCACGAGTTACTGAATTCGGCATTAAGGCATACAAGCGACCTAGGGAGATAAACAAACCAGCGCATATTTCGTTAGGTCGCTCCGACCTTTCGAGTTACGACCTAAGTTAGGTCGCGGAATTTTAGGTCGCTAGAAGATTTTCGAAAGCCGCTTCTTTATGTCGCTCAACTTTAGGTCGCCTTCATTTTAGGTGGCTCGACCTTAAGCTGCCATCCATTTTTAAGTCGCTCAAGAATAGGTCGCAAGACCTTAAGTCGCTGAAGGAGTTTAGGTCGCTGCTGCCGTGTGTGTGTTGTATTTTAGGTCGTTATGTTGTATTTCTTATGTCGTTGTGTGTTGTAATTGTTATGTCGTTAACGACCTATGATAGGTCGCGTATGCCTGTATATGTTAGGTCGTTCACGACCTATGTGTTGTAATATGTTGAGTCGTTGTAGTGTGTTGTAACGTGTTTTTCTTATGTCGCTTTGTATATAAGTCGTAGGTCGCGTGTGTTGTATTGTTTTAGGTCGTTTGTCTGTGATAGGTCGTCCATGACCTAAGTGTTGTCAAATGGTGAATCGTGTGAGTTGTAAGCCTATAAATAGGCAGGTTGTGTCATTTGTAACATTTTAGTTTATTTTGAATAAAACTTCTGTTTGAGAGCTTTGTGCCTCTTCTCCAATTGGTAGTTGAGTGTGATCTCCTATCTCCACTTTCGGTATTCGAGTGCGCTCGGATCAACGACTACTAAAGCCGATTCACGGAATATAGTGCGCTAGATCAACATACGAAGAATCGTAGATCTTTAAACACGGTATCGTGCGCGATCAACGTGTTTGAGATAGCTAGAATCCGGTATCTTTGGATCAACGGATTTGGGCCTTTGGTATTTCTCAATCCACCGATTGCTACTTTCACCGTTTCATTATTTCAGTAATCCGCTGCTGCATCATTTGGTATCAGAGCTAGACTTAGCCAATCATAGCTAAGCCGAGTCTTAGAAGTTGAAGCCGTGCATCATTTTGAGAATCAAGGCCGAGAATTGAAGATTGTTTGATTCAATCATGCCGCCCAGAAGAGCTAATCGCCATCAGAATGTTGAAGCGTTGTATAGAAGAGAAGAAGCCGAGCAAATGGAACAACGCATCAATGAAAAGTTTGATGAAGGCATTGGGAAGTTAGAGAAACTGATGAATGATATGAATCAAGGACAAAGGAGAAGGTCGCCAGTCTCGAACCATGGAGGAAACAGAGTTTCGCCATCGGTTACGGTAGCGAGGAGGGTGTCGCCGTAATCTTTCCGAGGAAGAAGAGAATCTTCAGTTTCAATGAGAAGAGAACATCATGAGTATAGAGATGAAGAGAGAAGAACTCCACGTGAGTTTGAACATGAACCATACCGTGATGATGAAAGACAAAGTAGAAGAGATATGCGGGATCATAGAAATGTGGATGGTCGAGATCGTTATCGAAGTACATCTATTTTTGATGAAGATGGTGGTAGATGTAGTGTTCATTCTCGAGATCGAGACCAAGTACGGAATGCATATCGGGATGTTGAAGATGATCGTCGATGGGAGTCGGGGATGAAAACTGAAATTCCAGAATTCAAGGGTGGAATGGTAGCGGAGGAATTTTTGGATTGGTTGTCTAATGTGGAAGAAATTTTGGACTTCAAAGAAGTACCCGAGCATCGTAGAGTGAAGTTGCTTGCTACACGTTTGAAAGGAAGAGCTATGGCATGGTGGCAGCAAACTAAACTAACACGGGAGAGAATGGGGAAGTCAAAGATTGAATCTTGGGAGAAGATGAAGAAATTGATGAAAGCTACTTTCTTACCTTACAATTATCAATCTCTTATGTATCAAAGATTGCAGAATCTGAGACAGGGAACGAAATCTGTGAATGATTATGCGGATGAATTTTATCAATTGATTGCGAGGAATGATATCATGGAGATGGAGGAGCAGTTGACCGCTAGATTTGTTGGAGGGTTGAGAATGCAGATTCAAGATATGGTGAACATGTTTGATCCCAGATCTGTTGCTGAAGCACATCAAAAGGCTCTAGCTTGGGAGAAACAAGGCAGGAGAGGTGGTGGTGTGTTTACAAATTCCAACAACCCAATGAAAGGGGCTAGTAGCAATGCGAATGTGTCAAAGGCTGTTGCAAAACCAGTTGTAAGTGAAGTTGCTAAGACCAAAATCAATAGTGGAATCAAATGTTTCAATTGTCAGGAGATAGGTCACAAAAGCAATGAATGTCCAAAGCCAAAGAAGCGAGTGATGGTTGCTGAGGCAGAGGATGAGGAGGCAGAAGCTGAATGTTCTAATTCACTACATGATGAGGAGGAGGAAAATGTGTCAGGAGATGAAGGGTATTCATTAATGATGAAGAGATCTTGTTTAACACCAAAGCAGGAGGAGGAACTAGTTGGTTGAGAAGTAACATCTTTCAGTCAACGTGCACTATCTTGGAAAGGGTTTGTAAGTTTGTTATTGATGCAGGAAGTTGTGACAATATTATCTCTTCAGAAGCTGTAAAGAAGTTGTCATTGAAAACAGAGAAGCATCTGAAACCTTACAAGTTAGCTTGGTTGAGAAAGGGTGGGGAGGTGAAGGTTGGACGAAGAGCTTGTGTTAATTTTTCAATTGGGAAGAAATACAAAGATGAAATTTGGTGTGATGTCGTGGATATGGATGTATGCCATCTGTTGTTGGGGAGACCATGGCAGTATGATAGAGCGGTGCAACATGATGGTCGTACTAACAGTTATAGTTTCATGTTTGAAGGTATAAAAATCACTCTAGTTCCTAAGAAGCGACAACAAGAAGAAAGCAAGTTGGAGGAGATTGAAGAACTTAAGACTTTGCTATCGTTGAAGGAGTTTGTTAAGGAAGTAGAAGAGGAGCCTGAAGTATTTTTGTTGATTGGACGTAAGAGTAACGAAGTGGTTGAAATTCCTGAAGAAGTAAAACCAGTGCTGGAAGGATTTGACGATGTATTTCCTGAGGAGCTACCAACGGAGTTACCGCCGTTGAGAGACATTCAACATCAAATTGATCTTGTTCCAGGAGTTGTGTTACCTCATAGACCACATTACAGAATAAGTCCAAAGGAACATGAGGAGTTGAGAAGGCAAGTGGAAGAGTTGCTTGAACAGGGGCGTGTACAAGAAAGTTTAAGTCCTTGTGCGGTGCCAGCTTTGTTAGTGCCGAAGAAGGATGGAACGTGGAGGATGTGTACGGATAGCAGGGCACTCAATAAAATAACTGTCAGATACAAATTTCCGATGCCGAGGCTTGATGATTTATTAGATTAGTTGAGCGGGGCTACTATCTTTTCGAAAATTGATTTGAAGAGTGGTTATCATCAAATTCGAATTAGACTAGGAGACGAATGGAAGACAGCATTCAAGACAAGAGAGGGGTTGTACGAATGGCTGGTTATGCCGTTTGGTCTTTCGAATGCACCTAGTACATTTATGCGGGTGATGAATCAGATCTTTAGACCATTTATTGGGAAATTCATGGTGGTGTATTTTGATGATATACTGATATATAGTAGAAGCACAGAAGAGCACTTGCATCATCTGAGAGAAGTGTTGATGATACTGCAACAGGAACAATTTTATGCTGCAACGAAGAAATGCGTGTTCATGACGCATAGTGTTTTATTTTTGGGATACATCATTTCAAAGGGAGGTATACAGGTGGATTAGAATAAAGTTGAAGCAATCAAAAATTGGCCACAACCCAGGACGATAACCGAAGTTAGAAGTTTTCATGGTTTAGCATCATTCTACCGAAGATTCATTCCACACTTCAGTAGTGTGATGGCACCAGTTACTGATTGTATGAAAGGGAAGCAGTTTTCATGGTCAGAGGAAGCAGGATTTTTTTTTGAGAGAATCAAGGGATTATTGACGACAGCACCAATTCTAGTGTTGTCGGATTTTCAGTTGTTATTTGAATTACATACTGATGCATCGAAGGTTGGAATTGGAGGGGTGTTAAGTCAGAAGGGACGTCCTATTGCATATTTCAGTGAGAAGTTATCGGGAGCAAAGATGAGATATAATACTTATGATGTGGAATTCTATGCTATTGTTCAAGCTATAAAACATTGGAGACATTATTTGTTCCATAAAGACTTTGTTCTGTATACTGATCATGAAGCACTGAAACATTTGCAGGGACAGGACAAAATTGCAGCTAGACATGCTTCGTGGATCGCATATTTACAACAATTTACATTTGTGGTGAAGCATAAGTCTGGAATTACAAACCGTGTGGCAGATGCATTGAGTCGAAGGAATCATTTGTTGACTACAATGAAGGTTGAAGTGACGGGATTTGATGTATTGCCAGAATTATTTGTTGATGATTCTTACTTTGCGAAGTTTGTAGATGAAGTCAAGGAGGGAAAGACGGATGAGTTTGTGTTGGTGGATGGTTTTCTTTTTAAGGGGAATCGATTGTGCATACCAGAGTGAAGCTTACGACTGAAGATTGTGAAGGAGTTGCATGAGGAAGGTCATGTGGGTAGAGATCGTACTTTGCAATTGATTTCTCAATCTTATTTTTGGCCGTCAATGAGAAAAGAAGTTGAGAGATTTGTGGAGAGGTGCCATATCTGTCAAGTTTCGAAGGGAACCGCTACAAATGCAGGATTATATATGTCATTACCTGTGCCTACTAGACCGTGGGTTGATGTGAGCATGGACTTTTTTTTGGGTTTGCCTAGAACTCAAAGGGGAAATGATTCCATATATGTGGTGGTAGATAGATTTTCCAAGACGGCGCATTTCATAGCTTGTAAGAAGACAGCTGATGCCGTCCGTGTTGCTCAAATGTTCTTTAAAGAGGTGTATCGATTGCATGGGCTACCTGAATCTATTGTTTCTGATCGGGATACTAGATTTCTAAGCCATTTTTGGTTAAGTTTGTGGAAGATGGTTGGAACGAAGCTGAATTTTAGTAGCGCCTATCATCCGCAGACAAATGGGCAAACGGAAGTGGTGAACAGATCATTGGGAAATTTGTTGCGATGTCTTGTGAAAGATAATTTGAAGAGCTGGGATATGAAATTATGTCAGGCAGAGTTTGCACATAATCATGCTGTTAATCGAAGTACTCAGTTCAGTCCGTTTCAAGTTGTATATTCAGCAATTCCAAAGGGACCGTTGGATTTGACGACAGTGCCATATCAGAAGGAAGTTATTAAGCGAGCTGATGATTTTGTGACTGAGCTGTAGGAGTGCCATAGAACTGTGCATGAGAGATTGCTTGCATCAAATGAGAAGTATAAACAACTGGCAGAGAAAAGGCGAAGGGGTGTGAACTTCGAAGAAGGTGATTTGGTTTACGCCATGTTGAAAAAAAATCGTTTTCCAGTGGGAACATACAATAAGTTGAAGGCTCGTAAAATTGGTGCAGTAAAAATTTTGAAGAAGATCAATGATAATGCGTATCAATTGAAATTGCCGGATCATATTCACACTGCAGACATTTTCAACGTCAAATACTTGATTCCGTATCATGGAGATGAGCTTGTTGTGGAAGAGGAAAGTGCAAATTCGAGGTCGAATTTTTGCCAACCGGGGGAGGATGATGCAGTGCAATCTACCAACTCATCAGATTTGGGTCGTACAGGAAATTTAGGTTGCTCACGACCTAGGGAAGGTCGCTCACGAGTTACTGAATTCGGCATTAAGGCATACAAGCGACCTAGGGAGATAAACAAACCAGCGCACATTTCGTTAGGTCGCTCCGACCTTTCGAGTTACGACCTAAGTTAGGTCGCGGAATTTTAGGTCGCTAGAAGATTTCCGAAAGCCGCTTCTTTATGTCGCTCAACTTTAGGTCGCCTTCATTTTAGGTCGCTCGACCTTAAGCTGTCATCCATTTTTAAGTCGCTCAAGAATAGGTCGCAAGACCTTAAGTCGCTAGAGGAGTTTAGGTCGATGCTGCCGTGTGTGTGTTGTATTTTAGGTCGTTATGTTGTATTTCTTATGTCGTTGTGTGTTGTAATTGTTATGTCGTTAACGACCTATGATAGGTCGCGTGTGCCTGTATATGTTAGGTCGTTCACGACCTATGTGTTGTAATATGTTAAGTCGTTGTAATGTGTTGTAACGTGTTTTTCTTATGTCGCTTTGTATATAAGTCATAGGTCGCGTCTGATTAGGTCGCGTGTGTTGTATTGTTTTAGGTTGTTTGTCTGTGATAGGTCGTCCACGACCTAAGTGTTGTCAAATGGTGAATCGTGTGAGTTGTAAGCCTATAAATAGGCGGGTTGTGTCATTTGTAACAGTTTAGTTGATTTTGAGTAAAACTTTTGTTTGAGAGCTTTGTGCCTCTTCTCCAATTGGTAGTTGAGTGTGATCTCCTATCTCCACTTTCGGTATTCGAGTGCGCTCGGATCAACGACTGCTGAAGCCGATTCACGGAATCTAGTGCGCTAGATCAACGTACGAAGAATCGTAGATCTTTAAACACGGTATCGTGCGCGATCAACGTGTTTGAGATAGCTAGAATCCGGTATCTTTGGATCAACGGATTTGGGCCTTTGGTATTTCTCAATCCACTGATTGCTACTTTCACCGTTTCATCATTTCAGTAATCCGCTGCTGCATCAGTTGACCATAGGAAAAAGGATGATGTTAAAAATGATAATACCCCCACCCCCCCTTTTAATTCATGCAAAGGAAAAAAGTGATAATATCAGAGTGACACAAGATAAGAATGAAGTGTCAACAAATTTAAACAATAATACAAGTAAGAAGTCATCTCCATTCAAAGATACATAGAATGTTCAACTGGATAACAGATTTGATGCACTCAACAAATAAATGATGTTAATGTTGAATCAAATCCTGCTAATGATGATGAGAAGCTGCAAGAGGAAGTGATTATATTAAATGATTATGAAATGATAATAAAAGAAAGCGCAAATGAAAACAATGCAGATGAAATGAAAGAAAAAGAAGGCAACTAATTTGTATGAGAATGAAAAAGTAGCATTTAAGGAAATTGTGCTTGTGCATGTGATACACAATGAAACTGATTTACTCAAAAATGTTCATAAAGAAAAACCTGTTTTGACCTCTCTTTCAATGAATCAAACCAACCACTCAATCAAACTTACACTTTCACAATCTTCCCCGACCTTCTCACCAAATCTTGCCAACTTACAATCCCCATTGTTACCTACCCCAAACAAAACTCATATCATAACCAAGAATACTTCACCATCTCATCTGAATGCAAATGCCATGCACACTGATACACTCAAGACACCACCCGCCCCTGATCCTATTAATCAACCAAACTTGCTACATTTAGGTAATGAATCAATCTTTTCTACATCCAACACTCCTCCTGTTCATGATTCAAATGAAATTTCACCATCAAAAACATCCACTGACATTCCATCAATCTCCATTCAAAAGAAAAAATCCACCAAAAAACACAACAAAAAACCCAACAAAAAGCATAACTCCAAAAAAAAGAAACCCACCATCTCCATTGGCACTACCAAAACATTCAATATCAAGCAGTAAAGCCAAATTCCTCTCCTCGTGATTCTGATGTAGATTCTGAAAGCTTAGCCAAATTGTACCCTGAAACAACAGCATCCACTTCTCCAAGAAGTACAAGAAGCTTGAAAAAACAACTCCAAAAGGTTTAATAATGCAGATCAAAATTGCTGCATGGAATATTAGAGGAGCACATATGGATACTAAACTTGACCAAATCAAAAAACTCATACATGAACATCAAATCTCTCTCATCTCCATTTCAGAAACAAAACTCAACCCCTTTCTTTCTCAAAGAGCAGCTAGTTACATCGATCTAGCATGGCAATTTCTCACAAATCACTCCGATGCACCCTGTGGTAGACTTCTCATCTTATAGGACCCTTCCTTTTTTACCTTATCCCCTATCCACTATGACAGACAGTTCATTCACACGAATGCTTATCACCTTCCTTCCTCCTCTTCAATATATTTTACCTTCAGTTATGTAGACAATTCCATCTCTCAGAGGAAAAAATTGCATGACTTCCTTTCCCATTTAAGATAAGGAACACACATAGATTGCAATTGGTGACTACAGCTGCTCTCAAAAATCAGGTGGAAATCCTTTAACCATTAAAGAATTAACACCTTTGCTTGATATAATACACAACTCATCTCTCATTGAAATTCCAACAATTGCTCCCCTTCTACCTAGAATAACAAATCAATATATGGTCCCAGAACCCTAACTAAGATTGATCATGGCTTTATGAACTTCAAAACCCTCTCCATGTGGCCTTTCATCCATATTCACATTCCAATGTCTCTCTTATCTGATCATTTCCCCTTGATCTTGTTCTTTGGGAATGCTACCATTAATAAAAGGTTAATTTAATTTTTTTGATAAATGCCTTCAAAATAACTCTTTTTTCAGTTTGTGGAAGATGTTTGGAAAATAAATACATATGGTAACTCCATGCTCAAATTTCACAAGAAGCTTCAAAACACTAAGTCTGCTTTGAAGAAAAGGTCCAAGGAGATATATGGTGATGGTAAGAAACTTACTACTGAAATAACTAACAAACTTGAATAGGTACAATATCAAATTATGCACTCCATCATTGATCCCAATCTCAGTTATCATGAAATTGATTTGACCACTCAACTTGAATCTGCCTTAACCTCTGAAGCTAACATGTATAAGCAGAAATTAAGCGAGGACTGGTCCACTTTTGGAGATAGAAATTCAAGTTTTTTCATGCTTCTCTTAAAATAAAGCAAACAAAATCTTTCATTCACTAAATAAATGACATGAATGGTACCACTCACTCTTCCCCTTCTAAAGTTGATGAAGCCTTTCTTATGTACTTTTGCACACTTCTTGGAGGTCCTCCTAATGACATTGACATATCCTTCCTTCAGTACCTTACTCTCCCAAACCTCTCCACTGAAATGTGATCTCTTATTACTTCCCTTGTTACTAATGATGAAATCAAGAACTCCTTCTTTACAATGAGAAAATCAGCCTTCGGTGGCCCTGATAGGTTTAATGCCTCTTTCTACATCCACTATCGGCCAATCATATCTTTAGATGCCCTCATGGTTATTCATAACTTCTTCAGTAATAGCAAAATGCCGAGCTCAATCAATTCAACAAACCTTGCCCTAATTCCAAAGTTTGACAACCCCTCTAATGCCTGCACAGTTTAGGCCCATTGTCTACTGTAACGTGATATACAAAATAATTTCTAGAATTTTGGCTTCCAGGATCAAAGTTGCCCTTCAACACATAATATCTCCAAATCAGGCGGCATACCTCCCCAACATAAACATTCTTGATAATGTTTTGTTAACTTATGAGCTTCTGAATGGCTACTCTTCCAAAAATATATCACCTTGAGCTATTCTCAAAATTGACATAAAAAAGGCATTTGATTCGGTCAACTGGGCTGCCCTCATGATCATCTTAGAAAAAAATGAACTTTCTCCTAAATTCTCTAATTGGATTTATCTGTGCATTTCAACGGTAAGGTATTCTCTAGTTTTTAATGCTCACACTGTTTGACACTTCAATGGAAATAATGGTTTGAGGCAAGGGGATCCAATTTCTTCTTATCTATTCATTCTGATCATGGAAACTCTAACAATATCATTCCACCAGCAAGTTCAAGATAAAATTCATCCCATACTTTAAATGTAGAACTCCTTTAACCCTTGTTTGGCCTTTGCAGATGATCTAATAATATTTACAAAGCCAACTGCTCAATCTCTAGACTCAATTATGAACACACGCAACTCCTTCTATAGATTCACTGGTCTAATGATGAACCCTCATAAATCTTATATTTTGATAGTAGGAATGTCTCAAGACCAAGCAATAATGTGTCTACACATTACCAAAATGCCACATCTAAATTCTGGTATGACATACTTGGGGATTCCTTTAGCCACCAAAAGAATCTCCCTAACTCAATGCATACCATTATTTGAGAAAATCACCAATGTTCTTAATAGATGGGAAAACAGATACTTGTCTCAGCTAGGTAGACTAGTAATAATAAATTCTATAATACTGTCAATGACAATATATTGGTGTAAAACTTTTCTCTCACCAGCCAAGCTAATAGCCATGATTAGAACTGCTATTATTAGGTTCCTTTAGTCTGGGTTCTACCAATAGCAAAAAACTTTCTCCAATAGCTTTTGATAAGCTAGAGATTCCCAAATGCAAAGGTAGTTTAGGCATCAAGAATTTGAAGAGGCGAAACATTGTTGCACTTTCAAAGCATTTTGATAATCTAATTAATAACACCGAGACACTGTGTGTAACGACCCGAAAATTTCAACTGTTTTAATAACGTAATTAGTTGAAATTTTGTAAAATTTTAAACGATAAAATTTTGAAATAAAAATTTTATATTTGGAATACGTCTAGTTAAACATAGCAACTGGTAAATTTTAGTCCGAAAATACGAAAGTTTATTTCGCGCGTAAATTCACTTCAATTCAATCAGTTAAATAGTAATGAAAATAAAATGTTTTCAAAACCTAAATATTCTTACATAGAAAAATTCTAAAACATCTTCTGAGCAAAATGTCAGTTTGTCGTTTTTCCAAATTCGGACATCTTTGGCTCCGTCGTTCTTATTTTCTGCAAAATAGCAGTATTCTGGTACCGATATCGATTTTTATCGGATGATCGTACCACTGATTTCTATATACCGTTTTGATCGTCTCGTCGTGCCGATCTCTACGGTATATTCGATTGTCAAATTCGGAGTTCCGTTGCACGTTGCACTTTGCGTAACGCCTTTCGTATCGGTACACGTTCGTGCACTTTTTGTTCCCAATGTCTGTCCATTACCCATTGAATAATACGAATAGCCATCAGCTTTTAATCATTCCCGGTAATAAATGTTTAACCTTTTCTATTCCCCAAAAAATTTTTTTCCCAATATCTTTCCTTGGTTCATCTGTTCGTAAAATAAAAGAAACTGTTGCTCTCCTCCACTTTCAAATCTCAGCCACATCTCTCCTTCCCACTAATCACATGTTCATTTCTGGAGCCATCCGCCTGAAATGAAAAGTCACGGCCGCCATCAACTCTCACCGCATCTCCTCCCTCCAAACCCTGTGCTAAAGCTTCGCTCCGCCTCGCCAAGTGCAGGAGGTGCCTCCAACCAACGCAACACCCTCTCGTCCCCAACCTTCATTCGACCTAACCCACGTCACTGCCACACCACCTCTCATCACCGAACAGCCTAACCACCTTGCTCCTCCACATCCAACTCCATTCTCCGCCTTTCACGAACCTCATAGCCAGACCTTCCCCTCCGCCATAGTCCACCCACCACAGACCCGAAGCCTTCCTCCTACTTCGACTTCCCATCGCCAACCTGACCTTTGTCCAGCCTCTACAGCCGACAAACCACTGCACTGCACCCTAAACATCGGCAGCAGCTACCAAAACCCCCCACGTAGCCTTCCCTCAAACGAACAGCGCCCACCATCATCAGTGCTGCCCTTCTCCACATCGCCTACCACCTGAGCAGCCATATAGCCGCCCGCACCACTGCTTCGGCAGCCGCAACCCAATACCCTCTCTGCGTCCGTGCACTGACAGCTGCTGAGCACCCCACTGCCAAGCTCCTCCGCCGAGCATTCTTCCTCACCCGAGCATGCACGTCACCCTTCAATTAAGCCATATGTTTCCGGGACCTGTAGTCTTATATTTCCTTGAAGAATGGTATGTATATATCATATATTTACAGTATCTTGTATGTATAACAGCATCTTGCGAAATTTATTTAGTATATATATATACATTTATGCTAATATTATTAGTCTACTATATAGTATAATGTATAAGCTGTCCATATAGTTGCATCTGGAATGCATAAATTTAGATCTAACGTAGGCATGTGTACGCATGTATTTTGTAATATACAAATTAAAGTCCGTCAATTAGTAGGTTTGGTTTACCTATATAATTGTTAGATTTAGTAGTATATATGTATATATTGTAGTTTGCTTTTATATTGAGTATGTCAGTGTTATAAGTTTTGAACTGTTATATTTTTGGTTTACTTTTAATTTGTTTGAACGTGTTTGATTTTTTTAAGTATACATATCAAATTATATATATATTTATTCATATAAGATTTTATTTTTTTTATTAGCTTATAAGTTGAAACAGTTTGATGATGACAAATATTGATAAGTGTATAAAATATAAGTACATATGCATTAGTCTAGGTCTGTAGTATGAATATCAGCTCGTACAAGTGTAAGCATGACCTGCTTATATATAATAGTAGCTAGAGTAGTACATATGTGAGCTATTGATTTGTTGTACAGCCTACAGATATTTTAAAGAGAAATTAATATGTTAATGTGTATGTTAGATTGTATGAATTATATAATATAATGGTAGGTATATTCCATATAGTTCAGCTATAAAAAAAAATATTTTGATAAGGTATGTTGTGGGCTGTCTGCATATAAATTTTCATGTTAGTTTAAGATTTTATATTAATTATTAGAGAAGATATATATATGGATGTTCACTCTTATTTTACCAAAAAAACTACATAGTCATTAACCTGCCTATGTACATGTCAATTGTATATTTATACAAGTCTGCATATGATAGCACGCACATGCATATTTTGTTTTATATTTTATAAACGGGGGCTGCATTTTGTGGACGAATAGCTCGCATAGATATAATGGTTATTATATAATTTTAGTTAGCTTATATGAGTCGCATTATATAAGATGTTATATCTACTAGTATATAAGAATGTTGTTTTGATATGTTATATCTATATGAGTATTTATCTCATACATTATTTAAAAACGATAATTTTAATTATATGTTTGTTATTTTGATTTTAATATTAACTTCGTGGAAGTAGTAGGAATAATAATAATAATAATAACAATAATTGTTGTTCTATTATGTTGTTCTAATCGTCTCATAAATTCCCATTTCATCAGCTTGTCCATCAAAATTTTTGTCGTCCCACTTTGCTTTGGAATTCGTAGCCTTCTCCCTTATCAAATTCTATCTAGCCTCGAAAGGTGAGCACTCACTCACGATTAACGTTCTTTTATTTATTAAATTTGATTTCAATTGAAACGACAATTGAAATATGCTGCAGTTAGTTGATTTCACTGTTATATATGCTATTGCCTGTATCAGTTCACCTGTGACATCTGACACCATTATCTGTTAATTATTTATGCGATGATAATATAGTTTGGCTGATAATTGATTGATTGTTGATGTTTATATTGGACGATAAATTGTTAATGTTAAAATGATAAATAGTATGGAATTGAACTTGATATAGGATAGTTAAATGTTAAATTTGATTAACTGACATTTGTATAAATTGACCCCTTTAACTGTTGAATTTATTGACACGTAGGATTTGTTTAATTACATTTTGAACCACTGAATGTATGTTGTTAAATTGATGATGTATGAAATTGAAATTGAATGACAAGTGAAAACCGTAATGTAATAATCTTTAATCTACATGAAATGATAGTGTAGATTCTAGAAATAATTATATTAATTCGTACAAATAACAATGCGAATTAATACGGTTATTTCGGGATTATTTAAATTGATTATTTGATTGATATTGATTGTTGTTATTACTTGTTTATTTACTTTGACACCATCCCAGTTATCACACTGCAAGTTCCCTTTGTTATGTTTTGATTTTGAATTGAATTTGAATCGGGTTGAAATGATAAATACCTAAATTGAACTTTGACCTTAGATATAGAAAATTAAATAAAAACCCGATTGGTCAATATTTTGATTTAAAAATAAAACGAAGATTTTATTTGAATAAATAATATGGTTTTGAAATGAAGTTGAAATTTGAATTTTAATGAAAGGAAAATGTTAATATTTAAAAATCTGAAGCAAATTATTAAAAATGTAATTGATGAAAGAATGTTGTTTAATTTGAGAAATGATTGAATTAAGTTTTAAATTATTAAACTTTGGAATGATTTAATAATTAAGTTGAAATTATAATTAAGTTTGAAATTATTGAACTTTGAAATTATTTAATAATTAAGTTTTGAATTAATTAATAATTAAATAAGATTGAATTATTTAACGATTAAATTGGTTTGGATTCTTTAATAAGAGAAATTGAATTTTTGAATAAGTGAATTTTATTTCGTAATAACTGAAATTGAATTTCTTTATTAATTAAGTTTTTGAAAAATTACTTAAGTAAGTAAATAAGTGAAATTGAATTTCTTTATCAAGAAATAAAATGTGATTTATTGAAATTAATGAAAGACTTGAAATTTAAAGAATTTGATTTGATGAATTTAATTTAATTCAATTTGTAAGTTTTGATACAAGGAAGTTGAACTTAAGAAATTGATTTAATGAATTGGAAATTTAATAGAAATTGTTTTGAATGATAAAGTAACTTAACGAATATTGAATGGAATCGATAAATGAGTTTAAATTGATTTGAATGTTAAATAAAATTTATTTAAATGATTTCGGAATGAAACTTATATATGAACTTGAATCAATATTTGAATTGTTTAAAATAGAAATTGGAATTGAATTATAAGATTTTGAAATTATGATTTGGAAGTTTTGAAACGTAAATATTGGAAATGGTTTTGGAAGACAAATGAAATGTTGATTTACGAATTGAAATTGAAATTGAAATTGTTTTGGTTTTTGAAATATATAAACGACCAATCGGTGTAATAATTACGAAAGTTATTAAAGAGACCGAAATTCGGTTATGGGTATACTCTCTATCTAAACCGAAAACCACTTTAATAACTATGCGCGGAGTGATGATCCAGAATGAAGTGGTTGGAATGATGTACGTGTTGACTGAAGAAAGAGAACGATAATGGATAGCCTTGACACTTGTGTCAAATTGGAAATGACTAAAACAGGAGCTGTGCCGGGCCAATGGAGGATTGTTACCTCAAGTGGACACACTTCTTAGAACTACTTATACTTGTTGTCGATTGGTGCACCCTTGATTTTGGGAGTGTGTTTCACGGTGTTGCGGGCGCTGCGGCGTTGCGTTCTCACCAGCCCGGATCAGGCGAACGGTAGTATCACTACCTTGGGTATAGCCTCATGTGCCTTGTCATACTTGTATTCCATTTATGCGCGACCACTACGATTTTGATTTGTACCTTGAGTATATGGATTGCCCTCTGGTGACTTCCGGTTTTGGGGAAACTACGGTCTTGTATATGCTTGTGGGAATAAAAATGTGTTAAGGGTGGAATGGGCCATGACTTAACGCTATTTTGATATCTTTATATTACTGATAGACATTATCTACTTAGCGTATATTACTACATAGTAGATAGTTTAACGGATCCTTAAAGGATGGTTATTCCAAACATCCTTTGAGTTACTTGTATTTCAATTGCTATTTCACTTGAGTTGGATTTATTAATATGAGAATGTTAATCCTGACTCGAGTGTTTTGTGTTTTGCTTTACGCTCGGGTCAGACTGAGTAGTTCAGCTTTCGAGACTCACCTTTGGAGTTGGAGCTTCGCTTGGAGATTCAGCTATCTATCCAGCTTTCAGATATTCGAAGATTCCAGTGATGTTTTCTGATTTGTATCTGTTACTCTTCCGTTGTATCTGGTTTAACTCTGATGTATCGTATTACTCTTCTGTTGTAAACTCTGATGTATTTTATATATTCATATAGTAGCTTCATGAACTACTATCTCTTTTATTTCCGCTGCACTTATCACTCTGTGTCTGTGATCTGTGATTATATCTATTTACTGTATATGTTCAGTTTTGCCAATTTAAATTAACAACGCGGTATTTTGAGCAATTCAACTCCGGCATGAGTGTCTACCTATACACTTATAATGGATGCGAATGGTCCAAAATGGCGGGTCGTTACAGTTGGTATCAGAGCTTTGGTAGCTCTAGGCAGAACTTAACATATAGGGTAAATGTATTTACAGAATCACTTTCATTCGGGTTTCAATCTCTTCCGTTTTGATTCGATTCCTTCGAATTTTGGAACATTCCCTGCGATTTCAAAATTCATTCGTGTCCTTCACTATTCGTCTCCTTTCAATTCTGGAGCACCCCATAACTCCATTTTGAATGATATCTATAATAGATCGGCGGTCTCGCCAATCTTCGAATGATTTGTAAAGGGGTGAAACTCCTTTACAATAGGCATTGATTTACCGGAGATTTCTGTATCCTCGGTTTACGATGCTATCTATCTCCTGCTATACCTGAATTCTATTTCTTGAGATCGAATGTAGATTTACCTCGGAATTCTGCATCGATCCTATTCTTGAAGTCACGGTCGACCCGGTTAAGGTTGCCCGCGATCTAATAACTTATTCATCTTCCCATTTGGATTATTAATCATCATATCTTTGTTTCGAACTTATCTTCGAATCAAATTTCTCTTTGATTTGAGTCCATCAAATTTGAAACCCTATCCTTATTTTAAAAATTCATTCTTGTATCGTCGAGCGAGGAAGTGTATTTATAAATTAACATTTAAAATGTTTTTATATTGTGTTGTTTGAGTTGTTGATGTTGATTTGGGTTTTCGATCGATTTGTCTGATCAACGCTATCGATAGGATTTCCAAAACACTTGAGCAGAGCAAACTGACACAATATCGTTTTCAAATTTGATAAATAAAATAAATTTGTATGATTATATTATAAATATTTATAAGTAAAATTTTCTGGAATTTAATAGGTTAATTAAATTGGTTGTTTGAAATGATAATATTTGATTATCATTTATTGTTCTAAATAAATTTATAAATGCGGTTTATAAATTGATTTGGAATTTGAAATGAATTTAATTTAGAAATTTGAGAATTTACTAGTTTCCGGTGATTTTGAACTTTGGTTTTTAAAATTTTTAAGTATATTTTTGAAAGTATTTTCGAATAGAAATCGTTTCCAAAGAATTTTAAATGTTGAAATCAGTGCTCTTCTCTTTGTCGCTGGAAAATAATTTCGGTGATGGCGGCCGCATCATCGACATTCATTTTCGAGTTTCGAAGTGGAGATACTATTCTGTAGCTTTGCTACGGTTTTGTTTTGAAAAATAATGTGATTTGAATTTCTTCAGTATAATTTGATCTATATATATATAGGTATCTTATTTTAAAATTTAATTTGATTTGATATAAATATATTATATATATTTCTAAATTGTTTAAAGTTAATCGGAAATCTAATTCTTAAATTTTGTTAAAGGATGATTTTAATTATAAATAAAACCAAAATTTGGAATAAATATTTAAACTTGAATAATTGAATTGGGAAATTTTTATTTGTATATTGTTCAACTGCATTCTAATACAACTTACCTAAATCATTCAGAAGTTGAATATGTAATTGGATAATATATAATATAAATTGAATTTATAAATAAAATTTGAGTGGTTATAATAAACGTTATACACTTAAATTTTAATTATAAAATGTTAATTGAAGTAAATAGGATAATAACTTAATTGAATAATAGATGAGGCAGATAAATTTGTTTGAAGGAATTAATAAATTGAAATTAGATCAATTTATGGAAATACCTTAAATTTAAACCAATTATTGAATCTAAATTAATTTAAATTGAAATTTATATGGTTTAGATTAATTTATATGGTTAAATATATGTAATAAGATATATTAAGTGGAACAAATTTAATAATAATTTGGAATAAAGAAGAATTAAATTTGTTGAATAAAATATGATTGTAATAAATGACTATTCAAAATTTATTGTTTTAAAAATTGTACATTGAAGATAAATGGAAAATAAGATAATGAATTTAGAAATAGTTGAGATTGAGTTTAGTGAAATCAAATGAATTAAATCAATTATTGAATATCAATTAATTTAAATTTGAATTTATATGGTTTAAATTAATTGTTATTTTGTATTTCAGTCTGTTTTTCTTTCTGGTTGTTTCTATTCTCCTACCTCGTTCCTTTTCGAGGACGAAAAGTTTTGAGTGGGGGAGAGTGTAACGACCCGAAAATTTCAACTGTTTTAATAACGTAATTAGTTGAAATTTTGTAAAATTTTAAACGATAAAATTTTGAAATAAAAATTTTATATTTGGAATACGTCTAGTTAAACATAGCAACTGGTAAATTTTAGTCCGAAAATACGAAAGTTTATTTCGCGCGTAAATTCACTTCAATTCAATCAGTTAAATAGTAATGAAAATAAAATGTTTTCAAAACCTAAATATTCTTACATAGAAAAATTCTAAAACATCTTCTGAGCAAAATGTCAGTTTGTCGTTTTTCCAAATTCGGACATCTTTGGCTCCGTCGTTCTTATTTTCTGCAAAATAGCAGTATTCTGGTACCGATATCGATTTTTATCGGATGATCGTACCACTGATTTCTATATACCGTTTTGATCGTCTCGTCGTGCCGATCTCTACGGTATATTCGATTGTCAAATTCGGAGTTCCGTTGCACGTTGCACTTTGCGTAACGCCTTTCGTATCGGTACACGTTCGTGCACTTTTTGTTCCCAATGTCTGTCCATTACCCATTGAATAATACGAATAGCCATCAGCTTTTAATCATTCCCGGTAATAAATGTTTAACCTTTTCTATTCCCCAAAAAATTTTTTTCCCAATATCTTTCCTTGGTTCATCTGTTCGTAAAATAAAAGAAACTGTTGCTCTCCTCCACTTTCAAATCTCAGCCACATCTCTCCTTCCCACTAATCACATGTTCATTTCTGGAGCCATCCGCCTGAAATGAAAAGTCACGGCCGCCATCAACTCTCACCGCATCTCCTCCCTCCAAACCCTGTGCTAAAGCTTCGCTCCGCCTCGCCAAGTGCAGGAGGTGCCTCCAACCAACGCAACACCCTCTCGTCCCCAACCTTCATTCGACCTAACCCACGTCACTGCCACACCACCTCTCATCACCGAACAGCCTAACCACCTTGCTCCTCCACGTCCAACTCCATTCTCCGCCTTTCACGAACCTCATAGCCAGACCTTCCCCTCCGCCATAGTCCACCCACCACAGACCCGAAGCCTTCCTCCTACTTCGACTTCCCATCGCCAACCTGACCTTTGTCCAGCCTCTACAGCCGACAAACCACTGCACTGCACCCTAAACATCGGCAGCAGCTACCAAAACCCCCCACGTAGCCTTCCCTCAAACGAACAGCGCCCACCATCATCAGTGCTGCCCTTCTCCACATCGCCTACCACCTGAGCAGCCATATAGCCGCCCGCACCACTGCTTCGGCAGCCGCAACCCAATACCCTCTCTGCGTCCGTGCACTGACAGCTGCTGAGCACCCCACTGCCAAGCTCCTCCGCCGAGCATTCTTCCTCACCCGAGCATGCACGTCACCCTTCAATTAAGCCATATGTTTCCGGGACCTGTAGTCTTATATTTCCTTGAAGAATGGTATGTATATATCATATATTTACAGTATCTTGTATGTATAACAGCATCTTGCGAAATTTATTTAGTATATATATACATTTATGCTAATATTATTAGTCTACTATATAGTATAATGTATAAGCTGTCCATATAGTTGCATCTGGAATGCATAAATTTAGATCTAACGTAGGCATGTGTACGCATGTATTTTGTAATATACAAATTAAAGTCCGTCAATTAGTAGGTTTGGTTTACCTATATAATTGTTAGATTTAGTAGTATATATGTATATATTGTAGTTTGCTTTTATATTGAGTATGTCAGTGTTATAAGTTTTGAACTGTTATATTTTTGGTTTACTTTTAATTTGTTTGAACGTGTTTGATTTTTTTAAGTATACATATCAAATTATATATATATTTATTCATATAAGATTTTATTTTTTTTATTAGCTTATAAGTTGAAACAGTTTGATGATGACAAATATTGATAAGTGTATAAAATATAAGTACATATGCATTAGTCTAGGTCTGTAGTATGAATATCAGCTCGTACAAGTGTAAGCATGACCTGCTTATATATAATAGTAGCTAGAGTAGTACATATGTGAGCTATTGATTTGTTGTACAGCCTACAGATATTTTAAAGAGAAATTAATATGTTAATGTGTATGTTAGATTGTATGAATTATATAATATAATGGTAGGTATATTCCATATAGTTCAGCTATAAAAAAAAAATATTTTGATAAGGTATGTTGTGGGCTGTCTGCATATAAATTTTCATGTTAGTTTAAGATTTTATATTAATTATTAGAGAAGATATATATATGGATGTTCACTCTTATTTTACCAAAAAAACTACATAGTCATTAACCTGCCTATGTACATGTCAATTGTATATTTATACAAGTCTGCATATGATAGCACGCACATGCATATTTTGTTTTATATTTTATAAACGGGGGCTGCATTTTGTGGACGAATAGCTCGCATAGATATAATGGTTATTATATAATTTTAGTTAGCTTATATGAGTCGCATTATATAAGATGTTATATCTACTAGTATATAAGAATGTTGTTTTGATATGTTATATCTATATGAGTATTTATCTCATACATTATTTAAAAACGATAATTTTAATTATATGTTTGTTATTTTGATTTTAATATTAACTTCGTGGAAGTAGTAGGAATAATAATAATAATAATAACAATAATTGTTGTTCTATTATGTTGTTCTAATCGTCTCATAAATTCCCATTTCATCAGCTTGTCCATCAAAATTTTTGTCGTCCCACTTTGCTTTGGAATTCGTAGCCTTCTCCCTTATCAAATTCTATCTAGCCTCGAAAGGTGAGCACTCACTCACGATTAACGTTCTTTTATTTATTAAATTTGATTTCAATTGAAACGACAATTGAAATATGCTGCAGTTAGTTGATTTCACTGTTATATATGCTATTGCCTGTATCAGTTCACCTGTGACATCTGACACCATTATCTGTTAATTATTTATGCGATGATAATATAGTTTGGCTGATAATTGATTGATTGTTGATGTTTATATTGGACGATAAATTGTTAATGTTAAAATGATAAATAGTATGGAATTGAACTTGATATAGGATAGTTAAATGTTAAATTTGATTAACTGACATTTGTATAAATTGACCCCTTTAACTGTTGAATTTATTGACACGTAGGATTTGTTTAATTACATTTTGAACCACTGAATGTATGTTGTTAAATTGATGATGTATGAAATTGAAATTGAATGACAAGTGAAAACCGTAATGTAATAATCTTTAATCTACATGAAATGATAGTGTAGATTCTAGAAATAATTATATTAATTCGTACAAATAACAATGCGAATTAATACGGTTATTTCGGGATTATTTAAATTGATTATTTGATTGATATTGATTGTTGTTATTACTTGTTTATTTACTTTGACACCATCCCAGTTATCACACTGCAAGTTCCCTTTGTTATGTTTTGATTTTGAATTGAATTGGAATCGGGTTGAAATGATAAATACCTAAATTGAACTTTGACCTTAGATATAGAAAATTAAATAAAAACCCGATTGGTCAATATTTTGATTTAAAAATAAAACGAAGATTTTATTTGAATAAATAATATGGTTTTGAAATGAAGTTGAAATTTGAATTTTAATGAAAGGAAAATGTTAATATTTAAAAATCTGAAGCAAATTATTAAAAATGTAATTGATGAAAGAATGTTGTTTAATTTGAGAAATGATTGAATTAAGTTTGAAATTATTAAACTTTGGAATGATTTAATAATTAAGTTGAAATTATAATTAAGTTTGAAATTATTGAACTTTGAAATTATTTAATAATTAAGTTTTGAATTAATTAATAATTAAATAAGATTGAATTATTTAACGATTAAATTGGTTTGGATTCTTTAATAAGAGAAATTGAATTTTTGAATAAGTGAATTTTATTTCGTAATAACTGAAATTGAATTTCTTTATTAATTAAGTTTTTGAAAAATTACTTAAGTAAGTAAATAAGTGAAATTGAATTTCTTTATCAAGAAATAAAATGTGATTTATTGAAATTAATGAAAGACTTGAAATTTAAAGAATTTGATTTGATGAATTTAATTTAATTCAATTTGTAAGTTTTGATACAAGGAAGTTGAACTTAAGAAATTGATTTAATGAATTGGAAATTTAATAGAAATTGTTTTGAATGATAAAGTAACTTAACGAATATTGAATGGAATCGATAAATGAGTTTAAATTGATTTGAATGTTAAATAAAATTTATTTAAATGATTTCGGAATGAAACTTATATATGAACTTGAATCAATATTTGAATTGTTTAAAATAGAAATTGGAATTGAATTATAAGATTTTGAAATTATGATTTGGAAGTTTTGAAACGTAAATATTGGAAATGGTTTTGGAAGACAAATGAAATGTTGATTTACGAATTGAAATTGAAATTGAAATTGTTTTGGTTTTTGAAATATATAAACGACCAATCGGTGTAATAATTACGAAAGTTATTAAAGAGACCGAAATTCGGTTATGGGTATACTCTCTATCTAAACCGAAAACCACTTTAATAACTATGCGCGGAGTGATGATCCAGAATGAAGTGGTTGGAATGATGTACGTGTTGACTGAAGAAAGAGAACGATAATGGATAGCCTTGACACTTGTGTCAAATTGGAAATGACTAAAACAGGAGCTGTGCCGGGCCAATGGAGGATTGTTACCTCAAGTGGACACACTTCTTCGAACTACTTATACTTGTTGTCGATTGGTGCACCCTTGATTTTGGGAGTGTGTTTCACGGTGTTGCGGGCGCTGCGGCGTTGCGTTCTCACCAGCCCGGATCAGGCGAACGGTAGTATCACTACCTTGGGTATAGCCTCATGTGCCTTGTCATACTTGTATTCCATTTATGCGCGACCACTATGATTTTGATTTGTACCTTGAGTATATGGATTGCCCTCTGGTGACTTCCGGTTTTGGGGAAACTACGGTCTTGTATATGCTTGTGGGAATAAAAATGTGTTAAGGGTGGAATGGGCCATGACTTAACGCTATTTTGATATCTTTATATTACTGATAGACATTATCTACTTAGCGTATATTACTACATAGTAGATAGTTTAACGGATCCTTAAAGGATGGTTATTCCAAACATCCTTTGAGTTACTTGTATTTCAATTGCTATTTCACTTGAGTTGGATTTATTAATATGAGAATGTTAATCCTGACTCGAGTGTTTTGTGTTTTGCTTTACGCTCGGGTCAGACTGAGTAGTTCAGCTTTCGAGACTCACCTTTGGAGTTGGAGCTTCGCTTGGAGATTCAGCTATCTATCCAGCTTTCAGATATTCGAAGATTCCAGTGATGTTTTCTGATTTGTATCTGTTACTCTTCCGTTGTATCTGGTTTAACTCTGATGTATCGTATTACTCTTCTGTTGTAAACTCTGATGTATTTTATATATTCATATAGTAGCTTCATGAACTACTATCTCTTTTATTTCCGCTGCACTTATCACTCTGTGTCTGTGATCTGTGATTATATCTATTTACTGTATATGTTCAGTTTTGCCAATTTAAATTAACAACGCGGTATTTTGAGCAATTCAACTCCGGCATGAGTGTCTACCTATACACTTATAATGGATGCGAATGGTCCAAAATGGCGGGTCGTTACACTGTGGGTTGCCTAGTGCATCAAGCACAATCGAAAGGATCAAGACTTTTGGCTCTTGAAAGTGAGTAGGTTGACAGCTGGGTGTGGAAAACCATGTTAAAAATGAGAGATTTTCTCCTACCATATTTTAGACTCAAATTTAATCCAAGTAGCAATGCGAAATTTTGGACTGTTCCATGGCTGAACAAGGGTTTGATTCTCCAAAACTCAACGACACATGATGATCTGCTGAACAGTGGTATCCCCATGAATTCTAAGTCAGTATCATATATAAGGCATGGTATGATTTGTCTTCCTTACACAAGTAGTGCCTCTGTCAACCTTTTGTGGAATACACAAAGCAATTCCCACTATACCCATGACGATACTGACAAATATATCTGGTCTGATGGCAGCAGTAAACACTCCACTCATGAAACATATAAAGCTTGAAATGAAAATGACATTCATGCTAAGTTTCCATGGTACAAAAGGATTTGGAATCCAAACACTAGTGAGAATTTAAACTTCATGCTATGGAAAACCTTCACAAATGCACTACATACCCTAGCTAATCTTGAGAGAAAGGGTGTCATCTCAGCAACCTATTGTGTCTTTTGCAATTCGAGAAAGGAAGACATACATCACTTATACTTTAGCTGCCCCTACACATATTTTATATGGAAGAAAATTAAAGCTAAAAGAGGTTCTGAACAGCCAGTGTGGGGCAAGGAGGAATGGTCGAATATTTATAAGGTAACTCGCTGGAAAGTTTCTCCTACTTATGTGCTTCTCATCTGGAAGGAAAGAAATGAAAGAATTTTCAACACCGGGAAAGAAACAGAATGGAAATGTTCCACAATATCTGCCATGAAATTGCAAATGCTATGAAAATGTCCTCTTTATGTCTACCAAGGCCTTCTTTTCACCCGTGGATAGATAGGCTCTTATGTACACTTTATTCTCCTTTCTTTATTTTACACTCATGTCTACTTGTTGTACCTCTGAAATCTATTTATGATTGTAAGTAGTTTTTTACATGCTATAAATAAATGGTAGGGCCCATTCGACCCCGCTGGCTTTGCCAATAAATAAATAAATAAATAATTATTATTTATTTATAATATTTCTTGTTAATAATTATTATTTATTAATAATGTTTTGGAAGTTAATTATTTTTTTTCTAATAATGTTTAAAGAATTATTTTTTATTTTTTATTAATAATGTTTTAAATTATTAATTATTTTATTTATAATGTTTTGAAGTTAATAATTATTATTTATTAATACTGCTTTGTTGTTAATAATTATTATTATAGAATAATGTTTTGAAGTAGGTAATGATTATTCATTTATGACGTTTAAAGTTAATTAATTAAATGAATTGTATTTATAAATAATAAATTTATTTACAAAAGAGTTTATAAATGAAATGGAGTTTTGGATTCATAAAGGAGTTTTATAAATGCTTTATAAAGGATCTTTATAAAGGATTTTTATAAAGGGGTTTTTATTAAGGATCTTTTTAAAGGATTTTTATAAAGGGATTTTAGAAGGGTTTTTATAAAGGAGCTTTATAAAAGAATAGAGTTTTAGAAATGATTTTAGATATTTATAAAAGAATATATAAATAGATTTGGAGAATTACAAAGAAGTTTTACAACGAGTTTGAAGATTTATAAAAGAGATTTATAAATGATTTTATAAATTTATAAAAGAGTTTTATAAATTGTTTCGAAAATTTATTAAAGTAGTATTATAATTGGTTTTAGAAATTTATAAAAGAGTTTTATAAATTGCTTTAGAGATTTATAAATGGTTTTATAAATGGTTTAGAGATTTATAAAAGGAGTTTATAAATGATTTTTGAATTGTATAAAAAGGAATTATAAAAGAGGATGAGATTGCATTCCCTAAATGATTTTTAAATAATTACGGTGGTATGTGAAACACCTTTCCATACTTAACATTGACAGGAAATCTTTCTCAATTTTTTGTGAATATACCTAAACCGTTGAGATAAATATATGAATACATTTTCTAAGTTGTGAAAGTGTAATATTTTGTGAATATACTTATACCATTGAGATAAGTATATGTATGTTTTTCCTACTACCGAGGAAATATAAAGGGTTTGAATCTTTGTAAAAGTATTTTGATACAAGTATTTACAAAGTGATTTTAATTAATGAAAGAGGTTAGTGGTTGCTTATATGCTTAACCGATGTCAGTTTCCCTTTGGAAATTAATCCCTGATTTGGTTTGTTGTTTTATTTGATAGTTAAATAACCGACTATCAAACTTGGTGTTACCCAGTATCCTGACCCGACTATATTGGACTGGTTGTGCAAGATAGATTCGATAATAATCAAGAAGGATGACCATGAAGTAGTGGCTATAGGACTCGGAAGTAGAGTTCATATGGTTATATGAAGCCAGGATTGAACGGAGTTGGGAGACAGACGATGTAGGATGCTAGAAATATGGAAATTGGCTTGGACAAGTAAGAGATTGACATGGTTTAGTGGAATTAAAGAGATCGACATGGCATGGTGAGACTCTAGGGGTCGACATAAATAAGTGTATATGAATCAGCATGATTAGTTAGACGAGGGATCGGCATGAAAGAAGCAATGGAGGGTTTGGTATAGTTAGTTGGACAAGGGATTAGCACAGTTTGATCAATGGAGGGATCAGTGTAAATAAGTGTTTATGGTTCGGGATAAGTAGAAGAGCGTGGATCAACATGATTGGATAAGCAGATGGACGACATGGCATGTAAAAGGGATCGAAAGAGTTTGGTAGGTAATAGGGATCGGCATACTGGAGCCAAATGTGTGGGATCGGCATGATCCATTTAGAAGGGATCGGCAGGAATAACTTCAAAGTGGATCTGAACCAAAGATCAAACAGAAGCATGAGCTCCGCTTGTCCAACCAACATGATATTTGAAATACTAATATGTCTAAACATGAAGAAGCCACCATAGGGATCACTGCCCTAGAATCGACCAATGAAGGGATCGGTACCAATCCCTATTCATTGAGATTTGGGCCTAGCAACCCTTATGGTGGGCCCATATGGATAAGGAGGTCCTATAGCCGAAGTTATAGAGAGATTGGTGGTTGCCTTCACCTAGAAATACCGACCTAGGGGGTCATTCTGAGGATCTTTACACTGCTGGTTACATTAGCCTTTACTGTAATCAAGTTTTCTTCTAATTTATTGTTATTTGCTACTATAATCAAACTATTCGTGAATCAATAAAGAGAATCTTTAAAGTGGACGTAGACATACAACATCGAACCACTATAATTTTGTGTGTTCTTGATTATTGCTTTGATTGGCACTACGCCATAAATGACCTTCTGCAACATTTTTGCAAGGTGTTGCCAGCTAAAATGTTGCGATAGCTATAGAATTTTGGTCCTACTGCAACGTTGTATTTTTGGTGTTACCTTAGCCATAGAAATGTGTTGCTCTAGCTAAACAAGTGTAACACGATGCAAAATTTTTATATAGTGTTGCCATAGATGTTTTCAGATTAAAAAATTAAAAAAAAATACACCTCAGCGATCCACACCACCATTTAAAACAAAATCTCAACCGTCGATTCACACCATCGATCCACACCTTACCAATTTCCATTTCCCGCTTTACTTTTCACTTATCCACTTTCGTTTCTCACCCCCAATTTTCCAATCCCTAATTTTTATTCCTCCGACTTTAAAAAAAATGACGCCGCTCCTCCTTGTTTCTTCGATTTGGAGAATAACTGGCTTTGATTTTATCCCTTGTCGGCCATATCAATTTCCGTTATTTTCTTTCGCCTCGCGTCAGTTTTCCTCACTACTTCCGGATTTGCGATTTTGTTCAGGTTTTTGGCGATTCTGGTGATTCGAGGTAAGGCTGTGGGATTGCGATGGTTCAAGGAGTTGCTGATTTGGTCACAATTTCGTGGTTGGGGCCTGATGTCAGAGTGGCAGGGGGTAGTCGAATTGGTTTCGGTGAAAACTAGGGCACGCGATTCTAATTTCTTTGATGCTCTGATTGATCGAATCTAGTGTGAGAAACGTTCCTGGTAGCTTGCTCCTTCGTTCTCTTGATTGATTGCTCGAATTGCTTTGACTTCGTCGTTGGGTGCGATGTGATATTATTTGGTATGTTTTCTGCCTTCTGGTTTACTTGAATATTCTTGATTTTGGTTACACTCGCACGCTTTTGCCGATGATGAATTGGGATTTATTTATAGGCTTTATTTCCTATAATCTCGTGTTTAATCTTTCTATTGGACTTTGAGAAATTTGGTATGTTGGATTGCAATGATGAATACAAACATATGTGTGTTGAGCTTTGTTGGTTTTGCTTGGTCTGGACTGAACTGGTACCATGCTAACCTTGTTCTTTAACATGAACTGATGCTCCAAGTCCTCTGTATATCATGTTACTGCGTAGGTTTCTCTTGTATATGCCTGATGCATTCACTGTTTTTGCTTGATGGGCTGCCTATGTGTACTGCTGTGTTTCTTGCACTGGCTTGTCTATATTTTGCTGAACCTGGTTCTTGTTTGTTTTGTTGGTTGCTTGGCCCTGAGTTGAATCCAGTCGATGACTCGGGTTTGACCTTGTGCCGTGTCCGTTTTTTTGGCTTGTCTACATATCTGGCTGCACTTGAGTATGAACTTGCACTTGAGTAGTTGCACTTGAGTAGTTTCTTGTACCAAGCCTTATGATGCATGTATGTTCATCCATGTACATGCATTTCTTGGTCATGTTATGTTGCTTGCTGTGTTGAGTACTACTTTGTGCACTTGGCTTCTCCTTTGTGCATTTTTGCTTGAACTGTTGCTTGCTTGCTTCCATACTGCCTTGTATCCATGTGTTGCATTCATGTTTGGCTTATGCACTTATGAAAAGAAACAACCCAAATACCTGAGGCAAATAATATAACAAAAATATTTTCATTTTCTGTTCGAGTTAAATATTATTTTCCAGATTACTGCTTTTGAATTATATGTGACAGGTATTAAAGACTGGACAGTTGGATATAAGCTTGAAGACAGAGTCAAATCAAATGTGCATGAGCTTGAAGACAGGTTTCAAAGAAGGCTCGATCTTTCGAAATCGGATGAATCGGACTGCGGTGCCCCGAACCCCCGCCGGCGCTGCGCCCGGACCCGCTTCTCGGCTCGCCTTCGGCTCGGCACTCGGCTCGCCTTCGGCTCGGCATATATTTGTCAGTGTCGGTGTTTGTATAAATTGAAACTGCATATGTAATGAGTGAACTGAGTGATGTAGTGAGGAATATCTGTATATGTGAATATCAGTGTTATATATCATTGAATTGTAAAATAGTGGAGTCAGGAATTTGTACTATTTCAAATGTTGAAATAAAATATTTATTTAAATAAATTACTGTTTAAATATCAAATTCTGTGCAATAGCATTTTATTAAATAAATATTTATTTTTATTAAAAAATCAAATATGCTCTATATTGTGGGCCCCACAAATTCAAAAAGTTCATATCTATAGCAACATTTTGGAATGTTGCTACAGATACCTATGGGTGTTGCCATAGACCCAAATAGGGTTCTATTGCAACAATATTACTTATGTTGCCTTAGATAGTCAAAATGTTGCCTTTGAGGTCTAAGGCAACGGCAAAAATTGCATCACCCTAAAAGTGTTGCCATAGACCTATGGCAACATTTTTCGGGCCTGAGCCAACATTTTTTTTGTGTTGCAGTAGGCCATTTATGGCGTAGTGTGGGTTGTTAGTTATTCTATTCCTCCATTTTAATTTTACCTTTTTCATTTATTTCACTATATACATCTATTCTTGGGTGTTTGTAACCAATTTGATTGCAAACATTTTGATGCTTTCATTGAGAGCCGGATTCTTAGTCTGTTAGGATCCTTTATGTTGCTACTGGATTGGACAAATCCCCCGAAGGAGATCCCTAGCTATCTTCGAAAAACTTGTTTACATTGCTTAGATTTGCAAAATTTTAACAAGGAGATTGATAGTGGTGAGACATACCAGATCCACTTCTCAGAATGTTGATGGAAATGTGACTGCTAGTATTCAACAAGGTGGCTTAAGCAACCAGTATGCAAATTTGAATGTTGATCCGATTGATGTTCAGAACCCTACAGATTATATAACCCGAGCTGAATTTCATAATCTAATGAGAGAGTTGACGGAAATTCATTGACAACTAAATGAGCATATTTAGAACAATATTAGCCTAATGAACCAGATTACCCAACAATAGCATGAGAAGGCTAGGAGGGATCCCACTCCCTACTCGGCATCGAAAAGTTCAAGCTCATCGGATGAATACCAGAGGCTTAGGTGTCATAGGCTTGAAGGAGATCATGCAGAAATGTTGGAGCGCCACTTGGCAGACCAATATGGTCTACCAAGATCGATCGGTGCCGATCCCTCCTTAGGGATCGATACCGATCCCTCCTCTAAAGGAGGGATTCCCCCACTACACTTAGGGAATCGCGCTGGAGTTCTTCCCAGAAGCTTGGATGGTGGAGCTCGATTAGATGCTAACCAAGTACTCCGCCGAAATGACAACGAGATAAATGTTCAAGGTGCGCATCAAGAGGATGGTGAACCAAGAAGGCATGAAGCGGCCCGTAGACATCGACAGGACCGTTCACGTAAGGTGGAGTGCGACCACCGCTTGGCACCACCCATTCAGATGCCAGATTTATCAGCAATGGTCAGACAGTTGGTGAGAGAGAATTAAGGCTTGACTAACGATGACTGGGGAATCTCAAGAAGCCATACCCCATTTACTGACAACGTTCTACACGCGGAATATCCGAGGAGGTTCAATATGCCATCAATGCCTGCCTACGAGGGAAAAAACGACCCCGGGTAGCATATCATGAGATACGAATGGTTGATGGATTCTACAAGAGCTAACGACGCAACCAAGTGCAGATGCTTTCCCATAACCCTTTCCGGGATAGCAAAGATGTGGTTCACGAGACTACCTCTGCGGTCAATTTCGAGATTCGATGAGCTGGCAACCATGTTTGTAGAGCAATTCTGAATGCATGCACTTCGTCCTAAAGATGTGATGTCCATTTCCAGTGTGATCTAGGCCCTAGGGGAATCGTTGAAAGATTACCTGGAGAGATTTCATACCACCACAGAGGTCAGTAACCCGAATGATCATGTTATACTCATGGCTGTGACGAGAGGGATTGATTCGGAATCTGAGTTTGGCGACCGTCTGGCTAGAAAACCGCCTGCTACGTTGGAGCGCTTCTATTCAAAGGCAGATCAATTTTTGAGGAAGGAGGAGGCCAGGTCCTATAGGAAAAAGAACATTGCAGGACCAAATGGAGAAGTAGTACAGAGTAATATTTCAATAAAATAGTCCGATGGCAGCTCTGGGAACATCTAGGTGAATGTTCAGAATAAGCCGAACCAACAAAAGAAAGATGGAGACAGGAATCGAGAGCGGAAGTGGGATTTTGGAAGACTAAAGCCCAGGATTCCAATGTATGAAAATTACATGCCGCTAAACAAGTCCCTGGAGAACATTTATCTATCCACTTGTAATACCATGTAGTACAGGAAGTCGCAACCAAAAGAGTCGTCAGAGAGACAAAAGTAGACTGGGAAGTTTTGTCGGTTTCACGAATGTTATGGGCACAATACGAATGAATGTAGGCACCTCCATGATGCCAAAGAAAAATTGATTCGAGAAAAGAAGTTGCAACATTTTGTGAAAACTCCGTAGGATGGCGGACAGGGGACATCCGACCCCAATTGAGGACAAGCTCCCCATAGTGCTGAGGAGCCTGTATGTACCGGTGGAAGACTAGTGATTAATACGATAGTTGAGGGACTGCACCCTGCAGACAGAAGTTGGCAAGTGATGGAGCATTATGCTAGCGCGATAAGGCATGTAGATTTTGAATGATGTTCGAATACAGAAGATGGAGCTCTAGTAAAACAACAGCGCACCATGGTGGATGGTATTGTGTTTAGAACCAAGGATGCAAACAAAGTAGAGGCTCCAACTATTGACTTGATGGTCATCTCAGCTATGATTGGTCCTGCGTTGGTAAGGAGGATTTTGATTGATTGTGGAAGTTCGCTGAATATAATCTTCAAAAAGGCGTACGATCAAAAGAGAATGGAGGCCAAAGACTTGAAACCATCTAAAGCTCGAATTCATGGTTTTAAAGGAGTTGCAACTGAAGCTGTAGGACTCATGGAATTACCTGTTGAATTAGAAGAAGGTGAACGAAGGAGAGTGCGAATCTTACCGTGTATTGTTTTGGAAGTTGACTCTCCGTACAATGTTTTTCAAGGCCAACCGGCCTTAGCTGAATTCCGGGCAGCTCTTGCCCTATGGCGTTTAACTCTGAAGTTTCCAACGAATAATGGCATAAGAGTTGTTCATGGTGATCAGGTGACTAAACGTGCCAGTTATGTAGCTGAGTTGAGGGAAGCTCAGCATAAGGTGAAGGGAAAGTGTGTGGACAAAGCTATCCACATCATAACCACTGAAGATTGATAACCAACGCTTGGGCCTTGGCTCAGACGCCATAGTCGGTTCTATAGAGATATAAATCCAAGAGATGATGAAGAGGAGCCCAACGAGACCAAAGCTGCATCGGCTAAGCTGACGATTAATATCACGGTCATCCACGATGACCCATCGCGAGTCCTGAAGATTGGGTTATAGCTCAGCCCCTGATGATGAAAGAACTTGCTGGTTTTCTTCAAGCGAATCTAGATGTATTCGCTTGGACTCACTCTGACATGTATGGAATCTCGCTTGCCATTATGACCCATGCATTGAATATTGATCTGAAATATGTTCCGGTGAAGAAAAAAGACGAGGCATGGATCCGGAGAGATCTGCCGCTCTTAAAGAGGAGGTGGATAAACTAAAAGTCAACAAGTTTATCGGCGACGCCCTCTATCCTGAGTGGGTATCTAATCTCGTGCTTGTGAAGAGAGCGAATTTAAAATGGAGAACGTGCATTGATTATTTAGATCTGAACAAAGCATGTCCAAAAGACAGTTTTCCCTTTTTCAGGATTGATCAGCTAGTTGATTCGACTGCAGGACACGAATTGTTATCGTTTATGGACGCGTATTTGGGATATAACCAAATCCCAATGCATATCCCTGATCAAGAGCACACTAGTTTTGTTACAGATGTTGGGTTGTATTGTTATGTAGTAATGCCATTTGGATTGAAGAATACCAGAGCAACCTATCAACGCTTGGTTAATAGGATGTTTGGGATCAGATTGGAAAGACACTGGAAGTGTATGTGGATGATATGCTCGTGAAGTCACGACGATCAAGCGACCACATCAAAGACTTGGTAGTAATGTTCGACATCCTCCAATATTACAAGATGAAAATCAATCTTTTGAAATGTTCATTCGGTATTGCATCAGGAAAGTTTCTGGGCTTTATTATCAAAGCTCATGGAATAGAAGCTAATCCATAGAAGATTCATGCTATCCAAGATATCCAAGCACCAAGAACCATTAAGCAAGTGCAGAGTCTGGATGGGAGGGTTGCCGCTTTAAGTCGATTTATCTCCAGAGCTACTGACAAATGCATTCTTTCTTCGATCTAATTAAAATGGGAAAAATAAACTTCGAATGGATGTAGGATTGTAAAGACACGTTCCAAGCTCTGGTGAATCATTTGGAGAGACCTCCAATCCTGTCTAAGCTTGTAGATCATGAGGAGTTGTTCATTTATTTGGCTGTATCAGCACACGCTATAAGTGCCGCCTTGGTTCGTAAGGAAAACCGGATCCAGAGGCCGTTGTATTATGTCTATAGACGATTGACAGGAGCAGAAAGGAATTATCCGAAAATAGAGAAACTGGTGTACTGCTTGCTAATTTCATCATGGAAGCTTCGCCCAGGCGCATCCGATCAATATTTACACCAACCAGCCATTACGACAGGTCCTACAGCGACCTGAGATGTCTGGGAGGTTACTCAAGTGGAACATTAAGCTCGGCCAATTCGACATTACTTATCTCCCTCGGAGAGCTATCCAGGGACAGGCTTTGGTGGACTTCATAGCAGAGTTTACTGTCTAGGATAATCTTCCAGAAGGAAATGAAATCCCCGCTGTACGATGGAAGTTATATACTGATGGAGCGTCTAATGACCATTGCTCTGGAGCTGGGATTGTGCTTGTAACTCTTGAGAATCAGTCGATTTTTTATGCTTTGAAGCTTGATTTCCCAGCGACGAACAATGAAGCTGAGTATGAAGCTCTGATTGCTGGACTTAAACTCGGCAAAGAACTTGGAGTTAAATCTCTTGGAATCTTGTGTGATTCGCATTGGTGGTGTATCAAGTTAAAGCAGACTGCCAGGCTAAGGGACGACGACTTGCCCCTTATCTTACCCGAGTCAAGAGTTGTTAACTGAATTTGAATACTATGACATATCACAAATTCCACGCAATCAAAATAGAGAGGCTGATTCGTTGGCAAAGTTTGCTAGTACCGGCAATGTACAACAGATGGGTTTGGTATTGGTTGAAGTATTAGATACCCCAAGTATAACCATGATGGAAATAAATCAAGTACTAGAAGCGAAATCCGAAAGAGAATCGTGGCTGACTCCAATTAAAGACTATTTACAACCCGGGGTCCTGCCATATAAAAGAAAAGAAAAGCGACAGGTCCTTCGCAAAGCTTCACGATATATTATGCAAGAAGGAGTCAAGTATATGAGAGGTTTCTCAGTCCCTCTACTCCGGTGTATCGCTCATGATGAGATAAAACATGTTTTGAAAGAAGTTCGTAAAGGAGAATGCGGTGGTCACACTCGGGGGAAACTTTAGCAAAGAAGATACTCCGTTATGGATATTATTGGTCAAACGTAAACCGAGATGCAGCCGATTATGTAAGACGATGTGATAAATGCCAAATATATGCAAAAGTTCCGAGAGCTCCGCCAATAGAAATCACACAAATAGTCAGCCCATGGCCATTCACTATGTGGGGCTATATATGTTATCGGTTCATTACCAATCTCAAAAGGTGGCGCAAAGTACGCTATTGTGGCAGTTGATTACTTTACCAAATGTCCCAAGGCAGAACCTTTAGCTACAATCACGACCAAGAAAGTAATCAACTTTATCGTTCGAAACATCATATGTCACTTTGGTCTTCCACGGACCATTGTAATAGATAATGAGACTCAATTCGATAGTACTGGGTTTAAAGACTTCTGCTGAAGATACCACATTGAAAAGAGATTTGCAACAGTTGCTCACCCTTAGGCAAATGGACATGTTGAAGCTATAAATAAAATCATCAAGTCAATTCTGAAGAAGCGTTTGGAGAAGGTTAGAGGAAAGTGGGTGGATGAACTCCTTACAGCACTTTGGGCTTACAGGACAACTCACAAGTCCGCGACAGGCCATACTCCATTCGCCCTCGCTTACGGTTTAGAAGTAGTTATTCCTGTCGAGCTCAAAGTCCCTTCTCATCGAGTGATTTACTACGATCCCAAAACAAATCAAGATCTCCTCTTGGAATCTTTGGACTTTATAGACGAGAAGCGTGAGGAAACTGATCCGAGGGTAGCTGCAATCGATGTTGAGTTGCTCGGTATTACAACACTAAAGTTCACCCAAGAACCTTTGAAATTGGCGATCTCGTCCTAAAACGGATTTTTCCTACCCCGTCACACATGAATCTGGTTTGGAAAGGAACATATGTAATTGAACAGAGGCTTGGAGAAGGAACTTTCAAGCTAGCGACTGTCGGTGGCATTACACTTCCAAGAGCATGGAATAGTGAACATCTACGATGCTATTTCACTTAGTTTTTTTCCTTTACATTTCAGTTGTATTTATTTTCAGAATTTGCTTTAGCATATGATTTTTTGAATGTTTAATAAGACAGTTTATGTTGTTCCCTTCCATTTAATGAATAAACTTTAATGCTTCCTCTGCATTTATGTTTGCTATATTGCATTGCATGATAATTACATAGCGAAACTGATTGATATCGATGTGTATGAACAAGCTCCCAGAGTTTGGAATCAATCAATCGGGCTAACTCCCACCGGGATTAAACAAGATGAGCTCAGTCAACTTGTTCGTTTAATAATTTCTTCCCAGACTGTGGGATTGAAACATAAATCAAAGTGACTGAAATTCGACCGATTGCTCACTGAATCAAAACCCCAAATTCTAGGGGACTAATTAGTTAACCAAAAAGGGCACGAACTGACCGCTCTCTAAAACAAATCTAAGTCCCCAGGGTGCAGACTGGAGTATAAACATAAATTGGGCAAATACCGACTGCCCGAAAAACAACTCTAAGTCCCCAGAGCGCAAACTGGAGTATAAACATAAATCGGACAGCTACCAACTACCCACAAAATAACTCTTAAGTCCTCGAATGGCAGATTGGAGTATAAACATGAATGAATACATGAGTGGATTTGGACCGCTCTCTAATCCACAAACTTCTTGAATAGATGAGTGGATTTCGATCGTTCTCTATTCCACAAACTACATGAATAGATGAGTGGATTTCGACCTCTATTCCACAAACTACATGAATAGATGAGTTGATTTCGACCATTCTCTATTCCACAATCTTCATGAATAGATGAGTGGATTTCGACCATTCTTTATTCCATAAACTCTGGCCTGAAATCGACTGGAGGAATATAAACTCGCTAAGGATGGAATTCGACCACCTGACTTACGGCCTTGCCAAATCGATGCCAGGGGTAAAGCATAGTTATTCAAAAAACCACTGAACACAACAACATAACATTAAGGCCCGAACCTGTTGTTTGATACGAATCGAGGCCACGACCATATAGAGGCCTTGGGATTGAGATGGTGGATTGTTAACATAATTCATAAGCAACGAATCACGAGTACATTAAATGGAAAGTAATCGTTCATCTACTTAAATAACAATTTACATGAAGCATAGCAAAAAACAAAAGCTTTTATTACAAAATAGGTGCCGAAATTTCAGTACAAATTATTTGAAATTTCAGGACAAATTATTTCAAAAGGTTGGGATTCATACCCGTACAACTACAGCTACTGAAAGAGATGATTATGCAAACTATGTACATTGAACTGGAGCAGTAACTACTTCTTTGACTTTCTTTTGGATTTCTTAGAGGTAGAGCCGCTTATGCTTCTCTTTTAGGACCCTTTACCGCTTTTGGCTGGAGAGCTTGAGGAGGTAGGAGGAAGTTCATCAGGGATCGACCCACCCGGTGGAATAATTTGCATTGGCACGAGACGAGGATCATTGATATCCACCTCGGCGTGCTCGATTTTAACCTTTCTTTTCAAAAATTCCTCATTTTCAATCTGCTCCCTCATGCTGGTCTTATTAGTGTGTTCCAAGGCATCGAGAATTATCACGTCATCAGATTCGTCGGCTAGGAGTGGATCCACGATCTTATCTTCATTAAGCGCACGGACGACTTGAGCATCGGGTCCCAGAAACATTAGCAGCAGCCGGGTCTTCACCCATTTCATCGTGTCTGCGAAAGCGCCACATAGGGGAGTTTGACAGGGACCCGGAAGACCTACAAAATTTGATAGAACGGTGTGATTAGCTCAAAGCTATTTCACGTGAAAGAACAAAACTTTTCATATACTAAGGAGTAAAGAAAACTACCGGCATCTTGTTGACTCTCTGTCGTCGCCGGGGTGCCTCCTTCTAAAATGGGGGATAACATCTTAGGCTCAAAGCCAGGCCTGTCCGAATCATAACCAAGATCCTGCTCCGTATCAAGAGAAGTTGATGTTCCAACTGCTTGGGATGAGGGACATTTAGGATCTGTCCCTGAAAACCCGACAATACTCTCTCCTCCTTCAATAGGCGCAAAGGCCTTGAAAAATCGAAGTTTTATAGCAGCTAGATCTGAAGGCTCATTGCCACAAAGAATTTTCCTCACTAATTCTTCCTTGTTAAGATCGAATTCACCCAGCTCATTCTTCTTCATTTCAACGATGTGCTCCTAAGCTTCAGTGAGATATTTAAGGTACCCTCACCGAGAAAGCTTAAGTCGTGATGGATCAGGACTTTGGCATAGTATTGAATAATCAGCGGATCAAATAAGCCCTTAATCTTATTCCTGCCAGACTCCATCGCAGCTTCCACTTGGGAGTTAATTTGTTGAGTCATCTCTCTTCGGCCCTCCTCTCGAGCTTCTTCTTTGAGAGCTTCGATTCTGGTGAATTGCTCCTCGAGTTTAGCCTTTAAGCTTTTAGCCTCAACCGCTTCCTTGCAGTATTTCAGCGATTCCTCTTGAGCTTCAATTTTTTCCTCATTTTATTTCTTTGAAAGTTCTTCAAGTTCCTCGACGCAATGAGCAAGAGCTTCCTTCTCTTTATGTAAGGAATCCTTTTCTAAAGAAAGTTCCTTGCTACGATGAAGTGCCACGTCGAATTCCTTTTTGTGACTAGCTTCCAATCGGCTTACTGCCTCTACCGTTTCCTTGGCATTTTTCTCCGCTTCAGTAAGTTCGGTTTAAAATTCTAGCAGTTCAGCGTCCCGATGCTAGATTATATCTTTGTCATGTATAGCTTCCAACTTGAGGTGGTCAATCTCGTGTTGTCGCTCAATAGAAACTTTAAAGACTTTCTTTTCCAAGTGTATAAATGATTTGTGCTGCAAAAATACATCATTCACACATGCAAGGGAACTTTCCTTGGCATACCTTGAGATTATATGAATAGAGGGAAGGAATTTAAGGCCATCAAAGCAAATCTTTGGAAAATGGCCTTGAGCTCGGCTGTAACACCCTATAGTTTTTGTCGCGTATTGTACTACACGCTCATTTCATTTTCTCAAATTTTTAAAACCTTAAGGCCGGCCACCATTAACAAGAGAAAGAGGAAGAGATTAAGAAAAGCTAGGAAGAAGCTTAAGCAAATCAAATCCATTCACATCTCAATCTCTTTAATCTCTAAATCTAAGGTGAATAATGTTTACATCTCAAATTATTATTGTTTTAGTTTTTCGATGAATTCTAAATATTTTGCATTGATTTTCCATGTTTTTGAATGATGGAATGGATATATATACTTGTTGATGAATTATGGTTGTTCATATTGAATTTATAATATGTTTTAAGGTGAAAACCCTATAAAATGACATCCAAATGTCTTGTGAATTTTATGAATATCATAAATGATATTTTGGAGATGGGTTTCAATTTTTAGGATTTTTTAATTATTGTGGAACTAATATGAATTTTCTAGTGAAGAAAATGTTATTTCGGGTTATAAATTATTTATGGTTAAATAATTAATGATTTGGGTCTGAAATTTATATATGTGAAAAAACATATAAAATGTGTTTTTTTAGAATTTTTGTAGATTTTCCTAAGTGTTTTAATGGATATATAAAATTATTTAAGCTATGGGATTTAAATGTTTTATATATTTATAAAAGGAGAAGGGGCTCTTTGCAAATAATTCAAATTTGTTATTTCTGGAAATTGGCAACACTTTGAAAAAGTACATTGGCAACCAATTAGATTTAGACAAACAAGGCAGGTTAGGTACAAAAGAAATAGTTTAAAAGAACCAACAAACATGTTTTTCACTGTTTCGATGCTTTCGGCACTAGGTTCCGTCTCCTTAGCTTCGCTTCCGACACAGTCGCAACTAATGCACCTCGTATCAGTGAATTAGTACATAGTGAATTGTATGTAGGCGAAAGGTATGGAGTCGAAACCAGGGGTTCCAAAGGGGTTGAGGCACTACTTTGCTTTTAAAAGAAAATGCGCCTGCTTGCTTTCGACTGAGTAGCTTTTGACTAGGTTGGCTTTTGACCAGGTCAAATGGTTTTAAAGGAAGGGTTTCGATTGGGTTGTGCTTTTGTTTTAAATGACTGCTTTCGACTAAGTCGAAACATTTTGGCTACGCTTTCTACCTTTCGACCTAGATGGTTTTGAAGGGGTTGCTTTGTTTTTAAAATATAGCCACCTCTCCAATGCTTTCGAAGGGAAGGTTTCGACACCATCACTCCTTTACTTAGGAAATGGTTTCGAAATAGATGCTTTCCTTAAATGTTATAAAGACCCTTTTTCTCAGATTGAAGTAAAATCCAAATGGTTTCGAAAGAGACAGTTTTAAATGGTTTCGAAAAAAATGCTTTCAACTTTAATGGGGTTCTGATACTTTTGCTCTACTTAAAGGCATAATCCAAATGGTTTCGACTGAGACGATTTTCAAAGGTTTCAAAAGAGTAAAATTTTGAATTGTTTAGAAAGGTTTCTACATGTTTTAAATTAAACTGAAGTGCTTTTGAAAGGTTTAGGTTTAACGCTTTCGAAAGGTTTTAAAGAATAGTTTCGAAGGGGTGGTTCCCCAATGGTTTTGAAGTAGTCGAAAGGTATGGTTTTTCTGGGTATTTCGAAAGGATTGAAAGGAAAGGTATTTCCTATGTTTTGAAAGGCAATAAATAAAGGTTTTAAAAGAAGGATGTTTAGGATTTTAAAGCTTTCAAGGGGAAGGTTTTTTATGCTTTTGAAAGGAAAGATTTGGCCTTTCGGCCTAAGTTAAGTAAAGGGTTCTACTTGGTTTCGAAGGGGTTACCTTCAAGGGTTTTGAAAGGGTTGTTTAAAGGTTTTAAATAAAGGATTTGAATGTATTTAATATGCAAAATAGCCTAAGTATTTTCAAATTAAAAATGGTTTTAACTTGTTTTGAAAGGATAGCTAGTCCTTATTAAAATTCATCAACATTATTTTGAGTAAAGTATATATAACATGGAAAAATAGCTTAGAATAAAGCTAAGGATATATTTTCCTTGTATAAGTATGATTTAAAAGGTTAAATTATTTTGAAAAGATTTTCAAGGAAAAAGATGAAGGGTAGTTAACACTAAGAAAATGATTTGGATAGATAGTCCATTTTGATTCGGACAGTTCGTCTAGTTTGCGGACAGTTAGTCCAGTTTGCAGGCAGTCAGCCCAGTTTTCGCATAGATAGTCCATTTACTACTTATGGATAGATAGTCCATTAGTTACCTAATTATAGCTAAACGGACTTAGTTATTATTATCATTGTTATATCAGTTTGGTTGCAGGAAAGGATTTGCAAATATATGTTTTAAAGAGGATATTAGTGAGAGGAAACCCGTTCCGCTAAGCGGTGTGGTTTCACTTAATATTAGTAAACCAAGATGTGAAGGTATTATTCACACCAGGCTTATTGTCTGACTCAAAGTTTTTGCTTCCCCTTAAACTCTCGGGTGCTCAAAATTGATTTGAGTAGGCTGAGGGTTAAGGTTTTCAGGTTTTTGAAATTTTGGCGAATAAAGCTTCCAGAGACGAGCAGGTGACTGGAGGATAGCTAATTAGGAGTTTCAGTTTTATTTTGTTTTGATTCCTTTGTGTATATTGTGCCAGATATGAGTATATTGACTCTGATCAACCAAGGGGCATCGTCATATGTCGCTCTTGGCATATTTTTGTAATGATTATAATTGATCTTTACTTGGGAAACGTTATGGGATTATGTAATTTGGATATGAATTGTTTTGAAATGTAACCAGTGAAATATGTTTTTTGTAAATCTATGACTTTGTTCATATTCAAGTTCTTCTAATACTATGGATACCATTAGCATTACCATATTTTATCACCAGAAGTTAATACTATGGATGACTGCAGCATATGTAGCATTTAGCTTTTGGCCTCTAGATACGGGATGTTACAACTTTGTATCAGAGCATAGGTTTATGAAAAACTTTATATTAAAAATGATTTTTGAAAACATAATCCTAAGGAATTAGAGTAAGATCGGGGTATGGGATAACGTCGTAGTAACGTACTTGTATTTGCTATATATAAGTATACACTTTATCTCTAGTCTCCTATCTTTGTTAGGTTATTTTTCTGTATCTCATGAGGTTTGAATATAAATATAGAAGGTAGAAGAGGATGAGTTAACCTAGGAGGGGAAGGCACCGATGAGAATGCCCGGCCTACTACGAGAAGAAGTCAAGGTCAGGCACAAGCAGAGAATCTAGGTGCTAGAGTCTCGCAAGTTGGAATGGAAGCTATGTATCAGTTCTTCGTGAACATGGTGCAAGAGGGTGTTGCTGCTGGAGTAGTGGGAGGAGGAGTTCCGGGAGCTCCAATTGTCAGCGACTATGCTAAGTTGAGTGGAGACTACACTAAGCTCGGAGGGAAGCCATATATTGGAACAGAGGATGCCGTTGAGGTGGAAAATTGGTTGTTGCACTACAAAAGGATTTTTGCAAATTTGGGGCTCAATCATGAGCAAAAGAGGAGGTTGCCATCCAGACAGCTTCAGGGAGCAGCTTTGTTCTGGTGGAATACTATGATTGTTGCAGTGGATGAGGAGACTATGACCTAGGAAGATTTCAAGGGAAGGTTCCAGGAGAGGTTCATGTCAACAATGGCACAGTCAGCTCTGATCAGAAAGTTTGCTGAACTAGAGCAGGGGGAGATGTCTGTTCTGAAGTATGCTAGAAAGTTTGAGGAATTTGCCAGATATAGGTATGCTTTAGTGAATACAGCATGAAGAGGAATGAGAAGTTTATCAAGGGGTTGAAGCCTGAGTTAGCCAGGGCTACATTACCTCATATTAGAGATCCTTCTGATTTTGTAGTGGAGATGGCCTTAAGGCATGAGGAGATGCTTGATTCTCTAGAGAAGAGTAAGACTAAAGAAGTCTAGGTTGGACAGAGTCAGAAGAGGAAGTTCTTTCCTAAGAAGGGTGCTAAGATGGGTGGAGCAACTAAGAAAGGGAAGTCTGAGATTGTTTGCTTCAAGTGCGACAAGTAGGTGCATTTTGCTAATGAGTGTTGTGCTAGAAAGGCAAAGGAGGTGGCACGGAAGAATAATGTCAGGTGCTTCAAATGCAACCATATTGGTGACTATAAGAATAAATGCAAGGAGCCCGCTAAGGATGGAAAGGGCAAAGTATATGCATTGAAGCCTGCTACTTCCAAGCCAACAGCTCAGGAGAAGGGAATGGCTATTTTAGGAGGTACGCTTCAGATTAATGGTACGCCTATTAGTGTTATATTTGATAATGGTGCATCGCATTATTTTATATGTAGACGCTTGATAGATAAGCTTAACCTAGAACCCACATATTTAGTTACTACCTTATGAGTTGTGAATCTAATAGGAGGGTATGCAAATCTAGGGTTGAGGTGTGACCAGTTAGAGTTTGACTTGTTAGGTCATGCTTTTGTTTGCAGTTTGCCTGTGTTTGATTTTGTAGGGTTCGGAATCATTCTTGGTATGGATTGGTTAAGTGAGTACGATGCTAGGATATTTAGCCAGGATAGGAAAATATCGCTTAGACACCCTGATTGTAGCGACCAGATTGTTTATACCGTAGAAGGTTCTAACGGTTAGGTGAATGCTTTGTTGGGTGATGGAATTGGATGATGAGTTGAGTCGAGTTTTCGTGGTTAGAGAATTCGCATATGTGTTTGAGTCTATAATATGCTTTCCACCGAAATGACCTATTGAGTTTCGGATAGATTTGGTACCGGGAGCAGAACTAGCGAGTAAGCCACCGAGTAGGATGACCCATACAGAGATGAGGGAGTTGAAGGTGCAGTGGGTGGATTTAGAAGGAAAGAATTTTATTAGGCCGAGTAGTTCACCTTGGGGGCAGCTGTAGTGTTTGCTAAGAAGCCGGACGGAACGTTGAGGCTATGTATCGATTATCGTAAGTTGAATGAGAGGACGATAAAGAATCGATATCCATTGTCGAGGATTGACGATTTGTTCGACCAGTTGAGGGGAGCCAAGGTATTCTTGCGGTTGGATTTAGTAACAGGTTTCCATAAGCTCAGTGTAGCAGAGGATAGTATAACTTTGATGGCGTTTAGGACCAGATATGGGTCATAAGAATGGTTAGTTATGCCGTTCGGACTAACTAATGCGCCGACTTTCTTTGAGGATTTGATGAACCGAGTTTTTCGAGAGCACTTGGATAGGTTCGTATTCGTTTTCATAGAAAAAATCTTGATATACTCTAAGGATGAAAGAGAGCATGAAGTTCATCTTACAGTAGTGATTGAGACGCTGAGGAAGCATCAGCTAAAGGTGAAGTTTTTGAAGTGTCATTTATGGAAGAAAGAAGTGAAGTTTCTTGGTCATGTAGTCTCAAAGGAAGGGTTATTAGTAGATCCGACTAAGATTGAAGTGATGAATAGTTGGAAAAGACCCGAGATAGTGATAGAGATAAAGAGTTTCCTTGGGTTGGCTGGTTATTATCGGAGGTTCATTAAGGATTTTTCGCGGATAGCGACATTGATGACCAAGCTAAAGAGAAAGGATGTAAAATTTGTGTCGACCGATAAGTGTGAGGAAGCATTCCAGAGTTTGAAACACTTATTAACCCATCCACATGTGTTGGTTGTTCCGGAAGGGAATTAGGATTTGGTGGTTTACACCGATATGTGTGGAATAGGGTTAGGAGCTATGCTAATGCAGAGAGGTAAAGTGATTGCCTATGCTTCTAGATATCTTAGACCGCATGAAGTCAGATATCTGATGCATGATTTGGAATTGGTTGCAGTGATTTTTGCGTTGAAGGTGTAGAGACATTACCTTTAGGGTAAAAGGTTTGAGTTATATACATATCATAAGTCGATGAAGTATTTGTTCTCTCAGAAGGAGCTGAACATGAGACAGTAGAGGTGGTTAGAGTTTATTGCTACTTATGATTTTGGGATTGAGTACACACCAAGGAAAGACAACAAGGTTGTAGATGTACTCAACAGGAAACATCAGAATGCAGTGTTGGCGATGATTGTTGAGTGGAAAATTTGGAAGCATTAGCAGATTGTAGAGTGCAGTGGAGATCCAAGGCTGGATTTAGCGGAGAAACCGTAGTGTTATCTTGTTTGTAAGTTTGACCAGTGATGATCGAAAAAGATTACTTCTAAACAGGAAGAAGATCCAGTATTAGCTGAACGGATCAGGAAGTTAAGAGATGGAACCGAGAGCGATGACTTGAAAGATTTCAGTCTTGACCAGAATGGGAGGTTGAGAAAGAAAGGAAGATTATGTGTTTTGAGTGTAGGAAACATAAGCAAAGAAGTCTTGGAGGAATGCCATCATTCAAAGTTCTCTATTCATCCAGGAGGAACTAAGATGTATCAGGATATGAAGAGGAGTTTCTTCTGGGAAGGTATGAAGCGGGATATTGGCTTATAGGTAAAGCAATGCTTGATTTGCCAATAGGCAAAGGTCGAACACCAGAAGCCAAGTGGATTGCTTCAGCCATTAGATATTTCGGTATGGAAATGGGATTCTATTTCTATGGATTTTAATGACGGGTTGCCAAGGTCAAATAGGGGAAATGATAGTATATGGGTCATAGTGTACAAACTGACCAAAAGTGCCCATTTCATTCCAGTTAAGTCAACCAGAACGACACCTGTTTTGGCAAAGTTGTTTATGAAGAATGTGGTTAGACTGCACAGAATTCCTAGTTGTATAGTAAGTGATAGAGATTCCTTATTCAGCAGCGAGTTCAGGAAGACTCTACAGGAAGTTTTGGGAGCCAAGCTCAAGATGAGTACTGCTTACCATCCGCAGATAGATGGGCAAACAGAGAGAGTTAACAAAGCCTTGGAAAATTTTTTAAGAGCTTGTGTTCTAGATTTCGGGGGATCATGGGAAGAGCATCTGCATTTAGTCGAGTTTTCGTATAACAACAGTTATCAGACTAGTACTGGGATGGCATCGTTTGAAGCTTTATATGGAAGGCCATGCAAATCTCCCGTATGTTGGTTAGAGACCAGGGATAGGTTGGTTCTTGGTCCATATTTGGTTAGGGAAGCTGTAGAAAAGATTAAGGTCATTCGGGTTAGAATAAAGGAGGCCCAATCTAGGCAGAAGAGTTATGCTGATAGAAGACGGAAAGATTTAGAGTTCTAAGTTGGAGATTAGGTTTTCGTCAAAGTGTCACCGATGAATTGTGTTATTAGATTTGGGAAATCAGGAAAGTTAGCACCGAGATTCATTGGACATTTTCATATTGTTGAGAGGATCGGGAAACTCGAATATGGAGTTGAGTTACCGAGCACTTAGGCAGGAGTCCATGATGTTTTCCATGTTTCTCATCTCAGGAAGTGTGCTAGAGACTCAGTGACTACTATTGCACCGACTTTGCTAGATGACTTAGTAATAGAACCAGATTTGACTAAAGTTAGAAAGTCTATTCGTATTGTTGTGAGAGATGAGAAGAGGCTTAGAACCAAGACGGTCAGATAAGTCAAAGTCCAGTGGAGTAACGATGACAGGGACTGTACTTGGGGAGATTGAGAGCAGGATTAGAGATACTTATCCCGACTTGTTTAATGGTATGTTTTACTTCTTTGATTGATGTGTTGTGTACATTCATATTTCGAGGATGAAATTCTTAAAGGATGGGAGTTTGTAACACCTCATATTTTTGGTAACATTATTTAGGATATTTAATTAGTTAAATAAAATAAAATAATGTGTTGATTAGGGGATTGAGATTTGATTATTATTAAGGGGTAGTCGTGCCATTTAACCAAAGAATTAAAATAAGAGTTAATATGAAATAGAGGAGGGGTAAAATAGGAAAGAGGCCATTCATATATCCTCAAAATTTTGGCCACATATTGTACTACATGTTCATTTCATTTTCCCAAAATTTTAAAACCTTAAGGTCTTCCACCATTAACAAGAGAAAGAGGAAGAAGATTAATAAAAGCTAGGAAGAAGCTTAAGCAAATCAAATCCATTCACATCTCAATCTCTTTAATCTCTAAAGCTAAGGTGAATAATCTTTACATCTCAAATTATTATTGTTTCGGTTTTTAGATGAATTTCGAATATTTTGCATTGATTTGCAATATTTTTGAATGATGGAATGGTTATATATACTTGTTGATGAATTATGATTGGTCATATTGAATTTATGATATGTTTTAAGGTGAAAACCCTATAAAATGACATCCAAATGCCTTGCGAATTATTATGAAGATCATAAATGATATTTTAGAGATGAGTTTCAATTTTTAGAATTTCTGAATTTTTGTGGAATTAATATGAATTTTCTGGTGAAGAAAATGTTATTTTGGGTAACAAATTATTTACGGTAAAATAAATAATTGTTTGGGTCTGAAATTTATATATTTGAGAAAATATATAAATTGTGATTTTCTGGAATTTTTGTAGATTTTTCCTAAGTGTTTTAATGGATATATAAAATTATTTAAGGTATGGGACTTAAATATTTTATACATTTATAAAAGGAGAAGGGGCTCTTTGCAAATAATTCAAATTTGTTATTTCTGGAAATTAACAGCACTTTTGAAAAAGTATAATAGCAACCAATCAGATTTAGACAAACAAGGCAGGTTAGGTACAAAAGAAATAATTCAAAGGTACCCATAAACATGTTTTTCACTGTTTCGATGCTTTCGACACCAGGTTCGGCCTCCTTAGCTTCGCTTCCGACATAGTCGAAACAAATGCACATGGTATTAGTGAACTGGTACGTAGTGAATTGGATGTGGGCGGAAGGTATGGAGTCGAAACCAGGGGTTAAGGCACTACTTTGCTTTTAAAAGAAAATGCGCATGCTTGCTTTCGACTAAGTAGCTTTCGACAAGGTTGGCTTTCGACCAGGTCAAATGGTTTTAAAGGAAAGGGTTTCGATTGAGTTACGCTTTTGTTTTAAATGACTACTTTCGACTAAGTCAAAACGTTTTGGCTACCTCTTTCTACCTTTCGACCTAGATGGTTTCGAAGGGATTACTTTGTTCTTAAAATATGGCCACCTCTCCAATGCTTTCGAAGGGATTGTTTCGACACCATCACTTCTTTACATAGGAAATGGTTTTAAAACAGATGCTTTCGACTTAAATATTTTAAAGACCCTTTTTCTATTATTGAAGTAAAATCCAAATGGTTTCGAAAGAGACAGTTTTAAATGGTTTCAAAACAGATGCTTTCAACTTTAAGGAGTTTCTGATCCTTCTGCTCTACTTGAAGGCATAATCCAAATGGTTTTGACCGAGACGATTTTCAAAGGTTTCGAAGGAGTAAATTTTTGAATGGTTTCGAAAGGTTTCCACATGTTTTAAATTAAACCCAATTGCTTTCAAAAGGTTTAGGTTTAATGCTTTCGAAAGGTTTTAAAGAATGGTTTCGAAGGAGTCGGAAGGTATGTTTTTTCTGGGTGTTTCGAAAGGATTGAAAGGAAAGGTTTTTCCTATATTTCAAAAAGCAATATTTAAAGGTTTTAAAAGAAGGATGTCTAGGATTTTAAAGCTTTCAAGGGGAAGGTTTTTTATGCTTTCGAAAGGAAAGATTTGGCCTATCGGCCTAGGTTAAGTAAAGGGTTTTACTTGGTTTCGAAGAGGTTACCTTCAAGGGTTTCGAAAAAGTTGTTTAAAAGTTTTAAACAATGGTTTCGAATGTATTTAATAGGCAATATAGCCTAAGTATTTTCAAGTTAAAAAGGGTTTTAACTTGTTTTGAAAGGATAGCTAATCCTTATTAAAATTCATCAACATTATTCTGAGTAAAGTATATATAATATGGCAAAATAGCTTAGAATAAAGCTAAGGATATACTTTCCTTGTATAAGTATGATTTAAAAGGTTAAATCATTTTGAAAAGATTTTTAGGGAAAATGATGAATGGTAGTTAACCTAAAGAAAATGATTTGGACAGATAGTCCATTTTGATTCGGCCAGTTAGTCCAGTTTGCGGACATATAGTCCATTAGTTACCTAATTATAGCTTAACGGACTTAGCAATTATTATCATTATTATATCAGTTTGACTAACCAGTTTGGTTGCTGGAAAGGATTTGCAAAATATATGTTTTAAAGATCATATTAGTGAGGGGAAACTTATTCCACTAAGTGGTGTGGTCTCACTTAATATTAGTAAACCGAGATGTAACAGTATTATTCACACCCAACTTATTGTCTGACTCGAAGTTTTTGTTTCCCTTATAACTCTCGGGTGCTCAAAATTGATTAAAGTAGGCTAGGGGTTGAGGTTTTCAGGTTTTTGAAATTTTGGCGAATAAAGCTTCCAGAGACGAGCAGGTAGCTGACAGATAGCTAATTAGGAGTTTCAGTTTTATTTTTTTGATTCCGTTGTGTATATTATATCAGATATGACTATATTGACTTTGATCAACCGATGGGCATCGTCATATATCGCTCTTGGCGTATTTTTGTAATGATTATAATTGATCTTTACCTGGGAAACGTTAAGGGATTATGTAATTTGAATATGAATTGTTTTGAAATGTAATTAATGAACTTTTTAAATTTGTGACTTTGTTCTTATTCAAGTGCTACTGATATTATGGATACCATTAGCATTATAGTATTTTGTCACCGAAATTTAATATTATGTATGACTACAACATCTGTAGCGCTTAGCTTTTGGCCTCTAGATACGGGATGTTACATCGGCCAACTTCTTTGCTGTGGAAGTGTCAGGAGCAGTGGCCGACAATGGTGGTTTGGAGGTAGCAAGAGGATGTTTGCCAGAACGGCGCTCATGAGATTATCTGGAGCTTGAAGAGCTGGAATGTGGCTCGTGAGACGAGGCGATATGAGGACCATGATAGGAAGGCTGCTCTTTACTTTAGGTAGGAAAGACAGACTGCTGTCCTTGTCGAGATGTTTGAGATTAGGATTTGTGTTTGGAAGAGGAGGAAGATTCCCTTGAATGATAATTCTTATCTCGCCCCTCTCCTGTTTCCCTGCGCCGAGTGGACTCTGAATCCCGGCTTGATTGGTGATATGTAGAAGAACTTCTGAGGCGATCAAAGGCTCTTGATTGAGACATTGCACTTGTAAAGACCGAATGGGAGTGTTTTAGTACACTACGCCATAGATTGCATACTGCAACACCAAAGAAGTGATGCAGGAAGTGCCAAAAAATGATGCTGTAGGCTAAAAAAGGGCAAAGGCAACACTTTCTCGGTGTTGCATTTTGCCGCGTTGCCGCAGACCTCAAAGGCAACATTTTGACTATCTAAGGCAACATAAGAAATATTGTTGCAATAGAACCATATTTGGGTCTATAGCAACATCCATAGGTGTCTGTACCAACATTCCAAAATGTTGCTATAGATATTAACTTTCTGAATTTGTGGGGCCCACAATGTAGAGCATATTTGATTTTTTAATAGAAATAAATATTTATTTAATAAAATGCTATTTGCACAGAATTTGATATTCAAACAGTAATTTATTTAAATAAATATTTTATTTCAACATTAGAAATAGTACAAATTCCTGACTCCACTATTTTACAATTCAATGATATATAACACTGATATTTACATATACAGATATTCCTCACTACATCACTCAGTTCACTCATTACATATGCAGTTTCAATTTATACAGACACTGACACTGACGAATATATGACGAGCCGAGTGCCGAGCCGAAGGCGAGCCGAGAAGCGGGTCCGGGCGCAGCGCCGGCGGGGGTCCGGGGCACCGCAGTCCCGGCGGGGATTGACTTTTGCAAGTGGGCACCGCCCGATTCATCCGATTTCGGAAGATCGAGCCTTCTTTGAAACGATGTAAAATGATGCACAAATGATCACCTCCTGCGAATTTGAACACCTCCTCGATGATTGACTTTTGCAACTCTTTCATGGCTTCTTCTGAATCATCCGACCTTTTTCCAGCCATCATTCTTAGCAAATTGTTCAGTGAAAACTGAAATAACCTTGCTTTTAGCTCTGCCTTGGTAAAAGACCTGAAACCATGATAAATAAAAATTGACATTTCATCGAACAGGTTGCGTGTTAATAAGTAATACATTACCCTTCACTGCCACCATCCCCAAACTTCGGCAACTTACACTGCCACGAACCTCTACACAAAATTGACATTTCATCGAACAGGTCACGGACTTCGGCAGCACGAACCTCTACACTACCACCATCCCCAAACTGCTGCAACTTACATCCCTGAAGCACATTCATCTCTTCCAAAGTCAATGCAGCTTCGGTTGAAAATATTATTTCCCAGGCACCTGTTGCAATTTCGATAGTAACTTCGCTAACAGCTCTTGCTTTGCCAGCAACTATACCATCAGAAGAAATTAGTGCCATTTCAGCCCACGTTTCAGTAGCAAACCCAGCGTCTTTAAGAACAACAGCTGCAATATCATCACTAGCAGCAGCATATGCATTTACAACTGTGATAGTAGAATTGTCACTTACAAGATCACCAATTGGGTCATCATTACAACAGAAAGATTCTATCAATAGCCTACAGCACACGGAATTAGGGTCGAAAAGCATAGCATCGAATTTGCCATCATTGTCAAAATCAAAAGCTGGAGTAGACGTCCATCCTTCGAAACTCTCATCAGATCCACGGTGAATACTGGCTTCCGCCCTTGCCTGCCGCTATGTCGAAACCCCATAACTCGCGTCTAAATAATCAGACATAGCTTTGAAGGCATTGAGAAGCACTCGGTTTTTCTGAGGAGTATGAAGGAGGTGGCGCTTTTCACTTCATGCCGGATCTGATTCCGGAGCTCTAGGAGTCTGATACCGAATTCCAATCTGACGTCGAAAAGCATATGCGAATTGGAAGTATGAATTTGCTGGATTTCGTGAATTTTCTTTTTGATTTGAGAATTATGAATTGAAAACTGAAAGGGGATCTACACCAACATAGGCGGGAAAACGAAAATTTGGTAAAAAGTGCAGCGGTGATCCATTTTAACAGTCGGATTAAATATAGATCGTTGGATCGTATTCACGCGGATTGCTAATTTTATTAATTTTTTAATTTGAATACAGCTATAGCTACTGCAACATTTTGCTGATATCTATGCTAACACCTTAAAGCGTGTGTTGCAATAGACAAAAATCAGCATACCTATCGCAACATTTTAGCTGGCAACACCATGCAAATCTATTGCAGAAGGCCATCTATGGCGTAGTGGTAATTGTAACACGAAATATCAACAGAAGTGTATAGTGAAGTATGTGTGGTTGTGAGTGTCCTGGTGCTTCCCCCAACAGACCAGCAACGGTAGCTTTACTCGTTGGCTTTTGCTCTCTTTTGTTCGAAGGTTGGATGCCTTCGCCACTTCTGGTGGGAGAGTTGAGTCCTTCGATGTTAATATTTTGAAAGTTATAGGATATGATGTCGTCCGAAATTTGAAGATTAGAAAATCCCTTTAATGGGCTCTCCAAGTGTTGAGAGGATGATTCCTCTTCAACCGAAGTAATAACAAATTCAGGATTCAATGCAGTTTTTCTTCTATGAAGCCTGTACGCCAACCTTTTCTTTCTCTTTGTAGGTGTTTGTGATTGTCCAACATGCGACGGTTCGAGCATTGGCGCTTTTCCGAGGCCTGCATCAACATCTCCCGTCTTCTCGGCCCGAGAATCCTTAATTTCTCCCTCCTTACTATCATCCCGAGTCCCCTCGGCATGGGGCATGGCAGGATTGACAATATCCCCCTTATGATCTGCAACATTCCTTGATAATGCCACACTCCTAGGAAGTCCAATGCTACGACCATCTTCCAATAGCCCAAATAAGGATAGTAGTTCATCAGTAACGAGGAGTTTAATATCCCTATCCTCAACAGGAGAGGCGCGGATGGCAGAAACGGCTCTAGAAAAACCAACACCTTCTTGACGTGGGTAAACACCTGAGAGAACTCGGATGTTGTTCGATTCAAAGGAAAAGCTATGACTTGGATCAGTGAACTTGAGAGAAAAGTAAAAGTAATACCTACATCCTTCCAACCATCATCTTTCAAACCCAGGAGGGCAACGCACATAGAACCATTCATACTTAAATAGTGAGAGTTTGTTCCAAGTGCCCGTCAGAACTTGACAATTTGGCGAAGGCTCAATAAAGACATACGAGGGGCTTCCCAACCGTCGTTTGAGGTTATAAATAAACCTTATGTCTTCGGGAGTAGGTGGACAGAAAAGAACGTTCATGAAAAACAAGAAGGTCCCATGAATAAAGGCATAACTGTTGGGATGAAGTTGTGTGGGGCGATCCCAAGATATCTCAACATCTCTCGGACAAATGAATTGAAGGGCGATACGCATCCAGCCCAGCACATAAACTTATTGTAAGCTGTATACCTAGCTAGGGGCAAGTGAGGTCTATCTTATCTTGAGGAAACCAAGACGTCCCGAAATGGAATTCCGTGGATAGAGCATAGCCGACGAAGAGCAGCTTCACCATTTCGAGAGGCTTGTGAATCCACTGGGTTATCAAGAAAAATAGCATCGTCTACAGCATCAGGGGCAAGGTTTATTTCTTCCATTGGAAGGGTTGGGATATCGGAAAAAAGATCGACCTGTAGATTAGAAACTTTTGTTTGCTCCACATGATGGCTTGGAGAAGGCCTGCCAGATACAATTGCAGAACTTGATTTCGCTTCAGAACCGATGTGTCGTGTCGCCGAATCGGAAGACATGTCATTTGAATGCTTCAAGCGTTGGGGATCTATAACAGTTATACTTAATAGATAACCGAGATTAGAAAAATAACCCGATCCCCCCAAGCTAAGTGTGAACTAGTGTAGTGCAGTGCAGTATGTAATAGACATAAACAGTTTGAAATCAGAAAAGCAAAATAAAACAACAAGACTTAGGAGTTTTATTCAGAGAGGCCGTCATCGCTGACCGTCTCAACTGGAAAGAAAATTTATCGGCAATGAAAGCTTTGGGATCGACTATCAGCACATTGAATTATGAAGTCTGTTACTTAAGTTCATTAGCAAGTCTGTTGCTTAGTCCGTATATGAAGTTCCGGAAGTTTGGTTGATCAATTTTAGGATCAACAGTTCAAGTATGCATGTTGTGTTGTTCATTGTCATCGTTGTTCAAAGCTAGCAAGGCAAACTAGTGTTGATTGTTTGAATAACTTGAGTTGGATTAGTTTATACAGCGATTTTGCCGATCCTTATCATTTAGATGCCGATCCCCTTCCCAAGAATTCCTATATCGATCCCTTAATTAAAGGCCTCTATGCCAAACCCTATACGAAAGTAGGAGATACCTATCCCTACATCAATATCCAATACCGATCCCTTTCTTAGAACCCTCCTTACCGACCCCTCTCCACAACTAAAGCGACCGATCCTATCATTTCTATGTCAAAGTACACCGATCCCTATCCTATACCGACCTCTCTCAAAACCTTTCCTTTCTGATCCCAGTCCTCAACCTTCCTTCATCCCATAATCTCCTCGACTAAAAACAGCTAAACAACCGTACCCTCATCTGCCGATCCCTACCACAACCATGTTGTAACATACCGACCCCCACGTTCCTCCACAGTTGGCTTCTCCTCCATCAAGATCTTCGGACAAACCCTTCTCCTTCTTCTTCTTTCTCTCTCTCGTATCCTAACACAAACCATCAAGCCATCCATCTAAAGACGCTCGAGAAACACTTGCTATTGCTACCTTATGCTCACATCAGCAACTCAAAACTCATAACCTAATTGTGTAATTAAGAGAAATTTCACAAAACCATACCTATGTTAAAGCATTGAGGTATGGATTAAATTAGTGACAATGTTTGAGTGTAATTGAATAGAAGGCGAAGGAGAGATGTGTTAGTGGAATGGATGGAATTGGGGTTGGATTTGAGGTCGAAAGTTCGGAGAGCCTGGGTTCAGAAGCGAAATTTTATGCAAAGGCCAATAGAATGGAAAAGTGAAGAAGGAAAAAGAGAGAAGCTCATATTTATATGGATGGGAGGGGGTTCGGCCATGAGAATGGTGAGCGAGTAATAAGGGAATAGGGGTGGGCATAGGAACCTGTCGATCCCTATTTGTGAAGTTTCGACGATGGGTCAGCATGTTGAATGTCGACCCTTACAGATAAAAAATGAAAGAAAGGAAAGGAGAAAAGAAAAACGATGATATGATCATGAAGATTGGACTGTAAACACGAACATACAAAATATTATAAAAATTGGCAACAACCCGTGAGCATTCGAACACGTCCGAGAGCCTACGACAGAAGCGTGTTTATGAATATACACATGAGTGACTTAAAAGATCAATCCTTTTGAAATCAACAGAAATTGAAATCAAACCTGAAACCTTCAAGTTCGAGGCTGGACCAGATAATAAAAAGTTTATAAGTTTCACATGACCGGATTTGAATATGCTGACAGAACATAGCACTGGACTTAAACTATTGAAAGTCAACCAAGCTTTATAGCAATCAACGGAGGATTCAATGCCTTGGAAAATGATTCGACAAAGGAATAGCAATCAATCAGGAAGCTAGATGGACTTCTTTCCAATAGTTCAGACTTGTTTCGATTCAAAGCACGTCATGTTACTCACAAGGCGTACTTTGAGGGGCAAGCGTTACCTGGTATCCTAACCTGGCTATATTGGACTGGTTATGCAAGATAGATTCGACTGTAATGAAGAAGGATGACCACGTGGAAATGGCTATAGGACCCCAGAAGTAGAGTTCAAATGGTTATATGAAGCTAGGATTGAACGGAGTTGGTAAACAGACGATGTTGGATGCTAGAAATATGGAAATTGGCTTGGACAAGGAAGGGATCAGCATGGTTTAGTAGAATTAGAGGGATCGACAAGGCATGGTGAGACTCTATTGATCAGCATGAGTAAGTGTATCTGGATCGGCATGATTAGTTAGACGAGGGATCAGCATGGAAGAAGCAATAGAGGGTTTGGTATAGTTAGTTGGACAAGGGATCGACACAATTGAAGCAATGGAGGGATCGGTGTAAATAAGTGTGTATGGTTCAGCATAAGTAGAAGAGTGTGGATCGGGGTGATTGGATAAGTAGATGGATCGGCATGGCATGTAGAAGGGATCGTGTAACGACCCAAATTTTTAATAGTTTTATGACGTGATTAACTGAATTTTTGTGAAATTTTAAATAAATAAATTTGGAAATAAAAATTTGATATTTGTAATACGTCTATTTAAACATAGTAAATGGTAAATTTTCGTTAGATAATATGCAAGTTTATTTTATTATGAAATTTTATTTAAATTTAAATCATTTAAAATCAATGTAAATAAAATATTATTGAAATATGAATATTTTTATATAATAAATTTGTAAATCATCTTCTGAGGAGACGTCATATTTCGTTTCGCCAAATTTGGACTGCTATTGCTCCGTTTATCTTATTTTCGGCGTTTTTCCAGCATTTTCGGTACCGAATATCGACTTTTGATAGGATGGTCGTATCATTGATATCTATGTACCGTTCTGTTCGTCTTGTCATGCTGATCTCCGTAGTATATTCATTTCTATATTTTGAGGTCTGGTATGCAACGGTAACGATGAAAACAGTTCACTACAGCGGTACCAAATTGTGACTTTACAGTTTGCCTTGATTTTCAAATCTATAACGTGCAGCCCAAACAAATAATTAATTGCTTCAATAATTTTCACCGAATCAAGGGACTTTGACTGTTACAATTTATTTTATTTTATTTATTTATTCACTCAAAATTTGATTTGCTTGTTCATTTTCTTCCTTTATATTTGCCTGAAGCATGCGACTCTTCTTTATATTTTTTGTTGCCTATGTCTTCTTCTTTTGCTCCCCTGTTACTTCATAACCCATCATCCTCAACCTTTTTACCTTCCTCTGTGCGCCTCCAACCCCGAAAACCCACGCAAGCCCGTGCCTCCCCTTCCCTTGCCACCAGATCTGCCACCTCCTTTGCCTTCCTTCATCTCCACCCTCCTCTCGAAGTCATCACCTCCACTCTCCCAAGCACCGACACCCGCAGCCTCACCCAGCGCCCTCCCTGTCCTCCTCTTGCTAACCAAGCAACCAGCCCAGCACCACCTCGCAGCCGCAACGCTCACTCTACCCACTAGCCCAGGCCGAGCCTTCCACCACCAACAACCCTCAACTCGCAGTCACCTCCGAGCTTGAGCCTACCTCCTTTCGTAGCCGCATACTTCCCGAGCCTTACCCCTATTTCCATTCTTCCCAGCAGCAGCCGCATCCAGCCCTTCTTGTTATATTTCTATTTATATATAAAGCGTGTATATATATATATACAGGTATACTTATATATTTTGGTTCATGTGAAGCTTTGGAAGTATTGTTTGGTGTACTGTTTGGCATATATTGCAGTATGGTGTTTTAGTTATATTATAAAGTTATTTTCATATATATTTACTGCATACGTATATATTACTTTTCTCATACATATATTTGCTTATATATATTCTTATCCTTTTCCACACCGTGCGTGTGCTGTCATGAAACAAATATATATGGATATCATATGTTTAAAAGTATAAGTATACGTTTATATATTCTATTTAGATCATGTTATAACAATATTGATTTTAAAGGAGTATATGTATATAGATATTTGAGATATGTGTTTTGGTTTAATACAATTGTATTTTAAGAAAAGTATGAGTTGAATATAAATATATATACATATATATATATATATGTATGTATGTATATTCTAAGTTGAATATATATGTAAGCTATATTTGTATACATATTAATTTATACATATATCTAAGAGCATATGAGTTTATATTGGTTTTATAATATTGATTTTTAAATATAATATGTATATAAGTCTATAAGCTATATATATTGGTTTGTTTATTGATTTTGAACTTTATTATATAAAAGTCTCATTTGATTTTAACTATAATATGTAAATCCTGACATATTTATTTATGTATAACTTCATATATTGATATTTTGATTTTTAGATATCTATATTGAGAAATTTAAAATATATATATATATATATATATATATATATTTTGATCCTTGTTATATATAAGTGTGTTTCCATAGCTGAGAAGCTGTTTGATTTTGGTATTGACTTTTAAATACGATATATATAAGATTTTGAATTTAATAAGTGTTTTAAATTAAATATTAACTTTAATAAAATAATAATATATTTTCTTTTTATATCAAGTTGATTTTAATTTGTTTCATCGATTCCGATTTTCAGCTTTGTTCGTCGAATTCGTGCCAATCTTGCTTTACTTTGGAATTCGTGCTTGGATTCGTAACCCATTTCATTGTCAAATCTCTCTCTAGCCTCGAAAGGTGGGAAAATCGCTCACTATTAACATTCTTATATTTATTAAATTTGATTTCACTTGAAATGAAAATTGAAATATACTGCTAAATTGAACTATTAATTATATAATTGCTGTATATGATATGTCATTATCTGTAATTGTTCACCGGTGACATATGACACCATAACCTGTTATTTATATTATGATTTAATTTGTTATTGATGATATATGCCTGTTGTTGATATATTACATTATTATCATAATTGTTCTCACTCTGCAAGTTCCCTGATAGTTTAGAATTCCCTATGGGTTGAAATGATACATAGTCGAATGATCTTGTAGAATAGGAGGAAATCGTTATGTGTTAAATGATAAACCCAAACGATTTTATTTTGAATTTTGAGATTGCGGGTTGAAATGATATATTCCCATAGATATTTAAATTGTGGATTTAAATGGTAAATATCCGTATCATTTGACCATAGGATAGAAAATTATATACGGATATCATTAGTCTATATTTTGAAAATGATTTCCAAAGTTTTGAAAGGAAATGTATGGTTTTAATAATTATTGATTTTAAAATATAATATATATAATTGTTATTTTTATTTATGTCTAAATTTTAGATTTTTAAATTATATGTTTTGGAAATTTTAAATTTATAAGTTAGTTTTGAAAATATAATTTTTAAGATTTTACTTAAAATTTTATTATTTAAAATATATAAAAATAGATTTAATATAAAATAATTTTAATAATAAGATATAATTTAATAAAATTTAATTTAATTAGTATATAATATGTTTAAGTAGTTATTTATATTTATATTAATATTTTAAAATAGATTTTAACAACTTAAATAATAAATGATGAGAAGATAAATAAATGTTGACTTGGAATTTAAATTGGCTAATAATTGAATTTAAATAAGAATTTATTTGAACTTACTGATTTTTGAGATTTTGAAAGATATTATTTGTAAATTGATTTGATAAAAGGTGATTAAATGAATATTCTCAACTTTAAATAAAAATTGAGAATATTGAATATTGATTTAAATGTATAAATTGGGATTTCAACAAAGTGTTGTTTAAAGTGGTTAAGTGAATATTTTCCAATTTGAAATAAAATAAAGTTAAATGTTGAAATATAAATGAAATTTATATTGTAAATGGTTGAATATATATACTTGAATCTTTGAACTTTAAATTGAAATTGTTAAACTGGAATTGATTTAAATTGAATTTTGAAATTTAAGCTGATTTGAATTGATTTGTAGAATTGGAGGAAACTATTTTTTTTATATAAGGTATTTTTAATATATATACTATCTTCAATATCTAAACCGTTTAAATCAAAAGTGTGAAATAAGCGTTTGGTTGTTAAGGAGACCGGGATCGGATATTGTCATACTCTCTGGCAATACCGAAAACCACTTTAACAACTGTGTACGTGGTGGAGATTCTAGAATGAAGTAGGATGGTTTGGTGACGATTCTATATGGTATTTATGTAGCCCTAACTCCCGTGAGTCAGCTTGATGCCGTTAAAACAAGAGCCACGCCGGGCCAAGTGAGGTCATTCCTCCGATCGGGAACATTTCTTGATACCATTCTATTGCTTTTGTGATTTGATTGGGTGCACCCTTTTGATTTAGGAGTGTGTCACGAGGTGGGTGGTAGTAGCTGCTATGCGTTACCACCAGTCCGGATCCGCAAACGGTATATCTACCCTGGCATTGCCTCGAGTGCCTTGTCGCATGCCTTATCGCGCCTTCTACGAGTTTTTTTTAAACCGTACCTATGTGGTGTCCTCCATGTAAACCACCAGTTTGGTGGAGCATACGACATTGTATAGACTATGGGAATATATAAAATATGTTAAGGGGGATATGAGTAACGCCTTAATGCTATTTTAATACTTTTACTTTACTATAGGCATATTCTAATAGCGTATATTACTACCTAGTAGGTAGTTCCACGGATCCTTAGAGGATGGAAATCCCAAACATCCTTTAAGCTACTTGTATTTCAGTTGACATTTCACTTGAGTTGAATTTATTCGTATAAGAATTTTAATCCTGACTCGAGTGTTTTGTGTTTTGCTTTACGCTCGGGTCAGACTAAGTTCACCGCATTTAAGACTCACCTTTGGAGTTCGGAACTTCGCTTGGAGATCCACCTATCTATCCAGCTTTCAGTTATTTCAGCTGTTTCCAGTGATTTCTGTTCAGTCTTGTCAGTTACTTTTGTATTTGAGACTACTCTGTATTTAACGCTTCTGTTGTATTTTGTTTCAGACTCTAATGTTTATATAGTAGCTTCATGAACCACCATTTATCTGTTCCGCTGCTTATTGTTATATTACTCTATGTCTGCTATTCTGTGATTGATTTATTTACTATATATGCTGAGTTTTTCCAAATATAAAATTTACAATCTATTGTTTTGAGCAATTCAAGTACGACACGTGCGGATGCGAATGGTTCAAAATACTGGGTCATTATAGATCGGCAGAATTTGGTAAGTAATAAAGATCGGCATACTAGAGCCAAATGTGAGGGATCGGCATGATCCATTTAGAAGGGATTGGAATGAATAACTTCAAAGTGGATCTGAACCAAAGGTCAAACAGAAGCATGAGCTCCACTTGTCCAACCAATATGATATTTGAAATACCAACATCCAGATCCACTTCTCAGAATGTTGATGGAAATGTGACTGCTAGTATTCAATGAGGTGGCTTAAGCAACCAGTCTGCAAATTTGAATGGACGCGTATTCGGGATATAACCAAATCCTAATGCATATCCCTGATCAAGAGCACACTAGTTTTGTTACAGATGTTGGGTTGTATTGTTATGTAGTAATGCCATTTGGATTGAAGAATACCAGAGCAACCTATCAGCGCTTGGTTAATAGGATGTTTGGGATCAGATTGGAAAGACACTGGAAGTGTATGTGGATGATATGCTCGTGAAGTCACGACGATCAAGCAACAACATCAAAGACTTGGTAGTAATGTTCGACATCCTCCAATATTACAAGATGAAAATCAATCTTTTGAAATGTTCATTCGATGTGCATCAGGAAAGTTTCTGGGCTTTATTATCAAAGCTCATGGAATATAAGCTAATCCATAGAAGATTCATGCTATCCAAGATATCCAAGCACCAAGAACCATTAAGAAAGTGCAGAGTCTGGATGGGAAGGTTACCGCTTTAAGTCGATTTATCTCCAGAGCTACTGATAAATGCATTCCTTTCTTCAATCTAATTAAAATGGGAAAAAGAAACTTCGAATGAATGTAGGATTGTAAAGACGGGTTCCAAGCTCTGGTGAATCATTTGGAGAGACTTCATATCTTGTCTATGCCGGTAGATCATGAGGAGTTGTTCATTTATTTGGCTGTATCAGCACACGCTATAAGTGCCGCCTTGGTTCGTGAGGAAAATCGGATCCAGAGGCCGCTGTATTATTTCAGTAAACGATTGACAGGAGCAGAAAGGAATTATCTGAAAATAGAAAAAATGGTGTACTGCTTTCTAATTGCATCATGGAAGCTTCACCCATACTTTTAGGCACATCCGATCAATATTACACCAACCAGCCGTTACGACAGGTCCTACAGCGACCTAAGACGTCTGGGAGGTTACTCAAGTGGAACATTAAGCTCAGCCAATTCTACATTACTTATCTCCCTCGGAGAGCTATCCAGGGAAAGGATTTGGTGGACTTCATAGCAGAGTTTACTGTCCAGGATGATCTTCCAGAAAAAAATGAAATCCCCGATGTACGATGGAAGTTATATACTGATGGAGCGTCTAATGACCATTGCTCTGGAGCTGGAATTGTGCTTGTAACTCTTGAGAATCGGTCGATTTTTTATGCTCCAAAGCTTGATTTCCCAGCGACGAACAATGAAACTGAGTATGAAGCTCTGATTTCTGGACTTAAACTCGCCAAAGAACTTGGAATTAAATCTCTTGGAATCTCGTGTTATTCACATTGGTGGTGTGTCAAGTTAGAGCAGACTGCCAGGCTAAGGGACAATGGCTTGCCCCTTATCTTACCCGAGTTCAAGAGTTGTTAACTAAATTAAAATACTATGACATTTCACAAATTCCACGCAATTAAAACTGAGAGGCTGAATCGTTGGCAAAGTTCGCTAGTACTGACGATGCACAACATATGGGTTTAGTATCGATCGGAGTATTAGATACCCCAAGTATAACTATGATGGAAATAAATCAAGTACTGGAGGCGGGATCTGAAAGAGAATCATGGCTGACTCCAATTAAAGACTATTTACAACCCGGGGTCTTGCTCGATAAATGAAATGAAAAGCGACAAGTCCTTCGCAAAGCCTCACGATATATTATGCAAGAAGGAGTCATGTATATGAGAGGTTTCTCAGTCCCTCTACTCCTGTGTATCGCTCATGATGAGATAAAACGTGTTTTGAAAGAAGTTCATGAAGGAGAATGCAGTGATCACATTCGAGGAAAACTCTAGCAAAGAAGATACTCCGTTATGGGTATTATTGGCCAACTGTAAACCGAGACGCTGTCAATTATGTAAGATGATGTGATAAATGCCAAATATATGCAAAAATTCCGAGAGCTCCGCCAACAGAAATCACGCAAATGGTCAGCCCATGGCCATTCACTATGTGGGGCTATAGATATTATCGGTTCATTACCAATCTCTAAAGGTGGCGTGAAGTACACTATTGTGGAAGTTGATTACTTTACCAAATGGCCCGAGGCGGAACCTTTAGCTACAATCACGACCAAGAAAGTAATCCACTTTATCGTTCAAAACATCATATGTCGCTTTGGTCTTCCACGAACAATTGTAACAGATAATGAGACTCAATTCGATAGTACTGGGTTTAAAGACTTCTACTGAAGATACCACATTGAAAAGAGATTTGCAGTAGTTGCTCACCCTTAGGCAAATGGACAGGTTGAAGCTATAAATAAAATCACCAAGTCAATTCTGAAGAAGCGTTTGGAGAAGGTTAGAGGCAAGTGGGTGGATGACTCCTTACAACACTTTGGGCTTACAGGACCACTCACAAGTCCGCGACATGCCATACTTCATTTGCCCTCGCTTACGGTTCAGAAGTAGTTATTCCTATCGAGCTCGAAGTCCCTTCTCATCGAGTGATTTACTACGATCCCAAACCAAATCAATATCTCCTATTGGGATCTTTGGACTTTATAGACGAGAAGCGTGAGGAAGCTGATCCGAGGGCAGCCGCACACTGATGTTGAGTTGCTCGGTATTACAACACTAAAGTTTGCCCGAGAACCATTGAAATTGGCGATCTCGTCCTGAAATGGATTTTTCCTACCCCGTCACACATGAATCCGGTTTGGAAAGGACCATATGTAATTGAACAGAGGCTTGGAGAAGGAACTTTCAAGCTAGCGACTGTCGGTGGCATTACACTTCCAAGAGCATGGAATAGTGAACATCTAGGATGCTATTTCACTTAGTTTTTTTCCTTTACATTTCAGTTGTATTTATTTTCAGAATTTGCTTTAGCATTTGATTTTCCGAATGTTTAATAAGACAGTTTATGTTGTTCCCTTCCATTTAATGAATAAACTTTAATGCTTCCTCTGCATTTATGTTTGCTATTGCATTGCATGATAATTATATAGCGAAACTGATTGATATCGATGTGTATGAACAGGCTCCCAGAGTATGGAATCAATCAATCATGCTAACTCCCACCGGGATTAAACAAGATGAGCGCAGTCAACCTGTTCGTTTAATAATTCCTGCCTAGACTGTGGGATTGAAACAGAAATCAAAGCGACTGAAATCCGACCGATTGCTCAGTGAATCAAAACCCCAAATTCTGGGGGACTAATTAGTTAACCAAAAAGGGTGCAAACTGACCGCTCTCTAAAACAACTCTAAGTCCCCAAGGTGTAGACTGGAGTATAAACATAAATTGGGCAGATACCGACTGCCCGGAAAACAACTTTAAGTCCCTAGAGCGCGGACTGGAGTATAAACATAAATCGGGCAGATACCAACTTTCCACAAAATTACTCTTAAGTCCTCGGAGGGCAGATTTGAGTATAAACATGAATGAATACATGAGTGGATTTCGACCGCTCTCTATTTCACAAACTTCCTGAATAGATGAGTGGATTTCGATCGTTCTCTATTTCACAAACTTCCTGAATAGATGAGTGGATTTCGATCGTTCTCTATTCCACAAACTTCATAAATAGATGAGTGGATTTCGACCATTCTCTATTCCATAAACTCTGGCCTGAAATCGATAGGAGGAGTATAAACTCGCTAAGGATGGAATTTGACCATTTGACTTACGGCCTCGCCAAATCGATGCCAGGGGAAAAGCATAGTTATTCAAAAGACCACTGAACACGACAACATAACATTAAGGCCCGAACCTGTTGTTTGATACGAATCGAGGCCACGACCATATAGATGCCTTGGGATGGAGATGGTGGATTGTTAACAGAATTCATAAGCAACGAATCACGAGTACATTGAATGGAAAGTAATCGTTCATCTACTTAAATAACAATTTACATGAAGCATAGCAAAAAACAAAAGCTTTTATTGCAAAATAGGTGCCGAAATTTCAGTACAAATTATTTGAAATTTCAGGAAAAATTATTTCAAAAGGTTGGGATTCATACTCGTACAACTACAGCTAGTGAAAGAGATGATTATGCAAACTATGTACATTGAACTGGAGCAGTAACTACTTCTTTGACTTTATTTTGGATTTCTTAGGGGTAGAGCCGATTATGCTTCTCTTTTGGGACCCTTTACCGCCTTTGGCCGGAGAGCTTGAGTAGGTAGGAGGAAGTTCATTAGGGATCGACCCACCCGGTGGAATAATTTACAGTGGCATGAGACGAGGATCATCGATATCTACCTCGGCGTGCTCGATTTTAACCTTTCTTTTCAAAAATTCCTCATTTTCGATCTGCTCCCTCATGCTGGTCTTATTAGTGTGTTCCAAGGCATCGAGAATTATCACGTCATTAGATTCATTGGCTGGAAGTGGATCCATGATCTTATCTTCATTAAGGGCACTGACGACTTGAGCATCGGGTCCCAGAAACATTAGTAACAACCGGGTCTTCAGCCATTTCATCGTGTCTGCAATAGCACCACATAGGGGAGTTTGACAGGGACCCGGAAGACCTACAAAATTTGATAGAACAGTGAGATTAACTCAAAGCCATTGCACGTGAAAGAACAAAAACTTTTCATATACTAAGGAGTAAAGCAAAATACCAGCATCTGGCTGACTCTCTATCGTCACCGGGGTGCCTCCTTCTAAAATGGGGGATAACATCTTGGGCTCAAAGCAAGGCCTAACCGAATCATAACCAAGATCATGCTCTGTATTAAGAGAAGTTGATGTTCCAGTTGCTTGGGATGAGGGACATTTAGAATCTGTTCCTGAAGACCCGGCAATACTCTCTCCTCCTTCGATAGGCGCAAAGGCCTTGAAAAAACGAAGTTTTGCAGCAGCTAGATCTGAAGGCTCGGTCCCGCGAAGAATTTTCCTCACTAATCCTTCCTCGTTAAGATCGGATTCACCCAGCTCATTCTTCTTCATTTCAACGATGTGCTCCTAATCTTCAATGAGAGATTCGAGGTACCCTCATCGAGAAAGCTTAAGTCGCGATGGATCAGGACTTTGGCATTGTATTCAATAATCAAAGTATCGAATAAGTCCTTAATCTCATTCCTGCCAGACTCCATCGCAGCTTCCACTTAGGAGTTAATTTGTTGGGTCATCTCTCTTCGGCCCTCCTCTCGAGCTTCTTCTTTGAGAGCTTCGATTCTGGTGAATTGCTCCTCGAGTTTAGCCTTTAAGCTTCTAGCCTCAACAGCTTCCTCGCAGTATTTCTACGATTCCTCTTGAGCTTTAATTTTTTCCTCATTTTCTTTCTTTGAAAGTTCTTCAAGTTCCTCGATGCAACGAGCAAGAGCTTCCTTCTCTTTATGTAAGGAATCCTTTTCTAAAGCAAGTTCCCTGCTGCAATGAAGTGCCATGTCAAGTTCCTTTTTGTGAGTAGCTTCCAATCGACTTACTGCCTCTACCGTTTCCTTGGCGTTTTTCTCCACTTCAGTAAGTTCAGTTTTAAATTCTAGCAGTTCAACGTCCTGATGCTTGATTATATCTTTTTCATGTATAGTTTCCAACTTGAGGTGGTTAATCTCGTGTTGTCGCTCAATAGAAACTTTAGATACTTTCCCTGCAAAGTGTATAAATGATTCGTGCTGCAAAAATACATCATTCACGCATGCAAGGGAACTTTCCTTGGCATGCCTTGGGGTTATATGAATAGAGGGAAGGAATTTAAGGCCATCAAAGCAAATCTTTGGAAAATGGCCTTGAGCTCGGTTGTAACACCCCATATTTTTGTCCGCGTATTGTACTACACGTTCATTTCATTTTCTCAAATTTTTAAAACCTTAAGGCCGGCCACCATTAACAAGAGAAAGAGGAAGAGATTAAGAAAAGCTAGGAAGAAGCTTAAGCAAATCAAATCCATTCACATCTCAATCTCTTTAATCTCTAAAGCTAAGGTGAATAATGTTTAAATCTCAAATTATTATTGTTTCTGTTTTTCGATGAATTCCAAATATTTTGCATTGATTTGCCATGTTTTTGAATGATGGAATGGTTATATATACTTGTTGATGAATTATGGTTGTTCATATTGAATTTATAATATGTTTTAAGGTGAAAACCCTATAAAATGACATCCAAATGCTTGCAAATTTAATGAAGATCATAAATGATATTTTGGAGATGGGTTTCAATTTTTAGGATTTTTTGAATTATTGTGGAATTAATATGAATTTTCTAGTGAAGAAAATGTTATTTTGGGTTATAAATCATTTACGGTTAAATAATTAATGATTTGGGTCTGAAATTTATATATGTGAAAAAACATATAAAATGTGATTTTTTGGAATTTTTGTAGATTTTCCTAAGTGTTTTAATGGATATATAAAATTATTTAAGGTATGGGACTTAAATGTTTTATATATTTATAAAAGGAGAAGGGGCTCTTTGCAAATAATTCAAATTTGTTATTTCTGGAAATTGGCAACACTTTTGAAAAAGTACAATGGCAACCAATTAGATTTAGACAAACAAGGCAGGTTAGGTACAAAAGAAATAGTTTAAAAGTATCAACAAACATGTTTTTCACTGTTTCGATGCTTTCGGCACCAGGTTTCGCCTCCTTAGCTTCGCTTCCGACACAGTCGAAACCAATGCCCCTGGTATCAATGAACTAGTACATAGTGAATTGGATGTAGGCGAAAGGTATGGAGTCGAAACTAGGGGTTCCAAAGGGTTTTAGGCACTACTTTGCTTTTAAAAGAAAATACGCCTGCTTGCTTTCGACTGAGTAGATTTCGACTTGGTTGGCTTTTGACCAGGTCGAATGGTTTTAAAGGAAAGGGTTTCGATTGGGTGGCTCTTTTGTATTAAATGACTGATTTTGACTAAGTCGAAACATTTTGCCTACCGCTTTCTTCCTTTCGACCCAGATGGTTTCGAAGGGGTTGCTTTGTTTTTAAAATATAGCCACCTCTCCAATGCTTTTGAAGGGATGGTTTCAACACCATCACTTCTTTACATAGGAAATGGTTTCGAAACAAATGCTTTTCTTAAATGTTTTAAAGACCCTTTTTCTCCGATTGAAGTAAAATCCAAATGGTTTCAAAGGAGACAGTGTTAAATGGTTACGAAACAAATGCTTTCGACTTTAATGGGTTTTTGATACTTTTGCTCTACTGGAAGTTATAATCCAAATGGTTTCGACTGGGACGGTTTTCAAAGGTTTCAAAGGAGTAAATTTTTGAATTATTTCAAAAGGTTTCTACATGTTAAAAATTAAACCCAAGTGCTTTCGAAAGGTTTAGGTTTAATGCTTTCGAAAGGTTTTAAAGAATGGTTTCGAACGGGTGGTTCCCCAATGGTTTCGAAGGAGTCGAAAGGTATGTTTTTTCTGGGTGTTTCGAAAGGATTGAAAGGAAAGGTGTTTCCTATGTTTTGAAAGGCAATATTTAAAGGTTTTAAAAGAAGGATGTCTAGGATTTTAAAGCTTTCAAGGGGAAGGATTTTTATGCTTTCGAAAGGAAAGATTTGGCCTTTCGGCCTAAGTTAAGTAAAGGGTTCTACTTGGTTTTGAAGGGGTTACCTTCAAGGGTTTCGAAAGGGTTGTTTAAAAGTTTTAAATAAAGGTTTCGAATGTATTTAATAGGCAATATAGCTTAAGTATTTTGAAATTAAAAATGATTTAAACTTGTTTTGAAAGGATAGCTAGTCCTTATTAAAATTCATCAACATTATTTTGAGTAAAGTATATATAACATGGCAAAATAGCTTAGAATAAAGCTAAGGATATATTTTCCATGTATAAGTATGATTTAAAAGGTTAAATCATTTTGAAAAGATTTCAAGGAAAAAGGTGAAGGGTAGTTAACACTAAGAAAATGATTTGGACAGATAGTCCATTTTGATTCGGACAGTTCATCTAGTTTGCGAACAGTTAGTCCAGTTTGCAGAAGTTAGCCCAATTTTCGGATAGATGGTCCATTTACTACTTATGGACAGATAATCCATTAGTTTTTAACCAGTTTGGTTGCTAGAAAGGATTTGCAAAATATATGTTTTAAAGAGGATATTAGTGAGTGGAAACCCGTTCCATTAAGCGGCGTGGTTTCACTTAATATTAATAAACCAAGATGTAACAGTATTATTCACAACAGGCTTATTATCTGACTCGAAGTTTTTGCTTCCCCTTAAACTCTCGGGTGCTCAAAATTGATTTGAGTGGGCTAAGGGTTACGGTTTTCAGGTTTTTGGAATTTTGGCGAATAAAGCTTTCGGAGACGAGCAGGTGACTAATGGATAGCTAATTAGGAGTTTCAATTTTATTTTGTTTTGATTCCTCTGTGTATATTGTGTCAGATATGACTATATTGACTCTGATCAACCAAGGGGGCATCATCATATGTCGCTCTTGGCATATTTTTGTAATGATTATAATTGATCTTTACCTGGGAAACGTTATGGGATTATGTAATTTGGATACGAATTGTTTTGAAATGTAATCAGTGCAATATGTTTTTTGTAAATCCGTGACTTTGTTCATATTCCTGTTCTTCTAATATTATGGATACCATTAGCATTACCATATTTTGTCACCAGAAGTTAATACTATGGATGACTGCAACATCTGTATCGTTTAGCTTTTGGCCTCTAGATACGGGATGTTACAATTTTGTATCAGAGCATAGGTTTATGAAAAACTTTAAACTAAAAATGATTTTTGAAAACATAATCCTAAGGAATTAGAGTAAGATCGGGGTATGGGATAAAGCCATAGAAGCGTTCTTGTATTTGTTATATATAAGTATACGCTTTATCTCTAGTCTCCTATCTTTGTAAGGTTATTTTTCTCTATCTCATGAGGTTTGAATATAAATATGAAAGGTAGAAGAGGACGAGTTAACCCAGGAGGGGAAGGCACCGATGAGAATGCCCGGCCTACTGCAAGAAGAAGTCAAGGTCAGGCACAAGCAGAGAATGTAGGTGCTGGAGTCCCGCAAGTTGGAATGGAAGCTATGTATCAGTTCTTCGTGAACATGGTGCAAGAGGGTGTTGCTGCTGGAGTAGTGGGAGGAGGAGCTCTGGGAGCTCTAGTTGTCAACGACTATGCTAAGTTGAGTGGAGACTACACTAAGCTCAGAGGGAAGCCATTTATTGGAACAGAGGATGTCGTTGAGGTGGAAAATTGATTGTTGCACTGCGAAAGGATTTTTGCAGATTTGGGGCTCAATGATGAGAAAAAGAGGAGGTTGCCATCCAGACAGCTTCAGGGAGCAGCTTTGTTCTGGTAGAATACTATGATTGTAGCAGTGGATGAGGAGACTATGACCTAGGAAGATTTCAAGGGAAGGTTCCAGGAGAGGTTCATGTCTACAATGGCACAGTCAGCTCTGATCAGAAAGTTTGCTGAACTAGAGCAAGGGGAGATGTCTGTTCTGAAGTATGCTAGAAAGTTTGAGGAATTGTCCAGATATGGGTATGCTTCAGTGGATATGGTATGAAGAGGAATGGGAAGTTTATCAAGGGGTTGAAGCCTGAGTTAGCCAGGGCTACATTACCTCATATTAGAGATCCTTCTGCTTTTGTAGTGGAGATGGCCTTAAGGCATGAGGAGATGCTTGATTCTCTAGAGAAGAGTAAGGCTAAAGAAGTCTAGGTTGGACAGAGTCAGAAGAGGAAGTTATTTCCTAAGAAGGGTGCTAAGATGGGTGGAGCAGCTAAGAAAGGGAAGTCTGAGATTGTTTGCTTCAAGTGTGACAAGAAGGGGCATTTTGTAATGAGTGTTTTGCTGGAAAGGCAAAGGAGGTGGCACGGAAGAATAATGTCAGGTGCTTCAAATGCAACCAGATTGGCCACTATAAGAATCAATGCAAGGAGCCCGCTAAGGATGGAAAGGGCAAAGTGCATGCATTGAAGCCTGCCACTTCGAAGCCAACAGCTCAGGAGAAGGGAAATGCAGTTTTGGGAGGTACGCTTCAGATTCATTGTACGTCTATTAGTGTTATATTTGATAATAGTGCATCGCATTCTTTTATATGTAGATGTTTGATAGATAAGCTTAACCTAGAACCCACATATTTAGTTACTACCTTACGAGTTGCGAATCCAATAGGAGGGTATGCAATTCTAGGGTTGAGGTGTGACTAGTTAGAGTTTGACTTGTTAGGTCATGCTTTTGTTTGTAGTTTGCATGTGTATGATTTTGTGGGGTTCAGAATCATTCTTGGTATGGAATGGTTAAGTGAGTACGATACTAGGATATTTAGCCAGGATAGGAAAATATCGCTTAAACACCCTGATTGTAGTGACCAGATTGTTTATACCATAGAAGGTTCTAACGGTAAGGTGGATGCTTTGTTGGGTGATGGAATTGGATGATGAGTTGAGTCGAGTTTTCGTAGTTAGATAATTCGCAGATGTGTTTGAGCCTGCAATAGGATTTCCACAGAAACGAGCTATTGAGTTTCGGATAGATTTGGTTCCGGGGGGTAGAAACGGTGAGTAAGCCACCAAGTAGGATGACCCATACAGAGATAAGAAGTTGAAGGTGCAGTTGGTGGATTTAGAAGGAAAGAATTTTATCAAGCCGAGTAGTTCGCCTTGGGGGCAGCTGTAGTGTTTGCTAGGAAGCCGGACGGATCATTGAGGCTATGTATCGATTATCGTAAGTTCAATGAGAGGACGATAAAGAATCGATATCCATTGTCGAGGATTGACGATTTGTTCGACCAGTTGAGTGGAGCCAAGATATTCTCGCGGTTGGATTTAGTAACATGTTTCCATCAGCTCAGTGTAGCAGAGGATATTATAACTTTGATGGCGTTTAGGACCAGATATGGGTAGTAAGAATGGTTAGTTATGCCGTTCGGACTGACTAATACGTCGGCTTTCTTTGTGGATTTGATGAACCGAGTTTTCCAAGAGCACTTGGATAGGTTCGTATTGGTTTTCATATAATATATCTTGATATACTCTAAGGATGAAAGAGAGCATGAAGTTCATCTTAGAGTAGTGATTAAGACGCCGAGGAAGCATCGGCTAAAGGTGATGTTTTCGAAGTGTCATTTCTGGAAGAAAGAAGTGAAGTTTCTTGGTCATGTAGTCTCAAAGGAAAGGTTATTAGTAGATCCGACTAAGATTGAAGCGATGAATAGTTGGAAAAGACCCGAGACAGTGACGGAGATAAAGAGTTTCCTTGGGTTGGCTGGTTATTATCGGAGGTTCATTAAGGATTTTTCGCGGATAGCGACATTGATGACCAAGCTAAAAAGAAAGGATGTAAAATTTGTGTCGACCGATCAGTGTGAGAAAGCATTCCAGAGTTTGAAACACTTATTGACCCATGCACCTGTGCTGGTTGTTCCGGAAGGGAGTCGAGATTTGGTGGTTTACACTGATGTGTGTGGAATAGGGTTAGGAGCTATGCTAATGCAGAGAGGTAAAGTGATTGCCAATGCTTCTAGATAGCTTAGACTGCATGAGGTCAGATATCTGACGCATGATTTGGAATTGGCTGCAGTAATTTTTGCGTTGAAGGTGTGGAGACATTACCTTTTGGGAGAAAGGTTTGAGTTATATACAGATCATAAGTCGATGAAGTATTTATTCTCTTAGAAGGAGCTGAACATGAGACAGTAGAGGTGGTTAGAGTTTATTGCTGCTTATGATTTTGGGATTGAGTACATGATGTGCACGTAAATGTGTATATTTTTACCACCATATTTAATCTATTTAAATTAAATAAATGATCATATTAGGTATTTTAACTTGTTTAAACCAAAATTCAAATTATTTCAAATTGTCACATATTCATCTTCATCCAAGGGCAAAATGGTCATTTTTGTGCATATATTAATTTTCTAAAATTTAATTGAAAATTTCTATATTATTTTGTAGGAATTTAAATTCATATACAAGTGGTATCATGAAGATGTATGCATGCACAAGAGTGAAGATAAAGAAATGAAGATGGAAATAATTCAAAGGCATGATAATGGAGGACCACACCTACCCACCTTCCTTCATGTACAAATTAGAATCTAATCCACATGCTAATGGTCATCAAATCTTCATACACACTTAAATGGATGATTACGGGAGGCTAATGATTACTTGGCCACCACACTACCTCAAGGGCAATTTGGGCATTCCCTACAAAATATGAATTAGGGTTTAACACTTGTATAAATACCCCATATCTTCATGTAACTTGAGCTCTCCTCTTTAGTCTCTCTTTAGTTTAGTTTAGGCTCAAAATAAAAAGCAAAGCTCTCTTTCTTTTCATGGCTACTTAGTCATTTCTTCTCTTATGTAATTCCTTTTTTATGCAATGTAATTATTGTTTCCTTTTAATTATATGTTCATTTCCTTTCATGCTAGTAGTGTAGATTTTCTTTTATGCAATTAGAATAGTTTTCTTTCATTTAGCTTTCATTTTGCTTTTTTTTGCTTTCATGTTGCAAGCTATATTTGTTAATCAAATGACAAATATGAGAGGCTAAACCCCTTCAATTTAGGGGTAATGAAGCTCTCAAATTATGTAGCTTCAACTATTTGTTAATTCATGCTCTCTTTTTGTGCTTAATGATGATCAATGAGTGTTTTATTTGTTTTTTTTGCTTTGAATTTGATAGCCTATATTGTTGACACCAAATAGGCTATGCTTAAACAATCACTAACACAAATGCCTCTTCATAAAAATATGATTATGGCATAAGAAAGTGATATGAAATTAAAATTTGATGGTCTATATTTCTAATCAATAGTTAATAGACCATACTTAAAGTAGATTTCATTTTCATTTTCATTGTCAAATTTCATAAAAGTTAGTAAGTGGTTTAAGGGGTGTGTTATAGTTTGATGGCTTATGTTGGCTAATTAATAGCACAAATATGCCATACTTATGATAAACAAATCAATTAAAGCACTAATGACCCAAAAAAGAGAGATTATGATTTCATATGTGTTGAACTACATGATCTAGAGAGTGGATTTATTCTCTAAATTGTCATTTAACTCTTATATTTGCATCTCTTTTCTTTTAGTTAGTTAGTTAATTCTCTAATTCTCTAGCTTAACTTTCACTCGACTTTGGTTTAATTTGATTGAATAGAATTTTAAAATCATCAATTCCCTGCGGATCGACCCGTATTCGCCACGTGCTACATTCGTACGCCGTGCGCTTGCAGTTATTTTTATTTCTAAATTCGTTCGACGGTTTTCTAAACCGATAGAATTTCCGTCGACGAACAAGTTTTTGGCGCCGTTGCTGGGGAATTGTTTTGATTTCAATTTTCTATTCTTCGGATTAGTTTTGTTTGATTTTATAGTGTGTGTATTTTGTGTGTTTGTTTGCAAATCCAAAAAAACAAAAAATTTGTTGTGTTTTTGTGACTTTTGTTTGTGTGTTTGTTGTTGTTTTAGTTTCTTTGGCATTTGCATTTCCAAATAGATAAAAAAAACAACAAATGTTCAAAACAAAAAAAAACATTTTATTTCCTTTTCTAGACTTTACACTGCATTTACATTTTCTTCACTGTCTACAAAAAAAAAATTCTCCACACACATTTTTCTTACTATTTTACATCTACAACTACCAACTTCTGCTAATTCCTGTTGTTTACTGTCACTGTGCAATTGCAATACAGTGCACATCCTCTTCAATTACCACCCACTTCTACCTCCCTGGTATTAGAGCATCAAAGTGCAACTCCCTCTTGCTTCCTTCACTTCTGCTTGTTTCCTCCACCATTCACACTGCTACAACTACCAACTGTCAAAAATAACAAAAAAAACAACCATTACTGCTCATTGCTACCACCTATTCTGTCTGCCTTCACCTCTCTACCAAAACCAGAGCAACACAACCACCATTTCACCAACCCCACAAGTCATCACAAGCCTGAACCCTTTGCCTCTAGCCACCATACAACTGATACATATCACTACCACTCAATACTGCATATCTCTCCACTTCTGTCCTCCTATACCACATCACTGACCTATAACACTTCAATACATAAACCATCACACCACCAGCAACTACAAATCACAACTTGTCAGTGCCTGTGCCACCCAAACATCTTACTGCTTACTGACATTCACTTCTCTGTCAACTGCTGCCACACTGTCATAACATTCCACAACACATCAACCAACCAACATTTCACATATATACTGTAACAAGTAACCATTCCCTGACAACAACATACCTGAAAAACCATATATTCTCCTCCACCAGATAACAAAACTGCTAGACATTCATATTTGCAGCAACTCCATCATAATATCTGCAACAGCCACTGCTTGCAATTCATCATCAATAACATTCTCCACTTCATAAAAAAAACAGTCATTCCCCACTTTCACACTATCAACTGTTCTACCTCTGTTAACATCACAAAAACAATACTTTCCCCTGACTTCCCTGCACACTCAATCAACCTGCTTTCTTAAGCGTCATCGCCTCATCGCCTTTTCATCTCCTTGTCGTCTCTCTTACTTACTGTTGCCATATCTCAGCCATCATCCCTACTTCACAACACACCCAAATCATCTCAACAACACACCAACCACCAACATTTGAACTTGTTACAGTGCTTCACTACATATCTCATTTCTCCAACCATATTACCATTGTCCACACATACATCATCTCTGCCTACCTCCAAACAAACACTGAAATTCATTTAATCAAACTACCATCTTCCCCTCACTTCAATCACTTGCCACTGCAACAATTTTGTAAACTCCTCTGATCATCTCATCTACCACCAAACACAGTCTGTCCCTATCTTCTTCAACCACTCATACTTGCAACCAAAACATTTCAACTTCCTATCCAAACTGCAAACTACTTCCACTTGCTGCCATTTAACCTTCACGACGATAGAAACAACTCAATACTACAAGAAACAAAACAATCACCACCAAATCGGCTTCTGCCTGAATACCAGCCACTTCCCTCCTCAATTCAACAACCACCAATCACCTCCTGCAACATCAAACTCCAACAGCCAACAACATCCAATACCAAAACTGTCATCAATACCCATTATCCATTCAAAAAAAGGAGAGAAAAGAAAAGAAAATACATACCAAAGCATCTCTGCACAAATTCACTTGAAGATTGCCATCAATTCACTTCCCTGCTCGAATTCCGCACTACAACCACCTGACCGAGCTTCTTCACGAAACCATCACCATCACTCCACACTTCACCATTGCCTCCATCTCATTGCTGTCATAGCATACCATCCAATCCCCTGTTGCCTTCTACAGACAACTGACCACCACAGTGCTACTCATTTTCCAGTCACTCCTCTGCCTGAACATAACCCAAACAACAACTTCAATCGAACTCGCCAATCACCCTAATTCGACACTCGAACCCATTGATTCCGACACCGCCTCTATCCCCAAACATTCCTTTGCCTTAAGTCTACAGTGCTTCATATCACCTTCGCCTCGAATTGTCGACGAACAAGTTGACCTCTACTCGCGACCTCCAATACACCTCAAGTCGACCAATGCTTCGCTCTCCCTCCAATCGCCATACAACAGAATTGCCTGCCCCCAATTCAACCTCAAATCGAAATTGTTGCCCTCTAATTACACAAATTCAAGCTTCATCTTCTCGCCTTTGAACAATTCGGAGTTGAGATTGATTTCAAGTTGATTGCGCGATTTATTTTAAAAAAAAACAAGGAACAGGCGAACTTTGTTTTCGAAAATTTGCTTTTTAACAAAGAAGTTGCTGGTGGACTGTTTATTTGTACAGAGAAGTTAATTTCTTTTTTTTATTGGGTAAGTCATTTTGGGATGTGTGTTTTGTAATGTGTTAAAGTTTGTAGTAAAAAAAAACAACTTTGTTTTCTATTGTTTTAGTTGTTTTAGTTTTGTTTTAGTTAAAAAAATATCATTTGTTTGAAATAAATTCTTCTTTGAATCTGTTCTTGTTGTCAATTTGTTTTGGTTTGTGTTAAGTTGTAAAAAAAAATTCTTTCTTTTTTTTAAGTAAAACGCTACTTTTAAATTTTCTTTCCTTTTCAAAAAAAAATATTTTTGTATATATCTTGTTTTTAATTTCAGGTTGCAGAAGCAGAAATTCAAAGGAGAGGAAGTGCTGCTAAAAATAATTGCTTCACTTTGCATGCCAAAAAAAATAAACTGCTTGCTTGCTCTATCTCTTGTTTTATTTGCAATGTTGTTTGCTTGCATTTTTATTTCAAAAACCAAAAAAAAAATTGGAAAAACAAAAACAAAAATCATTCATAGTTGCACTGTTAATACACGTTTAATTTCTGCTTTGCATTTCATCCTAGATTTTGATTAATAATAACGATTAGACATCGATGACTTTTAATTGTATATTGACAAGTTGTCTTCTTTGAACAATTTAATTTCTTGGTGTCTAGGCTACGGCAGAGTAATAACCATTTATAAATATTACGGTGATTCGTAAATATTATAGTGGTTGTTCCTCTGAAGGTACTTAAACCTTCGGTTGCATTGCTACGGTGATTCGTGGTGCACCGATAACCCCTGCCCGTTACCTGGCTGAGAACTATCTTGTTGATTTAAGACAAAGTGTGATTATACAATTTTGACTTAACTTAGGATAAATCATTTGTAATTAACCCTTGCATTCATTTAGTTACATTAGTTCATGCATATTTAAAAAAAAAATCAAAATCCAAAACTAAAAAAATTGTATATATTCCTTTTTCTTTGAAATTTTTAAATCCTTTTTCTTCGAAATTTCAAAAATGCAAAAAAATTTAGAAAAACCAAAATAAAAAAATTATAAAACCTTTTCAAAAACAAAAAAAATTGAAAAACCAAAAAAAAACAAAAAATCAATATCCCTTTTGAAAAATAAATTTTATTTGTAAATATTTTTCCTTTTAAAAAAAACAAAAACATTCTTGAAAATGTCCGAGTTTCCCCACTTACGTGAATTTTACAATAGTTGTGAAAATCAATATAATCCATATGATTTCACTCCAAATTCGTATGGATATTTTAACGACAACTATTCTTTAAATAATTCGAATTTCGAACAACAGAATTTTCAAAACGATGACCAAACCTCGAATCTCGAAAATAGCATTTCATCTCTACTTGAAATCTCTACACAACAAAATCAAATGATAAATGAGTTGTGTAATTCATATTTGTGCGATAACTCAAATCAAAGTTTTCAAAATAATCAAAATTTGAATTCACTTCAAAATTCAAACGATTTCGAGTATAACCCATGCCAATTCAATTTTGAACTCCAAAATGAATTTCAAAATCATAACGAAAACGTGATCCACTTTTCAAATAATTTTGGCAATGGGAATCATCTCAACTATGATGCAAGTGAAAATCTTTGTTCTTAACAAATCCAAATCGAAAATTCTCAAGTCAATAATTATAAATTGGATTTTGTTGAACAAATGAACGAAATTTACGATGATCACACGGATTCGTTGTTTGAAACTTATATAAACAACATGAACAACAAAACCAAATCCCAACGTGTGACGAGTTAAGTAATAATCCATCTTTTACTCAAATCGACGATTTTCAAATAACAACTTATGAAATTGAAAATAATAATCTTAATGAAGTTGTTGAAAACACGGTAATTGAGTTGGATTTCAATTCTTTTGAGGGTGTGGAACCAAATTTAAAATTCGATCTTCCTTTTCTCGATTTTGAAAATTTGAATACAACAACTTTGGATTTTGAACTTGAGATACACACTGAAGTTGTTGATAATCCAACAAAGGAAGACGAATTTAATGAACACGAATTTTTTGGACTTTTCGATGACGAGTTGTCGAATTCTGAGGGGGAAGATTTACATCACCATTTTGATTTTGAAATCGATAATTTTGAAGAAGTTTTCAATGATAAGTTTGAACTTCAACTTGGTGAAAATAAACTTGAACTTCAATCAATTGTTTTATCGACCCCAAAAATCATTGAAAATAAAACAACTCGTACGATTTTTAATAAAACGACATTCGTTTTTCCAAATCAACATTCAATTTTGAAATCTTTTACGATTTGGTTTTTCGAGCTTAAGCTGTGTCTCGTATACTTAACGAGACAAATGAATCGGTCTTTGGAAGACCGTTTCATTTACTTTTTGACGATATATTTTCTGATTTCGTGTAAATACCGTTCATTTTCATATAAATAAAGGCCATTTTTATTTTTATTTTTATTTTTCTCCTTCCACTTGGGTTGACTATGGGGACACAGTCAAAATCAAGTGTGGGGGGAGACTCATCATCATTTTCGGTTTTTCATGGTTTATTTTTAATTTTTCTTTCCAAAATTCAAAAAAAAAATCAAAACAAAAAAACAATTTTTTTAAGCATTTTGATTTATTTTTAAAGAAACACTATAAGATAAATATGTGGTTTTGGTTTATTAAATTGAAATTTTTGAAAATTTATTCGTCTTAACAAAAATAAAAAATGAAGTTTGATTACAAATAATAATGGTTTAACTAGTATATAGGAAGATTCACACGTGATAATTATGAAATATATCCTAATTGAAAATCTTTGTTTTAAAAAAGCGGTTGATTTAAAGTAAAGAATATAACATTTTTTTTATCTTCTAAGTTAAATGATGCTAAGATGATTTTGCGAAACTCTCTCCCTAAAAAAAACAAAAACAAAACAAAACAAAATTCTTGTATATATGCATATATATTTTCTTAATAAACACCTAGAGTCATGTGTTCACACTCGTGTGTTCACTCGCCATGCTCTGTACCCTTCTCACGTAAGCCCGAAAGGCAGTGCACGATCGGTATATCTGGCCTCAGTTTATTTGAGTTAGGTGTATATATATATTAAAATTCTTTTACTAATAACGCCTACAGTCGATAAGTGTTCACACCTGTGTGTTCACTCGCCACGCTCTGTATTCCCCTCACATCAATCCGCAAGGCAGTGCATGGGTAATATATCTACCTCAGTTTACCTAAGTTAGGCATATGTAAATATTGTTAATATCAATAAAATTTTCAAACAAGAGAGAGTAAGCAAATGAAATCCAAGTACCATTTAAACTTATTTGATTTGATTTGTTATTGAAAAGAAATGAAAATACCACTTTGAAAAACTTTGATAATCAACTAAGGATCCATTTCAAATACTGTGTTATCAACCAAAACAACGAGTTAAACTATTGTCTATTTGTTATGATAACTTGATTTTTGTTGGAAATTTTGACAAGTAAATGACTTAAATTTTCAAGATAATAACCAAACCTATATTTAACTTATTTGTGTTAATTTAAAAATAAATCCTTCATTCGTAAATATTTTCAAAAACTTGCATTCATCTCTTTGTAAATAAATCTTGCATTGTGTAAATATTTTCATCCTGCATTTGGATTTTGTGGGTAGTATCCGCTGAAAACCCTCACGAGACAACACTCGTCCTACTGGGGACACCCAGAGGTTTAATGGCTTGTTGCATACGCTCAATGCAATCGTGCTCCCTACGAAAACGGATTTATCTTACTTTTCCTTTATTCGAGGACGAATAAAAAGATAAGTGTAGGGGTATTTGATGTGCACGTAAATGTGTATATTTTTACCACCATATTTAATCTATTTAAATTAAATAAATGATCATATTGGGTATTTTAACTTGTTTAAACCAAAATTCAAATTATTTCAAATTGTCACATATTCATCTTCATCCAAGGGCAAAATGGTCATTTTTGTGCATATATTAATTTTCTAAAATTTAATTGAAAATTTCTATATTATTTTGTAGGAATTTAAATTCATATACAAGTGGTATCATGAAGATGTATGCATGCACAAGAGTGAAGATAAAGAAATGAAGATGGAAATAATTCAAAGGCATGATAATGGAGGACCCCACCTACCCACCTTCCTTCATGTACAAATTAGAATCTAATCCACATGCTAATGGTCATCAAATCTTCATGCACACTTAAATGGATGATTATGGGAGGCTAATGATTACTTGGCCACCACACTACCTCAAGGGCAATTTGGGCATTCCCTAAAAAAATATGAATTAGGGTTTAACACTTGTATAAATACCCCATATCTTCATGTAACTTGAGCTCTCCTCTTTAGTCTCTCTTTAGTTTAGTTTAGGCTCAAAATAAAAAAGCAAAGCTCTCTTTCTTTTCATGGCTACTTAGCCATTTCTTCTCTTATGTAATTCCTTTTTTATGCAATGTAATTATTGTTTCCTTTTAATTATATGTTCCTTTCCTTTCATGCTAGTAGTGTAGATTTTCTTTTATGCAATTAGAATAGTTTTCTTTCATTTAGCTTTCATTTTTCTTTCTTTTTTCTTTCATGTTGCAAGCTACATTTGTTAATCAAATGACAAATATGAGAGGTTAAACCCCTTCAATTTAGGGGTAATGAAGCTCTCTAATTATGTAGCTTCAACTATTTGTTAATTCATGCTCTCCTTTTGTGCTTAATGATGATCAATGAAGTGTTTTATTTGTTGTTTTTGCTTTGAATTTGATAGCCTATATTGTTGACACCAAATAGGCTATGCTTAAACAATCACTAACACAAATGCCTCTTCGTCAAAATATGATTATGGCATAAGAAAGTGATTTGAAATTAAAATTTGATGGTCTATATTTCTAATCAATAGTTAATAGACCATACTTAAAGTAGATTTCATTTTCATTTTCATTGTCAAATTTCATAAAAGTTAATAAGTGGTTTAAGGGGTGTGTTATAGTTTGATGGCTTATGTTGGCTAATTAATAGCACAAATATGCCATACTTATGATAAACACATCAATTAAAGTACTAATGACCCAAAAAAGAGAGATTATGATTTCATATGTGTTGAAATACATGATCTAGAGAGTGGATTTATTCTCTAAATTGTTATTTAACTCTTATATTTGCATCTCTTTTCTTTTAGTTAGTTAGTTAATTCTCTAATTCTCTAGCTTAACTTTCACTCGACTTTGGTTTAATTTGATTGAATAGAATTTTAAAATCATCAATTCCCTGTGGATCGACCCGTATTCGCCATGTGCTACATTCCTACGCCGTGCGCTTGCGATTATTTTAATAATAAATTCGTTCGACGGTTTTCTAAATCGATAGAATTTCTGTCGACGAACAGTACACACCAAGGAAAGACAACAAGGTTGCAGATGCACTCAACAGGAAACAACAGAATGCAGTGGTGGCGATGATTGTTGAGTGGAAAGATTTGGAAGCATTAGTAGATTGCAGAGTGTAGTGGAGATCCAAGGCTGGATCCAACGGAGAAACCGCAATGTTATCTTGTTTGTAAGTTTGTCCAGTGATGATCGAAAAGATTACTTCTAAACAGGAAGAAGATCCAGTATTAGATGAAAGGATCAGGAAGTTAAGAGATGGAACCGAGAGCGATGACTTGAAAGATTTTGGCCTTGACCAGAATGGGAGGTTGAGAAAGAAAGGAAGATTATGTGTTCCGAGTGTAGGAAACATAAGCAAAGAAGTCTTGGAGGAATGCCATCGTTCAAAGTTCTCTATTCATCCAGGAGGAACTAAGATGTATCAGGATATGAAGAGGAGTTTCTTCTGGGAAGGTATGAAGCGGGATATTGGCTTATGGGTAAAGCAATGCTTGATTTGCCAACAGGCAAAGGCCAAACACCGGAAGCCAAGTGGATTGCCTCAGCCATTAGATATTTCGGTATGGAAATGGGATTCTATTTCTATGGATTTTATTGATGGGTTGCCAAGGTCGAACAGGGGAAATGATAGTATATGGGTCATAGTGAACAAACTGACCAAAAGTGCCCATTTCATTCCAGTTAAGTCAACCAGAACTGCACCTGTTTTGGCAAAGTTGTTTATGAAGAATGTGGTTAGACTGCACAAAATTCCTAGTAGTATAGTAAGTGATAGAGATTCCTTATTCAGTAGCAAGTTCAGGAAGACTCTGTAGGAAGTTTTGGGAGCCAAGCTCAAGATGAGTACCGCTTACCATCCGCAGTTAGATGGGCAAACGGAGAGAGTTAACAAAGTCTTGGAAGATTTGTTAAGAGCTTGTGTTCTAGATTTTGGGGGATCATGGGAAGACCATCTTCATTTAGTCGAGTTTTCGTATAACAACAGTTATCAGACTAGTACTGGGATGGCACCGTTTGACGCTTTATATGAAAGGCCATGCAAATCTCCCGTATGTTGGTTAGAGACCAGGGATAGGTTGGTTCTTGGTCCATATTTGGTTAGGGAAGCTGTAGAAAAGATTAAGGTCATTCGGGTTAGAATGAAGGAGGCCCAGTCTAGGCGAAGAGTTATGCTGATAGAAGATGGAAAGATTTAGAGTTCTCGGTTGGAGATCAGGTTTTCGTCAAATTGTCATCGATGAAGGGTGTGATTTGATTTGGGAAATCAGGAAAGTTAGCACCTAGATTCGTTGGACCTTTTCGTATTGTTGAGAGGATCGGGAAACTCGAATATGGAGTTGACTTACCGAGCAGTTTGGCAGGAGTCCATGATGTTTTCCATGTTTCTCATCTCAAGAAGTGTGCTAGAGACCCGGAGACTACTATTGCACCAACTGTGCTAGATGACTTAGTAGTAGAACCGGATTTGACTATAGTTAGAAAGCCTATTCGTATTGTTGCGAGAGATGAGAAGAGGCTTAGAACCAAGATGGTCAGATTAGTCAAAATCCAATGGAGTGACGACGACAGGGACTGTACTTGGGAGATTGAGAGCAGGATTAGAGATACTTATCCTGACTTGTTTGATGGTATGTTTTACCTCTTTGATTGATGTGTTGTGTACATTCATATTTCGAGGATGAAATTCTTTAAGGATGGGAGTTTGTAACACCCCATATTTTTGGTAACATTATTTAGGATATTTAATTAGTTAAATAAAATAAAATAATCTGTTGATTAGGGGATTAAGATTTGATTATTATTATTAAGGGGTAGTCGTGCCACTTAACCAAAGAATTAAAATAAGAGTTAATATGAAATAGAGGAGGGGTAAATAGGAAAGAGGCCATTCCTATATCCTCAAAATTTTGGCCACATATTGTACTACACGTTCATTTCATTTTCTCAAATTTTTAAAACCTTAAGGTCAGTCACCATTAACAAGAGAAAGAGGAAGAAGATTAAGAAAAGCTAGGAAGAAGCTTAAGCAAATCAAATCCATTCACATCTCAATCTCTTTAATCTCTAAAGCTAAGGTGAATAATCTTTACATCTCTAATTATTATTGTATCGGTTTTTAGATGAATTTCGAATATTTTGCACTGACTTGCCATGTTTTTGAATGATGGAATTGTTATATATACTTGTTGATGAATTATGGTTGTTCATATTTAATTTATGATATGTTTTAAGGTGAAAACCCTATAAAATGACATCCAAATGCCTTGCGACTTTTTATAAAGATCATAAATGATATTTTAGAGATGGGTTTCAATTTTCAAAATTTTTGAATTTTTGTGGAATTAATATGAATTTTTCGGTAAAGAAAATGTTATTTTGGGTAATAAATTATTTACGGTAAAATAATTAATGGTTTGGGTCTGAAATTTTTTTTTTGAAACTGGGTTAATTAATTAAAAGTTGGGCTTTGCGGCCCAAAGCGGCAAAATACAGAATCGTAAAGATATACATAATAGAGAAACTCCTCCGACAATCTAATCCGGACAAAACAAACACCCGCAACTGAAACCTTCCATTTTTAGGGTTATGGCGGATCCCAATTCTCTAATTGAACTCGTTCGTTCAATTCCTTCATCATCAACATCTCCATTAGTTGTTCTTCTTGTTCCGTTGCAATGGTAAGATCTTTCTTCGGTATCCTCCCAATAATTAGACTAATATCTCTGTTTATCTGTTTCGTGAGAGTTAATACATCATGTTGTTTATTTTCATAAGCCCGATAGTTTCTCTCCCTCCAGATGTGCCACAGATAGGTTGTGAGTCCAATTTTTCCAGTCTCCTTCATCAGCTTCGTGAGATTACTCCCTCCGTGCAGGTAATCAATCTCTTCTGTTAAGTTTCGAACATTGTTATTACGCAGACATCTCAGTTTTTGAATGCTCCAAACACTTTTGGAATATTCACATTCAAAGAATAAGTGCTCATGTGTTTCATCTGCATTATGGCAAAAGATAACAAATTGTGTCGTTTAAAATTCCTCATTTATGTAATCTATCCTTAGTAGGTAATTTTCCGAGGTGTCTGAAATTTATATATTTGAGAAAACATATAAATTGTGATTTTCTGGAATTTTTGTAGATTTTTCTTGAGTGTTTTGATGGATATATAAAATTATTTAAGGTATGGGACTTAAATATTTAATATATTTATAAAAGGAGAATGGGCTCTTTGCAAATAGTTCAAATTTGTTATTTCTAGAAATTGATAGCACTTTTGAAAAAATACAATGGCAACCAATCAGATTTAAACAAACAACGCAGGTTAGGTACAAAATAAATAATTCAAAAGTACCCATAAACATGTTTTCACTGTTTCGATGCTTTCGACACCAGGTTCGGCCTCCTTAGCTTCGCTTCTGACATAGTCGAAACCAATGTACAAGGTATTAGTGAACTGGTACGTAGTGAATTGGATGTAGGCGGAAGGTATGGAGTCGAAACCAGGGGTTCCAAAGGGGTTGAGGCACTACTTTGCTTTTAAAAGAAAATGCGCCTGCTTGCTTTCGACTGAGTAGCTTTCGACTAGATTGGCTTTCGACCAGGTCAAATGGTTTTAAAGGAAAGGGTTTCGATTGAGTTATGCTTTTGTTTTAAATAACTACTTTCGACTAAGACAAAACGTTTTGGCTACCTCTTTCTACCTTTCGATCCAGATGGTTTCAAAGGGATTACTTAGTTTTTAAAATATGGCCACCTCTCCAATGCTTTCGAAGGGATGGTTTCGACACCATCACTTCTTTACATAGGAAATGGTTTTAAAACAGATGCTTTCGACTTAAATATTTTAAAGACCCTTTTTCTATTATTGAAGTAAAATCCAAATGGTTTCGAAAGAGAAAGTTTTAAATGGTTTCGAAACAGATGCTTTCAACTTTAATGGGTTTTTGATCCTTCTGCTCTACTTGAAGGCATAATCCAAATGGTTTTGATCGAGATGACTTTCAAAGGTTTCGAAGGAGTAAATTTTTGAATGGTTTTGAAAGGTTTCCACATGTTTTAAATTAAATTCAATAGCTTTCAAAAGGTTTAGGTTTAATGCTTTCGAAAGGTTTTAAGGAATGGTTTCGAAGGGGTGGTTCCCCAATGGTTTCGAAGGGTCGAAAGGTATGTTTTTTCTGGGTGTTTCGAAAGGATTAAAGGAAAGGTTTTTCCTATATTTTGAAAGGAAATATTTAAAGGTTTTAAAAGAAGGATGTCGAGGATTTTAAAGCTTTTAAGGGGAAGGATTTTTATGCTTTCGAAAGGAAAGATTTGGCCTTTCAGCCTCAGTTAAGTAAAGGGTTTTACTTAGTTTCGAAGAGGTTACCTTCAAGGGTTTTGAAAAGGTTGTTTAAAAGTTTTAAACAAAGGTTTCGAATGTATTTAATAGGCAATATAGCCTAAGTATTTTTAAGTTAAAAAGGGTTTTAACTTGTTTTGAAAGGATAGCTAATCCTTATTAAAATTCATCAACATTATTTTGAGTAAAGTATATATAATATGGCAAAATAGCTTAGAATAAAGCTAAGGATATACTTTCCTTGTATAAGTATGATTTAAATGGTTAAATCATTTTGAAAAGATTATCAAGGAAAAAGATGAAGGGTAGTTAACCTAAAGAAAATGATTTGGACAGATAGTCTAATTTGATTTGGACAGTTAGTCTAGTTTGCGGACAGATAGTCCAGTTTGCAGGCAGTCGGCCCAGTTTTCGGACAGATAGTCCATTTAATACTTATGGACAGATAGTCCATTAGTTACCTAATTATAGCTTAATAGACTTAGCATATTAGTGAGGGGGAAATATTATTATTATATTAGTTTGACTAACCAGTTTGGTTGTAGAAAAGGATTTGCAAAATATATGTTTTAAAGAGCATATTAGTGAGGGGAAACTTATTCCGCTAAGTGGTGTGGTCTCACTTAATATCAGTAAACCAAGATGTAACAGTATTATTCACACCAAGCTTATTGTCTGACTCGAAGTTTTTGTTTCCCCTTTAACTCTCGGGTGCTCAAAATTGATTTGAGTAGGATGGGGGTTGAGGTTTTCAGGTTTTTGAAATTTTGGCGAATAAAGCTTCCAGAGACGAGCAGGTAGCTGACGGATAGCTAATTTGGAGTTTCAGTTTTATTTTGTTTTGATTCCGTTGTGTATATTATATCAGATATGACTATATTGACCCTGATCAACCAATGTGGCATCGTCATATGTCGCACTTAGCATAATTTTGTAATGATTATAATTGATCTTTACTTGGGAAACGTTAAGGGATTATGTAATTTGAATATGAATTGTTTTGAAATGTAACTAATGAAATATCGTTTTTTTTTAAATCTATGAGTTTGTTCTTATTCAAGTGATTCTGATATTATTGATACCATTAGCATTACCGTATTTTGTTAGTAGAAGTTAATATTATGGATGACTGCAGCATCTGTAGCGCTTAGCTTTTGGCCTCTAGATACGGGATGTTACATCGGCCAATTTCTTTGCTGTGGAAGTGTTAGGAGCAGTGGCTGGCAAAGGTGGTTTGGAGGTAGCAAGAGGATGTTTGCCAGAATGGCGCTCGCGAGATTATCTGGAGCTTGAAGAGCCGGAATGTGGCTCGTGAGACGAGGCGATATGAGGACCACGATAGGAAGGCTGCTCTTTACTTTAGGCAGGAAAGTCAGACTACTGTCTTTGTCGAGATGTTTGAGATTGGAATTTGTGTTTGGAAGACGAGGAAGTTTCCCTTGAATGATAATTCTTATCTCCCCCGTAGCCTTTTTCCCTGCGCCGAGTGGACTCTGAATCCTGGCTTGATTGGTGATATGTAGAAGAACTTCTGAGGCGATCAAAGGCTCTTGATTGAGACATTGCACCTGTAAAGACCGAATGGGAGTGTTTTAGTAATTGTAACACGAAATATCAACAGAAGTGTATAGTGAAGTATGTGTGGTTGTGAGTGTCCTGGTGCTTCCCCCAATAGACCGGCAACGATAGCTTTGCTCGTTGGTGTTTGCTCTCTTTTGTCTGAAGGTTGGATGCCTTCGCCACTTCTGGCGGGAGAGTTGAGTCCTTTGATGTTAATATTTTGAAAGTTATAGGACATGATGTCGTCCGGAATTTGAAGATTAGAAAATCCCTTTAATGGGCTCTCCAAGTGTTGAGAGGACGATTCCTCTTCAACCGGAGTAATAACAAATTCGGGATTCAAGGCAGTTTTTCTTCTACGAAGCCTGTACGCCAACCTTTTCTTTCTCTTGTAGGTGTTTGGTATTGTCCGACATGCGACGGTTCGAGCATTGGTTCTTTCCCGAGGCCTGCATCAACATCTCCCGGCTTCTCAGCCCGAGAATCCTTAGTCTCTCCCTCCTTAGTATCATCCCGAGTCCCCTCGGCATAGGGCATGGCAGGATTGACAGTATCCCCCTTATGATCTGCAACATTCTTTGATAATGCCACACTCCTAGGAATTCCAATGCTACGGCCATTTTCCAATAGCCCGAATAAGGATAGTAGTTCATCGGTAACGAGGAGTTTAATATCCCTATCCTTAATGGGAGAGGCGCGGATGGAAGCAACGGCTCTAGAAAAACCAACACCTTCTTGATGTGGGTGAACACCTGAGAGAACTCGGATGTTATTCAATTCAAAGGAAAAGCTATGACTTAGATCAGTGAACTTGATAGAAAAGTAAAAGTAAAACCTACATCCTTCCAACCATCGTCTTTCAAACCCAGGAGGGCAACGCACATTGAACCATTCATGCTTAAATAGTGAGAGTTTGTTCCAAGCGCCCGTCAGAACTTGACAATTTGGCGAAGGCTCAAGAAAGACATACGAGGGGCTTCCCAACCATCGTTTGAGGTTATAAATGAACCTTATGTCTTCAGGAGTAGGTGGACGGAAAAGAACGTTCATGAAAAGGAAGAAGGTCCCATGAATAAAGGCATAACTGTTGGGATGAAGTTGTGTGGGGTGATCCCAAGATATCTCAACATCTCTCAGATAAATGAATAAAAGGGTGGTACGCATCCAGCCCAGCACATAAACTTATTGTAAGCTGTATACCCTGCTTGAGGCAAGTGTGGTCTATCTTGTCCTGAGGAAACCAAGACGTCCTGAAATGGAATTCCGTGGATAGAGCATAGCCGACGAAGAGCAGCTTCGCCATTTCAAGAGGCTTGTGAATCCACTGGGTTATCGAGAAAAATATCGCCCTCTACAGCATCAGGGGCAAGGTTTATGTCTTTCGTTGGAAGGGTTGGGATATTGGAAAAAAAATCGACCGGTGGATTAGAAACTTTTGTTTGCTTCACATGATAGCTTAGAGAAGGCTTTCCAAATACAATCGCGGAACATGATTTCGCCTCAGAACCAATGTGTCGTGTCGCCGAATCGGAAGACATGTCATTTGAATGCTTCAAGCGTTGGGGATCTATATCAGCTATACTTAATAGATAATCGAGATTAGAAAAATAACCCGATCCCCCCAAGCTAAGTGTGAACTAGTGTAGTGCAGTGCAATATGTAATAGACATAAACAGTTTGAAATCAGAAAAGCGAAATAAAACAACAAGACTTAGGAGTTTTATTCAGAGAGACCGTCATCGCTGACCGTCTCAACTGGCAAGAAAATGTATCGACAACGAAAGCTTTGGGACCGACTATCAGCACATTGAATTATGAAGTCTGTTACCTAAGTTCATTAGCAAGTCTGTTGCTTAGTCCGTATTGGAAGTTCCGGAAGTTTGGTTGATCAATTTCAGGTTCAACAATTCAAGTATGCATGTTGTGTTGTTCATTGTCATCGTATGTTCAAAGCTAGCAAGGCAAACTAGTGTTGATTGTTCGAATAACTTGAGTTGGATTAGTTTATTCAGCGTTTTTGCCGATCCCCTTCCCAAGAATTCCTATGTCGATCCCTTAGTCAAAGGCCTCTATGCCAAACCCTATACGAAAGTAGGAGATACCGATCCCTACATCACTATCCAATATCGATCCCTTTCTCAGAACCCTCCTCACTGACCCCTCTCCACAACTAATGCGACCGATCCTATCATTGCTATGTCAAAGTACACTGATCCCTATCCTATACCGACCCCTCTCAAATCGTTTACTTTATGATCCCAGTCCTCAACCTTCCTTCATCCCATCATCTCTACAACTAAAAACAGCTAAACAACCGTACCCTCATCTGTCGATCCCTACCACGACCATGTTGTAACATACCGAACCCCACGTTCCTCCACATTTGGCTTCTCCTCCATCAAGATCATTGGCCGTACCCATCTCCTTCTTCTTCTTTCTCTCTCTCATATCCTAACACAAACCATCAAGCCATCCATCTAAAGACGCTCGAGAAACACTTGCTATTGCTACCTTACGCTCACATCAACAACTCAAAACTCATAACCTAATTGTGTAATTAAGAGAAATTTCACAAATCCATACCTATGTTAAAGCATGGAGGTACATATTAAATTAGTGACAATGTTCGAGGGTAATTGAATCGAAGGCGAAGGAGAGATGTGTTAGTGGAATGGATGGAATTGGGGTTGGATTTGAGGTCGAAAGTTCGGAGAGCCTGGGTTCAGAAGCGAGATTTTATGCAAAGTCCAATAGAAGGAAAAGTGATGAAGGAAAAAGAGAGAAGCTCATATTTATATTGATGGGAGGGGGTTCGGCCACGAGAATGTTGAGCGAGTAATAAGGGAATAGGGGTGAGCATAGGAACCTGCCGATCCCTATCTGCGAAGTTTCGATGATGGGTCAGCATGTTGAATGTCGACCCTTATAGATAAAAAATGAAAGAAAGGAAAGGAGAAAAGAAAATTGATGATAGTGATCATGAAGATTTGACTGTAAACACAAACATACAAATATGATAAAAATTGGCAATGACCCATGAGCATTCGAACACGTCCGAGAGCCTACGATAGAAGCATGTATATGAATATACAGGTAAGTGACTTAAAAGATCAATCTTTTTGAAATCAACAGAAATTTAAATCAAACCTGAAACCTTCAAGTTCGAGGCTGGACCAGATAATAAAAGGTTTATAAGTCTCACATGACCGGATTTGAATATGCTGACAGAATATGGCACTGGACTTAAAGTATTGAAAGTCAACCAAGCTTCATAGCAATCAACGGAGGATTTAATGCCTTGGAAAACGATTCGACAAAGGAATAGCAATCAATCAGGAAGCTAGATGAACTTCTTTTTGATAGTTCAGACTTGTTTCGATTCAAAGCACGTCATGTTACTCACAAGGCGTACTTTGAGGGGCAAGTGTTACCTGGTATCCTGACCTGGCTATATTGGACTGGTTGTGCAAGATAGATTCGATTGTAATCAAGAAGGATGACCACGGAGAAATGGCTATAGGACCCAGAAGTAGAGTTCAAATGGTTATATGAAGCTAGGATTGAACGGAATTGGTAAACAGACAATGCAGGATGCTAAAAATATGGAAATAGGCTTGGACAAGCAAGGGATCAACATGGTTTAGTAGAATTAGAGGGATCGACATGGCATGGTGAGACTCTAGGGGTTGGCATGAGCAAGTGTATCTAGATCGGCATGATTAGTTAGACGAGGGATCACCATGGAAGAAGCAATAGAGGGTTCTGTATAGTTAGTTGGACAAGAGATCAGCACAATTGGAGCAATGGAGAGATCGATGTAAATAAGTGAGTATGGTTCAACATAAGTAGAAGAGCGTGGATCGGCATGATTGGATAAGTAGATGGATCGGCATGGCATGTAGAATGGATCGTGTAACGACCCGAAATTTTTAATGGTTTTATCACGTGATTAACTGAAATTTTGTGAAATTTTAAATAAATAAATTTGGAAATAAAAATTTGCTATTTGTAATACGTCTATTTAAAAATAGTAAATGGTAAATTTTCGTCAGATAATATGCAAGTTTATTTTATTGTGAAATTTTATTTAAATTTAAATCAGTTAAAATCGATGTGAATAAAATATTATGGAAATCTGAATATTTTTATATAATAAATTTGTAAATCATCTTCTGAGTGAGACGTCATATTTCGTTTCGCCAAATTTGGACTGCTATTGCTCCATTTATCTTATTTTCGGCGTTTTTGCAGCATTTTCGATACCGAATATCGACTTTTGATAGGTCGTATCACTGATATCTGTGTACCATTTATGTTTGTCTTGTCGTGCTTATCTCCGCAGTATATTCATTTCTGTATTTTGAGGTCTGGTATGCAATGGTAACGATGAAAACAGTTCACCGTAGCGGTACCAAATTGTGACTTTACACTTTCCCTTGATTTTCAAATCTATAACGTGTTGTCCAAACAAACAATTAATTGCTTCAATAATTTTCACCGAACCAAGGGACTTTGACCGTTACAATTTATTTTATTTTATTTATTTATTCACTCAAAATTTGATTTGCCTGTTCATTTTCTTCCTTTATATTTGCTTGAGGCATGCGACTCTTCTTTATATTTTTTGTTGCCTGTCTTCTTCTTTTGCACCCCTATTACTTCATAATGCATCATCCTCAACCTTTTTCCCTTCCTCTGTGCGTCTCCAACCCCGAAAACCCACGCAAGCCCATGCCACCCCTCCCCTTGCCACCGGATCTGCCGCCTCCTTTGCCTTCCTTCATCTCCACCCTCCTCTCAAAGTTATCACCACCACTCTCCCAAGCACCGACACCCGCAGCCTCACCCAGCGCCCTCCCTCTCCTCCTCTTGCTGACCAAGCAACCAGCCCAGCACCACCTCGCAGCCGCAACCCTCACTCTCCCCACCAGCTCAGGCCGAGCCTTCCACCACCAACAACCCTAAACTCGTAGTCACCTCCGAGCCTGAACCTACCTCCTTTCGTAGCCGCATACTTCCCGAGCCTTACCCCTATTTCCATTCTTCCCAGTAGCAGCCGCATCCAGCCCTTCTTGTTATGTTTCTATTTATATATAAAGCGTATATATACACACACACACACATGTATACTATATATTTTGGTTCATGTGAAGCTTTGGAAGTATTGTTTGGTGTACTGTTTGGCATATATTGCAGTATGGTGTTTTAGTTATATTATAAAGTTATTTTCATATATATTTACTGCATACGTATATATTGCTTTTCTTATACATATATGTGCTTATATATATTCTTATCCTTTTCCATGCTGTGCGTGTACTGTAATGAAACAAATATATATGGATATCATATGTTTAAAAGTATAAGTATACGTTTATATGTTCTATTTAGATCATGTTATAACAATATTGATTTTAAAGGAGTATATGTATACAGATATTTGAGATATGTGTTTTGGTTTAATACAATTGTATTTTAAGAAAATTATGAGTTTAATATGAAAAATATATATACAAATTCTAAGTTGAATATATATGTAAGCTATATTTGTGTACATATTAATTTATACATATATCTAAGAGCATATGAGTTTATATTGGTTTTATGATATTGATTTTTAAATATAATATGTATATAAGTCTATAAGCTATATATATTGGTTTGTTTATTGATTTTGAACTTTATTATATAAAAGTCTCATTTGATTTTAACTATAATATGTAAATCTCGATGTATTTATTTAAGTATAACTTCATATATTGATATTTTGATTTTTAGATATATATATATAGATAATTTTAAAATATATATATATATGTATATTGATCCTTGTTATATATAGATGTGTTTCCATAGCTGAGAGGCTGTTTGATTTTGGTATTGACTTTTAAATACGATATATATAAGATTTTGAATTTAATAAGTGTTTTAAATTAAATATTGACTTTAATAAAATAATAATATATTTTTTGTTTATATCAAGCTAATTTTAATTTGTTTCATCGATTCCGGTTTTCAGCTTTGTTCGTCGAATTCGTGCCAATCTTGCTTTGGTTTGGAATTCGTGCTTGGATTCGTTACCCATTTCATTGTCAAATCTCTCTCTAGCCTCGAAAGGTGAGAAAATAACTCACGATTAACATTCTTATATTTATTAAATTTGATTTCACTTGAAACGACAATTGAAATATACTGCTAAATTGAACTGTTAATTGTATAATTTCTGTATATGATATGCCATTATTTATAATTGTTCACCGGTGACATATGACACCATAACCTGTCATTTATATTATGATTTAATTTTTTATTGATGATATATGCATATTGTTGATATATTATATTATTATCATAATTGTTCTCACTCTGCAAGTTCACTGATAGTTTAGAATTCCCTATGGGTTGAAATGATACATACCCGAACGATCTTGTAGAATAGGAGGAAATCGTTATGGGTTGAAATGATAAACCCAACCGATTTTCATAAATTTTGAATTTTGGGATTACGGGTTGAAATGATATATACCCGTAGATATTTAAATTGCAGATTGAAATGATAAATATCCGTATCACTTGACCATATGATAGAAAATTATATACGGACACCGTTGGTCTATATTTTGAAAATGATTTCCAAAGTTTTGAAAGGAAATGTATGGTTTTAATAATTATTTATTTTTAAAATATAATATATACAAATGTTATTTTTATTTATGCCTAAATTTTAGATTTTTAAATTATATGTTTTGGAAATTTTAAATTTATAAGTTAGTTTTGAAAATATAATTTTTAAGATTTTACTTAAAATTTTATTATTTAAAATATATAAAAATAGATTTAATATAAAATAAATTTAATAATAAGATATAATTTAACAAAATTTAATTTAATTAGTATATAATATGTTTAGGTATTTATTTAAATTTATATTGATATTTTAAAATAGATTTTAACAACTTTAATAATATATGATGGGAAAATAAATAAATGTTGACTTGGAATTTAAATTAGCTAATAATTGAATTTAAATAAGAATTTATTTGAACTTATTGATTTTTGAGATTTTGAAAGATATGATTTATAACTTGATTTGATATAAGGTGATTAAATGAACATTCTCAACTTTAAATAAAAATTGAGATTGAATATTGATTTAAATGTATAAATTGAGATTTCAACAAAGTGTTGTTTAAAGTGGTTAAGTGAATATTTTCCAATTTGAAATAAAATAAAGTTAAATGTTGAAATATAAATGAAATTTATATTGTAAATGGTTGAATATATATACTTGAATCTTTGAACTTTAAATTGAAATGGTTAAATTGGGATTGATTTAAATTGAATTTTGGAATTTAAGCTGATTTGAATCGATTTGTGGAAGAAACTAATTTTATTATATAAGGTATTTTCAATATATATACTATCTTCAATATCTAAACCGTTTAAATCCAAATTGTTATGATTTCCAAAGTGTTATGATTTCCAAAGTGTTATGATTTCAAAAGTGTTATGATTTCTGAAGTGTTATGATTTCAAAAGCGCTATGATTTCGAAAGTGTTATAAGTTTGAGTGTTACGATTTTGGAAATGAATATTATTTAAAGTAAATAATGATATTGAATTGATATAGTATTGAAATGAATATGATATTTTGATATGAAGTATGAACTATTTGAATTGAAATGACCATGGTGTGAAATAAGCGTTTGGTTGTTAAAGAGACCGAGATAAGATATTGTCATACTCTCTGCCAATACCGAAAACCACTTTAACAACTGTGTACGTGGAGGAGATTCCAGAATGAAGTAGGATGGTTTGGTGACGATTCTATATGGTATTTACGTAGCCCTGACTCCCGTGAGTTAGCTTGATGCAGCTAAAACAGGAGCCACGCCGGGCCAAGTGAGGTCATTCCTCCGATCGGGCACATTTCTTCGATACCATTCTATTGCTTTTGTGATTTGATTGGGTGCACCCTTTTGATTTGGGAGTGTGTCACGAGGTGGGCGGTAGTAGCTGCTATGCGTTACCACTAGCCCGGATCCGCAAACGATATATCTACCCTGACATTGCCTCGAGTGCCTTGTCGCATGCCCTATCGCGCCTTCTACGAGTTTGTTTTGTACTGTACCTATGTGGTGTCCTCCGTGTAAACCACCGGTTTGGTGGAGCATACAGCATTGTATAGACTATGGGAATATATAAAATGTGTTAAGGGGGATATGGGTAACGCCCTAATGCTATTTTAATACTTTTACTTTACTATAGACATATTATAATAGCGTATATTACTACCTAGTAGGTAGTTCCACGGATCCTTAGAGGATGGAAATCCCAAACATCCTTTAAGTTACTTGTATTTCAGTTGACATTTCACTTGAGTTGAATTTATTAATATAAGAATGTTAATCCTGGCTCGAGTATTTTATGTTTTGCTTTACGCTCGGGTCAGACTAAGTGTCAACGCATTTGAGACTCACCTTTGGAGTTTGGAGCTTCGCTTGGAGATCCACCAATCTATCCAGCTTTCAGTTATTTCAGTTGTTTCCAGTGATTTCTGTTCAGTCTTGTCAGTTACTTTTGTATTTGAGACTACTCTATATTTAAGGTTTCTGTTGTATTTTGTTTTAAACTCTGATGTTTATATAGTAGCTTCATGGACTACTATTTATCTATTCCACTGCTTATTGTTATATTACTCTGTGTCTGTGATTCTGTGATTGATTTATTTACCGTATATGCTGAGTTTTGCAAAATATAAAATTTACAATCTGCTTTTTTGAGCAATTCAAGTCCGACATGTGCGAATGCAAATGGATCAAAATACCGGGACGTTACAGATCGGAAAAATTTGGTAGGTAATAGAGATCGGAATACTAGAGCCAAATTTGAGGGATCAGCATGATCCATTTAGAAGGGATCAGAAGGAATAACTTCAAGGTGGACCTGAACCAAAGATCAAACAGAAGCATGAGCTCCACTTATCCAACCAACATGATATTTGAAATACCAACATGTCTAAACATGAAGAATCCACCATAGGGATCGCTGCCCCACAATCGACCGATGAAGGGATCAGTACCGATCCCTATTCATTAGGATTTGGGCCTAGCAACCTCCATGGTGGGCCCATATGGATAAGGAGGTCCTATAGCCGAAGTTACAAAGAGATTGGTGGTCGCCTTCACCTATAAATAATGGCCTAGGGGGTCATTCTGAGGTCTTTATGCTGCTGGTTACATTAACCTTTACTGTAATCAAGTTTTCTTCTAATTTCTTGCTGTTCGCTACTGTAATCAAACTATTCGTTAATCAATAAAGAGAATCTTCAAAGTGGATGTAGGCATACAACGCTGAACCACTATAAATGTATGTGTTCTTGATTATTGCTTTGATTGGGTTGTTAGCTTAGTCTATTCCTCCATTTTAATTTTACTTTCTTCATTTATTTCACTACATATATCTATCTTGGGTGTTTGTGGCCAATTTGGTTGCAAACACTTGGCCAGTTTTAAACTATCGTTGAATGTTTGGAGAGACCGAGGTTGAATATGTTATCCGAAAACCACTTCGAACTGGTATAAGCGTTCAAATGGTAAATATCTTGAAGATGAAGATCTTTGAAGTGCAAGGGCTATTTGCTACTAATCCTAAGGGTGATTCTAAAATGGATGTAGTAGAGGTAGTGCCTTCAGTTTCGTTCCGACCCAGAATGAACTTGTATGGATGAATGTCGGTATTGCATTTCTATCTGGAGGGTAGTGTTACCATTCCAAGTGGGATTTGCTATGAGAAAAGGTAAAAGTGTTGACTCAATCCACACCACCTAGAAATGACTAAAACGGGGTAGATGTAGCATGACTACATGGGTCGCTCCCATTAAGTTATGTCATCACCTTTGTAGATCATTGAGACGACCCACCTCCTCGATCCCCGTAAATTGACAAAAATACATCCTCGGTATTCATGTACCGCAAATCCAAGTGCCGGAGAGATAGATTATCATGGGTAAGAAAGAAAATAAAGAAAGAACAGAATCTCACACGAATGGAATAACATATATTATTTCAACATTTAACCTTTACAGCGAAATTTTAAATACATTTATCACAGTTTAACATGGATAGTTACAAATATCTATCCTTACAAATGCGGAGTACACTAATACATGAGTGTGGTGGAAACGGATAACAATCCTTAGAAGATTCTTCTAACTCCATGCTTCATACTCTTCTAGATTTCTTCTAACTAAATATTATTACTAGGTTGCTTGAGAAAATTAGGGCACCCAGAGTTTAAGGGAAAAGGAAAATAAACTCGGAGTCAGTCATGGAACTGGTGTGAGAAACTCAAAATACGACGTTCAAAAAAGAAATGGTACCTCATAGGGCCACACCACACATAAACACGGAATGGGTTTCTACCTTATGATAATCAAAACATTTGCTATGCAAAATCAGTTGATATTATTTTTAATGACATACTTTTTTAAAATACTTTTAAAATAAACTTATGAATCTTAGCCGAAATTGTTACATTGATTAAATTTTACGGTATAATAGGTTTACAATCAAGTCCAAAGGCACTTATTGGAGAATGTATTTCCATACAATGGAAGGTATGGGACTACCTTCCATATAGTACATCTCTAGAGGAATGTATCAAGGATACACAAACAATCCTTTGCATCTAGCAAGACCGGTCTATCCCTATTTGGCACTTATACATTGCGTGGATAGAAACAGAATATGACATTACCCTAGTCATTATCGACCTATCCAAGAGCTCTCTTAGCATACACAACATACCCAACATATAGAGAGTTATCTAGAAAGGTGATGACCATACCCTAAAGGTTGCGAACCATATAGCCTTACGGCGTACCCTGTTTAAGCCATTATCGGGTGAAGAGATCCGAGGTAATGATTACCTTTCACATAACACATTCCACTTTGAATGACATATTGCCGATTCATGATCACACAACTGATTTCTATAAAAGTATAACTCCAGAGCTCGTACGTCTCAAGAAAGTGTGTTAAGCTAAAAGAAGTAGCGAGAAGTCTTTGCACCGAAGATCTCAAATGAAGAACTACTGCCACATAATATGATATGGGAAATTTTCATCGAGGGTTAGTGACAAGCAGCCCTACATTTGATGTGCACGTAAATGTGCATGTTTTTACCACCATATTTAATATAATTAAATTAAATAAATGATCATATCGGTTATTTTAACATGTTTAAACCAAAATTCATAGTATTCTCAAATCGTCATATATTCATCTTCATATAGGGGCAAAATGGTCATTTTTGTGCATATATTAATTTATGAAAATTTATTTGGAAATTCTACATTATTTTGTAGTAAATTGTCTTCAAATGAAAGAGGGTTTCATGGAAAATATGCATGCACAAATAAATACAAAGGAATGAAGATGGAAATAATTCAAACTCATGATAATAGAGGACCCCACCTACCCACCTACCTTAATGTACAAATTAGAGGCTAATGCACATGCTAATAGAGTTTAAAGCTTCATGCACACTTAAATGATGATTATTTGATGCTAATGATTGCTTGGCCTCCACACTTCCTAAGAGGGTATTTTGGGCATTCGCCAAAAATTGGATTAGGGTTTCATACATGTAAAAATACCCCTTATGCTTCATGTAACCTCTCTTTCTCTTAGTTTTAGCTTAGATTAAAAATAAAAGAAAGCTCTCTTTCTCTTTTCATGGCTACTTAACCATTTTTATCTTATGTAATTTTCCTTTTTTTATGCAATGTTAATTATTGTTTCCTTTTAATTACATGTTCATTTTCCTTCATGCTAGTAGTGTAGTTTCATTTATTCATGCAAGTAGAATAGTTTTATTTCTTTTTAGTTAGCTCTTCTTTTACATCGCTCTTTTTTTCCTTTTCTTTTTATTTCATGTTGCATGCTACAATTGTTGATTTGATAACAAATACGAGAGGCTAAACCCCTTCAATTTAGGGGTAATGAAGCTCTCTAATTATGTAGCTTCAACATTTTGATAATTATTGTTCTCTTTTTGTGCTTAATGGAAATATTTGGGTGTGCTTTAATGTTGTTGTTTAGCTTTGAATTTGATAGCCTATGTTGTTCATAACAAATAGGCTATGCTTAAACAAACAAAACACAAATTGCCTCTTCATCTAAATATTATTATGGCAAAGAAGTGAATGTTGAAATTAAAATTTGATGGCCTAGATTTCTAAACAATAGTTAATAGGTCATGCTTAAAATAGATTTCATTTTCAACTTGTTGTCATTTTTCATGAGAATAAGTAAGTGGTTTAAGGGGTGTGTTATAGTTTGATGGCTTATGTTGAGCAAATTAATAGCACAAATATGTCATACTTATAATAAGCACATCAATTAAACTCACTAATGACCAAAAAAAGAGATCATAATTTCGTATTTTGTTGAACTATGTGATCTTGAGAGTGGAATTATCTCTAAATTGTCATTTAACTCTCATATTTTTCTTAAATTTCTTTTATTAGTTAGTTAGTTTATTTACCTTTTTAGCTTCACACGCTTCAAATTCTTGGTTTGATTTGATTGAATAGAAATTTAAAATCTAACAATTCCCTGAGGATCAAACCGTACTCGCCACGTACTAACATTTGTACGCCGTGCGTTTGCGGTAATTTTTATTATAAATTCGCTCGATAGATTTCTAACCGATAGAAATTCAAATTGTTGTGTTGAGTGTTTTGTGATTTTTGTGTGCATTTTGATTTTTTTGTTTGTAGTTTGCTAGTTTCCTTTTCTTTTTGCATTTGCATTTCTATTTCTATTTAGAAAAAAGAAATTGTTCCTTTTCTTATCACTGTTTCAATTCTTACATATAAAAAAAAGTTTACCAGTTCCTTTTCTTTGCATATCAATTTATGTTCTCATCTTTCTATCTTCATTCTTGCATTCTCTATTTTTTGTGTCATCGTTGTACAGTGCATTTTCGTTCTTCATTTCTACAGCAGAGAAATTTTGATTAAAAATTTGCATTTCATATCTACATTTCTCTACTACACTTGTGTTCCTCTATTGTTCATTTCTCTAGTTTTCCTCTGTTACAAATAGTTTACATCCACCAGTTTCAACCGCAACCTCTCCTACGACCTCCTCTTCAACAGCCACAAGCACACGCAACTAGAAATCACTACAACATCATGTTCGTCACCATACTCCAAACTTCATACACCCTTGCATGTTGATACAGACTTCATAACATTAACAGACCAACAAATACACTGTCAACTCCTCAAAATTCACCCCATAAACCACCTCTGATCACCATAACTGTCTATTCATACTTGCAACCATCCCTGACTGTGCATTTCTGCCACTTCATTCCCCTCACCTTTCAACCACTGACACATACAACAGCATCAAACTTAAAATTCTAACCATCCACCACAGCTCTGTCCATCCACCTGAGCCACTTCCTGCTGTCAACCATCAAAGTGCACATACCCACTGCTAACACTCTGACCATCAACACTCTGTGAACTCTGTCATAACTGCTACCCACCACCATCACATACAATACCATTCAACATCAACACGGCCATTCCAATCTACACTTCAGTCATACTGCTAACCACCCACAGCATAGCCTACTGCACCCTAACTTCACTCTCACTTACTTGCTTATAACAGAAGTGGCTGTGTGTTGTTCATTACATAACCAACTGCTATGTTCATCTGCGCCTGATTTCCCCTTCAGACAACCCATTAGCTCTACCATTACAACATTTCCCACAGTCTCCTACTTCAACACTTCATCATCATAACAACACTTCCCTCATCCTCCTTCACAATCCCACTGCTTTTTCACTTCACCTGACAGTTCACAACCCTCCTTGCTAGACATCTCCAAACACAACTTCACCTTCTGTCATAGTGCATCAAACATAAACATCCTCTGTACAAACATCTTGCATTCGTCTCTACTTCCCCAGTGCCATACCTGACTGCAAGCAACAATTTTCTTGCTCACTGCTAACATCATTTCCCCTTCTTTCTGCCATCAAGACCATCACCGTCAGTCAGTCGAGCGAAGCTAAATCATACCCAAACTCTCGAACATAATAATAATAATAAAACTTCACAAATCGATTCACCTGTAACTACTCATACGACCTCACAACCAAGCTCGACCAACTAACTCGACCACTTCGGCAAACCTCCGATTCAAATCTGTGCACACCTCAATAGTGAATAGCCAATCGCCTGAAACTACTCACCCGACCATCAACCAGAACATTCACCTCACAACCCCACTTTATTGCATTACCACCAATCAGTCACCCTTCAACGTCAACTACCCATCTGAAAATCGCACCCAAACTTCTCTCCTTACACACAAAAATCCTTCGCCCAAAATTTCCAATCACCAAAAACTTCGATACGAGCGTGATCTCCTCCTGCACCCGCAATCACTCCCTCGAATGCCAAATCAATCACGATGGAATCTCGATTTCGGTTTTGAAATTTGGGAATAAGTTTGGAATTTTTGAGAGTTTGGATCTCTTAGAGTTTTATAAATTTTGATTAGCATTTAAGAGTTGTTTTCAGATTTTATTTTGGGATACGAGAGTGTTTTAATAGGTTTGGCAACCAAATTAACTTCAACCATATTTGCATGGGCTTTGGGATTGCTTGCGGGCCTTCTTGTGGGCCGAATTTGAAATTTTGTATTCTTCTTTTTCTTTTTTCTTTTTTCTTTTTTAAAGTACAAACTCATCTTTTTCTCTTATTAAAAAAAATCCTTTGTTTTGTTCTTAAAAAAATCTTAGAAAAAATGTATATATATATATATATATATATATATATCTTGTTTTTTTATTTTCAAGGTGCCAAAGCAGGAAATCAAAAAGGAGAAGTGCTTGCCAAAAATAATTGTTTGCTTGCGTGCTAAAAAAAAATTTGCCGCTTTAAAAATAAATTGCTAATAAATTCTACACGCTCTAGTATTGTGTCCCTATCTCTTGTTTTTATTTGCTTTGCATTGTTGTTTGCTTGCATTTTACAAAAAAAAATTCAAAAACAAAAACAAATCCATTCGTAGTTACATAGATACACGTCTAATTTCAGTTTTACATTTCATCTTAGATTTTGATTAATAATAACGGTTAGACATCAATAACACTTAATTGTATATTGACAAGTTGTCTTCTTTGAACAATTTAATTTCTTGGTGTTTAGGCTACGGTAGAGTAATAACCATTTATAAATATTACGGTGATTCGTAAATATTATAGTGGTTGTTCCTTTGAAGGTACTTAAATTTTCGGCTGCATTGCTACGGTGATTCGTGGTGCACCGATAAATCCTGCACGTTACTTGGTCGAGAACTATCTTGTTGATTTAAGACAATGTGGGATTATACAATTTTGGGTTAGGATAGATAATTTGTAATTAACCCTTGCATTCATTTAGTTGCATTAGTTCATGAAAAAAATTCAAAATCCAAAATTTTACAAAAAAATTGTAAATATTCCTTTTCCTTTTTAATTTTTAAATCCTTTTCCTTTGAATTTTTTTTATTCAAAAATCCACAAAATATTTTACTTAGTTTTTTTTGTTTAGAAAGCAAAAATCCAATATATGTATATATATATAACCTTTTCAAAAACCAAAAAAAAAATTCTTTTTTTTTAAAAAAATTCTTTGTGAATACTTTTCCTTTATAAAAATTCAAAAAAAAAATTCAAAAAAAAAACCAAAAACATTCTTTAAAATGTCCTAGTTTCCCTACTTACATGAATTTTATGATAGTTGTCAAAATCAATATAATCCATATAATTTCACTCCAAATTCTTATGGATATTTTAACAACAACTATTGTGTAAATAATTCGAATTTCGAACAACAAAATTTTCAAAATGATGAACAACCCTCAACTCTTGAAAATAACCTTTCGTCTTTATTTGAACACATCATACTAAATCAAAGGATGAACGATTTATGCAATAATTCAAGTCAAAGTTTTCAAAATAATCAAGATTTGCAAACAATTTCGAGTATAACCCATGCCAATTCAATTTCGAACTCCAAAGTGAATTTCAAAATCAAAATCAAAATGTGAACTTTTCATATAATTTTGGCAATGGGAATAATCTCGACTATGATGTGAGTGAAAATTTTTGTTCTCAACAAATTCAAATTGAAAATTCTCAAATTAATAATCATGAATTTGGTTTAGTTGAGCAAACGGAAAAAGATTACGAGGATTTGTTGCATGAAACCTACAAAAAATTTCGTGATAAACAAAATCAAATCCCAACTTATGAAGAATCAAATAATAATCCACCGTCTATTGAAATTAACAATTTTTGTCTATAACAAGTCCAAATCGAAAATCCTTTGGTTAATAATTATAAATTGGATTTTTTTGAACAAATGAACGAAATTTACCATGATCGCACGTATTTGTTGATTGAAACATACAAAAAATTACGTGAACAACAAAATCAAATCCCAACGTGTGAAGAGTCGAGTGATAATCCATCTTTTACCCAATTTGACGATTTTCAAATAACAACTTTTGAAATAGAAAACAACAATCTTAATGAAGTTGTTGAAAATACGGTAATTGAGTTGGATTTCAATTCTTTTGAGGGTGTTGAACCAAATTTAAAATTCGACCTTCCTTTTCTCGATTTCAAAAATTTAAATACAACAACTTTGGATTTTGAACTTGAGATAGGCAATGAAGTTGTTGATAATCCAACAAAGGAAGACAAATTTGACGAACACGATTTCTTTGGACTGTTTGAAAACGAGTTGTCGAATTCTGAAGGGGAAGATTTAAAACATCATTTAGATTTTGAAATCGATAATTTTGAAAAATTTATCAATGATGAGTTTGAATCTCATTTTGGTGAAAATAAACGTGAACTTCAATCAATCGTTATATCTACCCTAAAATTTCTCGGAAATAAAACAACTCATACGATTTTTAATAAAACGACGTTCATTTTCCCAAATCAACATTCAACTTTGAAACCATTTACGGTTTGGTTTTTCGAGCTTAAGCTGTATCTCGCATACTTGACAAGGCAAATCAATCGGTCTTTGGAAGACCGTTTCATTTACTTTTTGACGATATACTTTCTGAACTCTTGTAAATAATAATCTTTTCATTTTCATTTAATATAGGTCATCTTTTTATTTTTGTTTTATTTTTCTCCTTTCACTTGGGTTGACTGTCGGGACACAATCAAAATCAATTGTGGGGGGAGACTCATCATCATTTTCGATTTTTCATGGTTTATTTTTACCATTTCTTTCCAAAATTTAAAAAAAATCCCAAAAAAAATAGCCATTTTGATTTATTTTTAAAGAAACACTTAGGATAAATATATTTTTTGGTTAATTAAATTAAAATTTTAGAAAATTTATTTGTCTTAACAAAAAATAAAAATGAAGTTTGATTACAAATAACAATGGTTTAACTAGTATATAGGAAGATTTATGGTGATAATTATGAAGTATATCCTAACAGAAAATCTTTGTTTAAAAAAATGGTGAATTAAAATAAAAGGATATAACATTTTTTGCCTTCTAAGTTAAATGGTGGTAAGATGATTTTGCAAAACTCTCTTTAAAAAAACACACACACATATATATATATATATATATATATATATATATTTGTATATATGTATATAATTTTTGTTAACACCTAGAGCCATGTGTTCACACTCGTGTGTTCACTCGCCATGCTCTGTACCCTTCTCACGTAAGCCCGAACGATCGGTATATCTGGCCTCAGTTTATCTGAGTTAGGTGTGTGTATATAAAAAAAATTCTTTTATTAATAACGCCTACAGTCGATAAGTGTTCACACTTGTGTGTTCACTGCCACACTCTATATTCCCTTCACATATGTCCGCAAGGCAGTGCACGGTTAATATATCTGGCCTCAGTTTATCTGAGTTAGGCATATGTAAATATTGTAAATATCAATAAAATTTTCAAAAAAATAGAGAGAGAGTAAGCAAATGAAATCCAAGCACTATTTTAACTTGTTTGATTTGACTTGTTATTGAAAAGAAATGAAAATACCACTTTGATAAACTTTGATAATCAACTAAGGATCCATTTCATAGTTACACTGTGTTATCAACTGAAACAACGAGTTAAACTATAGTTTATTTGTTATGATAACTTGATTTTTGTTGGATGTTTTGACAGGTAAATAATTTAAATTTTCATGACAATGAACAAAACTTATATTTAACTTATTTGTGTTGATTTATAAGTAAATCCTTCATTTGTAAACATTTTCAAAATCTTGCATTCATCTCTTTTGTAAATATATCTTGCATTTTGTAATTATTTTCAGTTTGCATTTGGATTTTGTGGGTAATATCCACTGAAACCCTCATGAGACAACACTCGTCCTACTGGGAACACCCAGAGGTTTAATGGCTTGTTGCATACGCTCAATGCAATTGTGTTCCCTAATTAAATAATTAAACCAAAGGTTTAATGGCTTGTTTTTACCACCATATTTAATCTAATTAATTTAAATAAATGATCATATCGGGTATTTTTACATGTTTAAACCAAAATTCATATTATTCACAATCCTCATATATTCATCTTCATATAGGGGCAAAATGGTCATTTTTGTGCATATCTTAATTTATGAAAATTTACTTGGAAATTTTTACATTATTTTGTAGAAAATTGGCTTCATTTGAAAGAGGATTTCATGGAAAATATGCATGCACAAATGAATACAAAGGAATGAAGATGAAAATAATTCAAACTCATGATAATGGAGGACCCCACCTACCCACCTATCTTAAGGTATAAATTAGAGGCTAATGCACATGCTAATAGAGTTTAAAGCTTCATGCACACTTAAATGATGATTATTTGATGCTAATGATTGCTTGGCCTCCACACTTCCTAAGAGGGTATTTTGGGCATTCGCCAAAAAATTGGATTAGGGTTTCATACATGTATAAATACCCCTTATGTTTCATGTAACCTCTCTTTCTCTTAGTTTTAGCTTAGACTAAAAAAAGGAAAGCTCTCTTTCTCTTTTCATGGCTACTTAGCCATTTTTATCTTATGTAATTTTCCTTTTTTTATGCAATGTTAATTAGTGTTTCCTTTTAATTACATGTTCATTTCCTTTCATGCTAGTAGTGTAGTTTCATTTATTCATGCAAGTAGAATAGTTTTATTTATTTTTAGTTAGCGCTTCTTTTACTTTGTTCTCTTTTTCCTTTTCTTTATATTTCATGTTGCATGCTATAATTGTTGATTTGATAACAAATATGAGAGGCTAAAGCTCTTCAATTTAGGGGTAATGAAGCTCTCTAATTATCTAGCTTCAACATTTTGATAATTATTGCTCTCTTTTTGTGCTTAATGGAAATATTTGGATGTGGTTTAATGTTGTTGTTTAGCTTTGAATTTGATAGTCTATGTTGTTCATAATAAATAGGCTATGCTTAAACAAATAAAACACAAATTGCCTCTTCATTTAAATAAGATTATGGCAAAGAAGTGAATGTTGAAATTAAAATTTGATGGCCTATATTTCTAAACAATAGTTAATAGACCATGCTTAAAATAGATTTCATTTTCAACTTGTTGTCATTTTTCATGAGAATTAGTAAGTGGTTTAAGGAGTGTGTTATAGTTTGATGGCTTATGTTGAGCTAATTAATTGCACAAACATGCCATAATTATGATAGGAACATCAATTATACTCACTAATGACCAAAAAAGAGAGATCCTAATTTCATATTTTGTTGAACTATGTGATCTAGAGAGTAGAATTATCTCTAAATTGTCATTTAACTTTCATATTTTTATCAAATTTCTTTTGTTAGTTAGTTAGTTTATTTACATTTTTAGCTTCACACTCTTCAAATCCTTTGTTTAATATTAAATAGAGATTTAAAATCTAACAATTTTCTGCAGATCGACCCATACTCGCCACGTACTAACATTTGTATGCCTGCGCTTGCGGTAATTTTTATTATAAATTCGGTTGACGGATTTCTAATCGGTAGAATTCCCGTCGACGAACAACATTCCATTTTCCAAATCATTTCCATGTCTTCACTTCGAACACGTAAATTGGTTCGAAGTGGTTTCCGTGTAAGAATGACTTAAATCCGACCCCGGTTCCTTCGAACCAATCATCGATAAAAAGATGTTGAGTGAATAGGGAATTGTTCTTTGATTGACTAATTTCTTTTTATCAAAAATACCTTCAAGAGATATATATCTTTTAAAACATTCCTTTTCAGTATATAAGGAATCATTAAACCTCTCTTATCAAATTCTTTGATTACTTAAAACCATTTTAAATCTTGGATTAATTCTAAATCATTTCATTTTTCACTTAGGAAAATATTTTCAAATCATTTCATTTAAATCTTGACAAATATTTCTTAATTTAAAACTCAAAATTTTGATTGAGTTAAAACCATGTTATATAGGATGTTAATCCAAAACCAGTAAATATTAAGTGAGCAGAATCTATAGATATCATCTAATTCTACTCAATATCAATTCTCATATTCAACATGTACCATGGCGGAATAACGACGAAATCACCTTTTAAATTCCACAAACAGTACGTGTAACGACCTGCCTTTTTGGACGATTTAAATCGACGATAAACCACACACGTCATACTCAAACCATTCAAAGGGCAGATTGTTATGGGGTAAATAAGAAAAAGCAGAGAAAGAAAGAAATAAACACAGAATCTCACAGTGGAATGACAAATAATAATCAAATAAACAGTTCATGAAACTGTTTTACAAATAACATTTGATTACACTTTTTCAATACATAATCAGAGTACATACAGCAGTAATAAATAACAAATGCAGCGGAATAGCATGATGCAGTGGTATAAATATAATAAATAGTAATAGTACAAATCTTCATCTTCGTCCTCCAGAAAAGCAGTCTTCGATACACTGAAAAGCTCAAACTGACCCGAACGAATTGAAAAGACAAAACACTCGAGTCAGAACTAAAAGATCTTATGTAAGTTAAATCAACATTAAATAAATATGAGTGTAACAGCGTCAGAGATGTTTACGGGTTTTGACATCTCTTATCTAGTGTCTAACGTGAGTGCAATAACTTAAGAGATGTTCGGGATCTCCATCTCCTAAGGATCCGTTAAACTATCTACATACATAGTACAATACACTATTATAATAGTGTCTATAGTAAAGTAAAGTATTAAAATAGCGTTAAGGCGTTACCTATTATCCCTCCTTTTGGCAAGGCCGTGACACCAAGAAATTGACTGAGAACCAAAGACAGTCCGTCCCGAAGATCGGTTATACGTAGGTTCTCTATGGATACTGGTAAATCTGGTCCGATTCGGATCGAGCTACAATTAATGTGGCACGACAAACAAAGCAATGAAAGCCAACGTTCCAAATTTCAAGTAATTCTGAGTTCGTATGCTCAAGATATGATCGATGCAACTCAAATGATCACGTTGTTCGTATCCATCAAGCAACCAGGAGGAAACCTCATTCGCATCGATCTGTTCGAATCCATCGGGCGCACCTAGCTTCGTATCGATCAAGGGAGCACAAGTTCGTATCCATAGAAAGTGGTGTTCTTCGCATCCATCATCTCCAGCTTGTTCGCATCAATCAACGAACGTCCACTTCGTATCCGTCATAACCATACAGAGCCACTACTTCATATCGATCGGCCAGTGATCGATACGAACAGAGCAGTTACAATCGATACGAACAGAGCAGTTACAATCGATACGAACAGAGCAGTTATGATCGATACAAACATAGCAGTTACGATCGATACAAACAGGGCCAAACTGGGTCGATACGAACGAGGCGCATCCATAGGGAAGACTCGATCGATTCGGCATGAATGTGGATCGATCCTGAAAGCAAGCGCCACGTCGATTGGCATCATGTGCAGAATCACCGATGCGAAACCATCGATACGAATGATATCGATTCGAAGTCAGCATCCTTTGATAAATTCAAATTTGCATCGATCATAACTCACAATCTACAAGTCCAAATGTTGCCAAATTTTCACAGGAGCTTGCGTACATCCTCAAGAATGTTCACGGTCGATCTTGACTCAATTAGACAAAATATTGAGCGATACAAAATTCGTTCATATTGATCATGGATCGAGTGCAAACGGCATGGGATCGATCTTGTGGGCCCATCCACGTGAGAAAAAAGGTCATCCGAGATCCGAGCTAGATATTTGCAGCCTACGCCTATAAATAGCAGCCATGAACCTACATAAAAGGGACTTTTGGCTCTTCTACGTCCATACTCTACCGAAATCATTGTTGTATTCAAGTTTTACTGTTGTAATTCGTTGTAACTAGCAAGCAAAAGTTAATAAAAGTCAACCATTTCATAGTGGACTAGGCCATAAGCCGAACCACTCTAAATCCGTGTGTTTCTGTGCGTTTTTCCTGTTTATTTTTAGTGTGTTTGTTAGATCTGCCTCCTTTTTCATTTATATTCTTCATTTTATCTCTTCAAACACATTCGAATGGTGTTGTGCCCAATTTTGGTACAAACACTTTGGTGCTTTCATTGAGAGAACCCAGTTTTTCTCCTGCTCGTTGGATCTTCTATCGATATCGGATTGCATAAATCTAAGAAGAAGATCCAGATTTCCAGTTTAAAGTTCTTCCATCCTATTCAGATTTGTATCAAGTCTAGAAAAGAGCTTCGCTACCCATCACAGTTAACACCAGGACTACCTCAACTGTCGCAGATCCAGAAGGATGGGACAGACAAAACCCCGTACAACTACCTCCCGCCGATCAGAATGCTGCCGGACCATCAGATCTGCAAGGCCCTGTCACCAGGGAAGAATTTCAATTGCTAATGCAAGAGCTTACTCAAAGCCATCAACAGCTCACTCAGCAACTGCACGCCAACGTAGAATTAACCAATCAACTGAATCGTCAAAGACGAAGAAGATCCAGGAGGGATCAGGCTTCCTATTCATCCACTGAGAGTTTAGCCTCTTCTAACTACCATCATACATCCACGCACCCACGACTGGACAGAAGTTACACACATGCCACTGGGCATCAGCACACATTGAATCTAGGGCAACCGAGAGTTGGCCCGTCAACTAGTCATCAGACTGGACCCTCCTCCCGAGGAGGTGCTACCCCATATCATATTATTGACAACCGCACTACCACCGCTGCTACTAAATTGGGAGTTGACGCTTGGAATCGAATGGATCTGACCCACCGCCAATGCAACCTTACTCCTGAGTCTTATATCCCAGAAGACCTAGAACCAAGGAGGCAAGACATGGACCGTCAATAGCGACCGGCCCCTCCTCGCATTGTGGAACCTGACCACGCCTTTGCCCAACATGCACAAAATGTCCAGATGCTGGACATCCCGATGATGATCCGTGAAAGTCAGGGACTTACTAATGATGACTGGGGAATCTTTCGGAGTCATACCCCTTTTACTGATAAAATACTCTACACTGAACCACATCGGCAATTCAGAATGCCGACTTTACCCATTTACGAAGGGATCTCTGATCCTAATCAACATATCTTGATGTACGAATGGTTAATGAATGTTGCACGAGCCGATGATGCGGTTAAATGCCAAAGCTTCCTGATTTCCTTAGGGGGCATAGCAACTATGTGGTTTACCCGTTTACCGCCTCGATCTATCTCTTGTTTTGACCAGTTGGCAACAAAGTTTATTGAGCAGTTTTGCATGCATGTCACAAGGCCAAAAGATGTTAATACTTTGTCTAGTGTCACTCAAGCTCCTGGAGAGACACTCAGACGTTATCTGAAGATATTTCATGCTGCATGCGCTGAAATTAGTAACCCCAATGATAATTCGATTCTGATGGCACTGACTAAGGGGATCGACCCCGACTCCGAGTTCGGCAACTGGTTGGCCGAAATCCCCCTGCATCATTGGACCGTTTCTATTCCAAGGCAGCCCAATTCTTGAGAAGGGAGGATGTGAAATAGTCTAGGAAAAAGAATGACACAGGGCCCAATGTAGAAGGGATCCAGAGCAATGTTGCTGTTAAACAAACCATAGAGAGCTCTGGAAAAGTACAATTGAATATACAAAATAAACAGAATCAACAGAAAGGCAATGGAAACCGAAATAGGAAACAAGATCAGAATCGTGGGCCGCGACGTAGGGCTCCCATGTTTGACAGTTATACCCCTTTGAATACGTTGCTGGAGAATGTGTATCTACAAACCTGCAATACTTTTCGGTAAAAGAAACCTGCTCCGAAACAATCGGAAAAACAGATCCTGACAGGGAAGTTTTGTAGATTCCACGAGAGCTATGGACATAACACAAATGAATGTCGTCATTTGCAGGATATCATTGAAAAGTTGATATGTGAGAGAAAGTTGGAGCAGTTTGTGCGGGCGCCGCAGTCCGGAGGTGCGGGCCTATCGAATCAGAACCATATGCCAAATCAGACAAGACAGGAGGAACCCGCTCGTACAGGCGGGAGGTTGGTGATAAATACTGTTAGTGGTGGTCCACATACAGCAAACCGAAGCTGGAGGGAAATGGAGTCGTATGCCAGCTCTATTAGGCATGCGAGCTTCGAGTGTTGTAGTAGTTTGGAAGATGGCGCTCTGGCCAAGCAACAGAAAACGAAGACTAACGACATCGTGTTTCGAGACCGAGATGCCGATTGAGTCGAAGCCCTAACCATTGATCCACTTGTCATTTCGGCCCAAATAAGTCCTGCTTGGATGAAGAGGATCCTGGTGGACAGTGGAAGTTCAGTCAATATATTGTTTAAACGAGCTTATGACCAGATGAAAATGGAAGCAAAGGATCTGAGGCCTTGTCAATACCGTATCCACGGATTCAATGGAAGCATGACAATACCCACTGGGATGGTGTAGCTACCAGTGGAATTGGGAATTGTAGAACACCGGAGACTTCGGATACTACAGTTTGTTGTGTTGGATATAGGTTCACCATACAAAGCCTTCTTGGGCCGACCAGCCCTAGCCGAGTTCAGGGCTGCCATCTCCCCTTGGTGTTTGACTTTAAAATTCTCTACCTACAATGGAGTCGGAGTTGTTCAGGGAGACCAGGCTGCTGGACAAGCCTGTTATGTTGCGGAGCTACGGGAGGCACAATGAAAAGAAAAGGGAAAGGGTGTAGAGGAATCTCTCTGCGTCCGCTTTGTTGAGAATTGAAAATTGACACCTGGGCCCAGGCTCGGGCACCCCAACCAATTCCCAAGGGATCTAGATCCGAGAGATACTGAAGATGAAGACGAAAGTAAAGATGGTCAAGCTTCCCCGGCCGAACTGACGATCGATGTTGCGATCGATGATAATGACGATTCTAGAATGATAAAGATTGGATCCCAGCTAAGCCAATAGATGCAAGAGGAATTGGTTGAATTTCTCCGGGCAAACCTCGACGTGTTTTCCTGGACGCACTCTGACATGTGTGGGATCTCGCCGGACATCGCGATCCATGATTGAATATTGACCCGCGGCATGTCCCGGTCAAGCAAAAAAGACGTGGTATGGATCCAGAGAGATCTGCCGCCCTTAAAGAAGAGGTAGAAAAGCTCAAATTGAATGGGTTTATCCAAGATGCATTATATCCGGAATGGGTGTCAAATCCTGTACTTGTCCGAAGCCAAATCGGAAATGGAGAACATGTGTTGACTACTCAGATCTGAACAAAGCTTGCCCTAAAGATAGTTTTCCACTTCCTCGAATCGATCAGCTCGTAGACTCAACTGCTGGACATGAGCTCCTATCCTTCATGGATTTGTATTCCAGGTACAGTCAAATACCCATGCACTTGCCCGACTAGGAGCATACCAGCTTCGTAACCAATATGGGGGCTCTACTACTGCAAAGTTATGCCTTTTGGACTCAAGAATGCTGAGGCAACTTACCAACGGTTAGTTAATCGAATGTTCACTAACCAGATCGTAAAAACCATGGAGGTGTAGGTCGATGACATGCTCGTGAAGTCGTGATTCTCCACTGATCATATCAAAGACCTAGGGTCAATGTTTAATATCCTCTGAGAATATAGAAATGAAGCTCAACCCGTTGAAATGTCACTTTGGGGTCGCATCCGAAAAATTCCTTGGGTTTATCGTCAATGCTAGAGGGATTGAAGCTAATCCTGAAAAGAATTGGGCGATCAAAAATATGGAAACTCCGAGAACTATAAAACAAGTTCAAAGCCTCAATGGGAAAGTAGCAGCACTGAGCAGGTTCATCTCAAAATCCACTGACAAATGCATTCCCTTCTTCGACCTGATTAGAAAAGGGAAACAAAACTTCGAATGGACTACGAAATGTGAGGGCGCATTCCGAGCACTAGTTCAACATCTTTCTACACTACCCATTCTATCAAAGCCTATTGATCACGAAAGGTTGTACATTTACTTGGCAATGTCAAAGAACGCTATCAGTGCTGCCCTAATCCGAGAGGAAGATCGGATACAACGGTCAGTATATTACATTAGCAAACGACTGACCGGGGCAGAAAGAAATTATCCGAAGCTGGAAAAGTTGGAGCCAAGTAATTCCGGGGAACGTAGTGAAGTGAGAGGAGAACCTAGTAGCCAACCTAATTCACATTCACAGAAGAAATCTCCTCCGTAATCCAACTCCTTCTTTAGGCCCTAGGCATACTGAAACCAGCTCCAACTAGTTAATCCAACTCCTTCTTCCGAAGTTGCTACTAATTAGCTACTTGTTATTGCCTCAAGGAAGCTCCGTCCATATTTTCAAAGGAAGGATCCACAGGGAAGACTCGATCGATTCAGCATGAAATGTGGATCGATCCTAAAAGCAAGCGCCACGTCGACTGGTATCACGTGCAGAATCACCGATGTGAAACCATCGATCCGCAAGGGGGCTGGGCTAGGTCCCGCCAATCTGCCTCCAAAGCCACTGCCTCGCGTAGCTGCCTCCAACTCAGCGTTGATTTCGGCTATAATCTCCTCTTCGTGAAGTGTTTGTGCATCGTTGGGGAATCCCGCAGTTGGGGCCGAAGAACTTGTCATTGGTGCGCTTTCACCCTTAATGAACGGCAAATCGGCAAAGGAGTCACTGTGATGACCGAGAAGTTTCTCCATCATCTGCTCATCAAAAGTAAGTGTGCTTCCCTGTGCTTTGTCAATTGGTGTCGTGGTCATTGTGGTGGTCGCTTCTGTTATAATGGCCTCATGCGCATGATGTGATTCTTGAGTTGCAGGAGGCATGATCGATGTGGCTCTGATCACTGGATGAAAACAAAGGAAGGACTGTTAGTAATTGTTTCAGGTGACGCTTCCGATTTCGGATAAGCATAAAAAATGAATAAAGTACCTTCCTCGGTTTGGCTTGCGGGTGGCGGAACGACTTCAGAGACTTGCTCGCGAGCTGGTGATAACTGCGGTTGATCCTGGTTATAAGCAGGAACGGGCTGAGGATCAACCGTAGGTGTGGATTCAGGCTGAGTTGGCGCAAGAGTTTCAGAACTTATATCATAATGCTCGACACCAAAGCCTTCTCCAACCTTTGAGTGTTGAGCGCCAAGTTTCTCCTTTTCGTATGAGATCGTCGTATCGTGGAGAACTTTCCGTTCATCTTCGTTCAACACCTGGTTCTCGAGCTCGAACTCATCAACCGATTCCGCTTGTTGTTTAGTTTTTTCATCCTGCACCAACCGACCCCAAGCATTATACAGGTGTGTCGAATAATTGTCGAGCCAGGTTAGATCCCTATACTTCAGCACTCTGGCATTGTAAGTGATGAGAAATTCTTCAATATCTGCCTCTAACCTGGCTTCAGCCATTTTAACTTCATCCTCAACCTTAGCCTCAACCTCCCGGATTTTAAGTGATGTTGCATCCCGTTCACCCCGAAGCACCACAGCCTGTTCACACGCCCCCTGGGCTGCTTTATTTGCATCATCCTTCTCCTTGATGATTTCATAAAGTTTGGCTTTAAGCTTATTAAGTTCTTTCAGAGCAGCATCCCTTTCGGCTATAACGGTGGTGTTTCGGTGGCCCATCTCCTCCACCAAAATGAAATGCGTTTGCCGCATTCTTTCCATAGATTGAGTTGCCTCATCGAATTTTTGGGTGGCCTCTATTTTAGATTTCCGAGAGGATTCAACTTCATTGAGCACTTGGATAATACGGTCTTTTTAGGGGAGGTCGGTTTCTAACTTCTCAATTATTTTCGCTCGCTCAAAAGCCACCGCCGACGCTTTATCCGCGGCTTTCATACACTCCTTGTATTGGGTATAAATATCATGGATATAGTCGTGCATCATTTGTTCAGCCTCAGATGGGATTTTCTTTAAGTGAGGAGGGAAGATAAAGCCGTCGAAGCAAATGTTCGGAAAATCTTTTCTCAACCGGGCAATTTTAATCGCTCCTTCCCCAGTAGGCTCAGTAATGGCTTGTTCGGTGACAAGGGGAGTTTCAGCCTTGGTTCTACGACGTTGCGGATCGGGCCTGGGAGCTTGAAAAGCTGGTTTTTGACGTGGAGGCTCTACTGGTTGTTTTCTGTGACCTGAGGGTTGTGTGGGAGCTCGAGGAGGTGGAGAATGTGATCGGGAGCGATATCTGTATTCTCTATCCCTCTCCCTCTCATAACGTTCTTGGCTAAAATAACCGTGATCGCGGTTTCTATCATCCTCCCTCTGGCGGGACTCATAATATGAACTTGATGATTGGCGCACTGAACAGAGACTTCCAAGCATAGAATCTTGCCTACTCATCGTATCTGTAAAGTAAAAGAAAAACAGAGTTAGTAATCTCCCGAAGCAGACAACTTAAGACTGGAAACCGTGTAGTGTCGTGAAGTGTATATGTGTTTGCAACCCTCGACCAACCGGTAATGTTGGCTGCACTTGTGGGAAGAGACTCGCTTAAATCTAGAGCACTTTGAAAAGTGACACATAGTCCGGAATCGGAATATCAGCAAGTCCTTCAAAAGGATTCTCTACTTGCGAGGGAGGAGCCTCCGAAATTATAACACCGGAGGCTGGCAGGGACACAACTACGGATTTCTATCTCGAGGATATGTGACGCTTGTGTGATACTGCCTTGCCTTTTCTCCTTCCCTCTGAACCCTGAAACTGTCAGAAGGCCCGGCTACGGGTTCATCGTTCATGGGCATATTTTCATCATCGCCCTCCTCAACTATCACAACCCTGGGCGCTTTACGCTTCACCTACCTCGTCGGGGCTGCCTTGAGCGCTCCTTCAAGTCTTATGGTTTGGTTTTGTTCGATTAGCCCAACGATCCTCAAGTTTCTGTCTGTTAGCACCGAGTCCAAATCTCTCATTTCGCTCGGCACTTCCTGAAGAATCCGCACTATTTCTTTGAAGTGAGCACCTTCAGGTCGCGGAATTGTGGCTGTAAAGGAAAGAAGATATTAGTTTCAACGTCAAATTATGACCATCCCGTTAACCACTGGAAAAATTGCAGCACTTACGTCTGGCTAACCATCGACTAGCAAACCGTGGAGGGCATCGGACGTAGAATCACTCCGTTTTAATGTAATTGAGCCTGGTCTATGATCCCGTCACCACTTGGCAGTTCCTGACTTCCTCTAGGAATGTGAACGAAGGACTGTCTCCCTGACTCTTAACATTAAACAGATATCTGATGTCTTCCGGGTCGGGGGGTGAAAGTGATGTTCCATAAACACGATGAACAAACTGTTCAGCAGTGTGTATCCATTCGGATGTAATCATAAAGGGGCGATTCCAAAGAAAGCTAGCACCTTTCGAATGTATTGGTTGAAGGGAGGGAGAGTACCCGCTGTGCACGAATGTCTGTTAAAGGCAGTAAACCCTTTCAGGGGAGCATGTGGCCTATCATTCGGTCCTGGTAATAAGACGTCATCTAATGACAAACCATGTCTTAGGCATGTCCGACCCAACATATCTTCGGAAAAGTTGGACGGCATAGAATCTTACGGATTCCCGATAAACCTGGCCCCCAGCAGCTCATCCAGAGATGGAATTATAACTTCGGTCGCGATGACCGGTGTCTCTATTAATTAGGGAGGTGAACTTTGAAGTTCCTGCTGCCATGAACTTGTGGATTCCATAACTAATCAACTTATCAAAAACCATAATTAGATTATAATAATCATGTATGTTCCCGAATGTGAAGTGCATAAACGTGTTGTGCAGTGCAGTGCTACATAGTACTTAAAAGATTCTACAGAGTTTGAGAAACGTTCAAATGATGAGACTTCAAAATTCAATCGGAGTAACTGTCATTGCTGACCGCCACAACCATGCCATCTAGACTTTGGAAACCGATCCAAGTTAAAGTTCGTTAAATTCTATCAAAGTTACAGTTCCATCGACGAGCTCCGAAAGATGGTCAAATATGCAGTGAAAAGGTTAAGTCCAATTATGCAGGGCTAAAGCTCGTCGGAGTCAAATGTTCGAGTGTGCAAAGATTTTGTATTCATCAAAATTTCAAACTTGGATCGTTCCGTAAGAAGCCCACTTCGTATCAATCATGGAAATTAAGATTTCGTATCGATCACAAGAGGATCAGTTCGTATCGATCCAAAATCCTCAGATTCGTATCGATCATAGGCCACATCTATGTATTGATCGTCGGATCTAGAACTTCGTATTGATCACAATATCAAGGCTTTGTATCGATCGTTTCAGGTTGATATGAACTCCTACCATTTCCAATCGATACGAAGTTGCCCATCTATTGTTTCTGGATCGATATGAGCCTCCAGGTCTCAGATCGATATGAACAATGCATCCTCCATCGATACGAGATTTAAGGCAAAGCTTCTTCCAACGACTATTTTGTATCCATCAGCGTTTTCTCTTCCTCTGGCAGCCTAAGCGCCGTTACTCTCTCCTCGACCTTGCTTCGACCCAACTCCGACATCAACATCATCAGAATCGGCCACGACTTTAAACAAATTAGCATTCGAACTCGAGTCTCCTCGTTTTTGATGTGAATTAATCAGTTAATTACCTAATTCGAGCGGCTAATTCAAGGGATTAAGGTGTTTAATGGTTCGAAGGCCGAGGCAGTTTCTTTTTCCCGAGTTTACGATCGATACGAAAACAGTGTATTGAGATGGAAGCAAGTGAGAATTTGGCTAAGTCCAAAATGAATTTATATGGGTACAAAATCAAAAGAAAAGACGATTCGCATCGCGGTCATGTTGACCGGTAGGAACAGTCTCCCTCCCGATCGATGCGAAGAAGCCTTCTACGCATCCAATCATCATCGATCTAAAGCGACAGCTGTTTGAATCCATCGGCTTTCATCGATACGAATGCCACTACCAAGTCACATTTGGATTATTCGACTCCATCGATATGAAGTGACAATTTCATGTTCATTCCATCGATGCGAAGAAATTACGAAGGACCAACTATTTCGCATCGATAACCATCGATACAAAATGCCTATCCCAACTTATCGAGTCGATCCAAGAGAGGATTGATGCGAAGGGATACTCTAAAACGACCATCAAGCATCGTTAAAACTCGAATTTCACATCAATCCAGGAGAGGATCGATACGGAATTCGATAAGGAAGAACTGACAATGACTCGTGAATGTACGAACGTTAACGAGAGTCAGGTTAACATACATGCATATATGTCAGACTAATATTCAATTTTCAAAATTCCCAGAAGTTGAATGCTCACCTGGTGACAATTACAACGTTGAACAATGATTTTCTATCATTCAAAACTCGGTTAAAACAGTGCACAATACAACAATTGGCAGTCAACAATTCATATTACTGAAGATCGGTCAAAGGTTGTATCTTTCGACGAAAAGACAACAACCGTTCAACAAGTCGGATAGAAATGTTCAGAATGAAGATTGCAACTTTTCAAAGCACGTCATATTCTCACAAGACGTACTTTGGGGGGCAAATGTTATCCCGTCTTTTGGCAAGGCCGTGACACCAAGAAATTGACTGAGAACCAAAGACAGTCTGTCCCAAAGATCGGTTGTACGCAGGTTCGCTATGGATACTGGTAAATCTGGTTCGAGTCCGGATCGAGCTTCAATTGATGTGGTATGACAAACAAAGCAATGAGAGCCAACGTTTCAAATTTCAAGTCATTCCGAGTTCGTATGCTCAAGATATGATCGATGCAACTCAAATGATCACGTTGTTTGTATCCAACAAGCAACCAGGAGGAAACCTCATTCGAATCGATCTGTTCGAATCCATCGGGTGCACCTAGCTTCGTACCGATCATTGGAGCACAAGTTCATATCAATAGAAAGCGGTGTTCTTCGCATTCATCATCTCCAGCTTGTTCGCATCGATCAACCAACGTCCACTTCATATCCATCATAACCATACAGAGCCGCTACTTCGTATCGATCGGCCAGCGATCGATACGAACAGAGCACTTACAATTAATACAAACAGAGTAGTTACAATAGATATGAACGGAGCAGTTACGATCGATACGAACAAAGCAGTTACGTTCGATACGAATAGAGCCAAATTGGGTCGATACGAACGAGGCGCATCCATAGGGAAGACTCGATCGATTCGGCATGAAATGTGGATCGACCCTGAAAGCAAGTGCCACATCGACTGGCATCACGTGCAGAATCACCGATGTGAAACCATCGATACGAACGATATCGATTCAAAGTCAGCAGCCTTTGATAAATTCAAATTTGCATCGATCATAACTTACAATCTACAACTCTAAATGCTACCAAATTTTAACAGGAGCTTGCGTACATCCTCAAGAATGTTCATGATCAATCTCGACTCAATTGGACAAAATATTGATCGATATGAAATTCGTTCGTATCGATCACGGATCGAGTGCAAATGGCATAGGATCGATCGTGTGGGCCCACCCACGTGAGAGAAAAGGTCATCCGAGATCCGAGCGAGATATTTGCAGCCTACGTCTATAAATAACAGCCCTGGACCTATAAAAAAGGAACTTTTGGTTCTTCTACATCCATACTCTGCCGAAATCACTGTTGTATTCAAGTTTTACTGTTGTAATTCGTTGTAACCAGTAAGCAAAAGTTAACAAAAGTCAACCATTTCATAGTGGACGTAGGCCATACGCCGAACCACTCTAAATCCTTGTGTTTCTTTGCGTTTTTCCTGTTTATTTTTAGTCTGTTTGTTAGATCTGCCTCCTTTTTCATTTATATTCTTCATTTTATCTCTTCAAATACATCCGAAGGGTGTTGTGCCCAATTTTGGTACAAACATTACCCATATCCCACTTAACACATTTTATATATTCCCATAGTCTATATAGTACCGTAAGCTCCTCCGTAAATTGGATATTTACCCAGAGGGCACTCCATAGGTATGGTACAAAACAAACTCATAGAAGGCGCGATAGGCCATGTGAACACGGCACGCGAGGCAATGCTAGGGTAGGACTCTAACGTTTTGCAGAACCGGGCTAGTGGTAACGCATAGCAGCTACTACCGCCCACCTCGGAACACACTCCCATAATCAAAACGAGGGTGGCCACCAAATCAATCACAAAGTTATAATATGGTATCGAAAAAGCATGTCTGATCGGAGGAATGACCTCACTTGGCCCAGGTATAGCTCTTATTTTAGTCACATCTAAGCTGACTCACGGGAGTCAGGGCTATGTAAATACCTCATACAGAATCGTTCGCCAAACCATCCTACTTCATTTCTGGAATCTCCACCACGTACACAGTTGTTAAAGTGGCTTCGGTATTGGCAGAGAGTATGACAATATCTAATCCCGGTCTCTTTAGCAACCAAACGCTTATTTCACACATGATGGTTCTTTTACATTTCAAAAGTCGATTCATAATTTATATCAAAATATCATATTCGATTCAACCCATATTACCTTTGAAATTATGTTCGCTTTCGAAATCAGATTGACCAAATAGGTCAAACCCTCATTTCAAAATCATCATATTTACTTAAATGCCTCATTTAAGTTTCAACTTTGGTTATAATATCATTTAACCATATTCGCTTGATGTACATCATCCTATTTACACAGTTTGAATTTTTTTATAGGTTAAAATATAAAAATAGTTTAAAAATAGATTAAAAGGGCTGGATTGGATTTAAGATTATTTTGAAATAAATCTAAAATAGATTAAAATACTTTAAATAAATTTAGAATAGATTAAAAAGGATTAAAATAATTAAAATAGATTTAAAATAGGTTAAAATAGATTAAAATACTTTAAATAGATTTAAAATGGTTTAATATAGATTAAAAGGGTTGGAATGGATTTAAGATAGTTTTAAAATAGATTAAAAATAGATTAAAATAGATTAAAATACTTTAAATAGATTTAGAATAGATTAAAATGGTTTAAAATACTTTAAATAGATTTAAAATAGGTAAAAATAGATTAAAATACTTTAAATATATTTAAAATGGTTTAAAATAGATTAAAAGGGTTGGAATGGATTTAAGATAGTTTTAAAACAGATTTAAAATAGATTAAAATGGTTTAAAATAATTAAAATAGATTAATTTAGTTTAAAAGTTGAATACTTAATAATTATAATTTAAAAGAAACCTTTACAGTTTATATTAAGATAATAAATTTGAGATTAACATCAAATCTAACCATTTCTTCCATTTCAACAAACCTGGACCATATCCAGATTTCAAATCAAAACCCAATTTCGATGAATGTCGTTTATACTTCAAATTCAACTTTAAAACTTCAATTTAAACCCTTTAAATAATTACTTAAAACTATTCAATTTATATCAGTCAAATTCTATTTCAAAATATCGTTTAGCTGGATTCAAAGATTAAAGATTTAAAATCATTTAATTTAACCAATCCGTTGTCCGTATATAATTTTCTACCCTATGGTCAAGTGATACGGATATTTATCATTTCAATCCGCAAATATTTTAAATTTTATGGGTATATATTACCTCAACCCAAAATCCCAAAATTTATTTCAATGAAAATCAATTGGATTTATCATTTCAACCCATAACGATTTTCCTTTTTCTATATGATCGTTCGGGTATGTATCATTTCAACCCATAAGGAACTTGCAGTGTTATAACAGTATAAAATATAACATCAAGTCATCCAATATCAACAATCAAACATCCATCACAATCATCATCCAAATCAACCAATAAACATTAATAGATAACTGATTATCATTAAGAGGTATTAAATTTGACAATTAAATTCAATATTCAATTAAACGATGATTAAATGCAATAAAAGTCAAATTTAACTAAAATGACAATTTAAATATACCAAACATCAACCAATCAATATCTAATCACATCATAAATTTAATTTAACTAACATAAGAAAATTTAACAGTTGTGAGGGGTTAAAACACTCACCTTTGATTTCAAATCAATTTGAAATCCAAATAAGGCCCAATAATCAACAGTCTAAGAATTCAACCAAACTAGTCCCATATTGTCCATAATTTCGATACGATCGCAGCGGAGAAGACCGCGTCCAAATCCGAGTTCGTATGCAAAAGATATAAGCGTTAGAAGTTATACGATATATAATATAAAATAAATAAAAATAATTATATACAAGCCACGTCACCTTTCTTTGTTTGCACACGCTAAACCCTAATACAGTCATGATCGACTATCATGTTCAGTCGTCGCTCCCGTTTGCTCGACGCTGACCAACTCGATCGCCTTCGTCCCGATCAAAGGCCGCCACTGCCCTTTGGAGCTACGGCTGCCCCAACACCCTGAACGCCTCCATGTATGGTCACATCAAGTGACCACGCCGCCGCCTGGCTTCAACGCCCAGATCCGGCGATTCTCGACCAAATTACGATCAACGAACAACATCCCCATGACCTGCTCGACGCCCTCTTCCCAACGCCGCCTCCCGATCGACAAACGGTCGACGATCCACCGTTGGATCGTAAACCCTAGAAATGGACTGCCGTGGTTCATCCTCGATTTCTGATCAAACGATGCATCCAATTGAAAAATAAATCAGTATAGTGGATTGCGCTCGTCGAGAGCTTTCCAATGATATATAATTTGCTATAGTTTGGAGAGTTTGAATTTTTAAATTGGTTTTGAAATTGAATTTAGGGTTTTGAGATTGAATTTGTTTTCGCCATTGAAAAGAAGGAGATAGATAGAAGTTGATGTATGTACAGAATGAGAAAATGAGTGCTAGGGTTTGGCGATATCCATTTATATTAACACAGCCCGATAAGAAAATAAACGCATATTGGATTGGTACGAACGACAAATAGCAACCCAAAAAGTTTGTTTCGCTTCCGAAACGAAAGTGGGTCATCCCATATATCAAAATATATGTTTTCAATATTTCTAAATCCGATTGGAACAGGTTTTAAGTCTTAATTCCATCGTATAAAGAAGTTATCTTTAAAATCAGCTTATTTCAAATCGATTTCAATTAAATTGATTTCTAGGCGTTTCGAGTCCGTATGATCAAACGACAAGTCCGATCGCTACGAAACTTAAAATCCTACAATAATTCACCATTACGGATCAGATGAAACTAGTTTCGTCCAAATCTGAGACAGTGGCCAAAATGACTATTTTCACGTTAATTAAAAATAAATTAAATAAATTTTTAATTCAACTTTTATAAACTAACAATTTTCACCATTTTTGATTACTTAGACATTTACAATCATTTAAAACAAATTTACATATCAATTCAGTGTTAATTATTACACTAGTTACAGTGTTCAATTTCAACTGAAATTAAATCCAATTAATTATAATTTAATTCCAATAAATTGATTTAATTTGATTTCAATCTTTTTATTCAATCAATTATTACTCTATAGACATAGTTAACATTTGTTTATATCTTATTGCACTAATATTACACTAATATTCTACAATTATCATCTTTTACCATATTAGTTGCAATATTTCAATTACATTGAATTTTTTTCAATTTTATTATAATTTAAAATCCCAATAAATTAATTTTTCTTTATTTCGCTCTTTTTATTAAATCAATTATTGCCTTGTGAATATAATTAACATTTCTATACATTTTATTACATCCACAATTTGCAGTTATCGTCTTAACTCATATTAACGTGATATTCAATTACAATTAATTGCAATTGATTTCAAATTTAATTCAACAAATTAAATAAATTGGTAACAAATGACAATCGTTAACTTTTCTTAATTTAATAACATGTGTAAGTTTGTTAACTATATACAAATGTCATAACTACTACCACAACACTACTTTTATCAATTACAGTTAATTACATACTATTTCATTAATTAATACAACATTTAAATTATCAATTACTCCTTTAATCCAATTATCAATTAATATACACATTATTACAATTAATTTTCAATCTATAACCAATCACAACTTTTTAATCATTTCAATTAAATGGGAATTACATTTAAAGTAGTTATCGATTACTTTAAATTAATACCATCACATTTCGTTCTAGTTAATATCTTATTATTAATTATTAAATTTTTATGTTTTCAAAACATCAAACTCCAAAACTTATTTAATTTAATAAATTTAATTATTGAAAATTACGGGTCGTTACACTCTCCCCTACTCAAAACTTTTCATCCTCGAAAAGGAAAATAAGGAATTAAGAAATTAATATATCATATTCAAAGTATTCAATTTATAAACAAATAAATTTACATAATTAAATAATTTAAATAAAATATATCAATTTAAAACAATTAAATCCTTTTATATTCAAGTTAATTAAAGTTTGGAAACATTTCTATTTTAAAAAAAATTCTAAGTCCAAAATTCATAGAAAATTTCGGCAGAGTCTCTTTTGTACGGAGAGGTCTGGGAGAAATAATAATATCAATAATAACAATATATATATATATATATCACATTTTCAAAATACTATATCCCAAACCATGGGAAAACAATATATATCGCTAGAAAACCATAATCCGAGAACATACCTATTTGTTGGGCAAACAACGCTTAATTTATGAAACCAAAAGCAGTGGCAATTGCTTCCATAACTTGTATTTCACTTATATAATCCAAAGAAGTTAATAATTAAGTAAAAGAGAATTGATTTAGTTGTTTCAACTAATAGCAACAAACAACACAACTTAACAACAAGCACTTATAACCAAAACCATAAAATCATCACATGAAAATTCAAGGAATAACCCATCCATCCATGATAACCAAAACAAATGGTTTGTTCGGGTTTAGAAACTTTAAATCATGTAGAATGATAAATAAACTACTGAGTATACCATACACTCAACAGTCTTAGATAAAACTTAATATATTATTTATACATCCTAAACAATTTAAAGTATCACCTCCCAATCATTCCATAAGTCAAACAAACAATGATTTCAAGTATTATTCGAGTTCATTCTTATTAATTTCATTTCACATCATTTACTGTTCATCAGTTTCATTCGTACAATGATTATTTTCTTAATTTAATTTCATTAGCTACAAAATTTATTTTCTTTCCATTCATTCATACAGTACTTATTTTCATTTATTTCCATTCATTACTTACAAAAATTCATTTCTCATTTATTCATACAATGCCAATTTCTTTTCGTTACTTTACATTCATTTCTTACATAAGTTATATCCATTTCAATTATTTGGATCATAAATGAATTCATTATTGAAGTATTGTATATATTTTATTTCGGTTTACTTCACATTTGTTATTTACTTTGATTTCCCTTTTTATATAAATATTCATTTGTGAAGCAACACTTACTTATAAAAAAATTCACCTTTCACTTTTATTTCTTTTTCCACATTCATTTCTATCATATATAATATTATTGAACATTTAATTTATTTTTGAATAATTTCACAGTTTCTAAAGTCAAAATCATTCAATAATATAGTATTCACTTTAACTACAGATGGCTTCAACATTAACTTAATTTTATAATTTTTCACTTACAGTATTCACCCTTCCTATAAATTTAATTAGTAACATTTCAAATTATTAACTTAAGTTTACAATAATTTATAACATCAGAATTCTTATTTATAGAAGTAATTCAAGTGAACACCCTTATTACTAAAGTTTTACTTGTATAATATTCTATTACTTATTCTTATTAACATTTCACTTATAATATTTTGGTAAGTTATAAATGTTATTTTAAGAATGCAATTAAATGTCACACAAATTCATCTTATTCATTTTTTAATTATCAAAGTTCAATAATTCATCTTCTAAATTTTCATTATTCTTAAATTTACAAGTTTCCAATTTCTCATAAATTTCATTAATCACTTACTTATATTTTTCTTCATTTTAGAAACTTCCGATTATTAAAGTAGTTAAGATTTTATTTTATTACAATAAATAAAAGTTACTAATTAGCGGAAAAACTTCGGGTTACCTTTCAAATCAATTTAAAATACTATACATATAATCATATCCTTCATATATATCCAAATCATATTAAGAAATTAAAATTCAGATTTGGTTATTAAGACAAATGTGTAGTAAAACTACTACAGCGGTCTTCCCGCTTTGAAACTCGAAAATGAACATCGATGATGCGTGCACTCATCACCGAAATTATTTTCCAGCGACAAAGAGGGGAGTAAATAACTTATTTCTTTAAAATCTTTTAAAACATTTCTTTCAAATCATATTGAAATATTTATATCAGAAACCAAATATTTTATTCCAAAATAATACTAATATTATATTCCAAAATCCTTTGAAAACAAATCCAAAACCCCGGAACTTAAGTTCCAAATTTCAATTTATATTCATTTTATTTATAATCTCATTTCACGACCAATTATTCATGAAATTTTCACTTCCTAACAAACAAATATATCACATCCAATTATATTGCTTTTAAAATTATTCCTTTATATAAAAAATATAGTACTGGTAAAATTATTTCATTTACCTATATTTCAAAACAATATTGTACTGGTCTTCCCTATTAAGTGTTTAGAAATCCCTATCGATTCCATAGTGTCCTATGTACCGTCCGGAATTTATAAATACTAAACAGAACAAATTAACACAATACAAAAACCTTTTATAACACTAACAAATACACTCTCTCATATATATACACTCAGCGACTCATTCTAGGGTATTACTACCCTATTACTACTGAGTCAGACCCCACAAAGCTAAGGTTATCGCTAAACCAAAGCTCTGATACCAAATGTAACGACTTGCCTTTTTAGTCTATTTAAATCGACGATAAACCACACACGTCAGACTCAAACCATTCAGAAGGCAGATTATTATGGGGTAAATAAGAAAAAGCATAGAAAGAAAGAAAAAAACGCAGAATCTCACAATGGAATGACAAAATATAATAATCAAATAAATAGTTCATGAAGCTGTTTTACAAATAACATTTGATTACACTTTTTCGATACAGAATCAGATTACATACAGTAGTAATAAATAACAAATGCAGGGGAATAGCATGATGCAGTGGTATGAATATAATAAATATTAATAGTTCAAATATTCATCTTCATCCTCTAGAAAAGCAGTTTTTGATACACTAAAAAGCTCAAACTGACCCGAGCGAATAGAAAAGACAAAACACTCGAGACAGAACTAAAATATCTTATGTAAGTTAAATTAACAGTAAATAAATATGAGTGTAACGGCGTCAGAAATGTTTATGGGTTTTGACATCTCCTATCCAGTGTCTAACGTGAGTGCAATAACATAAGAGATGTTCGGGATCTCCATCTCCTAAGGATCCGTTAAACTATCTACATACATAGTACAATACGCTATTATAATAGTGTCTACAGTAAAGTAAAGTATTAAAATAGTGTGAAGGTGTTACCCATATCCCCCTTAACACATTTTATATATTTCCCATAGTCTATACAGTACCGTAAGCTCTTTCGTAAACTGAAGGTTTACCTAAAAGGCACTCCATAGGTATGGTACAAAACAAACTCGTAGAAGGCGCGATAGGGCATGTGAACACAGAACGCGAGGCAATGCCAGGGTAGGACTCTAACGTTTTGCATAACCGGGCTGGTGGTAACGCATAGTAGCTACTACCGCCCACCTCGGAACACACTCCCATAATCAAAACGAGGGTGGCCACCAAATCAATCACAAAGTCATAATATGGTATCGAAGAAGCATGTCCGATCGGAGGAATGACCTCACTTGGTCTAGGTATAGCTCCTGTTTTAGTCACATCTAAGCTGACTCACGGGAGTCAGGGCTACATAAATACCTCATATAGAATCGTTTGCCAAACCATCCTTCTTCATTTCTGGAATCTCCACCACGTATATAGTTGTTAAAGTGGCTTCGGTATTGGCAAAGAGTATGACAATATCCGATCTCGGTCTCTTTAACAACCAAATGCTTATTTCATACCGGATGGTTCTTTTACATTTCAAAAGTCGATTCATAATTTATATGAAAATATCATATTCGATTCAACCCATATTACCTTTGAAATTATGTTCGCTTTTGAAATCATATTGACCAAATAGGTTAAACCCTCATTTCAAAATCATCATATTTACTTAAATGCATCATTTAAATTTCAACTTTAGTTATAATATCATTTAACCATATTCGCTTGATATACATCATCTTATTTACACAGTTTTTATAGGTTAAAATAGAAAAATAGTTTAATAGTTTAAAAATAGATTAACAGGGTTGGAATGGATTTAAGATAGTTTTAAAAAGATTTAAAATAGATTAAAATATATTAAAATACTTTAAATAGATTTTGAATAGATTAAAATGGATTAAAATACTTTAAATAGATTTAAAGTAGGTTAAAATAGATTAAAATACTTTAAATAGATTTTAAATGGTTTAAAATAGATTAAAAGGGTTGGAATGGATTTAAGATAGTTTTAAAATAGATTTAAAATAGATTAAAATAGAATAAAATACTTTAAATAGATTTGGAATAGATTAAATTGGATTAAAATACTTTAAATAGATTTAAAATATGTTAAAATAGATTAAAATGCTTTAAATAGATTTAAAATTGTTTAAAATAGATTAAAAAGGTTGGAATGGATTTAAGATAGTTTTAAAATAGATTTAAAATAGATTAAAATGGTTTAAAATAATTAAAATAGATTAATTTAGTTTAAAAGTTGAAAACTTAATAATTAGAATTTAAAAGAAACCTTTACAGTTTATATTAAGATAATAAATTTGAGATTAACATCAAATTTAACCATTTCTTCCATTTCAACAAACCTAGACCATATCCATATTTCAAATCAAAACCCAATTTCGATGAATGTCGTTTATACTTCAAATTCAACTTTAAAACTTCAATTTAAACCCTTTAAATACTTACTTAAAACTATTCAATTTATATCAGTCAAATTCTATTTCAAAATATCGTTTAGCTGGATTCAAAGATTAAAGATTTAAAATCATTTAATTTAACCAATCCGCTGTCCGTATATAATTTTCTACCCTATGGTCAAGTTATACAGATATTTACCATTTCAATTCGCAAACATTTTAAATTTTATGGGTATATATTATTTGAACCCACAATCCCAAAATTAATTTTAATGAAAATCGCTTGGGTTTATCATTTCAACCCCTAACGATTTTCCCTATTCTATATGATCGTTCGGGTATGTATCGTTTCAACCCATAGGGAACTTGCAGTGGTATAAAAGTATAAAATATAACATCCAGTCATCCAATATCAACAATCAAACATCCATCACAATCATCATCCAAATCAACCAATAAACATCAATAGATAACTGATTATCATTAACATGTATTAAATTTGATAATTAAATTCAATACTAAATTAAACGATGATTAAATGCAATAAAAGTCAAATTTAACTAGAATGACAATTTAAATATACCAAACATCAACCAATCAATTTCTAGTCACATCATAAATTTAATTTAACTAACATTAGAAAATTTAGTAGTTGTGAGTGAGTTAAAACACTCACCTTGATTTCAAATCAATTTGAAATCCAAAATAAGGCCCAAATATCAATAGTCTCAGAATTCGACCAAACTAATTCCATATTGTCCGGAATTTTGATACCATCGCAACAGAGAAGACCGCGCCCAAATCTGAGTCCGTATGCAAAAGTTATAAGCATTAGAAGTTATACGATATATAATTTAAAATAAATAAAAATAACAATATACAAGCCACGTCACTTTTCTTCGTTTGCACACGCTAAACCCTAGTACAATCATGATCGACTATCACGTTCAGCCGCTGCTCCCATTTGCTTGACGACGACCAACTCGATCGCCTTCGTCCCGATCAGAGGCCGCCACTGGCCTTTGGAGCTCCGGCCGCCCCAACACCCTGAACGCCTCCATGTCCGATCACATCAAGTGACCACACCGCCGCCTGCCTTCAACGCCCAGATCCGGCGATTCTCGACCAAATTACGACCAATGAACAACATCCCCGTGACCTGCTCGACGCACTCTTCCCAACGCCGCCTCCCGATCGACAAACGGTCGACGATCCACTGTTGGATCGTAAACCCTAGAAATGGATGGCCGAGGTTCATCCTCAATTCTGATCAAACGGTGCATATATTGAAAAATTAATCACTGTAGTGGATTGCGCTCGTCGAGAGCTTTCCAACGATATATAATTTGCTATAGTTTGGAGAGTTTGAATTTTGAAATTGGTTTTGAAATTTAATTTAGGGTTTTGAGATTGAATTTGTTTCTACCATTGAAAAGAAGGAGATAGATAGAAGTTGATGTACGTACAAAATAAGAAAATGACTGCTAGGGTTAGGCGAGATCTATTTATATTAACACAGCCCGATAAGAAAATAAACGCATATTGGATTGGTACGAACGACAAATAACAACCCAAAAAGTCCGTTTCGCTTCCGAAACGAAAGTGGGTCATCCCATATATCAAAATATATGTTTTCGATATTTCTAAACCCAATAGAACAGGTTTCAAGTCCTAATTCCATCGTATAAAGAAGTTAGCTTTAAAATCAGCTTATTTCAAATCAATTTCAATTAAATTGATTTCTAGGCGTTTCAAGTCCGTATGATCAAACGACAAGTCTGATCGCTACGAAACTCGAAATCCTACAATAATTCACCGTTACGGATCTGATGAAACTGGTTTCGTTGAAATCCAAGACGGTGGCCAAAATGACTATTTTCACCTTAATTAAATAAATAAATTAAATCACTTTTTAATTCAACTTTTATAAACTAACAATTTTCACCATTTTTGATTACTTAGACATTTACAATCATTTAAAACAAATTTACATATCAATTTTGTGTTAATTATTACACCAGTTACAGTGTTCAATTTCAACTGAAATTAAATCCAATTAATTATAATTTAATTCCAATAAATTGATTTAATTTGATTTCAATCTTTTTATTCAATCAATTATTACTCTATAGACATAGTTAACATTTTTTTATTTCTTATTACACTAATATTCGACAATTATCATCTTTTACCATATTAGTTGTAATATTTCAATTACATTGAATTTTTGTAAATTTTATTATAATTTAAAATCCCAATAAATTAATTTATCTTTTTTTCCCTCTTTTTATTAAAATAATTATTGCCTTGTGAATATAATTAACATTTCTATACATTTTATTACGTTAACAATTTGCAGTTATTGTCTTAACTTATATTAATGTGATATTTAATTACATTTAATTGCAATTGATTTCAAATTTAATTCAACAGATTAAATAAATTGGTAACAAATGACAATCATTACCTTTTCTTAGTTTAATAACATTTGTAAGTTTATTATCTACACACAAATGTCACAACAGTTTGTTATCTACACACAAATGTCACAACTACTACCACGACACTACTTTTATCAATTACAATTAATTACATACTATTTCATTAATTAATACAACATTTAAATTATCAATTACTCCTTTAATCCAATTGTCAATTAATACACACATTATTACAATTAATTTTCAATCTATAACCAATTATAATTTGTTATCATTTCAATTCAATGGGAATTACATTTAAAGTAGTTATCGATTACTTTAAATTAATACCATCACATTTCACTCTAGTTATTATCTTATTATTAAATATTAAATTTTTATGTTTTCACAACATCAAACTCCAAAAATTATTTAATTTAATAAATTTAATTATCGAAAATTACGGGCCGTTATAGTACGGGTTCGCTCTTCGGGCTTTAACACCAAGTTTAAGAAGATTATCTCCATAAAATTCAAGTTGTTTAAATTTAGAAAATCTAACCTTTTATACTTAACTTGTTTTCGACATTTTTACCTTATCTATCCCTCGCCCAGGAGAGGCCAGGTGAGCCAAGGCACAGGTTGCACTAGAACACCTCCTTAGTTTAAGCACCTCACCCAGATCTCATGGATTCCCAATTGCAAAGCCGCGATTTTTTCGAAAAATTGTTTTTACTCATATTTCAAAATCTACTTATCGAAATCTTGATTTTCTTTCTTTATTTGAAAACTATGGATATAATAGTTTAGAAAATTCATATCTCGAAGAATTCTAACCTATATTCCATTCTATATATTTGTCTGACTTTAACGGCGCGAAATCACGAACTACCGTTACGCGACGCGCCAATATTTAGACTTATTTTTCAATATTCATTTTAACTTTGCCATAACACTTTTGAATGTTTACAAAACATTTCTAAATCATATTAAACCATTTTAAAAAGGTTTAAACATTTCATATACACCATTTCAATCAATAAAGGATAGTGATTTCCTTTGTGCTTATCGACGTGTATTAACGTGATTTTCATATATATTCAACACCCATATTAAACAACCTTCATTAACAATCATATCCACATATATATATATATATATCATCCAGTAGTGTGTATATATATAGTTTAGGAATTTCTCACCTTCATTTTCCCTTCGAGCTAATTTAAAATTGGTTATAGATTCGCTATCATGAAATAAAATTCCATGAAATTGAACTCTTTGGCCTTGAATGAGCTTAGTCTTGGCTTCGGATGCTCATGGCCTTTGTTTTGCATGGTGGTGGGCTCGGCCTTTCTTTGGGAAGTGATGTCCATGGGTATAAAAGAGGTAGATGAGGAGTTTTGAAGTTGTATTGAGATATTTTGCTACTATATATATGATATACTTATTTAGTTTCTTTTTGAGATAATTTTCTCCATAACTTTGTTAACATGAGAAGTCGTTAATAAGCTTGATAATGTGGAGAAGGAAGTGAAGGCAATTTTGTGAAAAATGCGAAGAAAGGGTGGGGTATTTATTGGATATTAGAAAACCAAAATACCATAACATAAATGGATGAAACTACCCCTTGTCATCCCCTCCTAGCCCACCCTAGAACGCACGGAAACCCCCCTCCTAGGTGATGGATAATGTGGAGGTGATGATGGTGATTATGATGGTGTAAGGTGGATCTGATGTGAGAAGATGTTTGTTTTTTTAAACTTAGGTATTTTCTATATTTACCATATGTAAATATATTTCCACTTTTCTACCATTGTTATATGTGTATATATATATGTTAATATATGTGTGTGCATGCCACAAAGATGTATAAGTTACATAAACAACGTTGTATAACTTATATATATCAAATTGTTACGAATTTTAATTCTGATTTCCGGTCATATTTTCACTTATTAATTAACGTACATATATTTATAAACAAAATTTGAAAACCAATTCCTTATTATTTTAGATGAATAAAAATAATCATATTTGAATTATAAAACCAAATAAATCAATATTAGCAATTATTTACAAAAATAATATTATATCGATAAAGCGATACGAATTTTTCTTATATTTTCAAATCAAGTATATATCTTTATAAAACTATTATAAATGATTTATTAACACTTTATAACTATTTAAAATGAATTATCATCATTTTTAATAATTATTAGAATAACTAAAATAATTATTAAATCATTGAATCTCAATTAAATTTATATATTAAGTATAAAGGGCATCACTGATGATGTCAGAAACACATTTTATTCTCAAAAATAAAATAATTTATTTTATTTCATATTCTTGCTTAATTTATAAAAATAAGTGTATGTACCCAGCTCTATGCATGATGTTTTACAATTATAGAGCCGGTTATCGATAAAACAGTTTTCAACCATTTTATTGATTTAAATCTTGAGGAAAATATTTTTGTAAATATCTATTCAAAATAAGATTACTATTATTTATTATCACTTAAAACAATATTATTTGTATTATCAAATTTTTATTTGAATTTTTTTAAAATAAATATAATTTATCAAAGTGATAAATTTGTGGGTTGTTACTGGCTTCCCCCTTAAAAGAATTTCATCTCCGAAATTATCCAAAACAAAAACCCAAAGTTTTTGCCCAAAACATTTATTATTAAACCTACACCCGTACGATGTGCGTTGATCATCCATATACAATATGTGATTCGATCTTCTATTTGAATTCACTACTTGTTGGCATCCAAATTGACCACCAACATCCAGTTACATAAAATCACCAATATCCAATCCAATCACAGAAGTATGAAGAGAAATAAATGAAGAAAAAAATTAAAACTATTAGAAAGTAAATAAATAGAGACACATGTTTATAGTGGTTCGGCAAACTCCGGCCTATGTCCACTCTAAAGGTTTTCCTTTTATTTGTTTATACTGCCGATTAAAGTTAGAAATCCATGAAATTCAAGAACAAAAATGGTGGAGTTTAGCCTAGGTAGAAGATGAAGAGGATCATAATGAAGATCCCCTTTTCTGAAGCCATGCCTGCTGTATTTATAGGTGAAGACGACCACCCATCTCCCTGGAACTTCAGCTAAAGGGCCTTCTTATCGAAATGGGCCCACTTTAGGGGTTGCTAGGCCCAACTCCCAATGAGGAGGGATCGGTATGGTTGATTTTTGGGCAGTGGTCCCTATGTTGGCTTCTGAATGCTCAAATGTGTTTAATCTCCAATTTTCAAGTCATTTGGAATAAGGGAGCTAATTTTGATTGATCTTTAGTTCAAATCCACCAGGAGGTTATCCCTACCGACCCCTTCTCAATGGATCATGCCGATCCCTCATCATTGACTCCATACTTCTTATGCCAATCCCTTTTATATGTTATAGTGATCCATCTACTTATCCAATAATGCCGATCCCCTTCTACCTATCAAACTCCGTCGATCCCTCTTATATGCTATGCCCCTTGACCATGTCGATCCCTTGCCTATCCAATTATGCTGATCCATGCATACTTATTCATGCTTAACCTTTGAACTCCATTATATGATGCCAATCCCTCAAGGGTTGCATGCCGAACCCTATTCATCGAAGCATGATGATCCATAAAAGAATGTCGATCCCTCTCTTTCATAAAACATGCTAGCCTGTCGATCCATCTTATGCCGACCCCTCCTTCATAAGCCAAAGTATGTCAATCCCCCTTAATAAACCATGTCGATCTCTCCTTTAGGATGCATGTCGTTCCATCTTCTTCAATAAAGCATGCCGAATCCTTGTTAGCTAACCATGTTATCCCATGTTAATCAGCTATGTCGATCCTTATTCACTAAATCACGTCGAACCCACTATAGAAACCAACCTATACTGATCCCTTCCAAGTTGCTAAGCAATTGAATTATACCGATCCCTCTAGATCGAGCATGCTAATCCCTTCCATTTTCTAAGTTATACTACATACTTCGAACATTTTGCCTTGCAAATCTTTTAATCCCGACTTCATGTAACCATTTGTACCTAATTTCGAGGCCCTACAATCGTCGCTCTATACCTATCGTCCTTGATAATTGTGAAGTCTATTGGATTAAATCCGCCAGTGTACTGCCTTGTCAAAAGACGGGTTAACACTTTGCCCCCAAAAAATGCCTTGCGATAGCAAGGCGTGATTTGAATCGCCATAAATCCAAAATCTGAAGTCCATAATCCATTGATTGCCATATTATCCAATCCAGAATCAGATCCATTGCCAATCCAATTTCTTGATCTCTCTGGATCATTAGCGAAATCCATGACTGTTTTGAGTCGATGTCCAATTCCAAATCCATTCCAAATTCATTAACCAAATTCGCGATCTCTCCGGATTGTTTTTATCCAAATTCGGGACCGCTCTGGGTCTATATCCAAATCCATATTTGTTCAAAGCTGATATCCAGATCCATGACCTCTCCGAGTCGTTATCCTAATCCAAATCCTTGATCTCACTGGATCCTTGCCGAGTACAATCCGTACTCGATGACCTGAGTAGGCCGATTCCGTCGCTCTCCAACGAAGCAGCCTACCCCTTGCTAGGCATAGTCCATACCTGACGACCTTGTACTCTTCGGATCCTTGCCCAGGACAATCCATACTCGATGACCTATTGGGTTTTATTCTCCGGCCTCGACTCTCCGGTCGAGGGCTTAATCCGTGGGGTACCCTTCTCCGACCTCGGTTTCCAATCGAAGACTTAATTCGTAGGGTATCCTTCTCCGGCCTCGATCCCCAGTCGAGGACTTAATCCGTGTTCAAATCCATCCTGGCACTCTCCGACGAAGGGACTCGTGAGTCGGGGTTATTGCCTCGTCTCTCCGGTCGGGGCCAGAACCGTGATCTGTGTTATTTATTACATTAATTCGGACTCAAGCATCCCTAAGTCTATAAAACAAGAGTCCATACAACCAATAAACCAGAGTTCAAAGCAAACTAAGAGAAAAGATAAGAAAAGGAAAAAACTAATTTCACAAATCCAGGCACAGCGGTTTATCATCATCTCAGAGCATGCCTAGGGAGCATCCTCGATCCCGTACATGTGTAAGTGACTTAGCTGTCCTACTACGCAGTTTGCTACTTATTCCATGCCATCCCAATCAATTGATGACAAATTGATGATGATGCCTTAAACCAGTGCCATTTTCATTCGAGGTGGATGGTGGCTGCTCCTGTTCCACCACCATAGCCCAAGTCCTTACGTATTGTTGTAACTGACCATCCTCACATTTTCCTCAATGATATCCTTCAAATGCCTGCAGTCATTTGTATTGTGCCCATCTAGCTCATGGAATAGGCAATGCTTTCCGGATGTCCGTTTGTGTTCGGAGGGTTCCCTCCTTGCCGGCCTCCGATATGGAAAGACGCCCTTGAGTATCCAGATTTCGATTCGCACCAAGCTCCATAGGATCGATCGTAGGTCCTCCACCATCACAATCAACCAAACCCGGGGGCATGCCCATAGCCTTTGGGGATCGGCACTGATCCCTATGAAGGGATTGGTGCCGATCCCTCTAGGTTGGCAGGGAACTGTCCCCGGCTGCTCTATTCTATTCCTTTGTCTATTAGCTTCATTTTCATGTCCCGGTTCTGATTTCTAGTGATTCCTGCTGCTTCAACTCCTTGACTCTATACTCCAGCTTGCCTAATCTATTGGAGTAAATTCTACATCATCTCCTTTTGTCTTTTCAGCATCTCTCCTACATAGCATCCATCATTGTTTCCATTTCATCTCTGCTAATGTAGACAGATGCTTGATTCGCTCCAGCTCCTGAGGAAGCCTCCTGACTCCCTCCATGGTGGCTCCTTTCCGATAACACTCTCCTTGTTGATTGCCTAGTCATTTCTTTTTAGACCCAAGCTTCCAAATCTAAGATCCTAGCTTCCAAATCCTCGAGTGCAAGTGTTCTCAGTGAAAGCACTAAAATGTGGGCATCGAATTTGCCCACCAACATCCAGTTATATGTAATCACCAATATCCAATCCAATCACAGAAGAATGAAGAGAAATAAATGAAAAACAAATTTAAAACTATAAGAAAGCAAATAAACAGAGATACAGGTTTATAGTGGTTCGGCAAACTCCAACCTACGTCCACTCCAAAGATTTTCCTTTTATTAGTTTATACTACTGATTACAGTTACAAATCCATGAAATTTAAGAATAAATATGGTGGAGTATAGCCTAGGTAGAATATGAAGAGGAGCAGAATGAAGATCCCCTTTTCTGAAGACATGCCTATTGTATTTGTAGGTGAAGACGACCACCCGTCTCCCTGGAACTTCAGCTAAAGGACTTTCTTATCCATATGGGGCCATCATAGGGGTCGCTAGGCCCTACTCCCAATGAGGAGGGATCAGTACTGATCCCTTCATTGGTTGATTTTTGGGCAACGATCCCTATGATGGCTTCTGAATGCTCAAATGTGTTTAATCTCCAATTTTCAAGTTATTTGGAATAAGGGAGCTTCTGATTTTGATTGATCTTTGGTTCAAATCCACCTGGAGGTTATCCCTGCTGACCCCTTCTCAATGGATCATGCCGATCCTTCATGGTTGACTCCATACTTCCTATGATGATCCCTCTTATATGTTATAGTGATCCAACTACTTATCCAACCATGATGATCCCCTTCTACCTATCAAACTCCGACGATCCCTCTTATATGCTATAATCCTTGACCATGCCAATCCATTGTCTATCCAATTATGCCGATCCATGCATACTGATTCATGCTTAACCCTTAAACTCCATTATATGATACCAATCCCTCCTAACGGTTGCATGCCGAACCCTATTCATCGAAGCGTGATGATCCATAAAAGAATGTCGATCCCTCTCTTTCATAAAACATGCTAGCCTTCCGATCCATCTTATGCCGACCCCTCCTTCATAGGCCGAAGTACGTCGATCCCCCTTAATAAACCATGTCGATCCCTCCTTTAGGATGCATGCCGTTCCATCTTTTTCAACAAAGCATGTCGAACCCTCGTTAGCTAACCATGCCGACCCATGTTAATCAACTATGCCAATCTCTATTTGTTAAACCATGCCGAACCCTCTATAGAAGCCAACCTTATATCGATACCTTCCAAGTTGCTAAGCTATTGAAGTATACCGATCCCTTTAGATCGTGCATGCTGATCCATTACATCGGGTCAGACCGAGTATTACAGATTTTCAGGAAATGACGTTCTGGAGTTCAAGTGGCGAGTTGGATGGCAGAGACGTATGGAGTGTATTCCGCTGTGTATTTGAGAGTTGTATTGATAGTAGTATGGGGCAGGTTGATGTAACTGTCTAGTCTATTTCTAATGATTGTAACTCTGATGAATTGTATGTAAAGTAACAATACAGCTTTCTTTTATAAAAATGCTATTATTTGTTATTATATTTAATCCGCTGCGAATGTGAGATGTTGTGTTTTCTGTTCTTCTTTCTTTCTTCCTTTCTCTAACAATCTGGAATTTTTAGAGTCGAAAATTTCGGGTCGTTACATTTTTACTAAGTTATACTCCATTCTTCGAAAATTCAACCTTGCATAGCTTTCAATTCCATTCAGTCCCGACTTCATGTAACCATTTGTACTTGATTAAAGGGCCCTACAATCATCTCTCTGTACCTATTGGCCTTAATAATCGTGAAGTCTGTTGGGTAAAATCCGCTTGTGTACTGCCTTGTCAAAAGGCGGGTTAACACTACTTTACTTCCGAACTAGTATCGATCGTCCAATCCTCTAGAGCGGACTCCGATCAGGCTTTCCGATCAAAATTTTAGTTTTCCTTACATAGCTCTCGCATATGATAGAAAACTCAAGTATCCAACCACAAATCCTCATCAATGTTCATCGTCAAGAATCGAGTGATAAATTCTTTTTCAGACTAGTGTAAACACTTCAAAGTTCCATACCCGAATCTTAGATCAGAATTTTGCGACGAAATAATCCATATACTTCATATGAATTTAATATTCTTTCAAAAAATTTAATGAAAACATTTCATAAAACTTTCATTCTTTATTCAAACTTTTATAAAGATACTTCTTTATACATAACCATTTTACATTTTTATTTCCAAATGTTAAATAAAAGCAAATCTTTTCAAAATTTAAATATCTTTTTATTGTAATACATCTCTAAACATATCTATAATGGTTTCTGAAAAACCCATTTTAAAAATAATTAATTAAATTGATAAATTACCATAAATTTCCTTTTACCAATATTAAATGTGAAAACTTTCTTTATTAGTTAAAACTTACTTTATTAATTAACACTCTTTTATTAATTAAAACTCCATTTATACATATTTATTCCTTTACTTTTACAGTTTCAATATATAAAACTATTCATATACTTATTCAACTGTTTTAAGTATATCTATAATTTACTTAACAAGTTTTACTTACTTCAAAATATAATCAAGGATTAAAAAAACATTGTCATAGTGAAATCCTTTTCTTTTATAAACATTTAACATTTACTATCTTTTTATAAAAGATTCCAATACTTGCTTTTATCTTTAAAATTCCATTACTAATGATCTAAATATACCCATAAGATTTCATCTAAAGTTTCATTCAAGGGTTTAAAAACAAATATTGCTAAAACATTGTTTACTACAAACCCAAAACTTTTCATTAATAACTTTAACCATTTCTTATAAAGATCAAAGCATACCCATGCTTATCAATTAAGATACATTATCCTTTTTAACTTTAGAAAATTATATAGATCGAGTAACTCAAATATGATACCAAGGAACTGGGTACCATCAATAGTATCGCATATTTTCTTAACAAGAAGAGGAATACATGAGAAAAGCGTTTACCATGCGAACACATCTCCTGCCCCATTTTTAGTAACTTTCGAGCCACTTGAATCACTTAATCATAAGATTGTTTATTGTTTTCAAAATCCCATTTTAGAAATAATACTATTATTATTCCTTTTCCAAAAATCGTTTGAAATTCCTTTTAAAAATACTGGAATTTAAATTCTCAAAAATTCATTTTTAAAGCTCGTTCTATAAATCACTTATATAAAACACATTTATAAAATTTATTTATCTTAAATAAATTCCTTTAATCTTAAACCAAAATTATTATTTATCGAATACCCCATAGTCAAATTATGAAACTAAATTCACAAGGTGTTTGTATTTAAACTTTATATTTAACAACCAATCAATCAATGATAATAACTGAGTATTATCATTTCCTTAATCAAATAACTAGATTATTTGAAAAATATCCTTTATATTCAAAATATAATCGTGGGTAAAATTATTTCATTTACGAATTTTCAAAACCAAAATCTTTTGTATATATCATTAACAAATACGCACTCATATATAATACTCTCAAACTCATTCTAGGGTATTACTAACCCTATTTCTAATGAGTTGCTCATCATAAGGTATTACTAACCTTTTCTCGGATGAGACTTTACCCCACCAAAGCTAAGGTTCTTGCTTCACCTTGCGCTCTGATACCAAATGAGATGACCCACCTCCTCGATCCACGGAAATCGACATTAATACATCCTCGGTATTCACGTGCAGCAAATCCAAGTGTCGGAGAGGTGGATTATCGTGGTTAAGAAAGAAAATAAAGAAAGAATAGAATCTCACACGAATGGAATAACATATATTATTTCAACATATGACCTTTACAGTGGAAATTTTAAATACATTTATCAGAGTTAAACATGGACAGTTATAAATATCTGTCCTTACAAATGCGGAACACAATGATACATGAGTATGGTGGAAATGGATAACAATCCTCAGAAAAATCTTCTAACTCCATGCTCCGAGTTCTTTTAGATTTCTTATAACTAAATCTGACTACTAGGCTGTTCGGGAAAATTATGGCACCCAGAGTTTAAGGGAAAAGGAAAATAAACTCCGGGTCAGTCATGGGACTGGTGTGAAAAACTCAAAATACGCGGTTTGAAAAAGAAAAGATATCTAATAAGACCACGCCGCACATAAACACGAAATGGATTTTTTACCTTATGATAACCAAAACATTTGCTACGCAAAATCATTTGATATTAATTTTAATGACATTATTTTTTAAAATACTTTTCAAATAAACTTATGAATCTTAGCCGAAATTGTTACATTTTTAAATTCGACAACATTATAGGTTTACATCAAGTCCAAAGGAACTTATTGGAGAATGGATTTCCATACAACGGCAAGTAAGAGACTACCTTTCGTACAGTGCATCTATAAAGGAATGTACCTAGGATACATAAACAATTCTCCGCATCTGGCAAGATCGGTCTATTCCTATTTAAATGTCATACATGGCCTGGATAGAAACCGAATATGCCATCACCCCGATCATTACTGACCTATCTGAGAGATCTCTTAGCATACACAACATACCCGACATATAGAGAGTTATATAGAAAGGTGATGACCATACCCTAATGGTTACGAACCACATCGCCTTATGGTGTACCCTGTTTAAGCCATTACCGGGTGATGAGGCCCGAGGTAATGATTACCTTAAACATAGCACATTATACTTTGAATGGCACATTGCCAATTCATGATCAAACAACTTATTTCTACAAACGTATAACTCCTGAACTCATATGTCTCAGGAAATGGTGTTAAGCTAAAAGAAATTTCCTTCTCAACCTCCAAATAGATGATTTTCATAGAGAACATTTAATGTAATTAGAAATGCAACGTCGAACATTCATCCATACAAGTTGTCCAAGAACAGGAAAAATCGAAGGCACTCTCCTACCACATCCTGTCGGGAGTAATCCCTAGGATTAGTAGCGAGAAGTCCTTGCACCGAAGATCTCAAATGAAGAACTACTGCCACATAATATGATACAGGAAATTTTCCCCGAGGGTTAGTGACAAGCAGCCCAACATTCCATCTTCCAAATCATTTCCATGTCTTCACTACGAACATGTAAATTGGTTCGAAGTGGTTTCCGAATAAGAATTACTCAAATCCGACCCCGGTTCCTTTGAACCAATCATCGATAAAAAGATGTAAAGTGAATAGGGAATTATTCTTTGATTGACTAATTTCTTTTTATCAAATATATCTTCAAGAGATATATATCTTTTAAAACATTCCTTTATGGTATATACAGAATCATTAAACCTCTCTTATGAAATCCTCTGATTACTTAAAACCTTTTTAAATCTTGGAATAATTCTAAATCATTTCATTTTTCACATAGGAAAATATTTCCAAATCATTTCATTTAAATCTTAACAAAGATTTCTTAATTCAAAACTCAAAATCTTGATTGAGTTAAAACCATGTTATCTATGTTAATCCAAAACCAGTAAATATTAAGTGAGTAGAATCTATAGATATCATCTAATTCTACTCAATATAAATTCTCATATTCAACAAGTACTATGGGCGGAATAATGGTGAAATCACCTTTTAAATTCCACAAATAGACGAGTTCCCTCTTCGGGCTTTAACACCAAGTATAAGAAGATTATCTCCATAAAATCCAAGTTGTTTAAATTTGGAAAATTTAATCTTTAACACTTAACTCGTTTCCGACATTTCGACCTAATCTATCCCTCGCCCAGGAGGGGCCAGGTGAGTCGGGGCATTGGTTGCTCCTAAACATCTCCTTAGTTTAAGCACCTCACCCAGATCTCATGAATAGAAAAATCTAGTGTAGTCGTCAGCTTTAGAGCCAAGATTAAATCACTTGATTTTTGACATCTTTTATTTAAATCATTTATTTAAACATTTTTAAATAAATTATAAAACTTCCAAATCACCATTAAAATACTTAATTATTTTTTTGAAAATATTTATAAAAGATTTGGAAAAGAATCATTAATTTTAAAACCATATTTCAAAAGTTATAGAAAAGTGTTGCGAAAGGTGCCGCGAATGGTGCTTTTTATGCTATATTGATCAAAACAACTTTTCTATCATTTGAAAATTCATTTTATAACTCAAATCACTTTTAAAACATTTTAAAGGATTTTTAGAATTTACTTCATATTTTTAATCAATTTTAAAATATCATTTTAAAGGAAATCTCTTTATGGATTCCGAACTGCAAAACCGCGATTTTTCCAAAAACTTGTTTTACTCATATTTCAAAATCTACTTATCGAAACCTCGATTTTATTTCATTATTTGAAAACTATTGATATAATAGTTCAGAAAATTCTTATCTCGTAGAATTCTGAGCTATATTCCATTCTATATATTCGTCTGACTTTTAAAGCGTTAAATCGCGAACCACCGTTACGTGACGCGCCTATATTTTGACTCAATTTTCAATATTCTTTTAAGCTTTGCCATAACACTTTTAATTTTTTATAAAACATTTCTAAATCATATTAAAGCATTTTTAATATGTTTAAACATCCCATATACACCATTTCATTCAATAAAGGAAAGTGATTTCCTTTGTGCTTGTCGACATGTATTAACGTGACTTGCATATATATTCAACAACCTTATTAAACAACCATCATTAACAATCATATCTAAACATATATATCATCCAATATATATATATATATAGTTTAGGAGTTTCTCACCTTCATTTTCCCTTCGAGCAAATTTAAAATTGGCTATAGCTTCACTATCACGAAATAAAATTCCATGAAATCGAACTCTTTGACCTTGAATGGGATTAATTTTGGCCTTGGATACTCATGGCCTTCGGTTTGCTTGGTGGTGGGCTCGGCCTTTCTTTAGAAAGTGATGGACGTGGGCATAAAAGAGGTAGAGGAGGAGTTTTGAAGTTGTTTTGATATATTTTGCTCCTATATATATAATATACTTATTTAGTTTCTTTTTGAGATATTTTTCTCCACAACTTTCTTAACATGAGAAGCCATTAATAAGCTTGATAATGTAAAGAAGGAAGTGAAGAAAATTGTGTGAAGAATGTGAAGAAAGGGTGATGTATTTATAGGATTTTAGAAAACCAAAATATCATAAGATGAATGGACGAAACTGCCCCTAACAATCCTTTCCTAGCCTACACTAGAATGCACGGTAGTTCCCCCTCCCATGTGATGGATGATGTAGAGGTGATGGTGGTGGTGTAAGGTGGATTTGACGTGCGAAGGTGTTTGATTTTTAAACTTAAATATTTTCTATATTTATCATATGTAAATATATTTCTAGTTTTCTACCATTGTTATATATATATGTATATATGTATATGTTAATATATGTATGTGCATTCCACAAAGATGTACAAGTTATATAAACAACATTGTATAACTTATATATATCAAATTGTTACGAATTTTAATTCCGATTTTTGGTCATACTTTCACTTATTAATTAACGTACATATATTTATAAACAAAGTTTGAAAACAAGTTTCTTAGTATTTTAGATGAATAAAAATGATCATATTTGAAATACAAAACCAAATAAATCAATATTAACTATTATTTACAAAAAATGCTATTATATTGATAAAGCGATATGAATTTTTCTAATATTTTCAAATCAAGTATATATCTTTATTAAACTATTATAAATGATTTATTAACACTTTATAACTATTTAAAATGAATTATCATCATTTTAAAATAACTAAATAATCATTAAATCTCAATTAAATTTAAATATTAAGTATAAGGACATCACTGATGATGTCAGAAACACATTTTATTCTCAAAAATAAAATAATTGATTTTATTTAAAATTCTTGCTTACTTTATAAAAATAAGTGTGTGTATCCAACTCCATGCATGGTACGATTATAGAGCTGGTTATCGAAAAAACAATTTTCAGCCATTTTATTGATTTAAATACCGAGGAAAATATAATTATCAAAGTGATAAATTTGAGGGTCGTTACTAACTTCCCCTCTTAAAAGAATTTCGTCCTCGAAATTGCCCAAAACAATAACCTAAAGGTTTTGCCCAAAACATTTATTATTAAACCTACACCTGTATGATGTTCTTGATCATCCGTACTTAATATCTGATTCAATCTTTTATTTAAATTCTCAACTTTACTTCCGAACTAAGATTGATCCCCCGGTCCTCTAGTGCAGAGTCCAATCTGGCTTTCCGATCAAAATTTTAGTTTTCCTTACATAGCTCTCAACAAGGAAAGAAAACACAAGTATCCAACCACAAATCCGCATCAATGTTCGTCGTCAAAAATCGAGTGATAAATTCTTTTTTGGACTAGTGTAAACACTTCAAAATTCTGTACTCGAATCTTAGATCAGAATTGTGCAACGAAGTAATCCACATATTTCATATGAATTTAATAATCTTTCAAAAAATTTAATGAAAACTTTTTAGAAAACTTTCATTCTTTATTCAAACTTTTATAAAGATACTTCTTTATACATAACTATTTTACATTTTTATTTCCAATTATTTAAAAAACCATTTCTTTTCAAAATTTAAATATCTTTTTATTGTAATACATCTCTAAACATATCTTAATGGTTTTTGAAAAACTCATTTTAAAAATAATTCATTAAATTAATAAATTACCTTAAACTTCCTTTAACCAATATTAAATGTGAAAACTCTCTTTATTAGTTAAAAATTACTTTATTAATTAACACTCTTTTATTAATTAAAAATCCCTTTATACATATTTATTCCTTTACTTTTACAGTTTCAGTATATAAAAGTATTCATATACTTATTCAACTGTTTTAAGTATATTCATAATTTACTTACAAGTTTTACTTACATTAAATTATAATCAAAGAGATTAAAAAACATTATCATAGTGAAATCCTTTTCTTTTATAAACATTTAAAATTTACTATCTTTTTATAAAAGATTCTAATACTTGCTTTTATCTTTAAAATTCCATCACTAATGATCTAAATATACCCATAAGATTTCTTCCAAAGTGTCATTCAAGGGTTTAAAACCAATATTGCTAAAAAATTGTTTACTACAAACCCAAAACTATTCATTAATAACTTTAACCCTTTCTTCTAAAGATCAAAGAATACCCATGGTTATCAATTAAGATAATACACTTTAATAAAAATTAACAACCATCAATTAATGATTCACGTTATCCTTTTTAACTTTAGAAAATTATATAGATCAAGTAACTCAAAAATGATACCAAGGAACTGGTTACCATCAATGGTATCACATATTTTCTTAACAAGAAGGGGAATACTTGAGAGAAGCATTTACCATCTGAACACATCTCCAGCCCCATTTTTATTCACTTTCGAGCCACTCGAATCAGTTAATCATAAGATTGTTTTTCATTTTCAAAATCCCATTTTAGAAATAGTACTATTATTATTCTTTTTCCAAAAATCATTTGAAATTCCTTTCAAAAATACTGGAATTTAAATTCTCAAATTTTATTTATAAAGCTCGTTTTATAAAATCGCTTATATAAAATACATTTATAAAATTTATTGATCTTAAATAAATTCCTTTAATCTTAAACCAACATTATTATTTATCGAATAACCCATAGTCAAATTGTGAAACTAAATTAACGAGGTGTTTGTATTTAAATTTTTATATTTAACAACCAACCAATCAATGATAATAACTGAGTATTATCATTTCCTTAATCAAATAACTACAATATTTGAAAAATATTCTTTACATTCATAATATAATCCTAGGTAAAATTATTTCATTTACCAATTTTCAAAACCAAAATCATTTGTGTATATCATTAACAAATACGCACTCATATATAATACTCTCATACTCATTCTAAGGTATTACCAACCCTATCTCTAATGAGTTACTCATCCTAGGGTATTACAACCCTATCTCCGATGAGACTTTACCCCCCAAAGCCAAGGTTCTCGCCTAACCTTGCGCTCTGATACCAAATGAGATAGCCCACCTCCTCGATCCTCGGAAATTGATACTAATACATCCTCGATATTCACGTGCCAAAAATCCAAGTGCCGGAGTGGTGGCTTATCATGGGTAAAAAAGAAAATAAAGACAAGATCGAATCTCACACAAATGGAATAACATATATTACTTCAACATATGACCTTTACAGTGGAAATTTTAAATACATTTATCAGAGTTAAACGTGGATAGTTATAAATATCTGTCCTTACAAATGCAGAATACAATGATACATGAATGTGGTGGAAATGGATAACAATCCTCAGAAGAATCTTCTAACTCCATGCTCCGAGCTCTTTTAGATTTCTTCTAACTAAATCTGACTACTAGGCAGTCCAGTAAAATTAGGTCGCCCAGAGTTTAAGGGAAAAGGAAAATAAACTCTGGGTCAGTCATGGGATTGGTGTGAGAAAATCAAAATACGCAGTTTGAAAAAGAAAAGGTATCTCATAAGACCACGTCGCACATAAACACCGAATGGGTTTTATCTTCTGATAACCAAAAAATTTTCTAAGAAAAATCATTTTATATTATTTTTAATGACATTCTTTTTGAAAATAATTTTCAAATAAACTTATGAATCTTAGCCGAAATTATTACATTTGTTAAATTTGACCGCATTATAGGTTTACTATCAAGTCCGAAGGCACTTATTAGAGAATGGATTTTCATACAATGGTAGGTAAGAGACTACCTTTTGTATAGTACATCTCTAGAGGAATGTACCGAGGATACGCAAACAATCCTCCGCATTTGGTAAGACCAGTCTATCCCTATTTAGCACTCATCCATGGCCTAGATAGAAACTGAATATAACATCACCCTAGTCGTTACCGACCGATTTGAGAGCTCTCTTAGCATACAAAACATACCTGACTTATAGAGGATCTATTACTTAAATAGGAAAGGAGAAGCCAGGTCAGTCATATGATGCCACATGTCCTTCTTTTACGACTGCCTTTTACTTCCACTTTCTCTCAGTTAACTGTTCTTCTCCTCCTGCTCTAACTCCCGGTCGTTTATTTTCAACCCACTCAATCGCTTAACCCTTTCTTCCGCTTTAACTCTCCACCCTCCTCTACGTCACCACTCCTCTTCCCATCCGATGTTCGTAAATCATGAGTGAGTGTGGTCTTCAATTTGGGAAATTAGCGGCCCGTTTTTCCCCAACCCCCCTTCGGTTCTCCTTCTCCTCCCCCTGTACTCCCCATCTCCTTGCTTACTTGCCCTCCTGTTCAAAACGACTACGATTGCCTGCTGAGTAGTATTTAGAGGCGGCCTAACAATTTACTCCAACATAGGTCAGTTATTTTTTTTATTCATTTCTTACTTTTGGTGCTTCCTATAAATCCATCAAATTCTGTCCCGATATTGATTGTACGCAAAGATGACTCTTTTACGTATCACAACAACTGCGTACCTGCTCCTCTAACTTAAGTGACGGTGCCCACTCCTACTTAGTAACATTTATCATTTGTTAGTGCAACCCCACTGTATACAACTGTATGTGTTCATGTAAGTTAAGGGTCAGTTGATGTGGACTGTTGAGGATGACTTGTGATCGCTACTCTGTTAGCTATTGACCTCTACCATGTAACTTCCCTCTTTTTTCCACACTTACCCATGGTTTTATGCTCTTCTAACTGAATCTGCCTCCACTGCCTCAACTTCCGCATAGAGAAGACCAGTGTCAAACTGCTGTTTTTACTTTTTTTTAGTTTTTTACCCTGGCTGCAAGCATCCGACATACCTAATCTGAAGTTGACAGTTCGGTAGAAGACAAGGAGGTGGTATGTGCGAATGTTCTGAACATACAGGGCCCGTAAACATAAGTTCGTAATCCAATAATGTGCATGACCGACATTACGGAATATGCAAACATAACCTGTTGCTTATGTAGCAGTACCCAAGGGGTGAGTTGCAACACAGTTCAGTATGATTAGGGATACCTGTCCGTACTGACTCAATGTAACCTACTGCTTTTCATTGTTTACCCTAGCCCTCTGTTTTCGATTTGATGATTTTCTGTTCTCTCTCCTCTTTCACTTTAAGAACCATGACAGAAATTTGTTTCACTACGTCTCCCTCTCTCTCATCTTCTGTTACTATTCTTATATTTATGACTATGTTTATTCATACCCCGTGCTTTTCTATCCTCTATAGCAGCAGGTTTTCAACTCCACTTCTTATCGTGGTGGTTCATAACATTAGTTTTATGTCTGCCTGTGGAAGAGGCACTACTGATCCAAAGTGAATTATTTAACAGGACAGAAGGACGATCAGGTATACCTACCTTTTATCGATACAGCGGTTGTGCTTATCTCATCGTACTGTATAAATTTTGAGTCAATGTTTACTTGAGAATAATGGTATGATGTTGGACGTTACAGTACTTCATAATAACTGCCCTTCCCCTCCATTTGCAGACAGAAAAACCTGGATGCTTGCTACTCGCGTTGCTTCGTTACCAACACTGGCTTGGTAATTCCTGTCTCCAAATTCGGTAAGGTTTTCCTTCATCTCATTTTTTATTCTAATTGTTACTATTATGCGTTTATTTATCATCATATTCCAACTCAATATTCGATGGATAATCATAGAGTAATTTTGTTCGGTTTTGTATCCTTTCTAAAAAAATTAATGTTCGCCTTTTATTTTCAGAAAATCTACTGTTCACAATACGAACATGGATGTACATACTCATCTGTGCTTTAATTAGTTCGACCAATTGTACAGTAATGCTAATTGAAGTTATGTTGCTCCATCTATGGAGCATATGACATTTCTTAATTTCAAACAAAACTGATATTGGACATCAAACCAATGCTAGGAACAGTTGGCATGATCAGAATTTAGTCATGATTTTACATGTGACAAAGAGGTTTTAGCAGGGTAAAAAAGCATAAAACAAAAGTGTAGCTTTAAGACTGTGTACTGTCAATTCCATAAGTGATCATACAGTTAATCTCTTCTTACTGAATATCACTACTTAACTAGATTAAGACTGTTTTAACCTTTTCTCTTTGCTAAACTTTAATTTGTACTGTTTTCTCCTTTGTAAGCATTGGTTATCTGACCATATGAACAACTTTTCTTAGTTTTCTTTACTTCACCAGTTATTGTTATAGCATAGAGCAGGTAAGATTTATATCAACCATTGTTAATTAACAATTCTGTTTTCTTACGCTGTAAATAGTTTCTCAATTGCGGATCAAATAAAAATTAGCTGTAGGATGAAGTTGTATTGAGAGGAGTCAAAAGGTGTAAATCAAGATAAGTAAATTGTAGTTGTGTAACGACCCGCCATTCATTCCACAGAATGACGCATCATTAATAAGAAAGAAAGGGATAGAAAAGAGAAAAGAAGAGAAGAAAGAACTAAACAATATCAGAATCTCACAGCGGAAACGGAACAAAATATAATATATCACATAACTATTACATAGTCTTTACATAATCAGAGTTACACAGCTTATACAACACAATACATTAGACAGTTATAAAACCTGTCTATCATACAACTCAAGATACAACTCATACAAAAGACTCAGAGAAACCAACACAGCGGAATACTATATATCTACAAATGCTGAAGCCTCCTGCTCCATATCTCCTCCATAGATTCGTCAAAGCAAACCTGAATCCCTTGGCTACTCGTAAAAATTTGAGTACCCAAGAGTTTAATAAAACAGAAAATAAACACTTGGGTCAGACATGGGTCTGGTGTGAGTAAACGGGTTAAACTTGCTTAACTTCAAAATCCTTTTGAAAACAAAGGTATCACGTAAGACTCCCCGCACATAAACACGGAAAAGTTTTTACCTTACGCTAACCAAAACATTGATAGGAAATCCAGTTATATTATAATAGGGTCTAGGATTCTCAAATAAATATTCACATAGCCGAAATTGTTACATTCATTAAATTCCAGCATACATAGGTATACAATCAAGTCCGAGATCACTTATTGGAAGTTGGATTTCCATACAATGGCAGGGCTACTAGGGTACCGCCCATCACAGTACGTGGCCTAGATCATCGTACCGAGGAGTACGCCCGCTCCCCTGCAACACAAAGCCGGAACCATCCCTTACTGGATAATTCCGAATAAAATTACCCCACGGTTGTGATCAGCAACTGCACCACTAAGCCGAAATAAAAAGGGACATCTAAATAGGGATGACCTTACTCTCAGTGGGCGCTACCCATGAAGCCTTGCTGCACCTCCCCTGTTTTAGCCATTCCCGGTTGATGAGGCTTGAGGCTACGATTACCTTTAATCAAAACACATCACTTAGAATGCTCATCGTCCACTTGACGATGTTCTGAAAGCATTCAGTCCATACAAGTTCGTTCCGAGTTCGAACGAAACCGAAGGCATTATCTCGTTACACTCATTTTTGGAATCACCCTCAGAGTTAACGACAATAACCCTTGCACTCTAAATCTTCATCTTCACTTGAGATTCACGACCTATCGTTAATTTGGATCGATGTGGTATTCGGATATCCAAATCTGGAAACTCGATCCCGGTCTCATCGAAATCCAAAACGTATCTTTTAAGGCCAAGTTGTTTTAAAGTTAAAACAATTCAATTCAATTATCTATATACACATAGATCATTCACAATATCACAATAGATAATCTACATTATCATCACAATTAGATAATTCATATTATCATCATACTTCAACCAAAGCATCCATATCACACAACATTACTTATCTCATATCTGAGATCTCAAACCATTCAAGGCAATCAATATCATCCATTCATACATAAGCAATGATCTATACCATCTCTAATTAATTTAAAGTGAATTAAATTAATTACTTCATTTCTAATTAATTTAAACTAAATTAAATTAATTATTTCATCATTATAAATCTTACTTATATAATCATTAATTAATTACAAATAAATTAATTAATCATTCTCTAATTATCCACTTTAATTAATCACCTTGATTAATTATCCTTTAATTACATTTAAGTAATTATCTTTAATTAATTTCACAAATTAATTATTCTTAACCAAATACAGTAATTAACCTTTAAATTGCTTCATTAATTAATTAATTATAATCAATTACTTTAATCCTTAATTAATTACAATTAATTAGTTATTCTATAATCACTTATCATTGATTAATTAATCTTAATTAATCAACCCTTAATTACATCATTAATTATATTAATTAATGATCCCTAATTACTCTTAATTATTTATTCTATTTAAATTAATTATATTAAGTAATTAATCTTAATTAAACCATAATTATTAATCAATCTTGATTAATCTCATTCAGTAATTAACTACCCTTAATTACTTCATTAAATAAATTAATTACATCTTAATTAATTATCTTAATTAATCCCTTGATTAATTACAAAAAGTAATTAAACTCAAATTACTTCTATTCTTAAATCATCTTCCATTAATTACATCCAGTAATTACCATTAATTACTTTACTAAGTAATTACAAATTCATTACTTAAATTAAGTAATTATTTATCAAATCATCAAGTGTTTAAATTAATTAAACTTAATTAATTAACTTAACAAATTACATTTAAACTTAATTAATTACATTAAGTAATTAATTCCTTAATTACTTCCATTAAGAAATTAACCTTTTATTACTTCCATTAATTAACTCTAATTACTTTCATTAAGTAACTATCCTTTCATTAATTACATTCAATAATTATACTTAATCAATTTCCAAAGTGATTATCCTTAATTAAACCAAAGTACTTATCTTAAATTAAATACATAAATTAGCTATCTTAAATTAATTAAGTAACTATACTTTAATTACTTAATAAGACCTTAATTAATTAAGATAAACCATTTACCTTAATTAAACACTCTAATTAATATCCTTTAAAACTTATCTCCTTTAAATATATTTTAAAAACTTTGTTAAACTTTTATCTTTGAAACTTACTTAGAAACTTGTTTAAATTTTTTTTCTTAAAAACTTGATCTAGTACTTTTATTTGAAAACACTTTTGAATTCAACTACAAAATTAATCTAGTTTGTATTTACTTTTTAAAACAAACAAATTTAAACATTTTAAATTTTTGAAAACACATTCAATTTAACATACTTTTAAACTTGACTAACATTCCTTTTGGAAACTTGATTAATTAAAGTTGCTTTTGCTTTTTAAAACCTGAACTTGATTTCCCTTTAAAAATTTACAATCTGGCAACTAAAATTCACTTCACAAATTTCGAACAGTCTAAAACCCTGAGCCACCCAAACAAAAACCTCAAGCAACCCACACAAAAACCCCTACGCAAACCCGAGCCCATCCCGATCTAATCCCTTCTTCCTCTCTCTAATACCAGATCCTACCTAACTACAAAAACAACAGGGCCCAGACAACTGTGCACCGTGCACATGCACGCACGACCGGAGCTACTCCAATCTCCGCCGCCATCGCCGCCAAGTCGCTAATGACCTCATCGATCACCACGCTACCCAGTTCCACACGAACAATGCTCGAATCCAATTTCGACATTTTCGTCACTATCAGAAAGAACTTCCAACCTACAACCGCCTCGAACCACCGCAACAGTCCACCGGAACTTCCACCATATCGCCACCAACATCGTCTGACCTCCCTCATCCTATTCCTCTTACTCCGGCCCAACTCGTCGCTACCACGAAGTCGTATTCGCCTCGACAACTTCCTCGACCAGAACGATTCTTAAAACCCTATTCCGCCCTCGCCGCACCACCACAACGACCTAAAAATCCTGCTACTATTTTTCCATGACACACCAGCCCACGAGCTCCCTCCAGCCACAAACCCCACGCCAAATAAACCTTGCGATCATCGCAAATCAAGCAATGACCCAACTCCGTTCATCTCACGACACCCCATCATCCACGCACTTAAAAATCACGTAATTTCCACCAAAAATCATAAATTTCAAAGACGAATCTAATAATATAAGTGAATCATGAAATTAAATCGGTCGATTTTCTGAGATGTTTTATTTTCCACTGTAAATCCTTCTTCCCAATAAAAATACTTACTAACTTCACATGAAAACATTTTTAAAAATAGAAATTCGTTAATACAAACATATTTCCTTTAATTACTATGACCTATAAGTGTTTGAGTGAAGAGAAAAGAAATTTTGAATGATTTTTGAGTCTGTTTTGAACATGAACAGAGGCTCTGTACATATATACACAACATTTACAAGCATATACACCAAGCACACATACATTTACATTCAATTCTACTTAAAATAAACATGCAAGCATATTTTAACAGAGATTCATCACAACATTTAAGCATAAACATAAGTTAAAACTGTTTTTAAATTCAAATGTTTACTCACCTGTTAAAATTGATGAACAAAGCATATTAAATTTTAGAAACTTGAACTGGAATGCTTCTTTGATTTATAAACTGAAATTGTTGAAGAATGCTTTAGCTTGAAAACATAGTTGAACTGTTTTGTTTCCAGGAAGAAAATGCTTGCAGGCTGGTTCATCTCAGGTTGAAGATGAATGCAGGCTAATGGTTTGAAAAATGCAGGCTTTGATTTGAAAATGAACTACAATTGGTGATTTGAAACTGGAAAATGGTTTGCATGTATTTGAATTGATTTCTGGTTTTGAGGGAGTGATTTCAGGTTATTGAATTAGATTTTAGTTTGAGAAGTATTGATTTCAGATTTGTTTTGAGAATGGTTTATAGGTTGAAATTTTCTTTTGCATTTGAAAAGAGAAATAGGAAAAAGAGTAGAAGAGAATGAACAATGTTTATATAAGTGAAAAAATGTAATTTATCAAAATAAAAGAAAAATGAAAATTAAAGATGACATTTATCATTAGCATTGTTTATAAATTAACACTTGTTATATTAAGCCTTTATAAGTTTACACTTGGCATTTAAGTAATTAATACTTATTTAATATAAATGTTAATAAAGGCTTTTACTTAATTTATTATTTTATAAATGCTTATCTATATATATAAATTTCTTTAAAGAAAATAAAACCAATTTTATATAAATAAAAGCTTATACATATATTTTGAATCCAAATATTTTAAATATATCAATCCTTCGAATTTCAATTTCAAATCTAAATTCAAACTCAAATTAAAGAAAATCAATTTAAAATCAACTTATATATATATATACACATAAATAACTACACATTCAATTTGAAAATTATGTTTTTGCTTGTTAAATTTAACCCAAAGCTTTTCTATTTACAATATATACAAATATATATACATTATAAATAGAAATCATTTTATTAACTTTTAAAAGATAAAATTTACGAAATAAATATTTGTTAAAGAAGATTGTTAAACCAATTTAAACATTTTTAATAAAGATTATCAAATCAATTTAATTATTTAAATAGATTATTAAATTGATATTGCCCAAAAATTCTGAGATATCACATTCCTCCCCCCTTAAAAGAATTTCGTCCCCGAAATTTAAAACAAAGGTAATTTAATAATCCCATTAAAGATTTTAGTTTTAAACCACAAGCATATATCAATCATATGCTAACAACCATATCAACCAATTTATTCTAACAATCAAATCTAACTATCCAGACAAAATTCTGGATAGAACTTCCTAGAGTTTCCCAGGTAAATACTGGAATACTCGCTCTACTGAATCAAACAATCAATTCTACTAAGCTACAGAGCTCCTACTCATCTAGATCTATAAAGCTAAACAGGATATCAAACAACAGACGAGTCTGACTCAACAACCAAATCTCTTTGAACTGCTGGTTCCAAAACCAGAGATAGATCAAGCACGTACTCCCTCAGAGATATGTGAAACACAATGAATCCCAGTTATCCAAACTGACCATTCAACCTTGTAGACCAAGCTCTTATCCAAGTCAGAACACAGAAGAGATCCAAAATACCTCGGAGCTGACTTCCCAGTATTATCAAATCTTATAGCTCCTTCGATCGGAGAAAACTTATCCAAAATCAATATCTCCGTCTTCGAAATCCAAATTCCTTCGTCTCTTATCCACAAAACTCTTTGGACGATCCTGGGCTGCCTACATCCTTACTGATCAGCTCACCCTTCGCCGATGCCTCTAGAAACAAACTAGACCAAAAACAACCCAACACAATGATCTTTCCAAGATCAACCAAAACCAAGAACACCAACTCTACTCACAAACATCAGAAGACTTCAAACTACTCCTATCCGGAAAAGACAAATAGGAGCACTCGCCAAACTGCTTCCGCTGCACAACTCTGATTTGGAGCAGATGAGAAAATCCGTCGATGAACACGAGCACAGACTAGTCAACATATCCCAGAAATATGGTTCACAAATCCATAAAGAAAACTCAGATACTCCATCAAAACCTGAGCTGCTTCACCAAACTCTATTTCAAGGAACCATTTTACTAAGCGGAACCACCGGTACCAATCCTGGAATCGTAGTTGATACAAAAACTAAATCTCCAGATGCGGACAAACCTCTGACTTCCCTGAAGACATCCGTAAACTTCTCCAAAAACTCAAGAGAATACTCAACTATCGCAAGTCACTTTTGCGATCAACCCAGCCTATTTCCAAAGAAAAACTGTTCTCTCTTAACAAATCAGAACAACTCATACTTAACTATCCAATCCATCGAAGAAATGGATCCACTCTACTGCTTCTGGACTCCTTCTCAAGAAAAACTGCTCAGCCAGAAAACTTTCCTACCAACGCACAGAATACTCCGAGATGCACTACTGACATAGATGCCAAAGATTCTCTAACCCAAGCTCTTTGAGAAACTCGAACCTCAAACCAAACAGAAACACCATGTTGAACACAACCACAACACCGAAGCAGACACACTTCCTTAACTTGTTCCAAAGAAACATCTTTGGAAAGAATCCATAGTCACTGCATCTCATCACGCAGCTACTACTTCCTGAGGTATCAAGATACCATCACTCGCTTCAGCTTAACCGACCAGATCCAACTCTACTCACCCAACTTCAAAGATGGACTCCGAACCTTTAAAAGGTTTCCTTCAGTGATCGATGAAATCCTCACACCACTGCAAAGATTGCTCGAGACGGTATTAGGTCTACAGTCTCGACAGATACACTTCCAACCTCAACACTCAAACTCCAACCATTGGTAGTCGTGTTACACACACCACCACCCTATCTACCTTTATAACTCATATTGGAAAACCCGAACAGGTAACCCAACAAATAGGTAGAATAAATATATATAGTTATATAAAAATTACAAATACGCTCTCTCAAGATAGACACCACTCCAGAGCCTAGGTATTCACTCAACCAAGAGCTCTGATACCACTGTAACGGGACGAGCCAGTGGCGACTGGTAGGCTTTGCAACCATCCCAGACCCACCGTGGCATACAATGATACATCGAATTTGCTTTTACGGCCAGCCTCTCGACTCGCAACCAACCCTCACAAGGCCTTTACCTCTCAGGGACATGTAGGGGTAAGAGTCTCCCGTTCGCCACCAAACCGCGAAGCGAGAACCCCCTATCATGCTGTACTGTAGCAAATCCGATCCCGATCTCATCGAAATCCAAAACGTATCTTTTAAGGCCAAGTTGTTTTAAAGTTAAAACAATTCAATTCAATTATCTATATACACATAGGTCATTCACAATATCACAATAGATAATCTACATTATCATCACAATTAGATAATTCATATTATCATCATACTTCAACCAAAGCATCCATATCACACAACATCACTTATCTCATATCTGAGATCTCAAACCATTCAAGGCAATCAATATCATCCATTCATACATAAGCAATGATCTATACCATCTCTAATTAATTTAAAGTGAATTAAATTAATTACTTCATTTCTAATTAATTTAATTTAAATTAAATTAATTATTTCATCATTATAAATCTTACTTGTATAATCATTAATTAATTACAAATAAATTAATTAATCATTCTCTAGTTATCCACTTTAAATAATCACCTTGATTAATTATCCTTTAATTACATTTAAGTAATTATCTTTAATTAATTTCACAAATTAATTATTCTTAACCAAATACAGTAATTAACCTTTAAATTGCTTCATTAATTAATTAATTATAATCAATTACTTTAATCCTTAATTAATTACAATTAATTAGTTATTCTATAATCACTTATCATTGATTTATTAATCTTAATTAATCATGTTATCCCGCCTTTTGGCAAGGCCAGGACACCAAGAAGCCGACTAAAGAACAAGGATAGCACGCCATGGATATCACTGAATTTTTTCCGAGCCCAGAATGAGCTACAATTGATAGGACATGACAAGAAAGGCCATAGAGATCAGCACCTCAAATTTCAAGTCAATCCGGACTCGTACGCTCAAGTTATGATCGAGTCAAATTGGGGGGAAAACCCAGATTTCGTATCCATCACTTTGGGCAACTTCGTATCCATCGCCGAAGCCTCGGTTTGAATCCATCAAGCTTCATACCGATCAGCTCCGAATCCATCGAGGTACCCAGATTCGACTCGACTTCCTTCGTATCCATCGAGCTCGTATCGATGGACTTCATACACACCAACAATTGAAGGACCTCGTATCCTTCAGCCAACGTCTGCTTCGTATCCATCATTCAGCGTCCGCTTCGTATCCATCATTCGATGCTTGCTTCGTGTCCATTGGACCAGTGCTCTTCGTATCCATCAGAGGACCTCGCTTCGAATCCATGCCTAATGACTTGTTCGTATCCAACAAGTCAACTGACCAGGGATGACGTGTCTTCCATCAAACTAAAACAAGGCAAGATATGTGGAGTCGAAACAGTCAATGCGGCACAAAGACCGGATCGAGACGAAGCGCGCGCGTTACGTCATCCCTCGATGCGAATACGCCGAGATATATGGAGTCGACGCGGTCGACTCGGAGTAGAAACAGGATCGAGGCGAAGTGTGCGTTCCACGTCTTCACAGGGGCGCGTGACACCATCGATTCGAAGCCCCCAGCTCAGAGAGATGGATTCGAACCAGGCAGCCTAGCGAAGAACATCGTCTCGTATCGATGATATCTCTCAATCCACTGATCCAAACACGACAAAATTTTAACTGAAGGTTGCACATATAACAAGGAACGTCTCCACCAATTTTGAGCTCAATTGGACGTATTCTTGATCGATACGAAATGATTTCGTATCGATCACAGATTGGCTTGAAACTCTCTGGAAGTGGTCGAATGGGTCCCCTCACGTGTCAGGCCAAGTCTCCCGGAGTTTGAGCGAAATCCAAGCCTCCTACGCCTATAAATAGAGCCCCAGAATCAACGGAAAAAGGGTCTTTTTTCTCTGAAGCGTCCAGACTCTGCCGGATTGAGACTTGCATCCTACTTTTGCTGTCAATTTCGAATTCTAAACTGTAATCCGCTGTTCATTGCTGTAAACGCTTGTAATCATTGAAAGAGAATCAATAAAATCATCAAAACTTCATAGTGGACGTAGGCTATACGCCGAACCACTCTAAACTGCTTGTCCGTGCACTTTATATTCCTATTTGTTGGAGTTTTTGTTAGATAATCTCTGTTTTACATTTATAATCTTCATTTTATCTCTTCAAACAACTCCCAAAGAGTGTTGTGCCCATTTTTGGTACAAACACTTTGGTGCTTTCACTGAGAAAACCAGCTTTTTCTCCTGCTCGTTGGATCTGCCATCGATACCGGATTGCACAAATCCAAGAGGAAGATCCAGATATTCAGTCCGGAATCCTTCCATTCTATTCAGATTTGCTCAAAATCTAGGAAAGGACTCCACCACCGACAATGGTCAGCACAAGAACTGGCGCCACCGCTACAGAGCAAGAAGGCAGAGACAGGCAAAATCCAACACAGCCGCCTTCTTCCAATCAAGACAATGCCACTCATTCAGACTCAACGGGGCTAGTCACCCGACAGGAGTTTCAAGTATTGCTCCATGAGCTGACCCAAAGCCGTCAGCAGTTGGCAGAACAGTTACGCGCCAATATCGAGCTGACCAACCAGCTAAACCGCCGGGGGCACAGAAGGTCCAGGAGAGATGATGTCTCCAGAGCGTCTACCGAAAGCTCAGCTTCATCTGATTACCACCGCCAAACTACCCGTCCTCGACTAGAGGGGAGTCGCGCTCAAGCTGCTGAATATCAGCCCACCTTAACTGTTGGGCAACTGAGGGTAGGACCGTCGACCAGTTTTTAAACCGGTCCCTCAACACGAGGAGGTACTGCCCCACAGTACACCACGGATAACCGCGCCACAACCGCCGCAGCAGAGACAAGGGTCGATACCCGAAATCAATCTGAGCCGATCAATCAACAGCGAGGACATACTCCTGAACCTTATGTCCCAGAAGACGTTGAGCCAAGGAGGCGAGATACGGATCGTCGACAGCGCCCGATCCCTACTCGCGCCGTGGAACCCGACCACGCCTTAGCTCATCACGCTCCGAATCTGCCTGTTTCGGATATATCAACCATGATACGTCAAATGATCCACGAGAGTCAGGGGCTCACTAATGATGACTGGGGGATTTCCCGTAGTCATACCCCTTTCACAGACGAAGTGTTACATGCCGAACCCCCTAGGCGATTCAGAATGCCGACTCTCCCGATGTATGAAGGGAATAGTGACCCCAACCAGCACATTCTGAAGTATGAATGGTCGATGAGCGCTGCGAGGGCCGACGACGCAGTGAAGTGTCGAAGTTTCCCCATCTCTCTGGGGGGAATCGCGACAATGTGGTTTACCCGCCTACCACCTAGATCAATTTCTTCGTTCGATCAATTGGCCAAGAGGTTTGTGGAACAATTCCGGATGCATGTTGCCAGGCCAAAAGACGTCAACACCTTGTCCAGCGTCACTCAGGCTCATGGAGAGACACTCAGGCGTTACCTGGAGAGGTTCCACGCAGCATGCGTCGAGATCACCAATCCCAACGATAATTCAATTTTAATGGCTCTGACCAAGGGGATTGATCCTGATTCCGAATTCGGAAACTGGCTAGCTGGGAAACCGCCCGCGTCGTTGGACCGTTTCTACTCCAAGGCCGCTCAATTCCTGCGGCAGGAGGATGCAAAACAGTCTAGGAAGCAGGACGATGCGAAACCCAGCATTGAGGGAATACAGAGCAATGTGGCAGTTAAACAGTCCGGCGAGAGCTCCGAGAAAGTTCAGCTGAATATACAAAACAAGCAAACCCAGCAGAGAGGAAACAATGGTCAGAATAAGAAGAGAGACGAAAACCGAGGTCCACGACGTAGAGCTCAGATGTTTGACAGTTATACACCGCTAAACACGTCATTGGAAAACGTATACTTACAGACTTGCAACACTGTACAGTATAAGAAGCCTGCTCCGAAGCCCTCATCGGAGAGACAGATTCAGACAGGGAAATTCTGTAGGTTCCATGAAAGCTATGGACATAATACCAATGAGTGTCGGCACTTACAGGACCTCATCGAAAAGCTGATTAGAGAGAGGAAGCTAGATCAGTTTGTACGGGCGCCGCAGCCTGGCGGAGCGGGCCCCTCGAATCAAAATCGTTCACAAAATCAGGAAAGAGAGAATGAACCCGCTCGTGCGGGCGGGAGATTAGTTATCAACACAATAAGTGGTGGCCCCCATCCGGCAGACAGAAGCTAGGGGGAAATGGAGTCGTATGCCAGTTCTATCAGGCATGTGGACTTCGAGTGTTATAGTAATTGCGAGGATGGGACCCCGGCAAAGCAACAAAAGATAATGTCCGATGATATCGTGTTCAGGAGCCGAGACGCCGATAAAGTCGAAGCCCCTACTATCGACCCACTAGTCATATCTGCCCAGGTAGGTCCTGCTTGGATGAAGAGGATCCTGGTTGACAGTGGGAGCTCTGTAAACATCTTGCTCAAACGGGCTTACGATCTAATGAAGATGGAGACCAAGGATTTGAAACCCTGTTTATCCAGAATCCATGGTTTCAACGGAAGTGCCACGATACCCGTCGGAATAACTGAACTCCCAGTCGAGTTAGGCGTTGGAGAACGCCGGAGGGTCCGCATGTTACAATTTGTTGTGCTGGAGATAGATTCGCCATACAATGCGTTTCTGGGTCGGCCAGCTTTAGCCGAGTTCAGGGCGGCAATCGCCCCATGGTGTCTGACTCTGAAATTTCCCACTGATCATGGGATTGGAGTTGTTCAAGGAGATCAGGCCTCAGGAAGGGCCTGTTATGTTGCTGAGCTGCGCGGGGCGCAACGTAAAGAGAAGGGGAAGGGCGTAGAGGAATCTCTCTGCGTCCGTTCTATCGATAATTGACAATTGATGCCTGGGCCTCGGCCCGGGCACCACGACCAATTCCTGAAAGACCTGGACCCCAGGGACAACGAGGATAAAGACGAATCAACGGAGAGTCAAGCCTCTCCAGCCGAACTGACTGTGGACGTCCCAATCAGTGAGGATGATGATTCAAAGATGCTGAAAGTTGGGTCCCAACTAAACAAGCAGACACAGCAGGAGTTGGTCGAATTTCTTCGGGCGAATCTCGACGTCTTCGCTTGGACACACTCTGACATGTGCGGGATCTCGCCGAGCATTGCAAGTCACTCCCTGAATATAGATCCGCGACATGTCCCAGTGAAACAGAAAAGGCGCGGTATGGATCCAGAGAGATCTGCCGCCCTTAAGGAGGAAGTTGATAAACTACAATCGAATGGGTTCATTCGAGATGCCTTGTATCCAGAATGGGTGTCCAACCCTGTACTAGTTTGGAAACCAAATGGGAAGTGGAGAACCTGTGTTGATTACTCTGACCTAAACAAGGCCTGTCCAAAAGATAGCTTCCCACTTCCACGAATCGATCAGCTCGTAGATTCGACGGCCGGACATGAACTACTATCCTTTATGGACGCTTATTCCGGCTACAATCAGATACCCATGCATTTGCCTGATCAGGAACATACCAGCTTCGTGACCGACCTGGGACTCTATTGTTACAAAGTCATGTCGTTTGGTCTAAAGAACGCTGGAGCAACATACCAACGCTTAGTCAACCGAATGTTCGCTGATCAGATTGGGAAGACCATGGAGGTTTACGTGGATGACATGCTAGTGAAGTCCCGATTCTCCACCGATCACGTCAGAGATTTGGATTCAATGTTCAGCATCCTCCGGGAGTACGGAATGAAACTCAACCCACTCAAATGTCACTTTGGCGTTGCATCCGGAAAATTCCTTGGGTTCATTGTCAACGCTCGAGGAATAGAGGCGAATCCTGAGAAGATCTGGACTATTAGAAATTTGCAAACCCCCAGAACTATAAAACAAGTCCAGAGTCTTAACGGGAAGGTCGCAGCATTGAGCAGGTTCATTTCAAAGTCTACCGACAAATGCATTCCTTTCTCCAACCTGATCCGGAAGGGCAAACGAAACTTTGAATGGACCACGGAGTGTGAAGGCGCGTTCCAATCATTAGTTCAGCATCTCTCCACACCTCCGATCTTGTCAAAACCGGTTGACCACGAACAACTATATCTCTACCTGGCAGTATCAGAACATGCGATCAGTGCTGCTCTAGTCCGGGAAGAAGACAAAGTGCAAAACCCGGTCTACTATGTTAGTAAGCGACTAACAGGAGCTGAAAGAAATTATCCAAGGCTGGAGAAACTGGCTTATTGTTTGGTTATTGCCTCAAGGAAGCTCCGTCCTTACTTCCAAGCTCATCCGCTTACTGTGTACACCGACCAGCCGTTACGACAGGTCCTTACGCGGCCTGAGACGTCCGGTAGGTTACTCAAGTGGAACATTGAGCTAAGCCAATTTGATATCGCATACGCTCCGCGGAGGGCCATTCAAGGACAAGTCCTGGCTGATTTCATAGCCGAATTCACCGTTCCGGAAGACTTACCCGAAACCAGTGAATCTCCCGAATACGTCTGGAAGCTGTATACTGATGGCGCGTCAAATGATCGGTGTTCGGGCGCTGGGGTTGTACTTGAGACTCCCGAGGGCCGATCCATATGTTATGCTCTTAAATTCGACTTTCGTGCAACTAATAATGAAGCCGAATATGAAGCCCTCCTAACCGGCCTAAGGCTTGCCAGAGATTTGAGAATTATCGCTGTAGAAATTTATTGCGATTCGCAGTTAGTGGTATGCCAGGTGCGAGGAGAATACCAGGCAAGAGACCGAAGACTGGCCGCTTACTTGGCACGAGTTCAGGAAATCCTAAACCAGTTTGATTATTATGCCATCTATTATGTGCCTCGGGAACGCAATCAGAAAGCCGATTCACTGGCGAAGTTAGCCAGCACAGGTGAAGCGCAACAAATGGGACTTGTCCCCATTGAAACTTTGGCCACTCCGAGCATCGATCGGATAGAAATGAACTCTGTATTTGAAACCGCTCCTAGTAGAGAATCTTGGATGACTCCGTATCGGAATTACATTGAGAATGGGGTGCTGCCTGAACCTAGAAATGAGAAGAGGCAAATTCAGCGAAAAGCTTCGCGGTTCGTCATCCAAAACGGAGTCATGTACAGGAGAGGTTATTCCGTTCCTCTCCTCAGATGTGTCGCCCACGAGGAAATCAAACGAGTGCTACATGAGGTGCACGAAGGAGAGTGCGGCGATCATACCGGCGGGCAAGCTCTCGCTAAGAAGATACTTCGATATGGGTACTACTGGCCGACAGTGAACCGAGATGCGGCAAACTATGCCCGGAAGTGCGATAAATGCCAGATACATGCCCGAATTCCGAGAGCTCCGCCAACTGAAATAACCCAAATGGTCAGTCCCTGGCCATTCGCAATGTGGGGCATTGACATCATCGGCGCCCTACCTTTAGCAAAAGGCGGTGCAAAATACGCCATCGTCGCCGTTGATTACTTCACAAAGTGGGCTGAGGCCGAAGCCCTAGCAACCATTACGACAAAGAAAGTGATAAATTTCGTGGTTCGCAACATCATCTGTCGATTTGGACTCCCGCATACTATCATCACTGATAACGGAGCCCAATTCGAGAGTGCGGAATTCAAGAATTTCTGTCAACGGTTTCATATCCGCAAAAAGTTCTCGGCTGTCGCACACCCCCAAGCGAATGGACAGGTTGAAGCTGTCAACAAAGTTATAAAATCGATCCTGAAGAAACGATTAGAAAAGGCTGGGGGCAAGTGGGTCGATGAACTTCCTATGGCGTTATGGGCCTATCGAACGACCCACAAAACCGCGACCGGACACACTCCGTTTTCCCTATCTTATGGCTCAGAGGCCGTTATTCCGGTCGAGACAGAAGTGCTCTCTCATCGCGTGACTTATTATGATCCAAAAACAAACGCTATACTCCTAGCCGAGTCTTTAGATCTATTGGATGAAAAACGGGAAGAGGCTGATTTGAGAGCAGCCGCACATCGAAGCCAGGTCGCCCGATTGTACAACACCAGAGTTCGACCTCGAACCTTTGAACTCGGCGACCTCGTGCTCAAGAGAATCTACCCAGTTCCTTCACACATGAAACCGAACTGGGGAGGGCCGTATGTAATTACACGAAAGCTCGGAGATGGTACATTCAAGCTGTCGACTGTTGACGGTTTCGATTTACCGAGGGCTTGGAACAGCGAAAGTCTCCGCCGCTACTACATATGACAGGCTTTATTTATTTCATTCTATTTAGCAATTTGTTTCTGCATTTCGAAATTTGAATTTTGTAATAAGGCAACTGACTTTGCCGCATTTTCTTATTTCAGCAATAAAATGCCACTTCTTCGAGCCAGAGCTGTGATTCATTATGTACGATATACAACATCACGATGCACGAAGAGCTAAATCCCATCACGCAATGGGACTTATTCAAATGGAGAGTGGCTGTGATACGACCGGCCACTCACTAGGTGAAACCCGAGCTCGGGGACAAGCCATGACACCGATATTAATAGGGTTGACACACGACAATCCTACACTTAACTCCACATTCCCAGAGTGCGAAGTGGAGTATAAACATTCAACTCCATATTCCCAGAGTGTGAAGCGGAGTATAAACGCTTAACTCCACATTCCCAGAGTGCGAAGTGGAGTATAAACATTCAACTCCGTATTCCCAGAGTACGAAGCGGAGTATAAACACTTAACTCCATATTCCCGGAGTGCGAAATGGAGTATAAACATTCAACTCCGCATTCCCAGAGTGCGAAGCGGAGTATAAACGGTCGACTCCACATTCCCGGAGTGCGAAGTGGAGTATAAACATTCAACTCCGTATTCCCAGAGTGCGAAGCGGAGTATAAACACTTAACTCCATATTCCCGAAGTGCGAAATGGAGTATAAACATTCAACTCCGTATTCCCAGAGTTCGAAGTGGAGTATAAACACTTAACTCCATATTCCCGGAGTGCGAAATGGAGTATAAACATCCAACTCCATGTTCCCAAAGTACGAACAACCGCTTACGAGATGACGCATATCCCCGGAGTGTGGATGGGACGATTCATAAGAGAACAAGCGTAGTTCGACCACTCGGTCCTCGCTTGGTGCCATCACGAGCTGATCATCACAACTTGACCCCGGGACTGGGGGCAGAGGCAAATGTTATTCATTACCCGAAGCTATGCGATGCTCAGCTCCGATACGATTCCCTATCACAACTCAAGTCTGAGATTCCCATACTTTACAAGTAAAATGAGCTATTCTTGAAGCAATCAAATAATGCAAGTACACTGGACCGAAGTCCGAACACTGCAACATTCAAGCATAGAAAAGAACACAAGCTGAAGCCAAAAAACAAAATTTTATTCCAACTAACTCAAGAACAATGGTTTATACATGAGTTTTTTGCAAAATATTCCTACTAGCAGGGGCCGAACCTGCATCTAAACACGGCCTACAAAAGGGAAAAAGCAGAAAAAGTAACAAAAGTCCCTAACCGCCTATGAAAAGAACGTCTAATCCTTCTGTTTCCTCAGCTTCTTCTTCCTCGAGGAGCTACTGGAGCCACCAGTACCCTTCCGCTTGGAGCCTTTCTCCTTAGGCAAGCTCCCTTCGGGGGGAGGCATAATGTCAACATCCTCGTCTGAGCTGGACTCTATAGGGATACTTCCCGAAGGAGGAGTGGGAGGAACAGACTCGGCAGCTGGAGGAGGAGCTGGCACATCAGTATCAGTAAGTGTGCCCCCAGGAGACACAGTCATAAGAGGAGTAGGGCACTGTGCTGCTGCTCCGCCGTCTACTTCACCACCGTGCGCCGCGGCCGCCATCTCGGCATTAATTTCGGCCAACATCGCCGCTTCCCGCCGTGCCCTGGCCTCGCTAGGAGCCGTAGTAGTCTGAGACAAGGTGTCAGAAGTAGCCGTGAATCCACCCAAGCCAAATGGCAAGTCCGCAAAAGGATCACTTTGACGGCCAAGGAGCTCGTTTATCATCTGCTCGTCGAAAGAAAGTGAGCTCCCCTCCGTCACTCCAACTGGTGCCATTGCTGCGACGGAGGTCGCCTCAGAGATGATGGCTCCTGGCGCTTGACCTGATTCTTGGGTGGTAAGGGGCGCGGCTGGTGCAACTCCTGTCACTGATCAAAGGAAAAGACATGTCATTAGCAACATTTCAACGCGGGTTCTTCAATCCAAACATACTAGAAGTTAGTTCAAAGTACCTTCCTCGGTTTGGCTCGAGGTCATCTGAACTACTTCAGAAGGATGTTCCTTAATAGGAGATAAATGCGGTTGATCTGGGTCATACGCCGGGATAGGCTGGGAGTAGATCATCGGAGTTGGTTCAGACTGAGATGACACGACTATCTCAGAACTCGTAACATGGTGTTCTGCACCAGAGCTCTCTCCGACTTCCTGGATCTGGGCACCAAGCCTCACCTTGTCGTGGGAAATCATGGAGTCATGGAGAACCTTCTTTTCGTCATCATTAAGGATGCGGTTCTCCAGCTCGAACTCATCAAGGGCTTCATCAGGGTGCCCAGATCTCTCCTCATCAACCAGTAGGTTCCAGGCGTTATAGAGATGTGTGGGGTAATCGTCGAGCCATGTCAAGTCTCGGTGCCTTAGCACATTGGCGTTATAAGTGACGAGTAGCTCTTCCACCTCGGCCTCGATCCTGGCCTCCGCCTGCCATACTTTCTCATCAACCCCAGCCTCAGCCTCACGGGCTTGTTGTATAGCCACTTCCTTCTCCTTACGAAGCGTCACCGCCTGATCACAGGCCTCCTGCGCAGAGACATTAGCTGCGTCTTTTTCCTTAGCCATCTCTGAAAACTTCGACTTCAGCTCATTAAGCTCCTTGAGAGCGGCGTCCCTCTCGGCAGTAATAGAAGTGTTCCTGTGACCCATGTCCTCGATGGCGGTGTAATGTTCTTGCTTCATCCTGGCCATGGCAGCGGTCACTTCATCAACTTTCTTTAAAGCCTCCATTTCAGACTTACGAGAAGACTCAGCCTCCGAGTTGAGCGCTTTTATGATTTGGTCGTTGCGACCCAGCTCATTCTCGAGCTTCTCGATGGTGACGCCCCGCTCAAATGCCACTTTAGATGCCTTCCTCGCGGCCCGTCCCCACTCCCTATACTGGAAAAAGATGTCCGCAACATAGTCGTGGATGGTGGTTTCCGCGGTTGGCGGGATTCTCTTCAGATGCGGGGGGAAGACATACCCATCAAAACAAATGTCAGGAAATTCCTTCCTCATCTGTGCCAATTTAAGCGCTCCTTCGCTAGACGCCTCGGTCGGGACCGGCACAGTAGCCGAAGAGGTGGCTATTTCGGTCATGCGTGGAGGATCGGACCTCAAAGCTTGAGAAGGCGGCCTAGGCCGTGAAGTTTCGGGAGGACGAGTAACTGCGGCCGTAGGAGGTGCAGAGGTCCTGGGGGGAGGAGAGCGAGATCGGGATCGGCGAACATATCCCCTATCTCTGTCAGACTTCTCCTGACCAGAGTATCCCGTGTCATAATCCCTCTCGCCCTCTCTCCTGCGTGGCTCGTGATAACGGCGCTTACGCAAACTACCAAGCACGGAACCTTTCCCAGACATCGTACCTGAAAAGAAAACCACAAAGAATCAGTAACCGTTTGCGATGTGTTGTTTACGGGTAGGAAAGTGTGTTGTGCCGTGAAGAGTGTGTGAATGTGTAACCCCCCGGACCAACCAGAAGTGTCAGTCGCACTGGCAGGATCAGGCTCGCTAACGTCGACGATATGTCGCAGTCCACCCGATCCAACGTCGTGTTGCTCCGGCTCGACGTCCGGGAATGGAGGGTCAGCAGGCCCTTCGAATTGATCTCCAGCTTGCGGGGAGGACGCCTTCGTAATCTTAACTCCTGGCGAAGGACGGTGCAAAACCACAGACTTCCGCCTCCCAGACTTAGGCTGTTTCGAGGCCACTGCTTTGCCTTTCCTCTTTGCATCGGACTCCGGGGTTGCATTAGCAGGTCCAACCAACGGTTCCTCGTCAGTATGAGTTTTCTCGGAATCGGGTTCCTCGATTATCACAACCCTGGGCTTCATCCGCTTGACCTTTTTCCTGGAGATGGTCTTTAATGCACCATCGAGTCTTATGCTCTGCCTCCGACCGATCAGCCCAAGGACTCTGAGATTCCGATCTGTCAATAACAAATCAATATTCCTTTCTTCGCTAGGAATCTCTTGGAAGACCCGAACTATTTCTTTATAATAGCCACCCTCAGGCCGCTGGATGATAGCTGAGAGAAAAAGAGAAGAAGACGTAAGTTTAATTTCACTCCGAAAATAGCCCTGTCAATTACTTGGGAAAAAAGACAATACTCACGTCTGAATAGCCACCTCCTGGCAAACCCCGAAGGACATCGGACATAAAACCACTCCGACTTAAAGTAGCTTAGCCTAGTCCACGACCCCGCGACAACTTGGCAGTTCCTTACAGACTCCAGGAACGTGTAAGATGGGCTGTCAGTCCGACTCTTGAAATTAAACAGATATCTTATGTCGGTCATACGGGGAGGGCGATGGAGGTACTCCATGAATACAATGAACAAGCTGTTGAGTGAGGCATATCCGTTTGGATGCAATTGAGACGGAGCGATGTCCAGATAAGCCAACACTTCTCTTATATAGTCGTTGAATGGAGGAAGTGTGCCAGCTGCACACGCATGCCGGTTAAAAGCAGTATACCCCTCCGGGGGATTATGTGGCCTATCATCCGGTCCAGGCAACAATACCTCATCCAAAGATAAGCCATGCCTTAAGCATATTCTCCCTAGCATGTCTTCAGAAATATTGGACGGGACAGAATCAGGTGGACTGTTAATGAAGGACGCGTTGGGCAACTCGTCCGGAGCTGGGCCAATAGCTTTGGTCTCAATGACCGGAATCTCAATTCTAGGAAGGATAGGGTTCTGAGTTTCTTGCTGCTGCGAACTTGACGGTTCCATCACTAGCTAACTCACGAGAAACCATCATTAGATGACAAAAAGCCCGTGCATTCCCCAGTGTAAAGTGCATGAATGTGTTGTGTAGTGCGAGTGTTGTGCGTGACTTGGGCAAATTCTGCAGAGTTAAAGAAAATGGGCAAGCGACGATATTCTGGAAGTCGGACAGGCATGACCGTCATCGCTGACCGTCACGACTGCGCCCTCCAGATGATAGCGATCGATTCAAGATTAAAGAGTTCGTTGTACTTTTTCTGTTAAATGGCAGTTCCATCGACGAGCTCCGAAAGTCAGTCAAATATGCAGTTCTGTGATCAAGTTCATTTATGCAAGGCAGAAGCTCGTCGGAGTTATGCTGTTAAAAGTTCACAATTTTGTGTGCATCGAGAGGAAAGTTCGAATCGATCGCAGTAGGCTAGCTCGAATCCATCAGGACACGGGTTCGTATCGATCCCGGGGGGCACGAGTCGAATCGATAGCCAGGGTGCGAGTTCGTATCGATCAATTCGAACCGATCCGTGGTTGTCAACTTCGTATCGATCCCGGGGGGCACGAGTCGAATCGATAGCCAGGGTGCGAGTTCGTATCGATCAATTCGAACCGATCCGTGGTTGTCAAATTCGTATCGGTCAGAAAGGTCTCGGCTTCACATCGATCACGTTCAAATCAGCGCTTTTCGTGTAAAACGTGAAGATAAACTTCGCATCGATATGAGGTCGAGAACTTTGCAGCAACCATTCAAAGATCCATGGCTGTCAAGCCACCGATCCAGGGTTGGCGAATTTCCAGGGATCGATACAGAAATCCAATGAGGGCGTGATAATGGCCTGCCTCGATTCGAATGCAAGCCTCCGTAGCGATCCTTTTCCTGTTTTGTTTCTTTCCGCTTCTTCTTCGCCAATCCATAGGAGCATCGACATGGTTATTCAAAACCAAGCCTTGGTCCAGATCTGGTTTTGCCAATTACCAGAATCGGTGGTTGGTGAAGATGGAATAGATCTGAGATGATTTCGTTGCTTAGATTCGAGGTTAATTACCTAGGTTGAGGTTAAGATTTGAAGGATTGGAGGTATGGATCTGATCGATTCGAGAGCAAATTGCGAGTCTTCTCTGTTCTCACAATTTCTGGATCGATGCGAGAAGTAGAAGGCAGCAGTAAAAAGTAGAAAGGTAAAAAAGTGAGAAATGACGAAGTCCCAGATATTTATATGAAGCCTAGGACGGAACCGAGTCGATTCGACTCCCAGTCAATCTGACCGGTCGCAACCAGTCAGACGGCACATCGAAACGAAGACTCGTTTCGAACCCACCAGACTTTATCGATTCGAAACGCACAGGGAGGCCACATGAATACGATGGGTCGATGCAAGCGCTCTATTCGAATCCATTAAGCTGTGCATTCATCGAGGCGAAATGTTCACCAGACACCATCGTTTCGAAACATCCAAATTTTGAGCCATCGATTCGAAACAAAGCAGGCCTGTTAATACGAGCGTCGCTTTCGTATCCATCAGTATCTATCGATGCGAACATCCATTTCGTATCCACCAGATATCACCAATTCGAATCAGAATTCACCGTGATTTGTGACCATCGATACGAATGATCGTTTTCATATCCATTAAGTCGACCCACGTCGATACGAAAGAAGGCTTTTCGACTTTCAGCATCGATTCATAAGAGGACCGATACGAGAGAATGGCTAAGGGGTACGACTTTCAAAATTATCCAAAGAAGACATACAACTTTTCAAAGCACGTCATGTTTTCACAAGACGTACTTTGGGGGGCAAATGTTATCCCGCCTTTTGGCAAGGCCAGGACACCAAGAAGCCGACTAAAGAACAAGGATAGCACGCCATGGATATCACTGAATTTTTTCCGAGCCCAGAATGAGCTACAATTGATAGGACATGACAAGAAAGGCCATAGAGATCAGCACCTCAAATTTCAAGTCAATCCGGACTCGTACGCTCAAGTTATGATCGAGTCAAATTGGGGGGAAAACCCAGATTTCGTATCCATCACTCTGGGCAACTTCGTATCCATCGCCGAAGCCTCGGTTTGAATCCATCAAGCTTCATACCGATCAGCTCCGAATCCATCGAGGTACCCAGATTCGACTCGACTTCCTTCGTATCCATCGAGCTCGTATCGATGGACTTCATACACACCAACAATTGAAGGACCTCGTATCCTTCAGCCAACGTCTGCTTCGTATCCATCATTCAACGTCCGCTTCGTATCCATCATTCGATGCTTGCTTCGTGTCCATTGGACCAATGCTCTTCGTATCCATCAGAGGACCTCGCTTCGAATCCATGCCTAATGACTTGTTCGTATCCAACAAGTCAACTGACCAGGGATGACGTGTCTTCCATCAAACTAAAACAAGGCAAGATATGTGGAGTCGAAACAGTCAATGCGGCACAAAGACCGGATCGAGACGAAGCGCGCGCGTTACGTCATCCCTCGATGCGAATACGCCGAGATATATGGAGTCGACGCGGTCGACTCGGAGTAGAAACAGGATCGAGGCGAAGTGTGCGTTCCACGTCTTCACAGGGGCGCGTGACACCATCGATTCGAAGCCCCCAGCTCAGAGAGATGGATTCGAACCAGGCAGCCTAGCGAAGAACATCGTCTCGTATCGATGATATCTCTCAATCCACTGATCCAAACACGACGAAATTTTAACTGAAGGTTGCACACATAACAAGGAACGTCTCCACCAATTTTGAGCTCAATTGGACGTATTCTTGATCGATACGAAATGATTTCGTATCGATCACAGATTGGCTTGAAACTCTCTGGAAGTGGTCGAATGGGTCCCCTCACGTGTCAGGCCAAGTCTCCCGGAGTTTGAGCGAAATCCAAGCCTCCTACGCCTATAAATAGAGCCCCAGAATCAACGGAAAAAGGGTCTTTTTTCTCTGAAGCGTCCAGACTCTGCCGGATTGAGACTTGCATCCTACTTTTGCTGTCAATTTCGAATTCTAAACTGTAATCCGCTGTTCATTGCTGTAAACGCTTGTAATCATTGAAAGAGAATCAATAAAATCATCAAAACTTCATAGTGGACGTAGGCTATACGCCGAACCACTCTAAACTGCTTGTCCGTGCACTTTATATTCCTATTTGTTGGAGTTTTTGTTAGATAATCTCTGTTTTACATTTATAATCTTCATTTTATCTCTTCAAACAACTTCCGAAGAGTGTTGTGCCCATTTTTGGTACAAACAAATCAACCCTTAATTACATCATTAATTATATTAATTAATGATCCCTAATTACTCTTAATTATTTATTCTATTTAAATTAATTATATTAAGTAATTAATCTTAATTAAACCATAATTATTAATCAATCTTGATTAATCTCATTCAGTAATTAACTACACTTAATTACTTCATTAAATAAATTAATTACATCTTAATTAATTATCTTAATTAATCCCTTGATTAATTACAAAAAGTAATTAAACTCAAATTACTTCTATTCTTAAATCATCTTCCATTAATTACATCCAGTAATTACCATTAATTACTTTACTAAGTAATTACAAATTCATTACTTAAATTAAGTAATTATTTATCAAATCATCAAGTGTTTAAATTAATTAAACTTAATTAATTAACTTAACAAATTACATTTAAACTTAATTAATTACATTAAGTAATTAATTCCTTAATTACTTCCATTAAGAAATTAACCTTTTATTACTTCCATTAATTAACTCTAATTACTTTCATTAAGTAATTATCCTTTCATTAATTACATTCAATAATTATACTTAATCAATTTCCAAAGTGATTATCCTTAATTAAACCAAAGTACTTATCTTAAATTAATTACATAAATTAGCTATCTTAAATTAATTAAGTAACTATACTTTAATTACTTAATAAGACCTTAATTAATTAAGATAAACCATTTACCTTAATTAAACACTCTAATTAATATCCTTTAAAACTTATCTCCTTTAAATATATTTTAAAAACTTTGTTAAACTTTTACCTTTGAAACTTACTTAGAAACTTGTTTAAATTTCTTTTCTTAAAAACTTGATCTAGTACTTTTATTTGAAAACACTTTTGAATTCAATTACAAAATTAATCTAGTTTGTATTTACTTTTTAAAACAAAAAAATTTAAACATTTTAAATTTTTGAAACACATTCAATTTAACATACTTTTAAACTTGACTAACATTCCTTTTGGAAACTTGATTAATTAAACTTGCTTTTGCTTTTTAAAACCTGAACTTGATTTCCCTTTAAAAATTTACAATCTGGCAACTAAAATTCACTTCACAAATTTAAAACCAGTTAACAGTCTAAAACCCTGAGCCACCCAAACAAAAACCCCGAGCAACCCACACAAAAACCCCTACGCAAACCCGAGCACATCCCGATCTAATCCCTTCTTCCTCTCTCTAATACCAGATCCTACCTAACTACAAAAACAACAGGGCCCAGACAACTGTGCACCGTGCACATGCATGCACGACCGGAGCTACTCCAATCTCCGTCGCCATCGCCGCCAAGTCGCTAATGACCTCATCGATCACCACGCTACTCAGTTCCACACGAACAATGCTCGAATCCAATTTCGACAATTTCGTCACTATCAGAAAGAACTTCCAACCTACAACCGCCTCGAACCACCGCAACAGTCCACCGGAACTTCCACCATATCGCCACCAACATTGTCTGACCTCCCTCATCCTATTCCTCTTACTCCGGCCCAACTCTTCGCTACCACGAAGTCATATTCGCCTCGACAACTTCCTCGACCAGAACGATTCTTAAAACCCTATCCCGCCCTCGCCGCGCCACCACAACGACCTAAAAATCCTGCTACTATTTTTCCATGACACACCAGCCCACGAGCTCCCTCCAGCCACAAACCTTAGGCCAAATAAACCTCGCGATCATTGCAAATCAAGCAATGACCCAACTCCGTTCATCTCACGACACCCCATCATCCATGCACTTAAAAATCACGTAATTTCCACCAAAAATCATAAATTTCAAAGACGAATCTAATAATATAAGTGAATCATGAAATTAAATCGGTCGATTTTATGAGATGATTTATTTTCCACTGTAAATCCTTCTTCCCAATAAAAATACTTACTAACTTCACATGAAAACATTTTTAAAAATAGAAATTCGTTAATACAAACATATTTCCTTTAATTACTATGACCTATAAGTGTTTGAGTGAAGAGAAAAGAAATTTTGAATGATTTTTGAGTCTGTTTTGAACATGAACAGAGGCTCTGTACATATATACACAACATTTACAAGCATATACACCAAGCACACATACATTTACATTCAATTCTACTTAAAATAAACATGCAAGCATATTTTAACAGAGATTCATCACAACATTTAAGCATAAACATAAGTTAAAACTGTTTTTAAATTCAAATGTTTACTCACCTGTTAAAATTGATGAACAGAGCATATTAAATTTTGGAAACTTGAACTGGAATGCTTCTTTGATTTATAAACTAAAATTGTTGAAGAATGCTTTAGCTTGAAAACATAGTTGAACTGTTTTGTTTCCAGGAAGAAAATGCTTGCAGGCTGGTTCATCTCAGGTTGAAGATGAATGCAGGCTAATGGTTTGAAAAATGCAGGCTTTGATTTGAAAATGAACTACAGTTGGTGATTTTAAACTGGAAAATGGTTTGCATGTATTTGAATTGATTTTTGGTTTTGAGGGAGTGATTTCAGGTTATTGAATTAGATTTTAGTTTGAGAAGTATTGATTTCAGATTTGTTTTGAGAATGGTTTATAGGCTGAAATTTTCTTTTGCATTTGAAAAGAGAAATAGGAAAAAGAGTAGAAGAGAATGAACAATGTTTATATAAGTGAAAAAAATGTAATTTATCAAAATAAAAGAAAAATGAAAATTAAAGATGACATTTGTCATTAGCATTGTTTATAAATTAACACTTGTTATATTAAGCCTTTATAAGTTTACACTTGGCATTTAAGTAATTAATACTTATTTAATATAAATGTTAATAAAGGCTTTTACTTAATTTATTATTTTATAAATGCTTATCTATATATATAAATTTCTTTAAAGAAAATAAAACCAATTTTATATAAATAAAAGCTTATACATATATTTTGAATCCAAATATTTTAAATATATCAATCCTTCGAATTTCAATTTCAAATCTAAATTCAAACTCAAATTAAAGAAAATCAATTTATAATCAACTTATATATATACATATATAACTACACATTCAATTTGAAAATTATGTTTTTGCTTGTTAAATTCAACCCAAAGCTTTTCTATTTACAATATATACAAATATATATACATTATAAATAGAAATCATTTTATTAACTTTTAAAAGATAAAATGTACCAAATAAATATTTATTAAAGAAGATTGTTAAACCAATTTAAACATTTTTAATAAAGATTATCAAATTAATTTAATTATTTAAATAGATTATTAAATTGATATTGCCCAAAAATTCCGGGATATCACAAGTTGGAGGTTGAAGCATGGTAGTTTGCTTATTTGATCATGGATATGGGCACTACTAATCTTTAAGAAAAATAACTTTATAAATATGAATATAGAGAACTAGAATATAATTTGCTATATTCTGCTCAGCCTTCACATTTTGCATCTAAATTGGCTACTAAAGTAATATCAATAGCACTGTCGTTGGATTTCAGTCAGCTTTTGACATTACGTGGGTAGTTAAATGTTTAAATTCCTTTTGACAGACGATTCCCATATCAACTACTCCTATTTTTTAAACAGTTGGTAGATTGAAAGATGAAACTTCAATAATTCAAATGGTAGCCATACTTTTCAATTTTTATTTCAGTACTTAATAAAATGGTAGGTGACTTCCTGTTTTATCTGTGTTCAATTTATGTTTTTTTTTGTTCAGTCTAACCCAAGTTTTGATTGTCAGAACTGCATTTGAATTTGGTATCTAAGTTTCCATCTGTGGAATCAACTGAATTTTCAATTCCTACAACCTTATATGTTTACCGATCCTGCATTTCCTATCATAGTTTTAGAACGCAAACATGTAAACTGTCAATTATTTCAATTCTATCTACATGATGTGCAATTAGTCATCCCACATGTTACTTTCGCAAGCGCAAACTTGGATTGGTGAGTAGTATTTTTGTGAACGTTGTGTGATAGCAGAAAATGTGAAATGCTTATTCCCTAAAATCAAGTAAATTGGTTTTGGTATGCATTAACTATACGAGGTCAACCTTGAATTATGTACGTCAACAATTTTAGTTTCCACCTAAATTAATGCTACTAGAGATAAATCGTTGTTGTTATATTATTTTCATAATAGACGTCAATATGTGAGCATACTGTTTATCTATTTCATTTCATTTTTAATGACACCATTGTCACATATAGATAGGCAAGGTATGTCTGAAGCCAATCCATGATATGTGGAAAAGTTGACATGCCAGCCGTTGGTTGGAGAGGGGTATGATGAGGGAGTCAAAGGAAAATACTGTTTGGTTACTGTTTGAATTCCAGTTTAGTAGTATGCGAATTAAGTGTTCTGTTCAAACCGTATAAATGGGTTGTTTTTCGTATGGTGGGAGATTGTTGCAGCAGCTAATAGTTGATGCATACTGTTGCATTGAGGAGGACAGACTGAATTGGGTCAGAAATAATCAACATAATATCAGGTCTGAACTGTACAAAGGTCTGAAGGATGCAGTTGCAACGGGTGACACATCGGCTTTGTCTGTTGGCAGAAGAATGGTTTTGCCTTCTTCTTTCACTGGTGGGCCGAGGTATATGGTTCAAAACTACCAAGATGCAATGGCAAATTGTCGATGGGCTGATTCTCCAGATTACTTTATCACATTTACATGCAACTCTAACTGGCCAGAGATTAAGGAGTGCTTACAAACAATTCTAGATCAGAGGGCAGAAGATAGACCGGATATAATTTCACCTGTTTTCCATATCAAGTTGAAGCAATTAATGCATGACATAAAGGAAAACAAACATTTTGGAAAACTAAATGCAGGTACATCACATCATGAAGTAAAATTTCCTTCAATATATTTTCATACACTGACAATATTGATTAATTATGGTAAATATTTTTCCAGCTTTGTACGCTATTGAATTTCAAAAGCGTGGCTTGCCTCATGCACATATCTTACTTTTTGTACGGGGGGAGGACAGACCAAAAACGACAGCTGACGTGGATAAGGTGGTCAGTGCAGAATTTCCAGACCGTGAGGCAGATCATGCTGCATACCAATCAGTCTGTTAGTTTATGGTACACGGACCATGCGGCGTTCTTAATCCTAACTGTCAGTGTATGATAAGTGGTAAATGTTCAAACATTACCCAAAACAGGTTATTTATGAAACAACGTATGACAAAAATGGTTTTCCAAATTACAGAAGACGCAGCAATGATAATTTTTTCACAACTTTGTCCGGGGTTACTCTAAATAATTGTTGGGTAATACCACATAATGTCAGTTTAGTTATGAAGTATCAAGCACACATTAATGTTGAGATATGCAATCGTGTGAGGTCTATTAAATATTTGTTCAAGTACATTAACAAAGGTCACGATAGGGCTGTTGTTGTTATTGAGGAAAACACTGTTACAAACCAGAATTTTGTTTGAGAAGTGGATGAAATAAAGACTTATATAGATTGTCGTTACATATCCGCTTCTAAAGCAAATAGGAGAATTTTCAAATTTGATATTCATTATCGAAAACCTGCAGTCGAACGGTTACACTTTCATTTCCTGAAGAGCAAAATGTTGTTTTTCATGATGATGATAATTTGGCTGAATTAGTATGTCAACCTGCTGTTAACAATACTATTTTCACTGAATGGATGGTAACTAATAAAATTAGTGAGGAGGCACGAAATTTAACATATGTAGATTTTCCTACAAAATGGGTATGGAAAAAAAATTAGCAAGTGGACAGCACGGAAAAAAGGGGACGCGATAGGTAGAGTTTATTTTGCTCATCCAACATGCGGCGAACGATTTTATTTACGACTGCTGCTAAACATTGTCAAAGGCCCAACCAGCTATGAAGAGATAAGAACTGTTAATTCTGTTGTTTATGACTCTTTTAAAAGTGCATGTGTTGCACGCGGATTACTTGAAGATGATAATGAATGTAACATAGCTTTAACCGAGGCATCACGTTGGGCAACTGCAGCGTCTCTACGTAAAATTTTTGTTATGTTGCTGCTTTTCTGCGAAGTATCCAACCCTCTACAACTTTGGAATAGAAACTGAAAAATGTTGGCGGAGGATATTGAATGGCGTCTTCTTCGTACATATGAACAGCAAACTTATCTTTTTGATGATTGTCAACTTAAGTTGGAGACCTTACGTGAAATAGAAAAGATAATGAGTAAAAGTGGTAGATCTGTAGCAGAATTTAACTTCATCCCACCTTCAGACCTTACTTTAATTTTCACAGGTCATCGTAGCTTACTCACAGACAAAAACGATTATGATATGCAAATGTTAAAAGCTGAGTCACAACCTCTTCTGTCGACTTTAAATTTTGAACAGAAAAAGGTATTTAACACTGTACGCGATTCTGTTGAGCGGAACAAAGGTGGTTTCTTCTTTGTTTACGAAAGCGGGGTACAGGTAAAACTTTTCTATGGAAAACCATTATCACTTATTTCAGAGCAGAAGGAATGGTTGTTTTAGCCGTCGCTTCTTCTGGTATAGCGTCCTTACTTTTACCTGGCGGTAGAACCGCCCATTCAAAATTCAAAATTCCACTCATTATGGATGAGAATTCAACATGCAATATATCAAAATAATCTCCTTTAGGACAGTTGCTCAAATCTACTGATTTAATTATTTGGGATGAAGCACGTATGATGCATCATAATGCCCTAGAGGCATTTGAAAAAAGTTTACAGGATATAATGCATGTTGGTACAGATGATGGACCTTCCAGGCTTTTTGGAGGAAAGACAGTATTACTTGGAGGTGATTTTCGACAAACTTTGCCAGTAGTTCATAAAGGTACCAGAGATATGGTGGTCTCTGCTTCCATCGGCAATTCATATCTATGGGCAAAGTGTACGGTTTTCATTCTCACAAGAAACATGAGACTACAACGTTCAACATGTAACTCCCGTGAAATGGAGAAAGTTGAGAAGTTTGCAAAATGGGTGCTTGACATTGGAGATGGAAACGTGGATGCAGTTTCAATAGACGGTGACGATGGTCCTTCTTGGGTTACCATACCTTCTGAATATCTTATTGACGTTGGAGATTGTGGTCTTAAAAATATGGTTGACAACATATATCCAGATTTGCGTAATAGGTTACCAGACAAAGAGTATCTACGCAAACGGTGCGTGCTTGCTACAACTAACGAATTTTCTGAGGAAATTAACTCCTACATCCTATCTAAAATTAACGGTGAATTAAGATCCTATTTAAGTGATGATTCCATTAGTCCTTCATCTGAACAAGTGGACGATCAACATACCCTTTATCCTACCGAATTTCTGAACACTCTAAAAATATCTTGATTACCTAACTATATTCTACAGTTAAAGATAGGAGTTCCAATTATGCTGTTACAAAATTTGAATCAGAGGTTAGGCCTTTGCAATGGAACACGGTTAATTGTAACTCAACTTGCTCAAAGGGTTATTGAAGCAGAAATAATTACTGGTACTAATATCGGTACGAAGGTACTCATTCCTCGCATCATCCTTACGTCCACGGATACAAAATGGCCATTTGTGTTACGTAGGAAACAATTCCCCGTGAAGGTTTACTTCTCAATGACGATAAATAAAAGCCAAGGGCAAACTTTAGAGAATGTAGGAATATATTTGCCCTGTCCTGTTTTCAGTCATGGACAGCTGTATGTTGTCGTATCTAGAACATCTTCGTACCAGGGTATTAAGTTTTTAATTGGTCACTTGGAGGGTGGACGTCTTGGGCTAACCAAAAATATTGTATATAAAGAAGTTTTCAACGGATTATCAGGTAATTATACGTTACACCGTTTACTGCATGCATTTTACTTCTGACATTCACAATCACTTCTGCTAATTTTCTTCCTTTCGCTTTCAGGCTGAGGTTACTGAGGGAAAAAATGCGGTTACATGACCGGTTTCTGTTGTACCTTTTTTTATGGACTACCGGCTTTTCAACTACACGCTTCAAATTCATTTGTCACTATTTCCTGCTCTCTCTACCGTCACTATGATTGTCTGAATTTCTATTGTCGCTTTTTTTTCACTGAACTTAGATATTTGTAACTTAGTCGTACGATATATTCATTATTCACACAGTTCATTACCTGTGTTGCCTGTTTTTTCTTTCACATATGTATTATCAAATTCTCTCTGTTTGATGCTCTTATGTAACGTTTATTACTAACCGGATGGAAGACGGTATGTGTGCACAAGCTGTGAAGTGTCGATACGTTAAAAGCTTATTACTGTACACCGCACTGGAAAATGTAGTGGGTCAATTACTTCCAGTACTCACACATTTATTTCTTCCCACCGTTGAGTCATCTTCATATTCTATGTTATCAGTCTGTGTCCACTGTATGATTGACTGCATCTTCTGTTTACATGCTAACAGCACTAACCTCCCATGCTAGACTTATGACCTGAACGTATCATCGGTTCGAGCAAATCATACACGTAGGGGAACTGGTGTTTCGTAAGTAACATATCTCGCTTTCGCTATCACATTCTGTACTCACTGAGGTTCAATTTTCTATTCAATGTAGGAAGATATGAGTGCTCCATCCGACTACACCGTTTTCCCACCCTTCTCCCTGCATCCGTAACTAATATTATGTGCAGTGATATGGCAACAGTACAGAATAATTCATAAATTGAAGTTGTGCACCTGTGTAGTAGTCCACTGCTCTTCACTTCTCCCGCTGTCATTGACACAAACTGCGATTCTATCGTTTCTGGTATCATTACTTCTACAGATTTTTGACTTCAAATGGTTAAATTCTTCATCATTTCCCTTCTCACTGTTTCCTGCTTACTGGAGTGGATATCAATATGGTTAACATCAATAACTAATCGAATTAAATTTTATAACCTATTCATAGGACTGCAAAACAGTGAAAGGATTAACATAAGCGTTAGCTTATGGGTGCCTACTATATACCAAGGCAACTACAGTTTATTCGCACGTTACACTGTTGTCACAGCTTTTCTAACTACTTGGTACAACTGCACAACATGTACTGGTTAAACCGAAAATAAATTAATTTGTTTACTGTTGCATGTATTGTGTACACTACCTACCCTCAGTTTGTTAAGTTTGTGTGTGTTAACATAATGTTTAAGTAAACATCATTTCCAAATTTCCAACAATGAACTTTATTTTACTACCATTTCCCTTTCGAATGCATTTTGCTGACATCCAATCCTATCATTTTTTAAATTATGTTTGTATCAAAACTTTTATGTATGTTTAAACAACTGCTAGGCTGTGTTGTACTCAATATGCTTCCTTTCTGAACTCGCACATATTCCATTTGTCTGTTTTTGTATACGCACTGTTTTATCAACGTTTAAAATAGTTGTATGACCAACTAACATATTATGAACTTCATCGGAATTTACTATCTTTATTTTCTTCTGTAATTGCACAGTTATACTTTTTTGCACACCCTCATTGGATTATACTGACAGCCTTTATAATAACAGGTAGCTGTGAAAAACAAATTATCTTACCTTGCTTCTGATGTTGTGCTATTACCAATGGTACAAAAATCATCTATCTGACTGCCTAAGTCGTGTTGCGTTCCGCCTCCCATGGTCCATACGCAATCTTTCTACGCGGTCAAACCTGCCTGCAGGTAAAACCCTTACTGACATAGGTATTGTGGAGTACATTAACTGTTCAAAATTTCGTACCAGTTCAACAATATTCTTGCACATCCACCTGTTGCTGCCATTATGTGAGGAGAATTAGGGCAGCTCAAGAATGAAAACAAAATTAAATATATTTACTGACAGACTCAATTTTTAACTTATCTTATACTACTGTCCTCATTGCCGTACAAATAGTAATGACAAGCTGAATTCTGTTCTCCCCACAATTCAGTCATGTATATATGTACACATATTCATATACGCACACACATATACTTCCATATATATATGTGTGTGTGTGTGTGTACACACACATACACACACACACATACATACATATATACACATACACATTCATACATAAACATACGGACATACATACATATATATACATACATATATACATATATATATATATATATATATATATATATATATATTCCTCTCTGTACTTTATTTTCATTGTCAGTGCATACAGTTACATACTAAATGATCCTGACAGTACTTCGCGCACCACGTTCCTCCGTAATACAGTAAATAGTCCTGCCTATATGCTTATGACACACGAGTGGATGTATTAATCGAACTTTTAACATGAAAAGTTATGCCCTCTTTTGCCATTTGAAAGATGTACATATTCCTGCCACGAATCAGTGTTAATCACAAACACGTTGCCAGTAACTGTAAATTGGTCTGCCTTCTGACACTTATTACACAGTTATAACGAACATATCTGCATTTGTATATCCTTTCTCCTGCCCTTTATTAGTACTATACATATATGATTTTGATTGCAGTGCGGCTGTCCATGGCTAATTTGAATAATACTCTCAGTCGATGTGTTACAAAAACTGTACAGAACTTTGGTAGCATGATGCATCCCCCTCTGTCATCACAGTTCATGTCCGTACTCTCCACTTCTCCGATAAAGATGTGTCAGCACGCTTCAGCCAAAAATTACATACTCTCCGGTATGCTCTTCATTAAAGTCCACAATTTTTCTCTTTATTTGACCTTCCCGTTAACTGTCCCGACATGCGCCATTGCTAAGCTTTCTCTGTTTACAACCTGTAGATCACAAAATACCAACGATTTCTTGCCCACTGAAACGGAAACATGCCTGCTTACGTAACCTTTAACCACATCTGCACATGACATAGGAAGTCGGGATACTGACCTTACCACATTAACAGCTCATAAAATAGTTCCAAATTTATTAACGTGTTACTGTCCTCTTCAGGCTGAGTCAAGACGGAGTAATTGTACGCCAACGAATCGTGGAAGAACTTCAGACAGTAAAAGGAATACGAACGCGTCCAGACGGTGGAGCACTGTGCAAAACAAGTTCGTCAACCGACATCTCCACTCTCTGCTGGTTCTCACTGTTTGTAAACAATTTGCAACCTGTTTGTGTTATTCACTTTCAGCTTTTTGTTGCTTCAACCCTGTAGCTTCTGCTACCTGTCATCTACCAGCGGTTTTAACATCACCCACCGTATGTATTCCTACCACTCTGTTCCATAAAAACAAGCACTGTAATAACAAATAGGTTTGTATTATGTATGAATATAGTGTCCTCTAATTTATTTCGGGAAAATGTTGGCAGATTTGGAGAAAAGAGTGGAAGTAGACCCACTACATTTGGAATATTGGAGGTATATGTGGATGGGGCACAAAGCGAAACAACGGAAGCTTTCAATACTTTAAGAACTGAGGTACTTGCATGTCTGAGATGTGACTGCATGAATAAGCAGGTTTCAATTTAAGATGATCAATGATCAACGTAACTGTTGGTAGATATATTTAGTGTACCATTTGTTATCAATTCATACGTGACGAAGCATGTCAAACTATCTACACATCTGATTTCATGCACACTAACTTAAATTTTTATTTCTTCTTCCATTTTTTTTACTTTGACGTTGTTTGTACTATATTACTATTGGAGTCACAGAGAAATTATAGCATGTCCTATAGATCAGTTTAATGACCGGGAAGATCAAAGATAATAAATAAAGTGTCGCCAAATTCTTTATCAAAACACATGATGCAAGCTTAAGGGCTACATAAAATAAGTAGTGACTGATTGTTTGCAAGTGAAAATGAACTTTTGGCTTAAGATATTTCTACAGTAGTTTCTTTCGCACTGTGTTTGTTATTTTGTAAATAAGCAGAATGAAGAATAGCCAGCGAATGCGAAAAATTAATAAAGAAATCAACTAATACATACATGACCATGGTCATAATTTAAAGCCCCATGAGTCATGAATACATTACTTAGTTTCTACCATAAAATCATTTGTTTCAACGGCCCCATGGACCATCATAAAATATTTGGGATCGACAACTTAGACAAATCAACGGAAAATGGCATAAACTAATGAAAACTAAGATTCGTAGGATGCTTAAACCTTGAATGCGCACAGGAGTATATTGGATATTTAACTCACAGTAACAGTTCCGATTTTGCTCAGTTCTTTTTTTATTTTCTTTCTTTTTAGTACGTTAAAACTGTTAGTTACTTCCACCGAATTGCGTTTGTTTGAATAATAGTTCATAGATGGAAGTCTAGACGGTGACATCCGTATGACACAGTACCTTACAAACTGTAAACAGTACGGGTATACAACAACCTCCCACTTCTTATATCCTTCATTCACATCTTTTTAGTATTAGTACATAATCCCCTATGTATGCTGTTTCAGTACCCTTCATATACCGAACGTATGTAGATGGAGTCATGTACGTGCCATGTATTTAACCACTCCATCATCAGTTGATACATCAAGAAGAAAATTTAGGCCTCGTTTGACTTGTCGTTTTTAGTTTTGTGTTTTCGTCAATACAAAAACGCGTCCTATGTATTGTTGAAAAACAAACAATTTTTAAAAATGAAATTAACATGTAAAATAGAAAACAAGTTTATTTTGTTTTTCGTGTTTCGAGAGAAAACAAAAGCACGAAAACAATCCAACTCCTTCGTTGTCCATTGGTGGTCGCAATGACTAAGAATTATAAATATTCTTCTCTTATTTCTTGTTATTTCTTAGTGCAAGTTGAAAACACAAAACTCAAAATACAAAATGAAACCAAACGGGCCCTTAAACTCCCAGTCCCTACCAGGGTAAACAGAGCGGTTACTGTGTTGATCAATATCTCAAACAACTGTATTTGAATGCCTCAAAAAATATGCACTTAGGTCAGTGCTACATCATTCTCTGTTTAGAAGCCAAAAAATGCACCCCTCATACTTGCACACATCTGCCTTACTGACCATCAACTACATGAAATCCTTTCAATATATGGAGGTAGTAACACACTGTGATGTGACGTGGTCCTCTATCTTCAATCCGTATAAATTTAAAAACATAACTGACTTCAAATAAGGTGTATATGCAGTACAACTATTATCCATCCAACAATACCAACTGTTTCACACACAGAAAACTTTTTTCAACAACTTAAAAACTTTTTCAACTGCACATAATTTTTCCTGGGATGCAACACTTAAGATCCAGTTATTTCCCCCAGTCAACTGCTTAAACCCATTTCCTTAAATAACTACACCCACTACCAGAAGATACAACCCCACCTACATACACGTGTTCACAACACAGCGGTTCGAAACTGTGCATCAGTTATACTGTTCGGTTTCCAACTATAAAAAACGTTCATTTGTTCAGCACCATATTCGTCAACAAATTGTTATCTACAACTGTACACTACTCCCCGGGTACTTCCCTCTACCTGAACGAAATACAACTGCCTATTCCGCTAAACCTTCTCTGTCACCTTGCCCACTACAGATGATCAAATTTCTACCTGTTCTACTACCATTTTGTTTGCCAATGTTGTTAACCATTTCTAAGTTTCTTTCCACAGATATCAGAATGGCCAACCAATATCAACTACTGTCTGACTTGACAGTCGGTCCTAACTGGGATCGCATCCATGTACGACTGTCTAGGATGTGGAATTCAATCTCCAAAGCCGCGAAGAGGCTTACTCGACAAATCTTAAACTTCTTGACGCAAAGGTAAGTTGCAAACCCACTTGATATCTGGAAATTTAATTCACCATTTACTGATATGCTGCAAATGGATCACACTTCACTGTACCACAGGGGAACCAAAAGCAGGCTGTTGTGGCAAAGAGTTTGGTGGACAAATACTCATAGACGTTTGTAGAACAATGTTTGTATGAGATTGAAACATTCAACGTCTACCCTTCGCACACTACATACCATCCTATAGATGAGGAGTTGATGATCATCCTCCGTAATGACACCCAAGTCAAACGGCTGCCACCTACACTGTACAATATTCCTAGATACATATTTGGTTTTTTTGATAATGAAACTCTCGCTCAACGCATAGACAAGGTGACTCAACTTACAGATGCACTTTCCGTACTACTACACGCCGTATACTATCACTCTACCGTTTCCACTTACACTTCTCATATTTCTTTGACATTCCTCTTTTTTCCGTCTACCTACTGGATGTTGGTGGGGTACTACGAGGCATTTCCGATGTTGTCCAACTGACAACAAGGACCGGATGTCAAACATCTAAAATAGAAATTACTGTTTACACTGGAAGGTTTAACATTTACCACTTTGTCACATTTACGTCTATATATTTGATTGCTAACACCCTCCATTTGGACTTTGCACAGTTCAAAAAATATATTTGTTACTTTGTGGGCTGACAAAACTGACCTCATAGATGTGACCGCTATTGAATCAGAAAAACAACCACCATCAGTGATATTCCCTTCTATGGTAGTCAAACTGTTCAAAGGTAAACTGTCTTACTACATTATATTTCATTCTTGAATATCAAACTTATGTCCAAACTAATAATTGTAGGAGAGTTTACATTTTCATCCACCAATGCTACACAAATATACTTCAATATTGACTGTCCAGAGGTAGCAAAATTAATTTCCAGGTATACCTGTAACGACCCACTATTTTGGACCATTCAAATCGACAATAAATCCACACATGCCGACTTGAATAATTCAAAACAATAGATTGTTAATTTAAATTGGCAAAACTCAGCATATACAGTAAATAAAATAACCACAGATCACAGACACAGAGTAAGATAACAATAATGCAGCGGAAACAAAAGAATAGTAGTTCATGAAGCTACTATATATATAAACCAGAGTTATACATGATACATAGAAGTCTCGAATACAATAGTCAAATACAATATCAGAATACATCACTGGAATAAACTGAATATCTGAAAGCTGGATAGATGGCTGGATCACCAAGCGAAGCTCCAACTCCAAAGGTGAGTCTCGAATACTGGTACACTCAGTCTGACCCGAGCGTAAAGAAAACACAAAACACTCGAGTCAGGATTAACATTCTTATATCAATAAATCCAACTCAAGTGAAATAGCGACTGAAATACAAGTGACTCAAAGGATGTTTGGGATAACCATCCTCTAAGGATCCATTAAACTATCTATATATACAGTAGAATACGCTAAGTAGATAATGTCTAATCAGTAAAGTACGATATCAAAATAGCGTTAAGTCATGGCCCATTCCACCCTTAACACATTTTTATTCCCAAGAGCATATACAAGACCGTAGTTTCCCCAAAACCGGAAGTCACCAGAGGGCAATCCATATACTAGAGGTACAAACCAAAATCGTAGTGGTCGCGAATAGGATAATTAGTATGACAAGGTACATGAGGCAATACCAACTAGGATACAAGTAGTTGCGTAATCCGGACTGATGTTGGGCATAGCAGCTACTACCCCAACACCGCGAAACAACACTCCCATAATCGAGGGGTGCACCCAAATCGAATCACAAAAGTAATAGATATGGTAACGAAGAAGTGTGTCCGCTAGAGGTGGCGAACCTCAATGGCCCGGCGCGGCTCCTGTTTTAGTCATGTCAGGGGTCATCCAAAATCGTTCTCTTTCTTCAGTCAACGCGTTCATCAAAACATCCACTTCATTCTGGATAACCACTCCGCGTATATTAGTTATTAAAGTGGTTTCGGTATCGACAGAGAGTATGTCCATATCCGATCCCGGTCTCTTTAATAACTACGTATTATTACATCGATGGTCATTTAATACAATTTCAAAATAGTTATATTTCAAAACCGATATATCATTGCCATTTCAAAACCATATCAATACGATATCACTTTCACTTCAAATAAAACCATTTCCAAAATCATATCACTTTCCAAAGTTACATCGCTTTCGAAATCGTAAGTCTTTTAAATCAAAACACTTTGGAAATCAAAACTTGAAATTCATAACACTTTGAAATCCTAACACTTTCCTCTTAAATAGTTTAGATATTAAAATTTGTATATATAGAAAAATAGTTTATTAAATAAAATAGTTTATATAAAATAGTTATAAGTTAAAATAAAATAATTTATATTGAAAAGGTTTTATATTAAAATAATTTATATTAAAATTTATAAAGTAAAATATAAATAGTTTTAGATATAGTTTAAATACTTTATATAAAAATAGCTTTCTTAAATTTCACAAATCAATTCACATAAACTCGAATTCCAAAATTAAAATTTAATTAAATCTCAAATCATCAATTTCAATTCAATTTAGTTTCTCAATAAACCCTTTCAATTTCAATATATTTCAAGTTTAAATATTCGACATTTCAAAACTAAATTTGATAATTCCATTTATATCTCAATTTAATTTCATTACATTTTGTTTCTGAGATATTTCTTTAATCATTTCAATTCATCTAAATACGACTTCAATAAAAAAAAATTAAATAAACAAAATATCCCATTAAATTTATATAAGTTTGAAATATTCATTTAAGTCACTTTTAATCAAATTCAAGTTATAAAACATATCTTAAAATTTCAAATTTAATAGATTTCAAATCAACTTATTTAAGTATAATTCTTAAGTAATTAAGAATTCCAAATCAATTCAAATTTATCTTTCAACCTGAAACATTATAAATTCTATATTTAAAAATATAATTTTTTTTACATAAATACTTAAACATATTTCATATTGATTCAAATCAACTTTATTAAATCAACTTTAATAAATCTTTAAAATCATTATTTATTAAAACCATATATTTCTTTCAAAACCGTAGAAATGTTTTTCAAAAACATTTATATATAGACCAACGGTGTCTGTATATAATTTTCTATCCTATGGTCAAGTGATACAGATATTTATCATTTCAATCCGCAATTTAAAATATATTCGGGTATATATCTTTTCAACCCGAAATCCCAAATTCAATTTAATTTGAAAATCGCTTGGGTTTATCATTTCAACCCATAACGATTTTCTCCTATTCTAAAGTCCGTTCGGGTATGTATCATTTCAACCCATAGTGATTCTATACTAACAGGGAACTTGCAGAGTGATAACAGATATGATAATAATATAACAACGGTAACAGGCATATATCATCAGTATAAATAACAGATAAGGGTGTCAGATGTCACAAGTGAACAGATACAGATGATGGCATATATATATCAATATAAATAACAGATAATGATGTCAGGTGTCACAGGTGAACAGATATAGATGATGGCATAGATATAGCAATATAAATAACTAACAGCAGCATATCTCAATTGTCGTTTCAATTGAAATCAAATTTAATAAATATAAGAACATTAATCGTGAGTGATTGCTCACCTTTCGAGGTTAGAGAGATTTGGTACTGAAATGGGTTATGAATCCAAGCACGGATTTCAGAGTACGGCACGATGGACATGATTCGATGAAGAAATAGGTACGACGGACAAAGCTGATAAAAGGAATTGATAAAGCGAATTAGAACCAACTTGATATAAACTGAACCGAAATATGTTTTATATACATATATGTATTTCAAAATCAATCTTAAACATATATTCAAACATGTAAAAGAAAACCAAACTCATATCTACTACATAAACTAATATATAAATATACACATTATCTTTTAAACTAATACATATAATTAAATGTTGCCAAAACATATATATTAAATGTTAAAGCTGTGAGGAATTAAAGGATAAAATGAAGTAACCGACATATAACAGTTTACAAACAAGAAATATGAGGAGCTGTTACTTACATGCATATATATCATCTTACTTCACTAATATAATATATATATGAACAGTGAGACAAATATCACCGTTCAAAATCACTAAATACTTATATATACGACAACTCATTTAAACACTATACAAACAAATGCAAACATATGTATATATACTAACACCATTTATATGTGAAAATCAATGACCTGACCCATTGCTTTTGAAAATAATAGCCTGGCCTAGTTTATAGGAATATAGGTAGGATTTAATATCTTGCAAATTTTAATATAAAGCCTGTCACTTTTTTTTTAAACTTTGCAAATGAACTTAACAGATTACACTATATAGTCTATATATTATAACCAAACTAATATACATAAAAAAAATATAACAACACATACAATACTATTAACAACTTTGTAGTATTAAAACTATAACACGGACTATAAAACATTGTATAGTTGAAACAATATGAATATTATACTTTATATAGTTCATATAGGTATATCACAGCAACATGAAATCAGATTATATATATAGACTGAAAAGTATAAAACAAACAATATAAACAAAAATACTGTATGAACAAATAACTACGGTATTATATACTAAATTTTTTTTTCGCAGCAAAGCAAACTGTCAATATACTTAAAAGAATAGGTTGATATATATGTGCAGCAACACATATAAAAACAAACTTACATATATATAATCTTTATAAACACACGTATACAAACATATTATATAACTTATAACTTATATACTATAATATATATATATACAAAACTGTTATATCTATGTACAGAAACATAAGCAAATTGATATATATATATATAACTTAACAGCTTATAGGAATAAAATTAAGATAGAACTAGCAGTTAAAATTATAAAGTGAACTGTTATATATATATATATCACATCAATATATATACCTTAACAAATTGAAGGAGGAGACACGCTGGAGAGACGTCACAAGCTGGGTGGAGGCCAGGCTGCTCACGTCTGGTTGCTTTGTCAGGTGGAGGAGGAAAGGTGTGGAGGAGTTTGTGGTTGCCGAGGCTGTGGGTTGCGCGCACGGCGAGAGAAAGGGGTGAGCGCGTGAGGGAAGGATTGAAGAGCGGGCGAAGCTTGAGTGTAATATCCCGGAAATTTGGGGCAATATCAATTTAATAATCTGTTTAAATAATTAAATTGATTTGATAATTTTTGATAATAAAATTTGAATTGGTTTAATAATCTAATTAAATAAATATTTAATTAGTGAATTTTACTAATAAAATGAATTCTATTTATAATGTGTATATATATGTGTGTATATATTGTAAATAGATAAGCTTTGGTTTGAAATTTAATAAATAAATAAAATATTGTTTTTAAATTTCTAATATATATATTTTGATAGTTTGGAAATTATGATTTATTTAATATTAAGCTTTTCAAAGCTATTTAAACAAATAACTATATGGTTTTAAGTAAGGTTAATAATAAGGTTTATTTTATATAGCTTAATAAATATGGTTTAAGAATATATATATATATAAGTTTAAAATACAATTAACATATGATATGTTAATTCATTTAGTAATAGTAGTAATTTATAATCTCTTTTATAAATTATTTTAAAATTGACAAATGGTTATTTTCAAATTAAATGTGTTGTTTTAAATTGACTTTAAATTGGATTTTAAAAATATAATTTGAATTTGAATGTAATTTAGTTTTGAAATTCAAAGATAGATATTTAAATATTTGGATTTTAAAATATATGTATAAACTTTTACTTGTAAACATAATTGGTTTTATTTTCTTTAAAATACTTTATATATATATATATAGGTAAGTAACTAATAAATTAAGTAAAAGGTTTATTTACATTTAAAATAAATATAAACTAAATAAAAGACAAGTGTTAATATGTTAAGTAACCATTATAACATGTGTTGTAAAATTAGAGTATGAGAAAGACAAGTGTCCATCTTTTAAAATTTCAATTTTCTTTTATTTTTAAGAAAATTATTTTCAGCCTATTTAAACATAGTTCTTTATATTTATTCTTTTCTAATCTTCATTTTCAAATGATAATAAACTCAAACCATTCTCAAATCTGAAACAAATCAGTAACCCTTCTCAAAACAAATTCTCTAGTCTAAAATCTGAGATTAAAATCTGATTTTCAAACTCCTCTCAAAACCACAATTTCAAAAGCATGTAAATCTTCTTCAACCAGAAAATCAAACCCCTGTAATTCTTTTCCAAATCAAAGAACAATACCCTGAAACCATTTTCAAATCTGAAGCAAGTAATAAAGTCTTCAGCCTGATTTCTTTGCAAATCTGAAATCAAAAAGCCTGCATTCTTTTTCAAGTCAAATTTTAGAATCAACTCAAGTCAGTAGCTGTCTGCATTCATTTCTTCAATCTGGGAGCAGCATGCATGTGGTTAAATCAATCTAAAGCTTCAACAACTCAAGTTAAAAATCAAATTCTAAGGAGCATGCAAGTTTACAGTTTTCAAAAGCTAAACTACCTCTGCTCTGCATGTTTGGTGAGTAACACTTTCCTAAAATAACTTTACTCTCTGTTTTTCAAATTAGGGAGTGAACTACCTTTATAAAATCTATTGAACCTTGATTTGCATGTGGAAATACTTAAAGTATGTTTGTATAGTTGTTGAATGTGCCTGCATGTCTGTGTATATATGAAATTGATGATGTACATGTCTGTGTATATATTTTTAAGTTCTGTTATTTGGTTCAGGTTCAACTTAATCCAAATCAATTCACATCTCTTCATATAATCAATATTAGGTTATAATTCTTGAAAGAAATTTGTTTGTATTAAACTGATATTGTTTTTAAAAAATGTTTCCATAAGAATTTATTAGGAAATTAGTTAGAAAATAGAAGATACAGTAAAAATCAAATTAAGACAGGAAAATGTATTATCTAAATTTCTATGTTTGAGTATATAAACAGATTCGCTGTTGAAATTAATGATTTTTGGAAATGAAATCATAAATTATAAGTAGATAGATCGAGGGATATTAGGGGTTGAACAGATTTTACATTTTTGATGATATCTGATAATCTAAGTATTCGGGGAAGTCGTGGTTCATTCTGGAGGAAGAGGAGCTATCAGTGATTAAGAGAAAAATATCAGCAGTGATGATAATTCACTATGGCGATGGTAGAAGATCGATTTTGTTTTTAACCCTAGTTTATAGGTAGGTAGGAAATTTGATTTTCGCGGCTACTATGGTGGATCGAGTTCCACCAGATTTTGGGGAATTGAAGTGGAGACGTTGACGAAGCTTTGGCTGGAAGCACAGATGTTCTGATGGCCGGAGGTGTGAGAACGACGTGGTTTCAGGCTTGGGTTTGGTTCCAGTATTTGGGTCGAACGACTCTTTTCCGATTCGTGATCGTTCACGGTGGTTTAGGTGTTCGTGGCGACTCAGGAGGTGTTGGGTGATCTGCTGACGTTAGCAAGGCTGGCCGGAGCTACGGCGATTAGCGGTGCACGTGTACGTGCATTTTTGTGTATCAGTGTTTGAGAAGTTGGGGAAGAAGAAGGGAAGACTCGAAGCACATAGGGTTTTGGCTCGGGGGTTTGCAGTTTTTACTCGGGTATTATGATGTTGGGCTCGGGTCATTGACCTGTTACAGGTTTTTAAAATCTGTTTGTTTTTAGATTTTAAAACTTATTTTAAAATTTAAAAGCAAGATTTAAATCCAGTTTTAAATCAAGTTTAAAGTATGGATTCAATTTAAATTTGTATCCTAGTTGAAATAATAAGTTTATTAAATTATAATGTTTAAACCAATTCAAAATGTTTATAGAAGGTTTGAATTTTAAATGAATTGGTTTAGAAATCTTATAAATTTCTTTTATAAATGTTAAGTATTCCTTTAACATTTGGATTTAAAAAGGGAATTGTAAATTTGATTTAAATTTGGTTAAAGTTAAATTTGAAATTATTTTAAATCTTTAATTTGAAATGAATTAAAGGAAAGATTTAAAGATAAAAATGTTTCAAGCTTTTGTCAATAATAACTAGAGTAGTTATAAAGGTTAATACTTTATTTTAGAGATTAATTAAGGTTTAAATGATTTATGATAAATTAAATTGATAAGGTAATAAAAGGGTAATTTAATTAATTAATGGTTTAGTGATAATTAATTAAATAATTAGGATTATAAGTTGATTAATTAAGAATTAAGGATCATTTATTTAGATAAGTATAGAATTTTAATAAATGATTAGGAATTAATTAATCAAGTGATTAAAGATTAATTAAGCAATTAATTTAGTAATTAGAAATTAATTAAATGGTAATTAAGAATTTATTAATTGGTAATTAATAATGATTGATTTAAGTTTAATTACTTAAATAAGAATTGTTAATAATTAATGAGAGATCATTAATTAAAGATTATTAAATAATTAATTAATGAGATTAATTTTGATAATCAAATAGATTAATTAATAAATGATAATCATTTGTGAAATTGGTTAAGTATAATTACTTAATGGAAGTAATTAAAGGAATTAATTACTTAAGGTAATTAATTAAATGAATTAGATAGGTTTAAATTAATTTAAGATAATCACTTAGTGATTTGATAAATATAATTACTTAAATGTAATTAATGAAGTGTAATTACTTAGAAAAGTAATTAAAGTTAATTAGTGGAGGTAATTAACTAAGGATGGTTTAATAAAAGTAATTTGAGTAAATTACTTTAAATAAATTAATCAAGGGATTAATTAAAAGATAATTAATTAAATAGTAATTAATTTATGAATGGGAGTAATTAAGGGAAGTTAATTACTAAATGTGATTAATCAAAGGTGATTAATAAATGTGGTTTAATTAAGAATTAATTATATCATAATTAATTTAAAATGATGTAATTAAGGATTGGTTAATTAAAATTAATTAATCAATAATAAAGGATTAAAGTAATTAATTAATTGTAATTAATTAAGGATTAATGTAATTAAGTATAATTAATTAATTAATGAAGTAATTTAAGATTAATTACTGAAATGGTTTAAGTTAATTAATTTGTGAAATTAATTAGGGATTAATTACTTAAAGTAATTAAAGTATAATTAATCAGGAATGATTAATTAAGATGGATACTTAGAGTATGATTAATTAATTGGTTTAATTAATAATTAAGTAAGCAGGATTTATAGAATGAAGTAATTGGTTTAATTCACTTTAAATTAATTAGAGATGATAAATCATTACTTAAGAATGGATGAATGATATTGAATGCTTTGCATTGTTGATATCTCTGATAAGAGATGTGTTGATCTATGATATAGATGTTTGGTTGAATTGAAATGATAATATGAATTATCTGTTTGGATGATAATATGGATTATCTATTTTATCTATCTGTGTGTAGTATAGATAAGAATTGAATTGTTTTAACCTTAAAACAACTTGGCCCTTAAAAGATACGTTTTGGATTTCGATGAGACCGGGATCGGGTTTCCGTATACCGGAATTCCAGGTCTGGAGACCCGAATACCACATCGATCCAAATTTACGATAGGTCGTGAATCTCAAGTGAAGATGAAGATTCAGAGTGCAAGGGTTATTGTCGTTAACTCTGAGGGTGATTCCAAAACGAGTGTAATGAGATAATGCCTTCGGTTTCGTTCGAACCCGGAACGAACTTGTATGGATTGAATGCTTTCAGCACATCGTCAAGCGGACGATGAGCATTCTAAGTGATATGTTCTGATTAAAGGTAATCGTAACCTCAAGCCTCATCAACCGGGAATGGCTAAAACAGGGGAGGTGCAGCAAGGCTTCGTGGGTAGCACCCACTGAGAGCAAGATAGATCCCTGTCTAGAGGTCCCTTTTCTTTTATATTCGGCTTAGTGTGTGGTTGGTCGCGCCAACTACGGGGTTATCTTGTTCGGAATTATCCAGTAAGGGATGGTTCCGGCTTTGTGTTGCAGGGGAGCGGGCGTACTCCTCGGTACGGTGATCTAGGCCACGTACTGTGACGGGCGGTACCCCAGTAGCCCTGCCATTGTATGGAAACCCATTCTTCCTACGTGCCCTTACGGTTTTGATTGTATAACCCACTTTGTGGCTAGTATGCTGGAATTTAATAATGTAACAATTTCAGCTATTTCATATTTATTTGAAAACCCTAGACCCTATTATAATATAACTGGATTTCCTATCAAATGTTTTGGTTAGCGTAAGGTAAAAACTTACCCATGTTTATTTGTGGGGAGTCTTACGTGATACCTTTTCTTTCTAAAGGTTTTGAAGTTAAGCAAGTTTAACCTGTTACTCACACCAGACCCATGTCTGACCCAAGTGTTTATTTCTGTTTTATAAACTCTTGGGTACTCAAATTTTTACGAATAGCCAAGGGATTCAGATTTAGCTTTGACGAATATTCTGGAGGAGCAATGGAGCAGGAGGCTTCGGCGTTCATAGATATAGTATTTCGCTGTGTTGATATCTGTGATAGTATTTGTATTGTATTTGAGTTGTAATGTCTAGACAGATGTTTATAACTGTCTAGTAAGTGATGTATATGCTGTGTAACTCTGATAAGCGTTGTATACTATGTAATAGTTTATATTATTAATATAATTTATTCGTTCCGCTGTGAGATCGTTGTTGTTGTTTCTTTCTTTCTTCTCTTCTTTTCTATTTTCTACCCCTTTCTTTCTTCATAATGATGCGACTTTCTGGGCATAGGAAGTCGGGTCGTGACAGTTGGTATCAGAGCATAGGTTGAGCGAATGCCTAAGCTTTTGGTTAAGTGAATATCAGAACACTAAGTTGAGTGAATACCTAGGTTCGGAAGGATTGTTCATTAGAGACAGGATCTGTAGCAATCTGTTTGAGTCTGAGTATATATATATACGAGAGCGCGTATTTGTTAGTTATATAAAATGGTTTTATATTGTGTTAATTGATCGGTTGAGTGGTATATGGATTCTGGTCAATACGAGTAGCTAACGTTATTGATAGGGATCTCTAAACACTTGACCAGGCCAACGGACACAATATTGTTTTAAAAAGGTAGATGAAATAATTTTACCCAGATATAATTTCTATATAAAAAAATATATATCATTTTTAAATGTATATGGTATTTGTAATGATTGGTTGAGATGATAATAATTTATCATCTAGGATTAGGAGTCTGAGTGTTGAGGTTGGAAGTGTATTTGTCGAGACTGTAGACCTAATACCGTCTCGAGTGAACTTTACAGTTGTGTAAGGATTTCACAATCTCTGAAGGAAACCTGTTGAGGTTCGGAGTTTATCTTTGAAGTTGGATGAGTAGAGTTGGATCTGTCGGTTGGGCAGAAGCGAGTGATAGTATCTTGGTATCTTCTGGAAGAAGTAGCTGTGTGATGAGATGCAGTGACTATGGATGTTCCCGAAGATGTTTTCTTTGGAACAAGTTAATGAAGTGTGTCTGCTTCGGTGTTGTGGCTGAGTTAAGCATGGTGTTTCTGTTTTGTTTGAGGTTCGAGTTTCTCGAAGAGCTTTGATTTGGGAATCTTTGGCATCTGTGGCAGCAGTGCAACTCGAAGTATTCTGTGCGTTGGTAGGAAAGTTTTCTGGCTGAGCAGTTTTTCTGAAGTTGAAGTTCAGAAGCAGCAGAATGGATCCATTTCTTCGATGAATTGGATAGTTAAGTATGAGCTGTTCTGATTTGTTAAGAGAGAACAGTTTTCTTTGGAAATAGGTTGGGTTGATCGCAAAAGTGACTTGCGATAGTTGAGTGTTCTCTTGTGTTATCAGAGATTTGCTAAATGTCTTCAATGAAGTCAGAAGTTTGTCCGCATCTGGAGATTGAGTTTTCTTATCGACTAGGATTCCAGGAGTGGTACCAGTAGTTCAGCTGGTAGAAGGATGTCTTCTAGAGATAGAGTTGGTGAAGCAGCTCAAGTTTTGATGGAGTATCTGAGTTTTTCCTTATGGATCTATTGAACCATTTTTGGGATATGTTGTCCAGTTTGTGCTTGTATTCTTCATCAGCATTTTCATTCCACTCCAGATCAGAGTGGTGCAGCGGAAGCAGTTTGGCGAGTGCTCTTGTTTGTCTTTTCCAGATAGGAGAAGTTAGTTCAGTCTTCTGATGTTTGTGAGTAGAGTTGGTGTTCTTGGTCTTGGTTGAGCTGATCAGAAAGGATTTGTAGGAAGCCGAGATCGTCTGAAGATTTTGTGGATAAGAGACGAAGGTATTTGAAATTCGAAGTTGGAGACTTCGTTGTTGTGAAGTTTTTCTCTGATTAAAGGGAGCTATAAGATTGGGTAAGTCTCGGAAGTCAGCTCCGAGTTGTTTTGGATCTTTTCTATGTTCTGATTTGGATAAGAGTTTGATCTACTGGATTGAATTGTCAGTTTGGATAACTGGAATTCAATGTATTTTACGTATCTCTGAGGGAGTACGTGTTTGATCTATCTCTGGTTTAGGAATCAGCAGTTCTGGAGAATTTGGTTGTTGAGTCAGACTCGTCTGTAGTCTGATATTCTGTTTAGTTTTGTAAATCTAGATAAGTAGGAGCTCTATAGCTTAGTATTGTTTGTTTGGATTGTTTGTAGAGCGAGTATCCCGGTATATATACTTGGGGAAACTCGAGGAAATTCTATTCAGATTTTTTTTCGCTAGATAGTTAGAATTGTTTGTTTGGACGATTGGTTGCTATGATTGTTAGCATATGGATGATAATACATCCTTGTGATTTAAAAAGATTATTAAATTACCTTTGTTTTAAATTTCGGGGACGAAATTATTTTAAGGGGGGAGGAATGTAATATCCCGGAAATTTGGGGCAATATCAATTTAATAATCTGTTTAAATAATTAAATTGATTTGATAATTTTTGATAATAAAATTTGAATTGGTTTAATAATCTAATTAAATAAATATTTAATTAGTGAATTTTACTAATAAAATGATTTCTATTTATAATGTGTATATATGTGTGTATATATTGTAAATAGATAAGCTTTGGTTTGAAATTTAATAAATAAATAAAATATTGTTTTTAAATTTCTAATATATATATTTTGATAGTTTGGAAATTATGATTTATTTAATATTAAGCTTTTCAAAGCTATTTAAACAAATAACTATATGGTTTTAAGTAAGGTTAATAATAAGGTTTATTTTATATAGCTTAATAAATATGGTTTAAGAATATATATATATAAGTTTAAAATACAATTAACATATGATATGTTAATTCATTTAGTAATAGTAGTAATTTATAATCTCTTTTATAAATTATTTTAAAATTGACAAATGGTTATTTTCAAATTAAATGTGTTGTTTTAAATTGACTTTAAATTGGATTTTAAAAATATAATTTGAATTTGAATGTAATTTAGTTTTGAAATTCAAAGATAGATATTTAAATATTTGGATTTTAAAATATATGTATAAACTTTTACTTATAAACATAATTGGTTTTATTTTCTTTAAAATACTTTTTATATATATATAGGTAAGTAACTAATAAATTAAGTAAAAGGTTTATTTACATTTAAAATAAATATAAACTAAATAAAAGACAAGTGTTAATATGTTAAGTAACCATTATAACATGTGTTGTAAAATTAGAGTATGAGAAAGACAAGTGTCCATCTTTTAAAATTTCAATTTTCTTTTATTTTTAAGAAAATTATTTTCAGCCTATTTAAACATAGTTCTTTATATTTATTCTTTTCTAATCTTCATTTTCAAATGATAATAAACTCAAACCATTCTCAAATCTGAAACAAATCAGTAACCCTTCTCAAAACAAATTCTCTAGTCTAAAATCTGAGATTAAAATCTGATTTTCAAACTCCTCTCAAAACCACAATTTCAAAAGCATGTAAATCTTCTTCAACCAGAAAATCAAACCCCTGTAATTCTTTTCCAAATCAAAGAACAATACCCTGAAACCATTTTCAAATCTGAAGCAAGTAATAAAGTCTTCAGCCTGATTTCTTTGCAAATCTGAAATCAAAAAGCCTGCATTCTTTTTCAAGTCAAATTTTGGAATCAACTCAAGTCAGTAGCTGTCTGCATTCATTTCTTCAATCTGGGAGCAGCATGCATGTGGTTAAATCAATCTAAAGCTTCAACAACTCAAGTTAAAAATCAAATTCTAAGGAGCATGCAAGTTTACAGTTTTCAAAAGCTAAACTACCTCTGCTCTGCATGTTTGGTGAGTAACACTTTCCTAAAATAACTTTACTCTCTGTTTTTCAAATTAGGGAGTGAACTACCTTTATAAAATCTATTGAACCTTGATTTGCATGTGGAAATACTTAAAGTATGTTTGTATAGTTGTTGAATGTGCCTGCATGTCTGTGTATATATGAAATTGATGATGTACATGTCTGTGTATATATTTTTAAGTTTTGTTATTTGGTTCAGGTTCAACTTAATCCAAATCAATTCACATCTCTTCATATAATCAATATTAGGTTATAATTCTTGAAAGAAATTTGTTTGTATTAAACTGATATTGTTTTTAAAAAATGTTTCCAAAAGAATTTATTAGGAAATTAGTTAGAAAATAGAAGATACAGTAAAAATCAAATTAAGACAGGAAAATGTATTATCTAAATTTCTATGTTTGAGTATATAAACAGATTCGCTGTTGAAATTAATGATTTTGGGAAATGAAATCATAAATTATAAGTAGATAGATCGAGGGATATTAGGGGTTGAACAGATTTTACATTTTTGATGATATCTGATAATCTAAGTATTCGGGGAAGTCGTGGTTCATTCTGGAGGAAGAGGAGCTATCAATGATTAAGAGAAAAATATCAGCAGTGATGATAATTCACTATGGCGATGGTAGAAGATCGATTTTGTTTTTAACCCTAGTTTATAGGTAGGTAGGAAATTTGATTTTCGCGGCTACTATGGTGGATCGAGTTCCACCAGATTTTGGGGAATTGAAGTGGAGACGTTGACGAAGCTTTGGCTGGAAGCACAGATGTTCTGATGGCCGGAGGTGTGAGAACGACGTGGTTTCAGGCTTGGGTTTGGTTCCAGTATTTGGGTCGAACGACTCTTTTCCGATTCGTGATCGTTCACGGTGGTTTAGGTGTTCGTGGCGACTCAGGAGGTGTTGGGTGATCTGCTGACGTTAGCAAGGCTGGCCGGAGCTACGGCGATTAGCGGTGCACGTGTACGTGCATTTTTGTGTATCAGTGTTTGAGAAGTTGGGGAAGAAGAAGGGAAGACTCGAAGCACATAGGGTTTTGGCTCGGGGGTTTTCAGTTTTTACTCGGGTATTATGATGTTGGGCTCGGGTCATTGACCTGTTACAGGTTTTTAAAATCTGTTTGTTTTTAGATTTTAAAACTTATTTTAAAATTTAAAAGCAAGATTTAAATCCAGTTTTAAATCAAGTTTAAAGTATGGATTCAATTTAAATTTGTATCCTAGTTGAAATAATAAGTTTATTAAATTATAATGTTTAAACCAATTCAAAATGTTTAAAGAAGGTTTGAATTTTAAATGAATTGGTTTAGAAATCTTATAAATTTCTTTTATAAATGTTAAGTATTCCTTTAACATTTGGATTTAAAAAGGGAATTGTAAATTTGATTTAAATTTGGTTAAAGTTAAATTTGAAATTATTTTAAATATTTAATTTGAAATGAATTAAAGGAAAGATTTAAAGATAAAAATGTTTCAAGCTTTTGTCAATAATAACTAGAGTAGTTATAAAGGTTAATACTTTATTTTAGAGATTAATTAAGGTTTAAATGATTTATGATAAATTAAATTGATAAGGTAATAAAAGGGTAATTTAATTAATTAATGGTTTAGTGATAATTAATTAAATAATTAGGATTATAAGTTGATTAATTAAGAATTAAGGATCATTTATTTAGATAAGTATAGATTTTTAATAAATGATTAGGAATTAATTAATCAAGTGATTAAAGATTAATTAAGCAATTAATTTAGTAATTAGAAATTAATTAAATGGTAATTAAGAATTTACTAATTGGTAATTAATAATGATTGATTTAAGTTTAATTACTTAAATAAGAATTGTTAATAATTAATGAGAGATCATTAATTAAAGATTATTAAATAATTAATTAATGAGATTAATTTTGATAATCAAATAGATTAATTAATAAATGATAATCATTTGTGAAATTGGTTAAGTATAATTACTTAATGGAAGTAATTAAAGGAATTAATTACTTAAGGTAATTAATTAAATGAATTAGATAGGTTTAAATTAATTTAAGATAATCACTTGGTGATTTGATAAATATAATTACTTAAATGTAATTAATGAAGTGTAATTACTTAGAAAAGTAATTAAAGTTAATTAGTGGAGGTAATTAACTAAGGATGGTTTAATAAAAGTAATTTGAGTAAATTACTTTAAATAAATTAATCAAGGGATTAATTAAAAGATAATTAATTAAATAGTAATTAATTTATGAATGGGAGTAATTAAGGGAAGTTAATTACTAAATGTGATTAATCAAAGGTGATTAATAAATGTGGTTTAATTAAGAATTAATTATTAGATATAATTAATTTAAAATGATGTAATTAAGGATTGGTTAATTAAAATTAATTAATCAATAATAAAGGATTAAAGTAATTAATTAATTGTAATTAATTAAGGATTAATGTAATTAAGTATAATTAATTAATTAATGAAGTAATTTAAGATTAATTACTGAAATGGTTTAAGTTAATTAATTTGTGAAATTAATTAGGGATTAATTACTTAAAGTAATTAAAGTATAATTAATCAGGAATGATTAATTAAGATGGATACTTAGAGTATGATTAATTAATTGGTTTAATTAATAATTAAGTAAGCAGGATTTATAGAATGAAGTAATTGGTTTAATTCACTTTAAATTAATTAGAGATGATAAATCATTACTTAAGAATGGATGAATGATATTGAATGCTTTGCATTGTTGATATCTCTGATAAGAGATGTGTTGATCTATGATATAGATGTTTGGTTGAATTGAAATGATAATATGAATTATCTGTTTGGATGATAATATGGATTATCTATTTTATCTATCTGTGTGTAGTATAGATAAGAATTGAATTGTTTTAACCTTAAAACAACTTGGCCCTTAAAAGATACGTTTTGGATTTCGATGAGAACGGGATCGGGTTTCCGTATACCGGAATTCCAGGTCTGGAGACCCGAATACCACATCGATCCAAATTTACGATAGGTCGTGAATCTCAAGTGAAGATGAAGATTCAGAGTGCAAGGGTTATTGTCGTTAACTCTGAGGGTGATTCCAAAACGAGTGTAATGAGATAATGCCTTCGGTTTCGTTCGAACCCGGAACGAACTTGTATGGATTGAATGCTTTCAGCACATCGTCAGGCGGACGATGAGCATTCTAAGTGATATGTTCTGATTAAAGGTAATCGTAACCTCAAGCCTCATCAACCGGGAATGGCTAAAACAGGGGAGGTGCAGCAAGGCTTCGTGGGTAGCACCCACTGAGAGCAAGATAGATCCCTGTCTAGAGGTCCCTTTTCTTTTATATTAGGCTTAGTGTGTGGTTGGTCGCGCCAACTACGGGGTTATCTTGTTCGGAATTATCCAGTAAGGGATGGTTCCGGCTTTGTGTTGCAGGGGAGCGGGCGTACTCCTCGGTACGGTGATCTAGGCCACGTACTGTGACGGGCGGTACCCCAGTAGCCCTGCCATTGTATGGAAACCCATTCTTCCTACGTGCCCTTACGGTTTTGATTGTATAACCCACTTTGTGGCTAGTATGCTGGAATTTAATAATGTAACAATTTCAGCTATTTCATATTTATTTGAAAACCCTAGACCCTATTATAATATAACTGGATTTCCTATCAAATGTTTTGGTTAGCGTAAGGTAAAAACTTACCCATGTTTATTTGTGGGGAGTCTTACGTGATACCTTTTCTTTCTAAAGGTTTTGAAGTTAAGCAAGTTTAACCTGTTACTCACACCAGACCCATGTCTGACCCAAGTGTTTATTTCTGTTTTATAAACTCTTGGGTACTCAAATTTTTACGAATAGCCAAGGGATTCAGATTTAGCTTTGACGAATATTCTGGAGGAGCAATGGAGCAGGAGGCTTCGGCGTTCATAGATATAGTATTTCGCTGTGTTGATATCTGTGATAGTATTTGTATTGTATTTGAGTTGTAATGTCTAGACAGATGTTTATAACTGTCTAGTAAGTGATGTATATGCTGTGTAACTCTGATAAGCGTTGTATACTATGTAATAGTTTATATTATTAATATAATTTATTCGTTCCGCTGTGAGATCGTTGTTGTTGTTTCTTTCTTTCTTCTCTTCTTTTCTATTTTCTACCCCTTTCTTTCTTCATAATGATGCGACTTTCTGGGCATAGGAAGTCGGGTCGTGACATTGAGGGGGGAGAGATTAGTGGGTATGGCAGAGAGGGGAGAGGCAGAGGTTGGTGGCCGTCTTATGATGGTTGCAGAACTCCGCGTGGAGGAAGTAGGTGGGGTTGTGATCTCGACAAGCAGATGTATTGAGGAATCAACTTGAAATTTTTTTTCTTTTCTAGCAGAGAACGAAAATGAAAATGAGCAGAGGAAAAGTTTCTTTTGCCATATGCTTTTAAAATTTGAACAGACAAAGAAATAGATGAACGAATAAAATAATGGACTCAGATTTTTTTCTTCTTTCAACCGATGACTCTTGGTTTACGGTAGAAATGAAAGGACAAGTCATAAATTTTATATTCAATACAGACAATATCAAAGGAAAGAGATTGAAAAGGTAGATGGAAATCAATTGGTTTAAAACCGGTATCGATACGAAATCGTTTTATCGCTTCTGTAACGAAACGGACTTAAAAACACAGCATTGAATATACCCCAAAGATCAACACGATGAGATGATCAAAACGGTATACAGATATCAGTGGTTTGATTGAATTATAAAAATTCGAATTTTCTACCAGCGGAAAATGCAAGAAAAACACTGAAAAATAAGATCGACGGAGCCAAAGATGTCCGAATTTGGGAAAACGACAAACTGACATCTTGCTCAGAAGATGGTTTAGAATTTTCCTATGTAAAAATATTTAGGTTTTGGAAACATTTTATTTTCATCGTTTTAACTGATTAAATCGAAGTGAATTTACGCGCGAAATAAACTTCCATATTTTCGGACGAAAATTTACCAGTTGCTATGTTTAACTAGACGCATTCCAAATATCAAATTTATATTTCAAAATTTTATCGTTTAAAATTTCACAAAATTTCAACTAATTACGATATTAAAACAGTTAAAATTTACGGGTCGTTACACTCTCCCCCACTCAAAACTTTTCGTCCCCGAAAAGGAACGAGGTAGGAGAATAGAAACAACCTGAAAGAAAAACAGATTTGAAATACAAAATAACAATTAATTTAAACCATATAAATTCAAATTTAAATTAATTGATATTCAATAATTGATTTAATCCATTTGATTTCACTAAAATCAATCTCAACTATTTCTAAATCTATTATCTTATTATCCAATTATGTTTAATTAACAAATTCCTAAAATCATAAATTAGAATAGTCATTTAATAAAATCATATTTATTCAACAAATTTAATTCTTCTTTATTCCAAATTATTATTAAGTCTATTTAAACCATATAAATTAATTTAAACCATATAAATTAATTTAAACCATATAAATTTCCATTTAAATTAATTTATATTCATTAATTGATTTTAAATTCAAGGTATTTCCTTAAGTTGATCTAATTTCAATTTATTAATTAACCTTCAAAACAAAATTTATTTTTCAATTATCTTATTATTCTATTTATCTCTATTAACATTTTGTATTTAAAATTTAAGTGTATAACATTTATTATAACCACTCAAATTTTATTTATAAATTCAATTTATATTATATATTATCCAATTACATATTCAACTTCTGAATGATTTAGGTAAGTTGTATTAGAATGCAGTTGAATAATATACAAATAAAAATTTCCCAATTCAATTATTCAAGTTTAAATATTTATTCCAAATTTTGGTTTTATTTATAATTAAAATCATCCTTTAACAAAATTTAAGAATTAGATTTCCGATTATCTTTAAACAATATAGAGATATATATAATATATTTATATCCAATCAAATTAAATTTTTAAAATAAGATATCTATATATATAAATCAAATTATACTGAAGAAATTCAAATCAAAATATTTTTTCGAAACAAACCGTAGCAAAGCTGTAGAATAGTATCTCCACTTCGAAACTCGAAAATGAATGTCGATGATGCGGCCGCCATCACCGAAATTATTTTCCAGCGACAAAGAGAAGAGCACTGATTTCAACATTTTAAAAATTCTTTGAAAACGATTTCTATTCGAAAATACTTTCAGTAATATATACTTTAAAATTTTTAAAAACCAAAGTTCGAAATCACCGGAAACTAATAAATTTCTCAAATTTCTGAATTAAATTCATTTCAAATTCCAATCAATTTATAACCAAGTTTATAAATTCATTTATTTATATTATGCAATAGTCAATGGTTTACAAAACAATAAATGAAAATCAAATATTATTATTTCAGACAACAAATTCATTAACAATTTAATTTCAGAAAACTTATATTTATATATAATATAATCATACAAAACTTTTATTTTATTTATCAAATTTGAAAACGATATTGTGTCAGTTTGCTCTACTCAAGTGTTTTGGAAATCCTATTGATAGCGTTGATCAGACGAATCGATCGAAAATCCAAATCCACATCAACAACTCAGACAACACAATATATTTTTAAAACATTTTAAATATAATTTTACGAATACAATTCCTCACTCGATGATACAAGAATAGATTTCAAAACATGTATAGCGATTAAATTTGATGGAAATCAAATCAAAGAGAATTTTGATTCGAAAATAAGTTTGAAACAGAAGATAAGATAATTCAATTACCACAATCGGAAGATGGATGAGTTTATTTAGTTCACGAGCAACCTTAACCGGGTCGTCCGTAACTTCAAGAATAAGATCGATGCTGAATTTTCAAGGTAAATCAACCCTCGATCTCAAGAGATGGAATTCAGGTATAGCAGGTAATGGATAGCATTGTAAACCGAGGATACAGAAATCTCCGGTAAATCGATGTCTATTTTAAAGGAGTTTCTCCTTTACGAATCATTCAAGATTGGCGAGACCGCCGATTTATTATAGATATCATTAAAAATGGAGTTATGGGGTGCTCCAGAATTGAAAGAAGACGAATAGTAAGGGACACGAATGAATTTTTGGAACCGCAGGGAACGTTCCAACATTCAAAGGAATCAAGTCAAAAGGAAGAGATTAAAATTCGAATGAGAGTGATTCTGTAAATACATTTACCCTATATGCTTAGTTTTGCCTAGAGCTACCAAAGCTCTGATACCACCTGTAACGACCCACTATTTTGGACCATTCAAATCGACAATAAATCCACACATGCCGACTTGAATAATTCAAAACAATAGATTGTTAATTTAAATTGGCAAAACTTAGCATATACAGTAAATAAAATAACCACAGATCACAGACACAGAGTAAGATAACAATATTGCAGGGAAAACAAAAGAATAGTAGTTCATGAAGCTACTATATATATAAACTAGAGTTATACATGATACATAGAAGTCTCGAATACAATAGTCAAATACAATATCAGAATACATCACTGGAATAAACTGAATATCTGAAAGCTGGATAGATGGCTGGATCTCCAAGCGAAGCTCCAACTCCAAAGGTGAGTCTCGAATACTGGTACACTCAGTCTGACCCGAGCGTAAAGAAAACACAAAACACTCGAGTCAGGATTAACATTCTTATATCAATAAATCCAACTCAAGTGAAATAGCGACTGAAATACAAGTGACTCAAAGGATGTTTGGGATAACCATCCTCTAAGGATCCATTAAACTATCTTTATATACAGTAGAATACGCTAAGTAGATAATGTCTAATCAGTAAAGTACGATATCAAAATAGAGTTAAGTCGTGGCCCATTCCACCCTTAACACATTTTTATTCCCAAGAGCATATACAAGACCGTAGTTTCCCCAAAACCGGAAGTCACCAGAGGGCAATCCATATACTAGAGGTACAAACCAAAATCGTAGTGGTCGCGAATAGGATAATTAGTATGACAAGGTACATGAGGCAATACCAACTAGGATACTAGTAGTTGCGTAATCCGGACTGATGTTGGGCATAGCAGCTACTACCCCAACACCGCGAAACAACACTCCCATAATCGAGGGGTGCACCCAAATCGAATCACAAAAGTAATAGATATGGTAACGAAGAAGTGTGTCCGCTAGAGGTGGCGAACCTCAATGGCCCGGCGCGGCTCCTGTTTTAGTCATGTCAGGGGTCATCCAAAATCGTTCTCTTTCTTCAGTCAACGCGTTTGTCACATCCTGGAATTTTCGACTTTCGAAAATTCGACATCGATACTCACTTTATCGACTGCCGAGCAATCGAGTGCCGGAAACTCCAATAGTGAGGGTTTTAAGAAAAAGAAAAAGTAGAAGAAGAAGAAGAAAAAGAAGAAAGAAGAGAACAACACATCAGAACAGAAAACAATATCAGAATCTTACACATCGCAGCGGAACAATATATAATAGATAATCACTAGTCTTTTAAAACAAAGAACTATATCAGTTTATACATACATCAATCATCAGAGTCAATATACAACTCAGTACAACAATGGACAGTTATATAACTTGTCCTCATACAGAATACACGGCGGAATAAATATATCAGATACAAATACTACGTCTCGTCATCCAGCTTATCTCCAAGCTCCAGAATATTCAGATAACCTGATAATCTAACTCTAGACTGCCCGTGTGGAAATTGGTGGGCACCCAGAGTTTAGAAGGGAAACAATAAACTCCGAGTCAGTCATGGTGACTGGTGTGAGATCGTAAAACAGTTTATCTTTAAAAATAAACAGCAGAGAATTTTAAAGTCAATTCGAAATGCTTTTGGAAAATGAAACTACCATAAGACCTCCCACCACACACACAATGCAAACGCAGAATTGGAGGAGATTTCTTCTTATGATAGTCAAAGATGCTTACTACGCAAAAAAAAAAATCAAATCATTTTTGATATTATTATTAGTGCATAGTGGAAAACATTTCGAAAGTATAATATTAATCTTAGCCAACATACGACCAGTATCGTATGCCTACTATAGCTACCATCTAAACAGTGGTGACCACCGTACATAAATGGCAGGTTCTACAACTAATACCGTACAAAGTTCGTATTGGAGTTTGGATTTCCAACAAATGGTCAGGCTAAGGAACTTCCTATCCACGATGGGTACGTCCCTGGAATAGACGACCCGAGAACCTAACCGGATCTCTGCCAACACAAGGCCGGGTTACCTCTGCAAAAATAGGTAACTACTGACACGCGTATGCCATCCCCCGATCGTCACCGATCTTCCCGAGGATCCCCGATTCGCAACAAACCACATAGATAATAATAATGCAGTAACCACAGAGGTTAAGTATCTGGGCTCCATACCATGATACCACCTTTATCCAGAAGGAATGACATACACTAAGGGGCGCTACTCCCTAGAACCTTGCTGCATTCTTCCTGTTTCGACCATTTCCGGGGTGTGAGGCTCGACGAAGTCTCGTCCACAAAGCTACGCTTTCTACAAAAAGCCCTGCTTCGGGTCAAACAAAATGATCAACCTATGATCACAAAGATATAAGATCAAACAAATGATCATATCACAAATGATCAAACACTGACCATTTCACAGCAACACTCAGTATGCCACGTTACCAAATTGGGAGTATATCGCTGATAAATTTCAACTACATAACCTCTGAGCTCGTACGTCTCAGAGAAGGGTGTTAAGCTAAGAGAATAAATTCTCCGCCACCAACAGAAATGTATTTGAAAGAAATCAGCTTTATATCTCAAATTGTAACGTCAGACACACAATCCATACAAGTCTGTTCCGGGATCGAACAGAACCGAAGGCACTTCTCACGAAGCCCTTGCATATCCGGATAATTTTCAATCACGTCAGGACTTCCCGTCACTAAGGGTGATAAAACCTCTAAATCGAAGATCAGTCGATGTAGAGTAACTCGACGGTAATCCTTCCGTTTTCAAAAATATCCGGTCTTCAACACCGGTCTTCAATTGCGATTCATAACGACGTATCACATATTCGGAATGGGTTATACGACCCCATGGTCCTTTCCCGGCTAACCCGAATAGTGAGCGATTATTCAAAAATAAGTGTGGCATTCAAATTCATCCAATTCACAACAAATACCTATCTAAAGGTAATTATTGATAGTCGGTTATTTAACTATCAATAAAGATGCGCAACATCATCAGATTCCAAATAATTTTCCAAATTATTTCATCTTCAAAAATATCTTTACTAGATATAAAATTTCCACACTTAACATTTGAAAACAATTTCAAATCAAATTTCCGCACTTCAAAAATAAATCAATATTTGTTTTTAAACAACTTCGCTTTCTTTTATAAATCCCATAGTGAATTTATATCTTTCAAAATATCTACTGATATACGATTTTCAATCGTTTCAAATATTCAATTTCAATGTATCTTTAAAAAGATAAATTCTCAAAACGTTCGTTTCATATTGGAAAAGCAATTCCATACTTATTTAAAAATAAGTATTTCACAAATCTATTTATTTTCAACACTTGGAAAATATTCGATATACTTAAATCCAATTAAGTATATTTTTCATTCTTTAAGGAAATCCATTTTCTATAACAACATCAATTTGAGTCAAAACGAATGTTGCGTAAAACATCGTTACGACGACTCAAAATCACTAGTATAGGGATTCGAAATTTAGACAGATATATAAATCCCAATACTACATAAAAACATTTCCTTTCGGAAATCATTTACTATAACAACAGTGTTATAGTCCACCATTTCCTTATTTTTCGAAAACGTCTATTTCAACAATAAATGTTGAAATCTATGATTTCGGTAATTCACACGTTTTAAAACATCTTTTAAAACAATCACTTCATTTCAAATATCGCTTTCCCGAAACACATCCATTTTACTTAACAATATATTCACTATCCAAAATCGTGAATATACTTCACTAATTACATTTCACTATTTTCTACACATTTTATTTCAACAAAAATTCGCTATCCAAAATCGCGAATATATCTTCTTTAAAAATCTTCTACATTTAATTTATCAAATTCTATCGATTTCGAATTTATAAAACAACGTTTATAAATTCTATTCCTATTTTCTAACGACTTCAATTTAATAAATCTCCTTTATTCATAATTCGATAAATATTCCATCTAAAGATAAAAATCCAATTTATAAGTTAATCTCTTATAAATCTTTTATTCTACAGTTTCATCCATTTTATAACTTCACAATTTATATCTATTAATTTCATTTACTTGTGAAATCTATTCATACTTCTTTTTAACACTTATAAAATACCCGTTTTATAATTCCAATATTTGATTTATAAAATATCAAATTTTTGTACATCTTTTATATACATTGTTTTTAATAACTCAAAAAAAATTCAAACTTAAACTATTTTATAAATTACTTGGCTATTTATTTCAAAATCACTTTTCAGTTATATTTCACAATTTAAAATTTCCATAACTTTAAATTTATAACATTTATTTATTTAAGATAAATAAATTCCAAATTTTAATAAATCGTATACTTTCCAAAAATCACTTCAAAATCCCTTTTAAAGTAAAAATCGTTTATTTTTAAACTTTAAAAATTTAACCCGATGATGCAACGCATCGATTAGTCAATCACAACAATCAATATCATATCTCAACATATGATACAGAATACATCACAATATCTGTACATAAATAACTACTGTGAGGAATCCAGTTGGATCCCTCCAACCTGTTTCCCTGCATCCACAGATGTTAGCACAATACCAATTCCGCTCCAGTACGGAATTATCGCGGTATATGGGTTTTTATAAATCCGCTTACTAACGGCGCAATAGGGTCTCATCCGCTATACGAGGCGGGAAATCATCAATCCAATATATACATATGCCAATATGTATATACTACTATATATATAGATATATCCTATCATATCTAATAGCACATTCAATAGCAATCAATCAGTCAATAAATAACTGCAATATTAAATTTTTCCTTCGAGTGAGAAAATCTCACCTTAGCTTTTTATTTTTTTGCAATCCATTTCCATTTCAGCTCGATTTCATCATTTTAGACCTTGTATAAAAAAAAAATTTACAATTTATTATTACTTGAACCAATCAAACTATTATTCATTATTTACTTATTCAATTAAACTCATTACTTGATTTAAAAATTTTAAACTAATAGTTTCTTTTAACAAATTATTTTTTTAGCAACCCAATATTTTAAACAAGTGAATTATAACAGCCTAATTATCAAACCCATTCCTTTAAAAAATTATTTTCTTAAACTTCATATATACTTATACTTGTATTATTATTTCCTGTTTCCTATATACATATGAATCGAAAAATATGAACTGTGAAAATATTTGTTAAATAAATTTTTAAACTTTGAAAGGAAATGGAATCGTGAATACCTCACTGACATCGAACCCTGATCGAAATCGATCAACCACTGCCTCATCGTGCTCGAACTCGAGCCCCAACCCATCGCGATAAAACCCTAGCTTCGCCTCCGGCTCCAGTAGTACGTGCCTCCTCATCGATGCCTTCACTTCGTCGCCCTCGTACGCGACACCATCAAAGACCAGCTCGACCCCACTGCCTCCACGCGAGCGCGAGCACGCGCGTGCTCCTCCTCTTCATCGACTTGGACTCCAGCCTCACGCCTGCGTACGCGAAAACGCCCAGAACTTCGACTCGCCTCTGCCTAGAGTCGCGCGCGCGAAGGGGCCCTAGCATCGCGCTTCGATAACGACTCGAGACTTCGCCTCCCCTTGCTCGCGACCTCGAATTGCCGCTTCCATCTATGCGTACTCGAGATGCTCGGTCTCTCGCAAGTTCGTCTGCCATTTTTTTTATTTGATTTGGGGATTTCGTTTTGTTTCTTTGGTTATCTGCTTAGAGTTTTAAAACGAAGAAGGTGTATTTTAGTCTGCGCGTTCCAAATGCTAGGGTAGCTCGAGTACGATCATAGGGTGGCTGAGCAGAAAATTTTGATGTGAAGGCAATACGGTTGGGGTTTGACTTAAGAAAAATATATACTTTAATTAAATTCAAATCGTTTCGAATAACTATTTCTAAGCGTTTATATACTGCACGTTCACACAACAATCCCAGTTACTACGAAATTTGAAATCCGATAATAACACAATATTACGGACCCAACGGAACTGGTTTCGTCGAATTCCAAGACTGCGCCTCGGACGACTATTTTTAAATATCGGTTCGAACAATTAAATTCAAAACTGAACGAAACACTTTGAAATACAATTCTGAAGCTTCAATTATCTTCGGTATCATTGATATGAATTTTAAAAGCTTTTGAAATATTTTTCTCCAACTTAAAATGGAAGATATAAATTTTTGTTCAACTTCAATCGATTAAATTTAATAATTTAATCGTCAAATTCAAAGTTATATTCGGGATTCAAATTAAATCATCGTTCAAATATTTAAAATAAATTAAATATTCTCAATTTAATTTGTTCGAAATTCTGGGTCGTTACAGACTTCCCCCCTTAAAAGAATTTCGTCCTCGAAATTACAAGTTAGGAAAAAAAAAAGTCCTTAACTCGTCTACTATCTTTCACAATTCAATAGTTTTATCGATCTATCAAAACAAATCTCTCTATTAAAGATTCGTTATCAATTTAACTAAACTTTCCAACTCGAATTTTAAGTTTCAAACAACATTGTTTACCTTAACAATTCAAATTTAAATTCAAATTCAAATTTAAACTTTCAAAATTTTCTCAAAAATTTTCTAACACTCTAAATTTTCGAAAAATTTCGCCAGCGTCTCCTTTGCGCGGCTAATACGGCACGACTACAAAACGTCCCTACGGACTCTCAGATTTCAAAAAGAAAAAGAAAAAGCCAAGCGGCTAGAGAGAAATCATCAAAAACTCATATTATAATTCAAATACATACCTTTTTCGAGCAATTCAAATTATCTTTGAAATCCAAAATTCCAATTCCTTTTATACCTGTATATCTACTAGCTATAATATCCAGTTACATACATACAAACCATTTTGCAAATTCTATTACAAAATTTTCAATATATGCTTATATATTTACGGTTGAAGTTACATTCGTTTTTAAACAAAATGAATTCATATCCATTCTAGTTTATAACCAATTCAAATTGATACAAATTCAATTTATTATAATTCTACTTCATTTGCAATTGATTCCATTCAATTTAATTTGCATTTCATATTTTTATTCGGTTTATTCTATTAACCAAACAACTTTCATTCCTAATTGCTCTTTTAGCTTAGTTTCAATTACTAACTCATTACAAATTCCAATTCACTTACAATTTCAAATTTGTCTTCAATTTCATTTACAATTGCAAATTATTCATCCATTTTCAATTTGAATCTCATTTCTATCAAATTACCAAATATTCTATAAGTTATTAACTTATTTACATTCCATTATGAATTTTATCTTTTATTCATCTTTCATTTATAATTATTCAATTCAATTCATTTCTTACAAATTTGAAACGAATTTCAATTTTCAATCTCATTTTATTAAATTGATTCACTTGCAAATTTATTCGTTCATTCACAATTTTCATTTATTTTCATAATTCAGTACTCAATTCCAGAGTCTTTTCAACCTTTTCAAAACCATTTTGAAAACAATTCCAATTATCCTTTGAATTTCCAAAACAAAACCCAAATTTTTCAAACAACTTCTATTTAAAACAATTTGGCAGCAATTCCTCTTCCAGAAACCCGAAAATGAACACCAATGATGCCGCGGTCATCATCGAAGTTATTTTCCAGCGACCGAAAAGAGTTTAGAGTTTTTCATCTCTTCAAAACATTTTTCAAACCTTTAAAATTCATTTTCAAATCAAAAATGATTTAAACTTTCCAAATCTCCAAAATTTTCAAACTCCTTTCAAAACTTTTCCAAAACTTCTCTGGAATTCCGTTTTAAATTACAAATCGCATTTATAATTTACATTCTTTAATTTCATTTGTATGTGAATTAATTTCTTAACTTTGGAGTTACGATTTTTAATTTCTTATTCAATTTCAATGATAATAGATTAATATTATCACTTCTAACAACCATGCAACCATATACTATAGTAATTCATAGAAAATCATTTCTTTTTTTATACGAAAATAGTTTTGGGCAAAATTATTTCATTCACCCTATTTAAAACAATACTGTGTCGGTTTATCTTGTTTAGAGTTTAGAAACCCCTATCGATTACAGTTAGCTAGACTGCACCGACCAGAATCCATAAACAATCAACCGATAAGTCAACACAATACAAAACAATTTTATATCCAAATAACAAATACGCGCTCATATTTATTATTACACTCAACTCATTCTAGAGTACTGCTGACTCTATCTCTAATGAGTAACACCCAACAGAGCAGGGTTGTCGCTTAACCATATGCTCTGATACCACTTTGTCACATCCTGGAATTTTCGACTTTCGAAAATTCGACATCGATACTCACTTTATCGACTGCCGAGCAATCGAGTGCCGGAAACTCCAATAGTGAGGGTTTTAAGAAAAAGAAAAAGTAGAAGAAGAAGAAGAAAAAGAAGAAAGAAGAGAACAACACATCAGAACAGAAAACAATATCAGAATCTTACACATCGCAGCGGAACAATATATAATAGATAATCACTAGTCTTTTAAAACAAAGAACTATATCAGTTTATACATACATCAATCATCAGAGTCAATATACAACTCAGTACAACAATGGACAGTTATATAACTTGTCCTCATACAGAATACACAGCGGAATAAATATATCAGATACAAATACTACGTCTCGTCATCCAGCTTATCTCCAAGCTCTAGAATATTCAAATAACCTGATAATCTAACTCTAGACTGCCCGTGTGGAAATTGGTGGGCACCCAGAGTTTAGAAGGGAAACAATAAACTCCGAGTCAGTCATGGTGACTGGTGTGAGATCGTAAAACAGTTTATCTTTAAAAATAAACAGCAGAGAATTTTAAAGTCAATTCGAAATGCTTTTGGAAAATGAAACTACCATAAGACCTCCCACCACACACACAATGCAAACGCAGAATTGGAGGAGATTTCTTCTTATGATAGTCAAAGATGCTTACTACGCAAAAAAAAAATCAAATCATTTTTGATATTATTATTAGTGCATAGTGGAAAACATTTCGAAAGTATAATATTAATCTTAGCCAACATACGACCAGTATCGTATGCCTACTATAGCTACCATCTAAACAGTGGTGACCACCGTACGTAAATGGCAGGTTCTACAACTAATACCGTACAAAGTTCGTATTGGAGTTTGGATTTCCAACAAATGGTCAGGCTAAGGAACTTCCTATCCACGATGGGTACGTCCCTGGAATAGACGACCCGAGAACCTAACCGGATCTCTGCCAACACAAGGCCGGGTTACCTCTGCAAAAATAGGTAACTACTGACACGCGTATGCCATCCCCCGATCGTCACCGATCTTCCCGAGGATCCCCGATTCGCAACAAACCACATAGATAATAATAATGCAGTAACCACAGAGGTTAAGTATCTGGGCTCCATACCATGATACCACCTTTATCCAGAAGGAATGACATACACTAAGGGGCGCTACTCCCTAGAACCTTGCTGCATTCTTCCTGTTTCGACCATTTCCGGGGTGTGAGGCTCGACGAAGTCTCGTCCACAAAGCTACGCTTTCTACAAAAAGCCCTGCTTCGGGTCAAACAAAATGATCAACCTATGATCACAAAGATATAAGATCAAACAAATGATCATATCACAAATGATCAAACACTGACCATTTCACAGCAACACTCAGTATGCCACGTTACCAAATTGGGAGTATATCGCTGATAAATTTCAACTACATAACCTCTGAGCTCGTACGTCTCAGAGAAGGGTGTTAAGCTAAGAGAATAAATTCTCCGCCACCAACAGAAATGTATTTGAAAGAAATCAGCTTTATATCTCAAATTGTAACGTCAGACACACAATCCATACAAGTCTGTTCCGGGATCGAACAGAACCGAAGGCACTTCTCACGAAGCCCTTGCATATCCGGATAATTTTCAATCACGTCAGGACTTCCCGTCACTAAGGGTGATAAAACCTCTAAATCGAAGATCAGTCGATGTAGAGTAACTCGACGGTAATCCTTCCGTTTTCAAAAATATCCGGTCTTCAACACCGGTCTTCAATTGCGATTCATAACGACGTATCACATATTCGGAATGGGTTATACGACCCCATGGTCCTTTCCCGGCTAACCCGAATAGTGAGCGATTATTCAAAAATAAGTGTGGCATTCAAATTCATCCAATTCACAACAAATACCTATCTAAAGGTAATTATTGATAGTCGGTTATTTAACTATCAATAAAGATGCGCAACATCATCAGATTCCAAATAATTTTCCAAATTATTTCATCTTCAAAAATATCTTTACTAGATATAAAATTTCCACACTTAACATTTGAAAACAATTTCAAATCAAATTTCCGCACTTCAAAAATAAATCAATATTTGTTTTTAAACAACTTCGCTTTCTTTTATAAATCCCATAGTGAATTTATATCTTTCAAAATATCTACTGATATACGATTTTCAATCGTTTCAAATATTCAATTTCAATGTATCTTTAAAAAGATAAATTCTCAAAACGTTCGTTTCATATTGGAAAAGCAATTCCATACTTATTTAAAAATAAGTATTTCACAAATCTATTTATTTTCAACACTTGGAAAATATTCGATATACTTAAATCCAATTAAGTATATTTTTCATTCTTTAAGGAAATCCATTTTCTATAACAACATCAATTTGAGTCAAAACGAATGTTGCGTAAAACATCGTTACGACGACTCAAAATCACTAGTATAGGGATTCGAAATTTAGACAGATATATAAATCCCAATACTACATAAAAACATTTCCTTTCGGAAATCATTTACTATAACAACAGTGTTATAGTCCACCATTTCCTTATTTTTCGAAAACGTCTATTTCAACAATAAATGTTGAAATCTATGATTTCGGTAATTCACACGTTTTAAAACATCTTTTAAAACAATCACTTCATTTCAAATATCGCTTTCCCGAAACACATCCATTTTACTTAACAATATATTCACTATCCAAAATCGTGAATATACTTCACTAATTACATTTCACTATTTTCTACACATTTTATTTCAACAAAAATTCGCTATCCAAAATCGCGAATATATCTTCTTTAAAAATCTTCTACATTTAATTTATCAAATTCTATCGATTTCGAATTTATAAAACAACGTTTATAAATTCTATTCCTATTTTCTAACGACTTCAATTTAATAAATCTCCTTTATTCATAATTCGATAAATATTCCATCTAAAGATAAAAATCCAATTTATAAGTTAATCTCTTATAAATCTTTTATTCTACAGTTTCATCCATTTTATAACTTCACAATTTATATCTATTAATTTCATTTACTTGTGAAATCTATTCATACTTCTTTTTAACACTTATAAAATACCCGTTTTATAATTCCAATATTTGATTTATAAAATATCAAATTTTTGTACATCTTTTATATACATTGTTTTTAATAACTCAAAAAAAATTCAAACTTAAACTATTTTATAAATTACTTGGCTATTTATTTCAAAATCACTTTTCAGTTATATTTCACAATTTAAAATTTCCATAACTTTAAATTTATAACATTTATTTATTTAAGATAAATAAATTCCAAATTTTAATAAATCGTATACTTTCCAAAAATCACTTCAAAATCCCTTTTAAAGTAAAAATCGTTTATTTTTAAACTTTAAAAATTTAACCCGATGATGCAACGCATCGATTAGTCAATCACAACAATCAATATCATATCTCAACATATGATACAGAATACATCACAATATCTGTACATAAATAACTACTGTGAGGAATCCAGTTGGATCCCTCCAACCTGTTTCCCTGCATCCACAGATGTTAGCACAATACCAATTCCGCTCCAGTACGGAATTATCGCGGTATATGGGTTTTTATAAATCCGCTTACTAACGGCGCAATAGGGTCTCATCCGCTATACGAGGCGGGAAATCATCAATCCAATATATACATATGCCAATATGTATATACTACTATATATATAGATATATCATATCATATCTAATAGCACATTCAATAGCAATCAATCAGTCAATAAATAACTGCAATATTAAATTTTTCCTTCGAGTGAGAAAATCTCACCTTAGCTTTTTATTTTTTTGCAATCCATTTCCATTTCAGCTCGATTTCATCATTTTAGACCTTGTATAAAAAAAAAATTTACAATTTATTATTACTTGAACCAATCAAACTATTATTCATTATTTACTTATTCAATTAAACTCATTACTTGATTTAAAATTTTTAAACTAATAGTTTCTTTTAACAAATTATTTTTTTAGCAACCCAATATTTTAAACAAGTGAATTATAACAGCCTAATTATCAAACCCATTCCTTTAAAAAATTATTTTCTTAAACTTCATATATACTTATACTTGTATTATTATTTCCTGTTTCCTATATACATATGAATCGAAAAATATGAACTGTGAAAATATTTGTTAAATAAATTTTTAAACTTTGAAAGGAAATGGAATCGTGAATACCTCACTGACATCGAACCCTGATCGAAATCGATCAACCACTGCCTCATCGTGCTCGAACTCGAGCCCCAACCCATCGCGATAAAACCCTAGCTTCGCCTCCGGCTCCAGTAGTACGTGCCTCCTCATCGATGCCTTCACTTCGTCGCCCTCGTACGCGACACCATCAAAGACCAGCTCGACCCCACTGCCTCCACGCGAGCGCGAGCACGCGCGTGCTCCTCCTCTTCATCGACTTGGACTCCAGCCTCACGCCTGCGTACGCGAAAACGCCCAGAACTTCGACTCGCCTCTGCCTAGAGTCGCGCGCGCGAAGGGGCCCTAGCATCGCGCTTCGATAACGACTCGAGACTTCGCCTCCCCTTGCTCGCGACCTCGAATTGCCGCTTCCATCTATGCGTACTCGAGATGCTCGGTCTCTCGCAAGTTCGTCTGCCATTTTTTTTATTTGATTTGGGGATTTCGTTTTGTTTCTTTGGTTATCTGCTTAGAGTTTTAAAACGAAGAAGGTGTATTTTAGTCTGCGCGTTCCAAATGCTAGGGTAGCTCGAGTACGATCATAGGGTGGCTGAGCAGAAAATTTTGATGTGAAGGCAATACGGTTGGGGTTTGACTTAAGAAAAATATATACTTTAATTAAATTCAAATCGTTTCGAATAACTATTTCTAAGCGTTTATATACTGCACGTTCACACAACAATCCCAGTTACTACGAAATTTGAAATCCGATAATAACACAATATTACGGACCCAACGGAACTGGTTTCGTCGAATTCCAAGACTGCGCCTCGGACGACTATTTTTAAATATCGGTTCGAACAATTAAATTCAAAACTGAACGAAACACTTTGAAATACAATTCTGAAGCTTCAATTATCTTCGGTATCATTGATATGAATTTTAAAAGCTTTTGAAATATTTTTCTCCAACTTAAAATGGAAGATATAAATTTTTGTTCAACTTCAATCGATTAAATTTAATAATTTAATCGTCAAATTCAAAGTTATATTCGGGATTCAAATTAAATCATCGTTCAAATATTTAAAATAAATTAAATATTCTCAATTTAATTTGTTCGAAATTCTGGGTCGTTACAGCGTTCATCAAAACATCCACTTCATTCTGGATAACCACTCCGCGTATATTAGTTATTAAAGTGGTTTCGGTATCGACAGAGAGTATGTCCATATCTGATCCCGGTCTCTTTAATAACTATGTATTATTACATCGATGGTCATTTAATACAATTTCAAAATAGTTATATTTCAAAACCGATATATCATTGCCATTTCAAAACCATATCAATACGATATCACTTTCACTTCAAATAAAACCATTTCCAAAATCATATCACTTTCCAAAGTTACATCGCTTTCGAAATCGTAAGTCTTTAAATCAAAACACTTTGGAAATCAAAACTTGAAATTCATAACACTTTGAAATCCTAACACTTTCCTCTTAAACAGTTTAGATATTAAAATTTGTATATATAGAAAAATAGTTTATTAAATAAAATAGTTTATATAAAATAGTTATAAGTTAAAATAAAATAATTTATATTGAAAAGGTTTTATATTAAAATAATTTATATTAAAATTTATAAAGTAAAATATAAATAGTTTTAGATATAGTTTAAATACTTTATATAAAAATAGCTTCCTTAAATTTCACAAATCAATTCACATAAACTCGAATTCCAAAATTAAAATTTAATTAAATCTCAAATCATCAATTTCAATTCAATTTAGTTTCTCAATAAACCCTTTCAATTTCAATATATTTCAAGTTTAAATATTCGACATTTCAAAACTAAATTTGATAATTCCATTTATATCTCAATTTAATTTCATTACATTTTGTTTCTGAGATATTTCTTTAATCATTTCAATTCATCTAAATACGACTTCAATAAAAAAAATTAAATAAACAAAATATCCCATTAAATTTATATAAGTTTGAAATATTCATTTAAGTCACTTTTAATCAAATTCAAGTTATAAAACATATCTTAAAATTTCAAATTTAATAGATTTCAAATCAACTTATTTAAGTATAATTCTTAAATAATTAAGAATTCCAAATCAATTCAAATTTATCTTTCAACCTGAAACATTATAAATTCTATATTTAAAAATATTTTTTTTTACATAAATACTTAAACATATTTCATATTGATTCAAATCAACTTTATTAAATCAAATTTAATAAATCTTTAAAATCATTATTTATTAAAACCATATATTTCTTTCAAAACCGTAGAAATGTTTTTCAAAAACATTTATATATAGACCAACGGTGTCTGTATATAATTTTCTATCCTATGGTCAAGTGATACAGATATTTATCATTTCAATCCGCAATTTAAAATATATTCGGGTATATATCTTTTCAACCCGAAATCCCAAATTCAATTTAATTTGAAAATCGCTTGGGTTTATCATTTCAACCCATAACGATTTTCTCCTATTCTAAAGTCCGTTCGGGTATGTATCATTTCAACCCATAGTGATTCTATACTAACAGGGAACTTCCAGAGTGATAACAGATATGATAATAATATAACAACGGTAACAGGCATATATCATCAGTATAAATAACAGATAAGGGTGTCAGATGTCACAAGTGAACAGATACAGATGATGGCATATATATATCAATATAAATAACAGATAATGATGTCAGGTGTCACAGGTGAACAGATACAGATGATGGCATAGATATAGCAATATAAATAACTAACAACAGCATATCTCAATTGTCGTTTCAATTGAAATCAAATTTAATAAATATAAGAACATTAATCGTGAGTGATTGCTCACCTTTCGAGGTTAGAGAGATTTGGTACTGAAATGGGTTACGAATCCAAGCACGGATTTCAGAGTACGGCACGATGGACATGATTCGATGAAGAAATAGGTACGACGGACAAAGCTGATAAAAGGAATTGATAAAGCGAATTAGAACCAACTTGATATAAACTGAACCGAAATATGTTTTATATACATATATGTATTTCAAAATCAATCTTAAACATATATTCAAACATGTAAAAGAAAACCAAACTCATATCTACTACATAAACTAATATATAAATATACACATTATCTTTTAAACTAATACATATAATTAAATGTTGCCAAAACATATATATTAAATGTTAAAGCTGTGAGGAATTAAAGGATAAAATGAAGTAACCGACATATAACAGTTTACAAACAAGAAATATGAGGAGCTGTTACTTACATGCATATATATCATCTTACTTCACTAATATAATATATATATATATATATGAACAGTGAGACAAATATCACCGTTCAAAATCACTAAATACTTATATATACGACAACTCATTTAAACACTATACAAACAAATGCAAACATATGTATATATACTAACACCATTTATATGTGAAAATCAATGACCTGACCCATTGCTTTTGAATATAATAGCCTGGCCTAGTATATAGGAATATAGGTAGGATTTAATATCTTGCAAATTTTAATATAAAGCCTGTCACTTTTTTTTTAAACTTTGCAAATGAACTTAACAGATTACACTATATAGTCTATATATTATAACCAAACTAATATACATAAAAAAAATATAACAACACATACAATACTATTAACAACTTTGTAGTATTAAAACTATAACACGGACTGTAAAACATTGTATAGTTGAAACAATATGAATATTATACTTTATATAGTTCATATAGGTATATCACAGCAACATGAAATCAGATTATATATATAGACTGAAAAGTATAAAACAAACAATATAAACAAAAATACTGTATGAACAAATAACTACGGTATTATATACTAAAAAATTTTTTCGCAGCAAAGCAAACTGTCAATATACTTAAAAGAATAGGTTGATATATATGTGCAGGCAACACATATAAAAACAAACTTACATATATATAATCTTTATAAACACACGCATACAAACATATTATATAACTTATAACTTATATACTATAATATATATATATATACAAAACTGTTATATCTATGTACAGAAACATAAGCAAATTGATATATATATATAACTTAACAGCTTATAGGAATAAAATTAAGATAGAACTAGCAGTTAAAATTATAAAGTGAACTGTTATATATATATATATCACATCAATATATATACCTTAACAAATTGAAGGAGGAGACACGTTGGAGAGACGTCACAAGCTGGGTGGAGGCCAGGCTGCTCACGTCTGGTTGCTTTGTCAGGTGGAGGAGGAAAGGTGTGGAGGAGTTTGTGGTTGCCGAGGCTGTGGGTTGCGCGCACGGCGAGAGAAAGGGGTGAGCGCGTGAGGGAAGGATTGAAGAGCGGGCGAAGCTTGAGGGGGGAGAGATTAGAGGGTATGGCAGAGAGGGGAGAGGCGGAGGTTGGTGGCCGTCTTATGATGGTTGCAGAACTCCGCGTGGAGGAAGTAGGTGGGGTTGTGATCTCGACAAGCAGATGTATTGAGGAATCAACTTGAAATTTTTTTTCTTTTCTAGCAGAGAACGAAAATGAAAATGAGCAGAGGAAAAGTTTCTTTTGCCATATGCTTTTAAAATTTGAACAGACAAAGAAATAGATGAACGAATAAAATAATGGACTCAGATTTTTTTCTTCTTTCAACCGATGACTCTTGGTTTACGGTAGAAATGAAAGGACAAGTCATAAATTTTATATTCAATACAGACAATATCAAAGGAAAGAGATTGAAAAGGTAGATGGAAATCAATTGGTTAAAACCGGTATCGATACGAAATCGTTTTATCGCTTCTGTAATGAAACGGACTTAAAAACACAGCATTGAATATACCCCAAAGATCAACACGATGAGATGATCAAAACGGTATACAGATATCAGTGGTTTGATTGAATTATAAAAATTCGAATTTTCTACCAGCGGAAAATGCAAGAAAAACACTGAAAAATAAGATCGACGGAGCCAAAGATGTCTGAATTTGGGAAAACGACAAACTGACATCTTGCTCAGAAGATGGTTTAGAATTTTCCTATGTAAAAATATTTAGGTTTTGGAAATATTTTATTTTCATCGTTTTAACTGATTAAATCGAAGTGAATTTACGCGCGAAATAAACTTCCATATTTTCGGACGAAAATTTACCAGTTGCTATGTTTAACTAGACGCATTCCAAATATCAAATTTATATTTCAAAATTTTATCGTTTAAAATTTCACAAAATTTCAACTAATTACGATATTAAAACAGTTAAAATTTACGGGTCGTTACAATACCTCCAATTTATTTCTATCCACTACTGCTGTTGCCTACACTTCAACATCAACCTCACTATGACTTTAATATATTTCAGTGTCACTGACAACGAAGGCAGTACCGTTAAATCAATTGAGCGTCAACAATCTACATCTTCAACTACTTACGATCCGAAGATTAGAAGTACCATCGCTAATATGTTAGAAAACATAAGATCTAATAACTGCCACGTAATTCAATATCGTTTATATCTACCGTTATGTTACCTTTACTTTTTGGTTAACATTTTCCACTATCTCCCTTCTTTGTAGTCAGAGAAGTATGTCGTAAACGCAACATTGATGAAGATTAACACATCATCTGGCTGGAATTATCTTTCGTGTCCCATTTGTAGGAAGACAGTGACAAAGGAAGCCACCAGTTTTACCTTCCCTAAATGCAATAACAATACTGCCCATCCACTTAACAGGTATGCATAAGTTAGTTTGTCGATCAATTTCAACTCTCTTACTTTCTGCTATATCATCACAGGTCTAGGATATCTATGGAAGTGTTTGATCATACGGGTACTGCGACTATGACTGCTTTTGATAAAGATGCTGCCTAACTCCTCAAACGGAGCGTCGATGAGATGATGGATATATCCAAAACGGTACACATCTTCCACCGTCACTACTTTTACACCTTCACTACTTTATAAATTTACAGTCCTAACTTCCAACTGTCTAGCCTTAACATGCAACTGTTGTCCTACTTCTTGCTGCATTACCTCAAACTACCTAACAATATTGTTTCTGTTTCATTAGAGCAACGGTGATGAACTGATTGGTAAACTGTTCACCAGCTTGATGGGTGCAGAAGCTTGGTTTGAATTCAAACCGTCAAACTATGACATAATGAATTATGGCAAATCACTGACTGTGAGTAGAATTTCACATATTCACCAACCTTACAACCCTCTGGCCGATCGACCTGACCCCTTGGAACCAAAGGATACAAAGGAAGTTGACGGTACACAGCTAACTGCTGAGTCCAGCACTGTCAGAAAAATGAGTACGACTCTTTTTCAAATCTCTCTCCATTCTTCTTAACCTATCTTACATACATTTTACCTACCAACAATTTGCTTTCCTTACTCAGGTGTGAAGAACAGAGACAAACTTAAACTTGAGCAGGTCTATATTCCAACCCACACTCCGCACTGATTTCCACATAACACACAAACTAACTAACATATTTACTCTACGTTACGGTAGGAGACTGAGGAATGTTTACAGGATGGCAGCATAATCGAAGCCACCCTTGGACGGGAGAATGAACGGAAATGTCACATGCTGCCTGATGGTAGGCACAGAAAACGTGCACGCCTGACTGATAGGAAGAGGAAGAAGTAGGCAGCCACATGGACAATCGCATGATGAACCAACGTACGCCCACAACACCAACCTACCTCAGTCTTCCCCAGTCCTACGTTTCGTGTTATATTTCCAACTAGCCGTCTTTATTTATTCCTGTACTTATTTCTGCCTTCCACTACGCTCAAAAAAGGCAGCTCTATTTCCGTACTGTAGTTCTTTATGTATGCTTAACGATGTGTACTACTGTTTGTACCACTTTATTTTCAACACATGTTCCGTGTAATGAATATCACACTCTAACACTGTCCAGTTATCTGTTCTGTATGCACTGCACAGATATATACTCCACTTTCCCCTTATGTACGCAGGCTGTTGTTGGATTTCCATGCAACATAAAGTTTTGCAGTATTTTTTAGTTCTAAAACGACTGAACTCTGCCAACAAAACTTACGACCCAGTCTACATCACATATACCAAATCCAAGACGTGCAAATTTGCTTCAGATAGGGTCTACAAATATTAAACTCAAAAGATAGGCGCATTTATTAATACACACTCCACTGAAGTTCACATATACCACGTAGTTTTATAACTAAAGACTCACATTTTTGTGCTATAACTATACAAACATTCATAAACTATTCACAGCAGAGTTGAAATTTTTTTGGGATTAGGCAAATATCACTGTCAGTATAATTAATTCATGAGGACATGCACATTACAAAACTTGAAAACCATGTAAACATATGACTACATTAAAAACATCAGTGACATATACATTTCAGTTGGTAGTTTTTATACTAATATATACCAATTACTATTTCACTGTATCATTTTAGGTGGTATTTATTATACTAATATATTTTAGGCTGTACACATCATTTTGAAACTATATTTGACAAAAATGAGATTTACAATGAGAAAAGTGGACGTACCTATTACTAATTAACATCACTTCTTTACTTTTATTAGAATTGAAAAACAACAGTCATTATATTAACTACTGCCTTTGAGTGACAATGCATCTTCTTTGGGTTTCACCGCACCAATGCTTGATACACTATTTTGGACTTTGGTTTTCTCACTATTGCAAATTTTCAACACTATTTTTTTTCTTCCCACATTTACCTACTACCACAGGATTGAAGATAAAGCTGAAGGGGTAACGAACCATCACTACACATGAGCTGTACATAATGCTTTAACATACAATTGGATTACATTCAGCTGGACCTACAATTACATGCAACTTATCCAATTGAGATGGGTGTAGATGTTTTTCAAATTCGCGGCAGTTGACCATGCACTGTTCATGGACTATGGTTGTTCTTACTGTATTTACATCAACTACCTGCCATTACTACTGTTTACATTTGACTTATTGCATCCTTCTTTTATACTACGTGAAACTTAAGACACGCAATGAATCAGTTATATGTCTCTGTTTCCATACTCAGCTGTACTAGCTCCATAAAGTAGATGTAATAATAAATTCACATACTATTGTTTTAATTCACTGCAGTAAAAATTTGGCGAACTTCTACTCCGCTCCTTCTTCTCCGCTCACTACAGTTCCCATTTCAGTAACTTATTTCCACATCACATATGTAGCACTGATGGTATTTTGCCGCCGACCTTTAAGTCGACCATCAAATTTAGGAACATCCAAGTTGGTATTTTAGTACTATTTTCCTTCATTTCAGTATTCTATGGATTCATCAGTTAGTTCATACTTTGTTTTTGATACCACGACCTGATGTATTGTCCCTTTCTTTTGCTTCACGCTGTACAAGTGGGAAAACATTAATGTTGGGTAGCTTTGTTTATTAAACTTTATATCTGTTGTTCAAATTGCACTTGAATGTGAATTAATTTCTTCATTGCTTTCTTCAATTATATATTAAACATGAAACAGTTCCGAGGTTCTGTTACAGAATAGTAGTTATTATCAATAACCATGTGTTAATAATATATTTCATCCTGCTTTACAGTGTTTTTGCAACCTTAATTATTCGTCCTGCACATTATGTGTTCGATGATTTTACGACTTATCAGTTAATATATGAGTATTTAAATAATATTGATTTAATTTATTATAACTTTATTTTCAACACTCTCAGTATGTAATGAGATGCGTTTCTATACATTTATAACTTTTACATTCATCATATATCAACAGCTTGCATCATTCAAACTAAAATATTGTATATGTGTTTATATGGACCTTTCTCACTGCATTGAAAATTAAAGTTGCTGCACTTTACACTATATTCCCACTATTTGAAACTGATTTAATAACAAAATGAATAAATGTTACCACTTCTAATTATTATCCTTTTGCACATATTATTTTCCCTCACCTTTCTTTTTTTACTTTCCGTTGTTATCAGTCACGAGTGATGATGCTTTATTGTAAATTTCCACTATATATTTCTCTACGATCTCTCATTTAATAACAATTTGTATTCTTTATTTTCCCTTTTTTTGTCCATTCAACTGGTTTGTTTCTTACTTACTATAACTGAGGCTGAATTACTGCTCTCAGTTTCTGTAATTACATGGTTAATAAACTATTCTGTGTAGTTTCAATTAGTTTTATTTATCGTAACACAATGAGAGTAATACGAGTAATGGGTTATCTTTGCACATTGCCTGTCTTTTGTCGTTTCATTAAAGTTATAATTTTTGCAAGACAGAATTAAAAATTTTCTTAAAGGCAATGACTGATATGTATGTGTGTATTAGATGGAGATTGGACAAATTATTATTTTCAATACCGTTGTATTTACTCGGGAGTTGTTAGTAATCTACTTCACAAAAATATTCTGCCTAAACTCACACTTTTTTTATGATCTACATTGAAGAGGCAATAGCTTTGGTTCCATTGCTATACATGTATATATGGAAGGATTTTTATAGTATGGTAACCCTTATACACAGCTTTTGTACAAGCGTAACTTTCTTCCTAAATTACGACAAAGTTATTATTGTTATTCTTACTAAAAAAACTAAACTATTGCATTCTGTTTTTTTTCAAACATTCTGTTTTTCTTATAGGCGGTGGTATTCTTCATTACTTTATTACTACCAATGTATATCCTTTTCTACCCATCTGTCTGACTAAACTTTAATTCTTGGTCAACTAAATTACCACATTTTACATAGAATAAAGATGTCAACTTATATTAAAAATCTACTATACTGATAAACTAAGCCATATATATAACATATGTGTGAATATACACACATACACATTACATCTGCATACACACATCACAGTATTATACAACTCTACATTTATCCCTATATAAAATTCATTCATTTGGGTTTAACTCTAACAGACTCTACATTCAGTCTGTACAAACATATACTACGATAACCCATACCCATAACATTTTTTAAATCTCCTCATTCAACAGCTACATATATTCAACATACGTTCACACAACACATTCTAAAATATCTTTTTCTACCCATTACACTACCAACACTGCCCGTGTGCATAGCACGGGCCACACACTAGTTATCTAGAAAGGTGATGACCAAACCATAATGGTTGCAAACCACATAGCCTTAGGCGTACCCTGTTTAAGCCATTACTGGGTGATGAGGCCCGAGGTAACGATTACCTTTCACATAGCACATTCCACTTTGAATGCCACATTGTAAATTCATGATCAAACAACTAATTTCTACAAACGTATAACTCCCGAGCTCGTAGGTCTTAGGAAAGGGTGTTAATATAAGAGAAGTTTCCTTCTCCTCCACCAAACAGATGATCCGTTCATAGAGATCAATTAATGTAATTAGAAATGCAATGTCAGACATTCGTCCATATAAGTTCTCCAGGAATAGGACAAACCGAAGGCACTCTCCTACCACATCCTGCCAGGAGTTACTCCGAGGATTAGTAGCGAGAAGTCCTTGCATCGAAGATCTCAAATGAAGAACTACTACAACATAATATGATATAGAAAATTTTCCCCGAGGGTCAGTGACAAGCGGCCCTACATTTCATCATCCAAATCATTTCCATGTCTTCACTTCGAATATGTAAATTGGTTCTAAGTGGTTTCTGGATAAGAATTACTCAAATCCGACCCTGGTTCCTTCGAACCAATCATCGATAAAAAGATGTTAAGTGAATAGGTAATTATTCTTTGATTGACTAATTTCTTTTTATCAAAAATATCTTCAAAAGATATATATCTTTTAAAACATTCCTTTTCAGTATGATGTGCACGTAAAAATGTATATTTTTACCCACACGTTTAATCTCATTTTAGTAAAATAAATGTCATAATTGGGTGTTTTTACATGTTTAAAACCAAATTTCAAAAATGCTTTCAAGTCATCATTCATGCATCTTCATGTTGGAAAATGGTAATTTTTGTGTGTGAATTAATTTGGAAAATAATTACTTGCACATTTTAATTTGTTTTGTAGGAATTTGGATTCAACTTGGAAGTGGTTACATGTATGTATGCATGCACAAGTGAAGGAAGACAAAGGAATGAATAAATAAAAGAATTCATGTATCATGGAGGACCCCACTTACTCACTAATCATGAATCAAAATTAAGAGCTAATGCATATGTTAGTGGGGATTAAAGGCACATGCACATTTAATGGAGGATTAATTTAATGCTAATGATAACTTGGAGGCCACACTACCTCAAGGGCATTTTAGGGAGTTCCCTAAAAATGGATTAGGGTTTTAGGCATGTATAAATAACCCTCTTATGTTCATGTAATATAATTTTAATCTTCTTATCACATTATATGAGTTGTAGCCACAAAACTAAATGAGAAATAAAATGGCTTCCTAAGCCTCTTCTTCTTCTTTGTTCTTACATGCTTTTATTTTATATTTGCTCATTTTTATTTACATGCTCTCTTTCTTCTATTTCATGTTAGTATATTAGCTTTCTTTTCATTGCAATTAGTTTTATTTTTATGCAAGTAGTTTAGTTCTCTTTTATTTTAATTAGCTTGCACTTTCCTTTCTTTTTAATGTTGCAATCTACATGTGTTGAAATGATAACAAATATGAGAAGCTAAACCCTTTCAATTTACGGGTAATGAAGCTCTCTTAAATCATGTAGATTCAACATATTTACTGATTTATATCTCTTTTTATGCTTCATGAAAAGTTGGATTATGATGTAAGTTTATTAGGGAATTTGATAGCCTATGTTGTAATCACAAATGGGCTAAGCTTAACCCAATATAAACACAATTTACACCATCATCTAACTAAGTGATTTTGATCATGGAATTAAAATAGAATCAAAATTTGATGGTCTATGTTACTAATCAAAAATAGTAAATAGATCATGCTTAAAATAAATTTTGTTTTAGTTTCATATTCATTTTCATGGCATTTAACAAAGTGGTTTTAGTTGTTGTATTAAAGTTTGATGGTTTAAGTTATGTTAATTAATAACATAAATAGACCATACTTATGATAAATACATCACTAATTCTACTTAGATTAAAATGAGAGATCGTAGATAAAATTTTATATTGATTCATTTGAAAGTATGGGAGTGGATTTGCCTCTAAATTTTCTTTTAATCTCATATTTTTAATCATTTTTATTTGTAGTTAGTTTTTGCATTTCTCTTTAGTAAAAAAAATCTCAAACTCTTTGGGTTAATTTGATTGAGTAGAATTTAAAATTAATTCAATTACTTGTGAATCGCCTCGTACTCGCCACGTACTAAAATTGTATGTCGTGCGCTTGTGGTTATTTTTATTACATTTTTCGACGATTTTCTAACCAATAGAAAATTCGTCGTTAAACATGGTATATGCGGAATCAGTAAACCTCTCTTATCAAATCCTTTAATTACTTAAAACCTTTTTAAATCTTGGAATAATTCTAAATCATTTCATTTTTCACTTAGGAAAATATTTCCAAATCATTTCATTTAAATCTTAACAAAGATTTCTTAATTCAAACTCAAAATTTTGATTGAATTGAAACCATGTTATCTAGGATGTTAATCCAAAACTAGTAAATATTAAGTGAGCAGAATCTATAGAAATCATCTAATTCTACTCAATATCAATTTTTGTATTCAATAAGTACTATGGGTGGAATAACGATGAAATCACCTGTTAAATTCCATGAATAGTATGAGTTCCCACTTCGGGCTTTAACACCAAGTATAGGAAGATTATCCCCATAAAATCTAGGTTGTTTAAATTTGGAAAATTTAATCTTTTATACTTAACTCGTTTTCAACATTTCGTCCTAATCTATCCCTCACCTTGGAGAGGCCAGGTGAGCCAGGGCACTAGTTGCTCCTGAACATCTCCTTAGTTTAAGCCCTTAGTTTAAGCACCTCACCTAAATCTCCTGAATAGAAAAATCCAGTCTACTCGTCGTCTTTTAGTGCCAAGATTAAATCACTTGATTTTTGACATCCTTTCTTTAAATCATTTATTTAAACATTTTTAAAAAAATTATAAAACTTCCAAATCATCATTAAACACTTAATTATTTATTTGAAAACATTTACAAAAGATTTGAAAAAGAATCGTTAAGTTTAAAACCATATTTCCAAAGTTATAGAAAAGTGTTGCGAAAAGTGCTACGAATGGCGCTTTTTATGCCATAATGATCAAAACGACATTTCTATCATTTGGAAATTCATTTTTATAACTCAAATCACTTCTAAAACATTTTAAAGAATTTTTAGAATTTATTTCATATTTTTAAACAATTTTAAAATATCATTTTTAAAGAAATCCCTTTATGGATTCCGAACTGCAAAACCGCGATTTTTCCAAAAACTTTTTTACTCATATTTCAAAATCTATTTATCAAAATCTCGATTTTCTTTCTTTATTTGAAAACTATTGATATAATAATTTGGAAAATTCTTATCTCGAAGAATTCTGAGCCATATTCCATTCTATATATTCGTCTGACTTTTACGGTGCGAAATCGCGAACTACCATTACACGTCGCGCCTATATTTTGACTCATTTTTCAATATTCATTTAAACTTTGCTATAACACTTTTAATTGTTTATAAAATATTTCTAAATCAAACTAAACCATTTTTAAGAAGTTTATACATTCCATATACACCATTTCATTCAATAAAGGAAAGTGATTTACTTTGTGCTTATCGACGTGTATTAACGTGACTTGCATATACATTCAACAACCATATTAATCAACCATTATTAACAATCATATTCAAACATATATATCATCCAATAGTTTATATATCTATAGTTCAGGAGTTTCTCACCTTAATTTTCCCTTCGAGCTAATTTAAAATTGGCAGTAGCTTCGCTATCACGAAATAAAACTCCACGAAATTGAAATCTTTAACTTTGAATAGGCTTGGTCTCTGCCTTGGGTTTGCTTGGTGGTGGGATCAGCCTTGCTTTGGTAAGAATTGGCCATGGGTATAAAAGAGGTAGAGGAAGAGCTTTAAAGTTGTTTTGAGATATTTTGCTACTATATATGTTTACACCAAAAATGGTCACAACCCCCGAATGTAATGAAAGCACTAGTGTTTACACACAAATCCTTAGTATCCAGTCACAGATCTTAGATCCAGATGATGTAGAGAGTAAAATGAAGAAATAACAAAATTAAAATGAAAGAAATAAGAGAAGACACAAGATTTATAGTGGTTCGGCTATCTCCGACCTACGTCCACTTTGAGTTGATCCTTTTATTTCCTTTTTACTATGATTACAGTTACAATCCTTTGGATATCAATCACCAAAATGGCAGAGTTTAGCCAAAATAGAAGAAGAAGATCCCTTTTTAGTAACAATAGAGGTACTATTTATAGGTATGGAGCTAGAAATATCTACCTTGAATCTTGGAATACCCTTTCTCATGCGTAGGTGGGCCCACAAGATCGATCTGGGGTGGTTTAGGATCTATCCCTGATCGATCCATATCGATTTCATATCGACCAGGAATCGCTCCAATTAAGCTGGGATCGGTCATGGAGGTCCTTGAGTTGATATGCAAGTTTCTGCGAAAATTTCATGGCATTGGAATTGTAGTTTGAGAGTTATGATCGATCCAGGATTGAGATTGCTAGGGAGGTTGAAGGCTATGTATCGATCACATTCGTATACATCATACCACCGTGCATCCGAGTCTTGTGCCTTGATCCATGCAATGTGCTACTTCCCTCGACCGGTTCCTTCGTATCGATTGAACGCAATCGATACGAAATGGCTCTTGAGTGCTCTTCGTATCCATCCAGCATCCTTCTTTCGTATCGGTCCCAAGCATTTTGATGAAGCATATGCCTTCATATCAATCTGATTTGGATCGATACGTACTGTGATCGATCTGAAGCAAGGTGCAAAGTGTGTTTTCCATATCCATATCCATCTCGATCGATATGAAACCATTGATATGAAAGCATTGATACAGATGTATTGATTCAAAGCATACTGCCATGTCCACCTTGATTGATACGAAAGTGTCGATATGAATTCGTTTTCCATGAATATTGATCCATCCATAACTTAAGCATATAAACTCCGATTGTCCTGAAATTCAAAGTGTAGCCTCACCGAGCCTTGTTTATCATTCTTGATCGATCCCACCTTTATTAGAGCTTGGTCTAATTTTGATGGTATCGATCATAGCCTCTGTTTCCAATCGATCTCCAATCCTAATATCCATCCTTTTTAGCCAATTTGTTGATATCCCAGCCTTGATCAAAAGTCGGGGTGACATTTGCCCCCCAAAACATGCCTTGTAGTAGGAAGGTGTGTTTTGAATAGCTGTAAATTCGACATCCAAAGCCCATTTTCCATCCATAGCCATATCATCTGATCCATAATTTAATCCATTACCGAGCCATTCTATCCGAGTGCCAAAGCCATATCCTTATCCAAATCCACGACTGCTCTGAGTCGATATCCGATTTCAAATCCAGTAACCAAATCCTTAGCCGATCCCATATCCATCCGAACCCGACAACCGACTTCTAATCCATCCGTATCCAGTAACTAATAACCAAATCCATGGCCTCTTCGGGTCGATATCCAAATCTAAAACCGCTCTGGGCCCTTAGCTAAATCCGGGACCACTCTAGGTTCATGCCCAAATCCTTAGCTGTTCATAGCCAATTTTTGAATCCATAACCTCTCCGGGTTCTTGCCAAGCGTGACCCACACTCGACGATCTGTACTAAACAATGCCTTGGCATAAGTACTAGATCGACGGTGATCCTAGTTCAATGTCTCTAAACACTGAGTAATGTCGTGGCTTAAGTCCTAAGCCGAATCCTGGTCTCTCCGGACCCTTGCCGAGCCTAGTCCATACTCGACGACCTGAATAAGCCGATTCCCCACGTTTGGACGAAACGACTTACCCCTTGCCAGGCATAATCCGTACCCGTCGACCTTTTTACCAAAAACCAAATAAAAATCCAATCAAAATCCAGATCAAATCAGAAAACCAAAAATCCATATCAAAAATCCGAACCAAGATCCAAACCAAAAGACAAGCATCCAAACTAGAAAATCAAAAAAACCAAGAGCCCAAACCAAACTCCAAAATCAAACCAGAAAAAAGCAAATGTCCAAACCAGAAAGAAAAGGCAGATTTCACAAACTAAAGCATCATGGTCTATCTTCATCACAAAGCATGCCTAGGGTCTATCTCTGTCCCCGTACATGAGTAAGTGACTTAGTCGTCTACCCAGAGTTTGCTACTTATTCCATACCACCTTGATTAGTCGACGACAAGCCGACCGTCATTCCTGGGCCTTGCACCGTCGTTGTTTGAGGTAGACGGTGGTTGCTCATGTTCCACCACCGCATTTTGAGTCCCGACATATTGCCGCAACTGACCAATCCTTATATGCTCCTCAATTATATCCTTTAGATGTCTGCAGCTATAGTATCATGCCCGTCTAGGTCGTGAAAGAGACAGTGCCTTTTCGATGCCCTCTCGCGTTCCGAGGGTTCCCTCCTTGCTGGCCTTCGATAAGAAAGGTGATCCCAAGTTTCCATGTATATCTGTTCCAATGTCTCATTCAGTATTGTGTAAGTGGAGAATTTTGGTTCTCCTCAGCGCTTCCTTGCTTTGCCAGAATCATCATCCGACTTCCTCTTCCCTTTATCCTTATCCTTACCCGAGCTTTCACCGGATGGTCCTCCATCCTTGACCGCGTTTACTTCTTTAGTTTCATATCCAAACTTGCATCCTCTTGTCGAAGAAATCTCTCGGCCTCATGAAAGAATTCCCTAAGATCCATTGGTGGATCCCCTGTCAATTATACTTTGAAATCCGAGTTGTCCCTGACTCCTGACACTGTCGCCATTAGAACCATTGATGGATCCAGTCGATCCACTAAAGTAACCACCATGTTAAACCGGGTTAAGAAAGTCCTGAGCGACTCTCCTGTCATCTGTTTTACTAACGTCAGTGTCATCACATTTCGGCCTCTTGATATGAACCCGAAACTACTTCAAAAACCTGTCCACCAATTCTGTCCATGTCATGATAGATCCATTTTCCAACTACCTGAACTACATAGCAGCTATATCCCTCAAGTAGAAGGGGAAACATTGGGCCATAACCTCCACCGATGCCCCCAGCACTTTCATGTGTCTTGTGTACCTCATCAAATGATCGGTAGGATCCATCCTACCATTGTATACCTTCAGAGTAGGCAGCTTGAACTCCGGTGGATTCATAGTCATGCTGATGTTACAAGTGAATGGACTCCTGTTTAATCCTTCCAGATCTCTGTTCGTCAGACCTCTGCGCATAGTTTGCTTGATAATTTCAGCCAATCCAGTGTTATCCACCAAGGGTTGCCCCCCGTCTCCATTTCCTAACTGCCCCTAAGTCCTTGAGGGAATTTTGGTACGTATTCCTTATCACGCACTCCTGTATTCCTGTTGGCGCCGGGTTGTGCAGCGTCTCTTGGCATTCTTCCATGAATTGGTCCAGCATTACACGGGTGTGTGTTCCCGAGTCTAGATCCATCCAGATTGGTAGCTGTGTGCTGATTAGGGGCTGCCCCCTGCTGAACTGCTCTATCTGGTTGCTTGTTGAGTCCCTCTGAACCAGCTCCATGGATCTGTGCTCTGGCAGCTCATGATGCTCCTGCCTGTCCAAAATGTCTGAAAAGGTTCTGCCTCACCTCCTCCTTCCCTCTCAGCAACCATTCTTGCATGGAATCCACCATAGTCAGCATCTCATCCCTTGTGATGTAGATGGATGCCTGATCCGCTCCAGCTCCGGAGGAAGCCTCTTGACTTCCCTCTTGATGGTTCCTTTCTGGTAATGTCCTTCTAGTCGATTGCATAACCATGTTTCCTCCTAGATCCGATCCTTTGGCTTTTCAAATCAAATCTGATATAGCGGGTGCTTGTCTTTTCAGTGAAAGCACCAAAGTGTTTGTGCCTAAAATGGTCACAACCCCGAATGTAATGAAAGCACCGGTGTTTACACACAAATCCTTAGTATCTAGTCACAGATCTCAGATCCAGATGATGTAGAGAGTAAAAATGAAGAAATAACAAAATTAAAATGAAAGAAAGTAAGAGAAGACATAAGATTTATAGTGGTTCGGCTATCTCTGGCCTACGTCCACTTTAAATTGATCCTTTTATTTCCTTTATACAGTGATTACAGTTACAATCCTTTGAATATCAATCACCAAAATGGCAGAGTTTAGCCAAAAGAGAAGAAGAAGATCCCTTTTTAGTAGCAATGGAGGTGCTATTTGTAGGTGTGGGCTGGAAATATCTGCCTTGAATCTTGGAATACCCTTTCTCATGCGTAGGTGGGCCCACATGATCGATTTGGGGTGGTTTAGGATCGATCCCTGATCGATCCATATCGATTTTGTATCGATCAAGAATCGCTCCAATTAAGATGAGATCGATCATGGAGGTTCTTGAGTTGATATGCAAGCTTCTGTGAAAATTTCATGGCATTTGGATTTGTGAGATTTATGATCGATCCAAGATTGAGATTGCTAGGGAGGCTGAAGGCTTCATATCAATCGATTCGTATCGATCACCTTCGTATACATCATACCACCATCCATCCGAGTCTTGCACCTTGATCCATGCATTGCGTTCCTTCCCTCGACCGGTTCCTTCGTATCGATCGAATGCGATCGATATGAAATGGCTCCTAAGTGCTCTTCGTATCCATCCAGCATCCTTCTTTTGTATCAGTCCCAAGCATTCTAGTGAAGCATATGCCTTCGTATCAATCTGAGTTGGATCGATACGTACTATGATCAATCCGAAGCAAGGTGCAAAGTGTGGTGTCCATATCCATCTTGATCGATACAAAAGCATCGATATGAAAGCATTGATATGGATGTATCGATCCGGAGCATACTGCCATGTCCATCTAGATCGATGCGAAAGTATCGATACGAATTGGTTTTTCATGAATATTGATCCATCCATAACTTGAGCATATGAACTCCGATTATCCTGAAGTTCGAAGTGTAGCCTCACCGAGCCTTGTTCATCATTCTCGATCGATCCTACCTTGATTAGAGCTTGGTCTAATTTTGACGGTATCGATCATAGCCTCTGTTTCCAATAGATCTCCAATCCTGATATCCATCCTTTTTAGCCAATTTGTTGATATCCTAGCCTTGACCAAAAGGTGGAGTAACAATATATATAATATACTTATTTATTTCTTTTTGAGATATTTTTCTCCATAACTTTGTTAACATGAGAAGCTATTAATAAGCTTGATAATGTGGAGAAGGAAGTGAAGAAAATTGTGTGAAAAATGTGAAGAAAGGGTGGGGTATTTATAGGATTTTAGAAAATCAAAATATTATAACATGAATGGATGAAACTACCCCTTTCCATCCCCTCCTAGCCCACCCTTGAACGCATAGCAGCCCCCTCCCGTGTGATGGATGATATGGAGGTGATGGTGGTGATGATGGTGGTGTAAGGTAGATTTGATGTGAGAAGATGTTTGCTTTTTTAAACTTAGATATTTTCTATATTACCATATATAAATGTATTTTTACTTTTCTAGCATTGTTATATGTATATGTTAATATACGTATGTGCATCCAAAAAGATGTACAAGTTACATAAACAACGTCGTATAACTTATATATGTCAAATTGTTACGAAATTTAATTTCGATTTCCGGTCATATTTTCACTTATTAATTAACGTACATATATTTATAAACAAAATTTGAAAACCAATTTCTTATTATTTTAGATGAATAAAAATGATCATATTTGAATTATAAAACCAAATAAATCAATATTAACAATTATTTACAAAAAATGCTATGATATCAATAATGCGATACGAATTTTTTTAATATTTTCAAATCAAATATATATCTTTATAAAACTATTATAAATGATTTATTAACACTTTATAACTATTTATGTGCGCCATGGTCTTACATGATACATTTTATTTTAAAAAGGGTTTTCAAATCAATGTGATTGATTTGATTGAGCTTTCTCATGCTGGTTTAACAGACTGATCCAAACGTTATTTTTCATATAATGCTCGAGTCAGATTGATTATGTTTCAAATTTAGTTCTAGATGCTTTGGAGCTTCAAGAGACGAGCCGGATGCTTCCAAGACATATTCACATATTTCATTTCCACGACATTTTATTATTTGTATTTTTTTTATAACTATCCAGGCCGATGATAGGATTGGTTTACTCTTATTTTGATGTATGTATATTCCAGATTTCTTTTGTAAAGATCTGTTAAATATTATATATTACTCGGCATGACGTGAGACTCTGTTCTATCTTTTACTTTCTTCACCCTAAATGACCTGTCTTTCGGCCACTTAAATGATCTGTACACGAATACTGAGGATGTATTAAGTGCCATCTTTAGGTGTAATAAATGTAGTTCGTTACATAACCTGCGATAAGATATTTCACTCCACATCTATAGCATGCTTATCAATGTTGTGCGTGGGAGGTGATGAATATGGGATCACGTTTTAGGGCGTGGACCAGCTATTTTTACCTAGTGGTATATTTTATCTAAAGATATACGACGCTCAGAGGTAATTTCTGAGCCTTTTGCAGGAGATCCACTTCAGTTTACTGGAGGCATCTCCATGGAAATCCATTATGTGAACGTTCCTTATAGGTTTTGATTGTACCCTCAAATATGCTGTTGAATGTAACCAATGTAACCATTCTGGCTATACCATATATTTATATTTTACACTTAGACATTATCTATTATATTTCCTTATATACTTATTAGATTGTGGTTCTTTTTGAGGGGATAACCATTATGGCATTCCATGCGGTCTCAAAAGTACTATTATATGTTGGCCGCATATTTCTTGAGTTTCTCATACCAGACATATGTTTAACGCTTGGTTTTTATTTACTTAAATTCCTTGCATACTCTTTAAAGTAGTCTGAGAAAGCCGAGTTTTTATTGACGTTCTTTGGAGATCAAGAAGATAAGGTGGACATTTCATGTACCGTAGTATTCGTATTTCCACTACATTACTATATTGTACATATCAGAATTTGTGAGGACAAGCAGTTATAACTATCAAGGCTAATGAGCATACGTAGGTTTTGTAATTCTAAAATTTGTATCGGAGTAACCCTTTATACTGTTCTTTTGATACTATATATTACCGTTCAGCTGTGAGATTCTAATATTGTGTTCCTTCTCTCTTATTCTGTTTCTTTTTCTTTCCTTTTACCCTAATAATTCGTCTTTTTGGCACTTAGATACTCGGCACGTGAATATCATTGATGTATTAGTGTAGACATTCACGGGTCGAAAAGGCAAATCGTTACATAATGTGTACATGCATATCATATACACATATACGAGTACGTGCATGTGCAACATACACAGTGTGGTATAACATGCATGTATCCAAGTGTTAGGATTTATACTGCAACAGACATGTTTGTCCCTCCATATACATGTATGTTATCAAATGTACACATATATGTACACACATGTGCGCACACATAATATAACATTTATAAATATAAATATAAACAACTTTAAATTCAAATTTCAAAATATAAAGTTAGATCTAGATTTGGAAGTAACTTTTAAGTTAAAAAACAAAATTAGAATTTATAAATAAATTGTATACACACACACATACACACACATGTGTGTGTGGGGGGGAGGGGAGGAGGGAATCCTTTAAATATACATAAATATAATATGTGTATATATATATATTAATATATACATACATACATATATATATATATTGAAATTAAAACGTTAAAATTATTATCAATATAAAATAATGTTATATAATAAAACATATATATATATATATATATAATATATATAATATATATATATATATATATCCACAAATATATTTTTGGCCATGTTTAAATTTTCATAAATCAACTTTTTTGAACTAAATTCATAGAAAAAAATTCTTTTTTACATGAAATAAAAATATCAAGTAATGTTTATAAATTTAAGTATAATATATATATATATAAATATTATATAAATTACTAAAACTAGGTTTGTTCATTATACTATAAAATAAATTATATATATATATATCGAATATAATAATATATGTATGTATGTATACATAAATTTTTTTTTAATTTTTGAAAATAATATATTTTAAAAAATCAACTATAAACTAGTATTTAATATCAGTTTATTTTGATTTAAAAAATTCAGTTTTATTTCAAAACTCCTCTTAAATTAATTTTCAATTCGAAAATAATTTTTAAAAATTTTTTGTGCCGAAAATAATAGATGCACGTATGAATAGAAAATATTTTCTTTTTAATTTTAACAATACATATACATATAACATTTGTTTATTCATGATATACACAACTAATCTAGCCTGATATAACATAATAAACAAATGATAAATATGTATATATGTATGTATGTATCTATATGTATATAATTTTAAATAAGTTTGTTACCTCAACTAGAGCCTAATGTTAACGCCTGAAATGCCAAATTAATTAAACTCCTTGGATCTGAATCAATCTCTTACAGAAAGCATTACTAGACGAAGAGATCTACGCACCCATACTCCATCTGACTTGAACCTGTATTTTAATTTGAAAACGATGGAGGAGATGGGCTATTGGATTTTTTTATTAGCAAATAAAGTGGAGATGAGACCAAAAGGATCCCATCTAAAAGTAAGGGGTAATTGGCTTAAATAAGCGAAAAGGAAGAGGAAAATGTGGATCTGGATCCATTCTTTCTTCTATACCAATTCAAACTCATTTATTTAAAACACAAAACCCTTCTCCACTTCATGCATAGGTTGGCCATTCCCTCGGGCCTTTTGGGCTTCCAATTAACTTCAAACGTGACCAGATTATTCATATTTAAATTACAGTTAAACATATATCGATATCGTATATCGATACATGTTTATACAACTTTTATATACGCACTATTTTCAATACTGATCAACAAAAATCAAACAAAATTTTATAATTAATATTTCGTAAATATTAATTAATTTATAACAATAATAATTTAATTCAATCAGGTGGTAATCGGAGTATTAGATATTGCGGTTATGTAACTCTTAGGTGTAAATTCAGTCAGCGATTAATATCGAGCAAATTGAACATTAACGTTCACCCGTCACCTTAGATAGTGGTGTGATAGTTTGGCCAAATTTATTGCTTACACGGTTTTGGTAAAATCCAATTTTACCTATTTCAAGCAGTTTCCGGTACTGACAATTATTTACACTAATTTTCTTTATCAAAACTATAGCACATTAGGACCTATGAAATTTGATAGTGGTCAAAATTCCAATATTGTCCACATTTGTAAAGACCCGTAAATTTTAACTGTTTTAATAACGTAATTAGTTGAAATTTTGTGAAATTTTAAACGATAAAATTTTGAAATAAAAATTTGATATTTGGAATGTGTCTAATTAAACATAGCAACTTGTAAATTTTCATCAGATAATTTGGAAGTTTATTTACTAGTGTAATTTTATTCCAATTTATATCAGTTAAAATTGATGGTAATAAAATGTTTTCCAAACCTGAATATTTTTATGTAGAAAAATTCTAATTCATCTTCTGACTAAGACGTCATTTTTTGTTTTTCCAAATTCGGACTTCTTTATCTCCGTCGATCTTATTTTTCTACGATTTTGCTGCATTTTCCTCTAGTAGAAAATTCGAATTTTTATAATTCAATCGTACCACCAATATCTGTATACCGTTTTGATCGTCTCGTCATGCTGATCTCTGCGGTATATTCATTTCTGTGTTTTGAGGTTCGGTACGCGACGGAAGCGGTAAAATGGTTCGTTATAACGGTACCGTAATTTTTGACTTCACACCTTCCTTCGGTTTTAAAATTTGAAATGTACAGCTTGTACCGCAATAATAATTTACCTTAAATGTTGAGCTGAATCAAACCCCAACCGTTACATTTCATTTCATTTCCCACTGCTCAAGAAATATTACAAATCTTGCACGTTTATTCATTTCTAGTTCTCTTCCTCTTTCATATATTGGTAACAACTATTCTTTCTCATTCTAGATCTAAATTAACTCATCTTCAATGCCGAAACTATTCTCTCCTTGGTGCTTGAAAAAAAATGAATATAAACACTATTCCAGATCGAAGACGAGAAACCATCACCCGCGCGAACCTTCCCTCCCTATCTCCGCCCTGTTCCACCATGACCCATGCAGCAGCGCCCATGTCTCGCACTCGACCTCCGCCCCCTCCACGTCAGTCATGTACTGCCTCCTCCTATATAACGTGCAGCTCTCCATCTCTCCTCCACATGCTGGCCCGTGACCTCGTGCTCACCTCGCATCCCCTCCGCTCCCCTCAACCCATCTTTTTCCTCACTACAACAACCGAGGCCAAGCTCCCAAACCACAGCCTCCGCCTCCTTCATGTGCTACGACCTGAACCACCCTCCGCCACCTCCTAGCGGCGAATCCAAACGCCGTTCCCATCAACCAACATCGCCTGACCTCTCCATCTTTTCCCCAGACCAACCCACGCACCCGTGCCGACCGTTTTTCCTCCTATGTACATTTATAGGTATGTATATATATATTTATATATATTGGTTTATATATAAAATTTATAAAGTTTATATTTGAATAATATGTTTGTTTTATCATATGTGGTATATATTATATAGTTTATAAAGTTGCAAGAGTATATGTATAGTTTATATATATAGTCTGCTTTATGATTTAGTTAGCGTTTTATGTATATACAATTTCAACAGCTATATTATTCATATAAATATACTATATATAAAGTTACAATAAAAATATATAGTTCTGTTTGTATCATCTTATATATATATATATAGGTTAGTTTTTAAATACATATGGTTTCGTAGGTTATGTATATATAGTCTATGGTGTGTACATAGGTATATATTAGTCCTTTGTGATATATTTAAGTTTATATATACTAAATAATCACAAATTCTTGGTTAAAACATTTGGGTTCATACAGTAAGTTATAGATCTGAATACATATTATATATAATAGCTTATTTATATTTTCTGTAAAAGTTTATATATAAAGTCTGACCATTATATAAATATATATATATATATATATTACTATATGTATTTCGAAGCTACTTTCGGCAGTGGGTGTGTATATATATATATTTATGTTTATGTTTGATTTTATATAACGTATGAATATATACATATATTTATAAGTATGATATATCTCAGGTTATATATATATATATTAGTTTTAATGTAAAATATGTGTTAATTATATATCAGTATGAGTTTGTAGTTTATATTAGTTACTGTGTATATTGGTTTTATATTGATGCCAATATTTATATACTAAACTAGATATATAGATTTAAATGCTTGGGTTATAAGTATTATATACAGCTAGTTTATATTCTGCCTATATCTTTGAACTGCATGTGCATATATGTCTATATTGATTTATTTTAATTTTTGAAAAATATAGGTATGTAATATGGTTATTTATGTTGATGTTTAAAAATATAGGAATATAGGCATTTGGATATTTGATTTTTTTTTCATATAAAATGTATGCATTTAAAATAGAATATATGTAGATATCTTTATTTTGAAATATATGTAAAAGTTTTGATTTTATTTAATGTGTTTAGGAAGGAAAGGAGTTTGGAATATATATATATATATATAAAGACTATGTTTTACATATGTTTAAATTGAATATTGATTTGAAAATACATATAACAATTTTATTTTATTATTTGTTTAAATTGATTTTTTTTACATATATGTGCATCTTGTTTCGACCTATTAAAGCTGGTTTTGATCTTTTTCATTGATTTCCACTATCAGCTTTGCTCGTCATATTCGTGCCTGGATTCGTAACTCATTTCATCGCCAAATCATCTCTATCCTCGAAAGGTGAGCAATCACTCACGATTAATGTTCTTTTATTTATTAAATTTGATTTCAATTGAAACGACAATTGAAATATTCTGATGTTAGTTATTCGCACTGTTATATATATGCTATTACCTGTATCAGTTCACCTGTGACACCTGACACCATTATCTGCCAATTGAAATATGCTAATGTTGGTTATTTACACTGTTATATATATGCTATTACCTGTATCAGTTCACCTATGACATCTGACACCATTATCTGCTATTTATATTGATGATATATGCCTGTTATATTATTATCATATCTGTTATCACTCTACAAGTTCCCTGTTAGTATAGAATCACTATGGGTTGAAATGATACATACCCGAACGATCTATAGAATAGGAGAAAATCGTTATGGGTTGAAATGATAAACCCAAGCGATTTTCAAATTGAATTGGATTTGGGATTACGGGTTGAACTGATATATATATATACTTGTATATATTTAAATCACAGATTGAAATGATAAATATCCGTATCACTTGACCATAGGGTAGAGAATTTTATACAGACACCGTTGGTCTATATATATAAATCTTTGAAAAATGATTTCTATGGTTTTGGAAAGAAATATATGGTTTTAATAAATATTGATTTTAAAGATTTATTAAAGTTGATTTAATAAAGTTGATATATAATATTTTTAAGTATTTATTTAAAATATATATTTTCAAATATAGAATTTATATTGATACAGGTTGGAAAGATAAATTTAAAATTGATTTGAAATGTTATTTATTTAAGAATTTTACTTAAATAAGTTTGATTTGAAATTTACTAAATTTGAGATTTTAAAGATATATTTTATAACTTGAATTTGATTAAAAGTGACTTAAATGAATATTTCAAATTTACATAACTTGAAATGGGATATTTTGTTTATTTAAAATTTGGAAATTGAAGTTTATTTAAAATGATATTGAAATGATTAAGTAAATAATTCAAAACTAAACAATAGTAAAGTGAATTTGATATATTTATGAAATTATCGAATTTAAGTTTTGAAATGTTGAATATATTGATTTTGAAATATATTAAAATTGGAATGGTTTATTTTGTGGTTCAAATCTGTATTTGAAATCGATATAATTTGAAATGGTTTATTGAGAAGCTGAATCGAGTTGAAATTGATGATTTGAGATTTGATTAAATTAAAATTTTGGAATTCGGGTTGATTTGAATCGATTTGTGAAATTTAAGGAAAATATTTTATTTTATAAAGTTATTTTAAATTTTATTTAAACTATTGATATTTTACTTTACAAATTATTTTAAAATAAACCATTTTAATATAAATCATTTTTAATAGAAATTATTTTATTTTAAACCATTTTGACTTATAACTACTTATATAAACTATTTTATTTATAAACTATTTTATTATATATACTAATTTTAATATCTAAACTGTTTAAAAGGAAATTGTTATGATTTCCAAAATGCTATAATTTCAAAGTGTTATGATTTCCAAAATGCCATGATTTCAAAGTTGTGATTTCCAAAGTGTTGTGATTTTTAAAAGACTTAGGATTTCGAAAGCGTTATAACTTTGGAAAGTGATATGATTTTGGAAATGGATTTATTTGGAGTGAAAATAATATCGTATGGATATGATTTTGAAATGGCAACGATATTTCGGTTTTGAAATATAAACTATTTTGAAAGTTTATTAAATGACCAATTGGTGTAATAACTACGTAGTTATTGAAGAGTCCGGGATCGGATAGGGACATACTCTCTGTCCAAACCGAAAACCACTTTAATAACTATTATACGCGGAGTGTGACCCAGAACGAAGTGGTTGGAATGATGACATTGCTGGATTTGAAGAAAGAGAACGATAATGGATGACCTTGACACTTGTGTCAAATTTGAAATGACTTAAACAGGAGTCGTGCCGGGCCAGTGAGGTTAGCTACCTCTAGCGGACACACTTCTTCGTAAACTACTTATTATTTGTTTTTGATTGGTGCGCACCCTTGATTTGGGAGTGTTTTTTCGCGGTGTTGCGATCGCTGCGGCGATGCGTTCTCACCAGTCCGGATCAGGCAAACGGTAGTTTCACTACCTTGGGTGTTGCCTCATGTGCCTTGTCATACTCGTATCCCTATACGCGACCACTACGATTTGTTTTGTGTTATACTATGGAGTACTCCCTGATAGCCCACTAGTTTACGGTGGAGTTTACAGTGCTGTATAGACTATGATGCTTATATAAAATGTGTTAAGGGGGATAATGGTAACGCCTTAACGCTATTTTGATACTTTATATTACCGATAGGCATTATCTACTTAGCGTACACTACTACATAGTAGATAGTTTAACGGATCCTTAGAGGATGATTATCCCAAACATCCTTTGAGTTACTTGTAATTTCAGTTGTTATTTCACTTGAGTTGGATTTATTGATATAAGAATGTTAATCCTGACTCGAGTGTTTTGTGTTTTGCTTTGCGCTCGGGTCAGACTCAGTGTACCAGTATTCGAGACTCACCTTTGGAGTTGGAGCTTCGCTTGGAGATCCAGCTATCTATCCAGCTTTCAGATATTCAGTTGATTCCAGTGATGTATTTTGATCTTGTATTTGACTATTGTATTCGAGACTTCGGTTGTATCTTGTTTAACTCTATTATATATATAGTAGCTTCATGAACTACTATTCTTTTGTTTCCGCTGCATTATTGTTATATTACTCTGTATCTGTGATCTGTGATTATTTTATTTACATGTATATGCTGAGTTTTGCCAAATTTTATTTACAATCTGATATTTTGAGCAATTCAAGTCTGACATGTGCGGATGCAAATGGTGTGTTAATTATATATCTCAGGTTATATATAGATTAGTTTGAATGTAAAATATGTGTTAATTATATATCAGTATGAGTTTGTAGTTTATATTAGTTGTTGTGTATATTGGTTTTATATTAATGCCAATATTTATATACTAAACTAGATATATAGATTTAAATGCTTGGGTTATAAGTATTATATACAACTAGTTTATATTCTGCCTATATCTTTGAACTGCATGCGCATATATGTCTATACTGATTTATTTTGATTTTTGAAAAATATAGGTATGTAATATGGTTATTTATGTTGATGTTTAAAAATATAGGAATATAGGCATTTGGATATTTGATTTTTTTTTCATATAAAATGTATGCATTTAAAATAGAATATATGTAGATATCTTTATTTTGAAATATATGTAAAAGTTTTGATTTTATTTAATGTGTTTAGGAAGAAAGGAGTTTGGAATATATATATATATATAAAGACTATGTTTTACATATGTTTAAATTGAATATTGATTTGAAAATACATATAACAATTTTATTTTATTATTTGTTTAAATTGATTATTTTTTTTGAATATTTTTTTACATATATGTGCATCTTGTTTCGACCTATTAAAGCTGGTTTTGATCTTTTTCATTGATTTCCACTATCAGCTTTGCTCGTCATATTCGTGCCTAGATTCGTAACTCATTTCATCGCCAAATCATCTCTATCCTCGAAAAGTGAGCAATCACTCACGATTAATGTTCTTTTATTTATTAAATTTGATTTCAACTGAAACGACAATTGAAATATTCTGATGTTAGTTATTCGCACTGTTATATATATGCTATTACCTGTATCAGTTCACCTGTGACACCTGACACCATTATCTGCCAATTGAAATATGCTAATGTTGGTTATTTACACTGTTATATATATGCTATTACCTGTATAAGTTCACCTGTGACATCTGACACCATTATTTGCTATTTATATTGATGATATATGCATGTTATATTATTATCATATCTGTTATCACTCTGCAAGTTCCCTGTTAGTATATTATCACTATGGGTTGAAATGATACATACCCGAACGATCTGTAGAATAGGAGAAAATCGTTATGGGTTGAAATGATAAACCCAAGCGATTTTCAAATTGAATTGGATTTGGGATTACGGGTTGAAATGATATATATATATATACCCGTATATGTTTAAATCATGGATTGAAATGATAAATATCTGTATCACTTGACCATAGGGTAGAGAATTTTATACAGACACCGTTGGTCTATATATATAAATATTTTGAAAAATGATTTCTATGGTTTTGGAAAGAAATATATGGTTTTAATAAATATTGATTTTAAAGATTTATTAAAGTTGATTTAATAAAGTTGATATATCATATGTTTAAGTATTTATTTAAAATATATATTTTCAAATATAGAATTTATATTGATACAGGTTGGAAAGATAAATTTAAAATTGATTTGAAATGTTATTTATTTAAGAATTTTACTTAAATAAGTTTGATTTGAAATTTATTAAATTTGAGATTTTAAAGATATATTTTATAACTTGAATTTGATTAAAAGTGACTTAAATGACTATTTCAAATTTACATAACTTGAAATGGGATATTTTGTTTATTTAAAATTTGGAAATTGAAGTTTATTTAAAATTATATTGAAATGATTAAGTAAATAATTCAAAACTAAACAATAGTAAAGTGTATTTGATATATATATGAAATTATCGAATTTAAGTTTTGAAATGTTGAATATATTGATTTTGAAATATATTAAAATTGGAATGGTTTATTTTGTGGTTCAAATCTGTATTTGAAATCGATATAATTTGGAATGGTTTATTGAGAAGCTAAATCAAGTTGAAATTGATGATTTGAGATTTGATTAAATTAAAATTTTGGAATTCGGGTTGATTTGAATTGATTTGTGAAATTTGAGGAAAATATTTATAAAGTTATTTTAAATTTTATTTAAACTAGTGATATTTTACTTTACAAATTATTTTAATATAAACCATTTTAATATAAATCATTTTTAATAGAAATTATTTTATTTTAAACCATTTTAACTTATAAATATTTTATTTATAAACTATTTTATTATATATACTAATTTTAATATCTAAACTGTTTAAAAGGAAAGTGTTATGATTTCCAAAATGCTATAATTTCAAAGTGTTATGATTTCCAAAATGCTATGATTTCAGAGCTGTGATTTCCAAAGTGTTGTGATTTTTAAAAGACTTAGGATTTCGAAAGCGTTATAACTTTGGAAAGTGATATGATTTTGGAAATGGATTTATTTGAAGTGAAAATAATATCGTATGGATATGATTTTGAAATGGCAATGATATTTCGGTTTTGAAATATAAACTATTTTGAAAGTTTATTAAATGACCAATCGGTGTAATAACTTCGTAGTTATTGAAGAGTTCGGGTTCAGTTAGGGACATACTCTCTGTCCAAACCGAAAACCACTTTAATAACTATTATACGCGGAGTGTGACCCAGAACGAAGTGGTTGGAATGATGACATTGCTGGATTTGAAGAAAGAGAACGATAATGGATTACCTTGACACTTGTGTCAAATTTGAAATGACTTAAATAGGAGCCGTGCCGGGCCAGTGAGGTTAGCTACCTCTAGCGGACACACTTCTTCGTAAACTACTCATTACTTGTTTTTGATTGGTGCACACCCTTGATTTGGGAGTGTTGTTTCGCGGTGTTGCGATAGCTGCGGCGATGCGTTCTCACCAGTCCGGATCAGGCAAACGGTAGTTTCACTACCTTGGGTATTGCCTCATGTACCTTGTCATACTCGTATCCCTATACGCGACCACTACGATTTGTTTTGTGTTATACCTATGGAGTACTCCCTGATAGCCCACTAGTTTACGGTGGAGTTTACAGTGCTGTATAGACTATGATGCTTATATAAAATGTGTTAAAGGGGATAATGGTAACGCCTTAACGCTATTTTGATACTTTATATTACCGATAGGCATTATCTACTTAGCATACACTACTACATAATAGATAGTTTAACAGATCCTTAGAGGATGATTATCCCAAACATCCTTTGAGTTACTTGTAATTTCAGTTGTTATTTCACTTGAGTTGGATTTATTGATATAAGAATGTTAATCCTGACTCGAGTGTTTTGTGTTTTGCTTTGCGCTCGGGTCAGACTGAGTGTATCAGTATTCGAGACTCACCTTTGGAGTTGGAGCTTCGCTTGGAGATCCAGCTATCTATCCAGCTTTCAGATATTCAGTTGATTCCAGTGATGTAACTACTATTCTTTTTTTCCACTGCATTATTGTTATATTACTCTATGTCTGTGATCTGTGATTATTTTATTTACATGTATATGCTGAGATTTGCCAAATTTTATTAACAATCTGATATTTTGAGCAATTCAAGTCTGACATGTGCGGATGCGAATGGTTGAAAATATCGGGTCGTTACAACATTCAACTTGTATAGTCCAAACACGAAGTCCTTGGTTTAATAATAACAATTACTATTAACTGTACCGCTCTCCCCAAAGACTTGACTTTGAGTTGACATCAGTTGATCGTGATACTAACTCATACAACTAAGGAGAAGAATTCTCTATTGGATAGTGCCTCACTCCAAGTGCTTTCACTCGACCCAACTATAGTCATTTGATGGACGTCATTCCATTATTTACCTATAATTAAAGTAGATTTTTTATACCGAAGCAGGTAGTATTCTTAAGTCAAGAGAATTGTATAGTATTGTCACGTCGATGTTTTCTGTTTAACCTTAGTTATATTAACCAATATAAAACTATAGAGTGGGCCAGTCCATATTTATCCAATAAATATTAGTACATAACCCCTTAGTACCCCCAGCAGCCATGAGTAACACACTTCCCAACATTGGAGAGCATTACATAGTCTAGTCTCAAAGGATGTATTGATATCCAGTCTCGACACATCTTAACTAGGAATATTAAAAACGATGTGTTTATTGCATTGTGATAAATTTCTCATGATTACAACAGTTTCTAATTACTATCACAAAACACATCATTTATGGATTTTCTATTAAATATACTTTAATAAAATAATTAATTAATTATAACATATTATAACAAGTATATAACGAAATGAAACCGCCTTTTATTTTGAACAAGATTGATTATCGAGTTAGATATATGTAAAAAATTATATAATTACCCCTTGGGCATACCCCTAACTCTATCAATCTCTCACTTGCAATTGGAGTCAATTATGGAATCTTATTCCAACATCATCGATTGGTTTTCTCAAAAATAATTGGGTCAGTCCGTTAGTGAACAAGAATGCCTTTTTTTAATTATCTACCGTGTCAATTAACTCTTTCCAATACTGGTAAACTGCCTTTATCTTGTGGAACTATTCAAAGTATGTCTCTTGACTTCCAGTGGGCTCTAGGTTCTTTCACGAACTATATCATGATAGAGTTATCGTATGACAACGTTATAGGTGTTAACCCAAAAGATGGATCAACACCCAAGAACTAGTTGAAAGCACTAGTTTCTTTAAAGTAATTGTAAAAGTAGTTGAAATCCCAGATCAAGCAACTAAAAGTTAGAAGAAAAGTAAAGAAAACACAAGAATTTTTATAGTGGTTTGACAATCTCTAGCCTAAGACCACTTACAATTTGTTATTCATTGTCTTCTCTCCTGATTACAATGAATTATATCAGATCTGACCATAATATAGTGAATACCATATTTACAATGAAGTTTCTATAGTGTTTGATAGGTAGATGATAGGAGTGAAGAAGAAGGAGAAGTCTCAAGTGGTAGAGAGATCAGATCCTAGAGTTAGAGTGTTGGAGGAGATGAAGTAGAAAGATCAGCAAAAAAATCCTGTTTTGGTTGCAGGTAGACTGGTATTTATAGAAAAACAATGTAGTGGGTCAGAAGTCCACTTGGAGAAAAGTTTAGAGATTGTCCCGAAGTCACTTATAAAATTGTAAGACACCACGAATTAACCAAAATGTCAGTACCGACTTAAACATGTCGGTACCGACATGTTTCCTTAGTTCGAAACACTTAGAACTTTCTTGCACCCTTCTTCCTACTTCAATTTGTGGCATCCCATGTTGTTTCCATCGATTATTAGTTGATTTTTATGATCATTCCTTCATTGCTTGATTTATTCAGCCGTTTTAGCTATTAACTCTTCGATTCTTGGAATAGGTCATCTAGAACGCTTAGGAATCAATTGACACATATAGGAAAGGTAGATAATAACTTGTGTGAAGTTGGAGTAGAGGAATATGGGATCAAAACAAGTCACCCAAAACAAGTTGGTATGAAACGTGTCGGTACAAAACATGTCGGTGCCCACTTGTTTCCTTTGTGTATTTTTGGTTAAAAAATTTCCGAGCAATTTCCTTGCTCCATCTAAGTGTGCTTGTCAATTTTCAAGTCATGTCGTCCTCGCTTTAATCATCTAAGTCCAGTTGTAATCTTCTTTGACTCAAAGGCCGGTTAATATTTGCCCTCCAAAGTACGCCTTTTGAATGTAAGGTGTGCTTCGCTCAAGAACAAGTTTCAGTAATCAGTCTTCGATAGTTGAGCTCTCCAACTGTTTCAATCTTGGTGAATCGTCTAGTGACTTCAGATTCTCTAGCAAATCAGAGGTTGTTCTAAACCTATTATAGCCTAAGACTCTAGCCTTTGCTTAAGTGTAGCTTATACATCATCATCATTTCGATTTCAATTGGAGCTATTACATCACATATCAAAATCGTCCTGTATTCATTCGGGATTTATCTGCTTTATTCTAAGCACAAGGCGTTCAAATCCTTTTATAAAATTTATTTTCGTTCTAAGGCTCGAATTCTCTGGATCATTTTACATTCAGTTTAATGTGTGATATCTTTGAATCATTCATTATCTAATCTAGGATTCGATCTCTCCATGCCATTTAACTTCCAATCTAGGGTTCGATCTCTCCGGATCGTTTATCGCCCAAACTAAGGTTTTGATCTGTCCAAATCCTTGCTGAATTTGTTTAATCTCCAGCAAAGGAACTTAATGACTTAGCAAGCCATTCCACTCACTCTCCAGTGAGGGGACTTGCTTTTCGTACAAGCCCATCCACTCGCTCTCCTGCAAGAGAGTTTACACCCTGCACTCTGGCCTCATCTCTCTATATGGGACTTAAAGCGATCAACCATACAAGTCCATCTGCTCGCTCTCCAGCGAGGCGACTTGCACCCTGCACTCCGGGCCCATCTCTTTGGACGTGACTTAAAGCGATCAATATCATACAAGTCCATCTGCTTGCTCTTCGGCAAGGGGACTTGCACCCTGCACTCCGGTCCTGTCTCTTCAGACGGGACTTAAGGCGATCAATATCGATCATCACATTCAATGTGGTTTTGTCAAAAGTTAATTATTAAAATTAAACCAAATAAGAAGAAATCCTAATTATCCATCCCGGATATCTAACTCAGAGCATACCGAGGGACCAATCTAGGTTTCATACATGTAAGAGATCCTAGGTCATTATTATCCTAAATAGCAATCCCAGACTTCCAACTTAGAGCGTGCCAAGAGACCAATCTAGGCCTCCAACATGTGTAAGAAATCTAAGGTTATTTTTATCCTAGTTGTTCAAAGAAAGAAAAAGTAGAGTGAACGAACCAAACCTGAATCCTGCCTATCCCAATCATGGGCTTTCAAGTCTCAGACCAGATCGCTAGTTGTTCCTTGATGCATTCACAGTAAATGGTGGTTGCTTTTGTCACACCATTGGATTTCGGTTCCTCGCATACTTTTGTAGCTGATTTCTTCGAACCAGTTCTTCTATCAGATCATGAAGGTGTCGGCACTCATTCGTTTCATGTCCATCCAGCTCATGGAAGATGCAAAACTTTCTATATCTTTTCTTTCGATCAGTAGGTTCTCTTCTAGTAGGCTTCCGTTAGGGGATTTGCCCCTTAGTGTCTAGATATATTCTCTTCGGGGTCTCAGTTAGATCAGTGTAGAAAGAGAATTTCGGCTCCCTCCTTTGTCATTTTGGTTCTCCTAAGTCATCATCAACTCTTCTGTTCCCTTTTCCTTTTCCGTTTCCTACTCCGAACAGTCCTCTGTCATCCACATCATTAATTTCAGTGTCCACGACTTCGGAGTCTTCCTGATGCAAATATTTCACAGCTTCATGGTAGAATTCCCAGAGATCCATTGGTGGATCCCTTTCCAGTGTAACTTTGAAGTCGGTCTTGCTCGTAACTCTAGATGTTCCTTCAATAGCTCTTTATCCTTGGTTCTGAATTCCTACACCTCTAGCTATTCCTTGTTGTCCCATCCTTTGGAAGAATCCTTCCAGCATTTTTTGTTGTCTAGTCATTAATCCATCTTGCATCTCCTTCATCATTTTCTCCATCTCTTCTTTGGTCACATAGATGGATTGATAAGAATTTGAGGACGCCTACTAGCTGCCTCATGCTCTGGTTGGCTTCCTCTAACCTTAGTTAGAGCTAGTGTTAGGCCACTTCATCTTCCCCAAAAGTCATATTCGAGCTTCAAATCTTAAGATTTAGCTCTTGTTTCTTAGTGGAAGCACCAAAACGTTAACCCAAAAAATGGATCAATACCCAGGAATCAGTTGAAGGCACCGGTTCTTTTAAAATAAATGTAAAAGCAGTAGAAATTCGGCTCAAGCAAGTAAAAGGTAGCAGAAAAGTAAAGAACAGACAAGAACTTCTATAGTGGTTCGGCAATCTTTAGCCTATGTCCACTTTACAGTTTGTTATTCATTATCTTCTCTCCGAATTACAATGAATTGTATCGAATATGACCATAATCTAATGGATCTTAGATTTACAATGAAGTTTCGAGAGCATTTGAGAGGTAGAGGATAGGAGTGAAGAAGATGGAGAAGTCTCCAATGGTAGAGAGATCAAATCCCAGAGTTAGAGTGCTTGAGGAGATGAAGCAGAAAGATCAATAAAGAGATCATGTTTTGGTTGCAGGTAGGCTAGTATTTATAGAGAACTAATTATGTTGCGTTTAAAGTCCACTTGGAGCAGAGTCCATATATCGGCCCGAAGTCACTTGTAAAATAGTAGAGCACCATGAGTTAACCAAACATGTTGGTACCGGCTTAAACATGTCGGTACCAACATGTTTCCTTAGTTTGAAACACTTCAAACTTTCTTGCACCCTTCTTCCTACTTTATTTTGCGGCATCCTATGTTATTTCCACCAATTGTTGGAGGATTTTGATGACTTCATAGCTTGATTTATTCCATCGTTTTAGTTGTTAACTCCTTGATTCTTGGAATAGGTCGTCCAGAAACCTTGGAAATAAATTGGACACATATGGGAAAGGTAGATAATAACTCGTCTGAAGTTGGAGTGGAGGAATATGGCTCAATACAATCCGTCCAAAACAAGTCGGTATGAAATAGTTTGTACAAAACATGTCGGTGCCTACTTGTTTCCTCAGTGTATTTTTGGTTAAAAAATTTCCGAGCTATTTCCTTGCTCCATCTAAGTCTGCTTGCCAAATTTCAAGTTGTTTCGTCCTCATTTTAATCTTCTAAGTCCAGTTGTAATCAGCTTTGACTCAAAAGCGGGTTAATAATAGGATTCTCGACATTTGGATCATCCTTAGCTGAATTATAAATTTATGCATTTATATTTATACATTTCTTTTATTTACGGCACTATTAAAGGCGATGTACTTAGCTTTTCGTTGAATCAACCATAACCTTTCATTTGGAATATTTCCAACTTAAAACTTCTTAACTAAGGTTTGAACATGAATTTGATATTGACATATTATACTCAATATCACTTATGAAGTCTGAATCTAAATACTCCTTCATAAGGAGTCCATTGTTTCTGTAAACAATTCTCTAGTATTTAAATACTTGAGAACACTCTAAACTACTATTTAGTGATCTTAAATTGGATTTGATATTTGCTTCTATACAAGTAAATTACAATATTGTAGAAAATGCAACATGTATGAAAATCCCTATTAATAATGCATAAAGAATCCATCTTATATGTTCCATATAAACATTTAAAAAGGTGTCTTTCCATATCGTTTGGGATATTCCCAGCATCCTTTATACTTATTATAAAAGATATCATTTACATATCCAATGTTGAGTATTAACAACTAAACTAGGGCTAATTTAACATAAGTACACTGTTAACAATCGGTAGTAAGTTGTTTACTTATAATTTAAAAATATCTATGTACCTTTGAATGTTCTATCTCATGGACACACGCTTCCTCTGCATTTTAACTAAAAACCAAACTTTTTGACAACTCCGTCAAAACACTTTATTCAACTTTAATGCTTGTCGAATGATACTTTTGTATATGTTCTTGGATTATGTCGAAAACCCCCAAGCTCAATATCGCTCCTACTGACTTTGAGATACTTTGCTTGTTATGTGCAAACAGTCTATTCTAAATCATTATTTAAAATTTATCTGTTTCAATACATATGTACTATTAGCAAGATTTTTCGTTTCACAGTGCCAAGTTAGATACGAAGTAATTATGATGTTGTACACTTTCTGTAATCAGGAATTAAAATTTTTAAGTTTTATTAAATCTGCGTTAGGGTAGTAGTTATGTAGCTTTATGCTTACACAATTATGAGGTTGTACTCTAACTGTTCATAAAAATGTCAAGTCCAATTTATTTTCAATTAAGGCGAAGACAGAAAGCAAACCTAATGCAAAAAAGACATAAGTAAAGTTCAGAAGAAGTAAAGGGCATAGAAATTTACGTGGTTCAGATTTCGAAGAATCCTTTATCTATGGGCCAAATCTTTGTTCACATAATTCTCTCTTGTACAAACTTTTTCAATGGTAGAGAGTACAAGTATATCTAGTATAGAATTCAGTGAATGTCCGAAAGCCTTTTTCCTTGCTACAATAAACTTTTATTTATAGTGCAATAATCTTACATGGATCGCTACCCCCCAATTCAACATTGTTCCCGCACCATTTTACCTTTCCATAGTCACATTGCTTGATGATTTATTCACGGATTGTTAACGTGGATGAAGGCAAGAGAAAATCCTTTTGGCGGGAAGATTTGGCCGAAGGCGAAAATTCTAAGTTGGAAATTATGCGGGAAATTTGAACTTTGGTGTCTTAGGGGGTTAACCTATGGATTTGTTCTGAAGACTATGCTTTACTAGCTCACCGCATTGTGGCTTTTGTATTATTCTTAAATGATGCAGTTCCTCTTAAACATAGCGATGATGTCCTCATTTACTGTTAGGTTGTTCTTTTATTGACGGAATATAAATTTCAGCAAGATGATGGCATAGATCTGAGGATAGTATCGGCACTAGTCCTGGGAAAGTATCAATATATATACAAGGTAGTGATTATTGATTTTAAGGTGATGGTCAAGCTAACTTTAAGTGAAAGGTGGCACTATCTTTAAAGAGCCGATGAATTATGATTTAATGGAATGGCGCCTTAGTCATCGAGTGAAGTCGGCATAGTCCTGGAGGTGATGATGATGCAATCCCTCGAGAGAGGTTGAAACAGTCTTCAAGGAGAGGATGACGTAGTCTCTTAAGAGAATCGATGAAGTCTTTAGCTTTTGTTGGTAGATGAATTCTTTGAGTTTGCTTTTACTTGTAGGCAGCACTTATTTGGTCGTTTTTAGGGGGCTACTTCCTTTTTTGCCTCCTATCATATGTTATTGCATTATTATGCAATTCGTCTATAGATATGCGTAGTCTTTCTTTGACTTGGTTTAACCACTATAGCATTTTCGGCCTTTGATTCCCTTATTACGTTGATGATTGTATGTGGACTGTGTAGTTGCCCAATTGTAACTGAATGTAGTTAGTTCGGTTTGAGGGTGTCTAACTTTGTGCAGTTTCCTTCTTTTGGTGATACTATGACTGAATTGCCTTTTTTATTCTTTTGGCTGCACAGTTTTGTCTATGCTTATTTTTTTGAGTAGCATTACACATGTTTTTAGGAGAAATTTGGGTGTAACTTGTTGCTCCCCAAGTCTATACTAATGTGTGTTAGTGCGGACTTGTTGTCTTCGTATCTAGTTTTGTCGATTTTCTAACCAATCACATCGTATTTAGTGCTCTCTACACGTGTCTCATTGTGGATGGCTATTTTTTGACCATTATATACAAGTCGTTTCAAATTTCAACAAATCCTCCTTGTTCTTCGTGTATTTGGGATTGCCATTATTACAATTAACGGTTATTGTTTATCGTTCTTTTAAAGATTTAGGGTTGAGGATCTCTTACTAGAAACTATATAAATTCCTCCTCCCCTATTCATTTCTCTTTTTCGTAGTCAAGAAATTCTAACTTCTAATTGCAGTAGCCCTTCTCTTTATTTCTTCACAACGCTCTTCGCTTCGATTCGCAAATCGTTTGAGTCACAAGTTAGACCCTTTTTTGGCTCTTCCATGTGTTTTTTCATACATCTTTTCTCTTGCCTTTGATTTATTATTATACATATCCACACCTTGTATATGTTTAGGGAAATTTCTATATGGGTTTTTTTATCAATTCGATTTTTGAGATGAGCTTGTTTCTTTTACTCATCATCGAGTTGGGTTGGTTTGATTGATTGACTATGATTAATTAGTTTGTTCCCTTTATTTATGCATACATATTTCCCTTTTATTAGAGATTCCAACGACATCTTCCCATTACATTCACTTTTTCTTACTCTTGACTCAAGACAATCCTTCGAGCACTTTGGGTCATGGCTCGACTTCTTTTATTGAAATGACTTCGGCCATCTATGAAGAAGGTCAAGGCAAGGAATTTTGGACCATTTTGGGTTTAGGAATTATATGCATAGGGTTCCCGCCCCCTTTGTCCATATTAAGATGCCCTCAAAAGGATTTGTTTCGATAACATTAAAATACGTCTGAAATGGATTCTATCTTCCACCTCATCCCATCATTAGGGAATAGTTAGCTACCGTCGATCTATCCCCAATCCAACTTTCTCCTGTCTCTTATTATCTGCTCACATCCACCTTTATCTTGTATGTTATATGTCGTATGCTTGAATGCACGCCCTAAATGTCATGAGCTATTGTTCTTGTACTCTATTCACGAGAATACGACTGCTGGCTACAATGGATTCTTTTATGTTCGAGCCTTAAAATCCCCCTTCTTGGTTTGTCCTCCTACGACTCAAATATGAGTGGACCAGTTTTTCTATAATTCTAATTAAGACGGTTTTATCCTTTTTTCAATCTCCTCGTATTGTTATTACCTTTTTATCGTTTTGTTTTATATTTTTGTTAAACTTTAAGCCACGCTGACTTGTATGCTTTTCCTCCCCTCCTTCCTTCTCTCTCTTCATATATATATATATATATGCATGTATGTATGTATATATATTTTAGTTAAACGCCCTAGTTTTCCTAATGAGGAACGAGACTCATTTTTAGTGCGGAAAACCAACATATTCATTCTTGATAAAGAAATTCACAAAGGTTCTAATTTTTTTACTAAAGCGTTACTATGCAAATATGGCTTCCTAAATTTGTAGCACCACTTTTCTCGTTTGGTGTTTTTTTACGATTTTGTCACATCTATGCCATATGGTATATTTGTTATTTTTATGAATATGTTAGTGTACATAAGTTTGGATACATATGTGCTTCTATGTGTGCTTGAATAATGGTTACTTTTCTTTAAGTTATCTTTTGTTTAACATTATATATGTCTTTAATGCTTCGTTGATTGAATTACGCAGGTAACATGCCTGAATTCTTAGACATATTCATACCCAAGAGGTTAACCAAGAGAAAAAAGGTTAGAGTTTGTGAGGGGTGATCCATAAACGGTTCCACCCTTCCTCCTCCTCAATCTCATGCTAACATTCCTTTTATAGCAGGGCCTTCTCTTAATACACTCCTGCTTCTCAATGCTTCTTGCCTTTTCCAAAGGGCGGTGCCAATTTTACTTTGGCTAAGCAGATAGGACGACTCATGATTGACGATATTTCGACCTTTGGCTCTTCCCTTAATCTTTATTACTTCTTCCTACTACGGAGCCTCCTTTTGCAAAGATTTTCCAAAGTCTTCATAAGAGTTTGTCTTATGTAATATCAATCCCACCTCTAAGGATATATATATATATATTAGTTGAATAACTTTCCCATTTATTTGTTTCATGAAGGGCTATGCTTTGGCTATAGAGCTGCATCATCGGGTTGAATCCACTAAATAAATGCTGATATCTTGGTTGGTCGAAGTTCAAAATCTAAAGGGGGAGGTCAAACTCGGGCGTTAGAGGGAAGAGGGTTACAAGAAGGAGCTTGATAAGCTCAAGGTGAATATTCAGAGTTTTGATACTCATGTGATAAGTGCTAAGGATGATCTTGCAATGGCCAAAGGGGAGGAGAAGCAGTTAAAGAAGAAATTATCCCAAACAATCGAAGATCCTGAGAGTTCTGCCCACAATGTCTCTACTAGAGGTATGCTTAAGTTAAGAGGCAGTTCTTTTCAGAGCACCTCGATGATCCAAAGATGGTGGTGAGCTTTGGATTCCTAACTAGTTCTACGGTTACAAAAGCCACCTAAGAGGAATGCCTTAGGTTGTGCTTCGAGGAGCATGGGAAGTCAAGTTCCTTAGCTGCTTTTCATGTTGATTTGGATGATTTGGTCATTGAGGAGGCATCCAAAGATCCACTTGATGTTGATGTCAATTGAACTCATGGACCTCCCACTCCATCAAAGTGAATATTTGAACTATAGTTTTTGTTATTTTTCTAGTTGTCCTTTGGGGTTTTTGGAATTTTTTAATAATAGTATTTCCAATACATTAACACTTCCATTTGTTGTTGTGGTTGTTTTTTATTAATGCTTTATAGCTGATGAAAATATGCAAGTGTTTTAGTGTTCCTTTTGCATTTTGTCTTCTTATGTTATAATGATTATCAATTTAGTGTTTAATGCTAGATATCTGGAATTAATTCCTTTCTCTTTTAACAAAGTCACTCAACAAGGATAACCTAGTTCGATATTTGAAAGGATGCTTTAAGAGCTTAAAATGGTAAGCTGAAGAATGCTTACTAAAGAAGGTAGCCTTTGTTCGTACGAGAGAATTGAGATGGAAAGATCCATTATCCAAACTAAGGAAAGAATCTCAAGAAACTTTATTCGAGATTACTAAATTTGTTCATGAAAAGGATGAACTTTTCGACCAAGTAATGCCCAAGTGAGGCTCCTTGTTAAAGAGTGAACTCCTCTATTTGGGGCAACCCCACTAATTATGGTTTAGGAATAGACTTAGCCATTTGAAACCATAATGTTGCATATAGTGTATATTGTATAATGTTATTTTATTTTAATAAAACTACCTTTGTTTCATCTATGTGCATTTACTTATTTATTTGATCATATTATCTTTTATGCGGTGCGCGGACCGATGTTCCAACAACATCTATCCCGGTCCTAGCTAACAACACTACGGCATGCAAGGACATTGGTGGAGAATTGGAAATTGCCGATGATGGCTTTCTCAATCTAGACCTGGAGAGAGAGCAGATGGAAAAACAACTTCGATATTTAGCGAATGAGTTTAGTGAAGCTATAAAAGCATTACTTAAGCAGCATGAATGTATTACAAAGCAAAGATTAAATTGAATACTGCAAAAGGAAAGATAAAGGATCAAGAGGAGCTATTAAAAATGTTGAGGGGTTGTGTAGGGTTACTTATGATGATGACATCAAGAAACTTGAGAAAACCATTGAAGAGATATCAGAGCAAGTAGCTTATCGATGGAATGAAGAGAGCAAGCCGTCTTTCGAGATTGTCCTTCCAACGCATCCCCCATGGGCGAGGTTCCAAAAACTCCCCCTAGCTTGGATAACGAGATGATCCTCTAGTGGAAGAAATAAATCACAGCCTATTATCAAAAGAATGTTGATATGTTGAAGATTTCTTATAAGAAGATGTTCGGAGGTTCTAAGAAAGAGGTGAAGATTGAGAGTCGATTGACCACCTACAAATTATTTGGTGCATTCGCAAAGAAAACTAAAAAGACTAGAGCATAAGTTTTGGATGATTTGGAATGAGTACGGCGTTTAGCTATTGAATGAATTAACGAGATGGATGACTAGATACTCAAATATGATTCCCTGTGCAATCCCTAGATATGACTTCCTCACGTTCGTATCCTTCAACGATTGGGGATAGCAGAAAAACTTAAGGAAGAGAGGGTTAAATGCCTTATAGCTGACATAGCTGTGAAGCGCGCAGTTGATGTGTTTAACCATTTCATGCTGAAGTTAGGCATAAGTTTTCTTTACGATCGATCTGACTATGTTTTTAAGGAGCGGGACCTCGGCAATCCTTAGGCTAGTGCAAATTATGATCAAAGGCTTCTCGTTGTTGGAGAGCCTTGTCATTCCTCGGTCGTCATAACTAAGATTTCCCAATCTCAAAACATTCCTACTTCCTAAAAGAGAAGGAAGCTTATAATAGATGAGGGTTTGGTGTCTGATTAAGGTGTTTTCTTCGTGTACGTATTTTGCATTATGTAATAATTTGTAATAGAAATTTGTAGTGAGATTTTGAAGTTGTATGCATACCTTTTTAGCTTTGTGTAGATTTTCTCTGAATTTTCCTTTTGTTCTTATCATATGAACTTCCCTTTTCTTTTGTTCAAGTTACCATTTCCTAGCTCAGCTCTAAATGTGGTATTTCTTCTTTTCTGCACTAGGCATGATCTGCTCCACTTTGGGGTGTAGATGTTTTGTGTTTCGACTATGAAATCGGTCGTGTGTTTACAACCTTTTATTTCATGCTCATGATTTTTGTACCATCGTTCGGGCTGTCTAGTATCCCCACATCCAATGAGTTTTTGGTTGAAAAGCTAAGCCGTGGACTCATAGCACTTAGTATAATTTGTAAGAAAATACAATCGACATGCGGATTTTTATATTGGTTTGGGCCATCCAATATCCCTACATCAAGTTTAGCATTTCATTAACTTTGTTTCGCTATAACTTTAACATCATACTTTATTACAAGAAAAGAAATATTAAACAAAATATAGTCGGAGCTGCTTTAAATTCCACGTCTTTGAAATTAAATTGCCATTAGATCTAGAGAGGTGGTATGCTCCATTCGAGAGTGTTTCAACGATCACCAAAGGTCCCTTCCAATAGTCCAAATATTCCTTCTATTGGGTCCATTGTGTTAGGCATTTTTTTCTTAGGACTAGATCTCCCTTATGGAGTTTCCTTCTTTGAGTTGCGAGTTATATGTTCTGTCCATTCTCTATCAATAAACTGCAGATATTATTGCCACTTCATCTCTTCTTTCCCATATGAAGTACAATTTGTCATCTTTTAGGTCTATGTTATGTTCAGCCATGCAAGACAAGTGTCAGTGCGAAGGTACATTTACTTCGACTGGTAGCAAAGCCTCATAACCATATGTTAGAGAAAATAAGGTGTGTCCAGTACGGGATATAGTGGACATTCTATATGCCCATAACGCCAAAGGCAATTCCTCCACCCATTTTCCATTGGTCATCGCGAGCCTTTTCTAACATTTTCTTTATTACTTTGTTTGCTGCTTTGACATGCCTATTAGCTTGTGGGTGAGTTACTGAAGAATTTTTTTTATCGTGCCATTTTCCTAACATAGGTCGGAAAATTCTTTGCTTTCGAATTAGTTTCCATTGTAAGAGATTATCTTATGGGGATCAAACCTAGTGATGATATTTTTAACAACAAAAGTAACTATCTTCTTAGAAGTTATGGTAGCGAGGGGCTCAACTTCTACTGATTTGGTAAAATAATCCATTGCCACTACTGCGAAACTTGCGCCACCTTTAGACACCAGAAGTAGGCTTATCAGATTGATTCCCCATAGGTCGAACGACCATGGGCTAGTTATGGGGGTAAGTTCGTGTGATGGCCGCCTTGGGATACTGCCAAACCTTTGGCATCTATCACATCTTAGTACAAAATCTTGTGCGTCGGATGACGTAGTTTGCTAGAAATATCCTTTCTTAATAAATTTTTGGCTAACGTCCCCCTTCCCGAATGATCGTTGTAGTATCCCTCATGAACTTCTCTCATGATTCTTACTCCTTCCTCTTTTGTTATGCATCAAAAATAGGGAATCGATTAGCCTCTCTTGTAAAGTATTCCATCGAAAGTATGAAGGAGCCCGATATCAATTTTTTTTGTTGTGTTTCTATCTGCTGGCACGGTTCCTTCCAACGGGAAGTGTTTGATGGGAGTCATCCATGATTCCGTTTCTTCTTGGTTTATTATTTGTGAGGCATAACTACTTTGTATCCCAGCCGCTTCTCCCTGATTTGCACCCCACGGCCCCTTGCTTACTGGGCTCATGTTAGCACTAGAATTTGTTGCATTTTAGAAATGATATGTTCAACCAAATGTCCCACTTGAACTGCTTTCATTTCTTGCGTAACTTTAGTGCTCCAAGGAGTCTGTAGATGAATTCTTCTCACTGAATATTTGCATTATATCAAACTGTTCAAACTATGCTAGCAATTTTTTTGAAAACTTGGCATACTCGGTAGGAGTGGGTTCCTTGGTTTGGTAAATTCCCTAAACTTGATTTACAACAAGCTGTTAATCACTATGAACTTTAATGTGAGTTACTTACATTACCCATGCCATTTTTAGCCCAGCAATGAGTGCTTCATATTCCACATTGTTATTTGTTGCTTTGGATTCTAGCTGGACTACCTCGTATAGCTTTTTCTTGTCAAAGGTAAGAAGCATGTATGTTATTCCTGCCCCTGCTCATTTTACGCCTTATCTATATAAGGTTTCCAAATCTGTGGAGGGTCCTCTTTGTTGTTGTTGGACTGTGTTGTTGGGGTGGTGGATTCCACAATGAAATCTGCTAAATCTTGACCTTCGATAACATTGCATGTGCAGTAATGGATATCATACTGACTAATTCGATGGCCCGCTTTAAAGGGTGACTTGATGTTTCGGGCTTCTGCAGTATCTACTTTAATGATTTGTCTACTAGTACTTTCATAGGGTGCTTCTGGAAATACAGCCCTAGCTTTTGGGCTATAAGCAGGAAATTGCAAGCTAGCTTCTCTATCGTTGAATAGTTTAGTTTGGCTCTATTTTGTTAGTACCAAAGGATTTGGTTTTGATGACAACAACTTTAAGAAATCATATAAAACATAAATACTATGTTTTATCAAGATATATATAGTATAAAGTGCACGATATTAAACATGTGTTGATATAAGAAGACTGTACGGTACCAAGTAAAGATTGAAGAGTTAAAGATGTTGATATAGACACTCAAGCAGGAAGACTCATGAGTATTCAAGAGTTCAAGATTCCAAGTTATTCCAGATAAGTTATAGAGTCTAGAATATTTGTTAAAATTCTGATAGCACTTGATCTCTATGTCATCTCTCTCTCTCTCTCTCTCTCTCTCTCTCTCTGTTTTTAAATAAGTTTTTAGATATTCTTTTCAAAACAACTTTCAAATAGTTTTCAATTTCTTATACTTATCAATATAGTTTTTAATATTTTACCAAGTTATTGTTTTTATTGATTTATATTAGTTTATTTTTCAAAATTCTTATCATATAGTTTTACTTAAGTTTTATTATGATTATAATGTGTATATATTATATTTAAACATATTTACAAAGTATAAAATTATTTCAAAAAGCAATACATTTTAAAAATAATATTTTAAAATGTTTTTCAAAATTACAAAGAGTATGTCGACATAATCTAACCCTATATGTCGATATACTAGTCGTAAGTTTCAAAAATCAAATTTCAAAAGAAGTGTCTACTCATCGTATCTCTTCACGAATGGATATGATCGTTATTCCCCTATAAATACCTATGTTTCCAATGAATTTTTTAGTCACTTTTCATTATTCTTCTCTCCTCTTTCTCTTTCATTTTCTAAACAAAAATATAACCATACTCTGCTGAATTTCAACCAGAATCAAACTCAATCGCCATTAGTTTAATTCTCTATCATTTGCTCTCTGATTACTATCATCTCTCACACTCCAATCAAGATTTAAGTGCTATTCAAGGATTAGAGGATCATTTGTAATCAAGATTAAAGTTCTGAGTTTGTAAATCTCTATAAAATCAGACCGGTATACTTGTGGGTGTTATTGTAGCCCATGAAATCAATTGGATGTGCTAAGTAGCCCATAAATCTAGTGGGTGTGCAGTAGACCAGAAATCAAGCGGATCTACCTAAAGGCTGGGATTCTGGAGGGTGTATCTCATAGTCTTGAAATCGAGATTGTATTTGCATTACTAGTTGAAAATAAATCCGTACAATAAATTGTACGGGACTGGATGTAAGGTCACTCCGAACCAGTATAAAATCCTGATGCATTCTTTCATTTTACTTGTTTGCACCAAAAATTGGCATAAACACCCATAAAAGCTTTTTGAAGAGAAACACATAAAGAATAAAATGGAAAGAGTGGATAACAATAAAGAAACAGTAGTTAATTGAAAGAATAACACGCACACAACGATTTATAATGGTTCGGCATTGTTTGCCTATGTGTACTTTGAATAGTTTGCTTTATTAATCACTTTATAATCTGAGTACAAAAGGGATCGTTTCAAAATCCTTAGTTACAAAAGAATATAAAGCAATTAGCAGCGTAAAGGTCCCGAAAATGAACAACCAAGCTAGTATTTATAAATGAAGATGGCCAAATATCTCTCTAAGAACTCGTAGAAGGACATTTGAAACCATATGGGCCCACTATAGGGATCACATGGCCTAATTCCTAAAGAAGAGGGATCGGTACCGATCTCTTCTTTGGTTAAATTTTGGGGCGCGATCCCTATTGTGGCTTCCTCATGCTAAATATGCTTAGCCTCCAAATTTCATGCCAATTGGATCAGTGGAGCTCGAGTTATTGCTTGATCTTTGCTTTAATATGGTTTGCATGCTGCTTTCTGCCGATCCCTTCCAAGCGAAGTATACTAATCCCTCCAACTTCACCCCCCTTGAGGTACGATCCCTAGTGTAGGCTCCCTAGGATCCCCATGTCTTGCTCATAAATTTTCATGTGCATTGGACTTGTGGATCTTGAGATATTAATTATTTTCTATAGGAATGCTCTCACACCCTAAAACATGCAGATCCCTATTATTGAAGTCAATTTATGCCGATCCATCATGGGTGTTGAACCATATTTCATATTTCGAACACTCTTCCTTGCATATCCACCAAGTCCATTCAACATTGACTTCATGTTACCATCTGTACTTGACTTCTGGGACCTACAATCATCACTCTGGAGTCATCGGCCTTGATGGCAGTTGAATCTGACTTTTGCAATCAGTTCAATATAACCGGGTTAAAATGCCGGATAACACTTGCCCCCAAAGTATGCCTTGTGATGAGCATGACGTGCCTTGAACCAAAGCAAGTTAGAGTTGTCAAAAAAAATCCATCCAGTTTCCTGAATAGTCGCTATCCATCTTTCAAATTATTTTTCCAATGTGTTGTATTTATCGTTGGTCGTCATAACGCTTGGTTGGTTTCCAACGGTATAAATCTAGGGTTATACTTCATCAGTTGATGTATATAAGTTCGGTTCCATAAGACTAACAAGCTTTGGTAATCTGGTCTAGCCTCAAACTTGAAGGCTTCAGGTTTGATTTCAATTTCCGTCGATTTCAAAAATTGAACTTTTGGGTCATGCACGTACACGTTCATTGTTGTTGGCTCCTAGGCGTGTTTGTATGTTCACATGTCGTCGCCAATTTTCATTGCATTTTGTATGTACGTTCTTTTAATAATTCCCGTGCTCATAGCCGATCCCTCTTTTTTTTGATTGTTTGTAGGGATCGGCATATGCTTAGCCATATATAAGTACCTTGGGCCCAAGGTTCTCCCCATGCTTCAAATAGGAACCTTGGGCCGAACCCTCGTCCCATATATAAGTTAATACCATTCATGTCGATCCCTCCTCTCTTTCTTCTTTCTTATTCACATGGTCATAGGGATCGGTATCTTTTATGCATATTCCTTCTATCCACGTTTCATGTCAAAACATAGGTCGATCCCCTAGTCCTTATATATAAACTAACATCCCCCCTTTCCATCCTTGTTTCATTTTCCTACCATCCTTCACATTACCGAACCCTCTTGTTCCTCTATCGAAACTGAACCCTCCTTTCTTTCTTTACTTAGCTTCAAAACAAAATCTTCCTGTTTTTTAATTTTTTCTTACAAATCGACTTCCCCTTGCTTCCCATCTCGATCATCTCTGAGTCATTCGCCAATTCCTCTAACACATAAATACATGTAGGTAAGTTTTCTAGTCCTTATCTCTTTATTTAATGATGAGATAATGAGTTCCATGCCATCGGCGATTAGGATGGAGTTCGAAGTAGTGATGGAACAATGGCCGAAGTTGTTTAGAGGAGAAGAAATGTTGGGTATGGAGGGGTTCAACAGAGCAAAAAATGAGGAGAAAGGAGGAATTTTACGGCATAGGGTTCGGTTAGTGAGTTGAAAGATAGTATGTTGGGTGGAGGAGGGTTCGGTTGTTTGGTTAAATGGGAGAGATCGACAGTGGAAGTTTAGTGAGAGGTTAAAAATAACGAAGTAGAGGGATTGGTAGGATCGGCTAAGTGGGAGAGGAGATCAGTGGAGTTGGATAATGTGAATGGATCGGAAAATTTTGTTAAAGGAAAGGGATCGACATTATTTGTTTGAAGAGAGGGATCAGTCCATTGCTTTGGGATAGGGATCGGCAGATATGGGTCGGCATATAGGGGTCGGCATTTATGTACTTGGCTGATCCTTAGGCTTTGAATTGGACTCGAAACCTAATCCATAATCGCTTGTTTGAGCAATTACAACCAATCCCATTTCAATGAACTTGAACATATGACGATGATGAACAACAGGACTTGCATATTCATTATTGTACTCGAAACTGAACGATCAAATCCTGAGGACTTAGGACATGAACTAAAACATAGCATATGTACTTGAATAACAAATTTCACACTCTGATATGCCGATAGTCGATCCCAAAGGTCATACAACCGATCAATCTCTTTGCCAGTTAAGACGGTCGACGATGACGGTCACTCTGATCGGAATCCAAAGTCTCATCATTTCACTTTGCTTTCTTATTTTAAGCTACTTATTTCTATGATATAACACATTGCACCACACTAGCTCACACTTAGCATGAGGGACAAGTAAACTTTTCTAATCTTGATTATCTACCGAGTATAGTTGACATGGACTTCAGACATTCAGAGTGTCTGGCTGCAATGTCTTCTGGACCAACCTCGGAACATATCAATTCCGAAGCTAAGTCGAGTTCCGCAACCATATCTGGTAGGCTTTCCCCTGGTCATCAAACTGAACAAACGAAAGTTTCTAGCTCATCAACTAACCTTTTTTCTGATGTTCCCATCCTCCCAGCGGAAGATGTAAGTCCTACGTCCGACACTATAGAAGGCGCAATACTCTTAGATAACCCAACAAATTCTCAAGCCTCCAGAATTGGTGAGGTCTCCCCTCGCAGACTTTGTTCCAGACATGGAATTCCATTTAAATACATCCTGGCTCCTTTTATAAATGACAGGGCTCACTTACCCCCGAAGGGGTATGCAGCATACGACAAATTCATGTGTTGGGTCTGATGCGTGTCGCCCTTTAATTATTTTATTCGAGAAATGTTAAGATATCTTAGAATATCTCCTAATCAGCTTCACCCGAACAGCTACGCCTTTCTCCATGGAACATTTTTACTATTCGTGAGTGTTATGTTCCTCCCGCCAACTCATGAGGACATAAGGTTCATTTATAACTTTAAACAATGGTCAGGAAGACCTTCCTATGTTTTCCTCGAGCCTTTACCCAACTGTCAAGTCTTAATGGGTGCTTGGAACAAACTTACCCTTTTCAAACACGAATGGTTCTACGTTCGATATCTGCCTGGCTTTGCAAGGCGATGGTTGGGAGGACGTAAGTGTCGTCTTTGCTTTATTTTCAAATTCTCTAATCCGAGTCATATTCTGGATCAACTAACATTAAGAATAGGGGAATTTTACTATAAGGGCCTCTTCCCATCAAACAATAAGTTTCTAGGACACAAGTTGAAACTAATTATTTTTAAGGACAAAACTGGGCCGTTAGCGTTTCTCTTATCTTTTCTACTCTTTTTCTCTCCGTTACCATTTCACAAAACAAAAACTAGGGTTCGAAATTCTAAAAGATAAAACGATTTTCTCAAATCACAAGCGGTTCGAAATTTCTCAAATCACAAGCGATTTCTCAAAGCACAATATATTTCTCAAAGCACAATCGATTTCAAATAATTTTTCGAATTCGTAGATCTACAGCAAACCGAAGTATGTCAGTTTCAACAAATTCGTAGATCTAGCAATTTATACAACATGATTAATTCTTATGCCGATTGTTTTATCATTTTAATAGTTATTTGGGTATATACAAATAGTAGTAAAGGGTTGTTCAGGTTATTGGAGAACCCTTTACTGAATTGCCTCAAATAGTTATTTGGGTATATACAAATAGTTATTTGCCACATAGTTGCTATCACTTTAAACAACCTACCTTCTCCAATAACCTGAACAACCCTTTACTGAATTGCCTCAAACTATTAACCCCTAGTATGTTACTGTTATGTTAATTTATTCAACTACTAAAAAAGATACCTGCATTTATCTTTTCATGCTACTACATGTTAATATCTAATTAAATATGCCAGAATATATAATGGATTCAAGTCATCTGCTGTTTTTGTGAAATGAACATATTTATTAACTTATTGCATAATACATGATGGTTTGATAACAATTGCTTACATAATTTGTCATCATTACTAACTACATGTGAAAACTTACTTGTAGCGTAAAAGAATGAAAACAAGAAAAAGTTCGAAATCAAGAGTGGTGATACAAGAAGCTATTTGTATCTTTATCAACAAAGTGGGAAGCTTTTCATTTTCTTGTTTCTTTTTTTGATTTCATAATTTTCAACATTTTCGGAGTCATCAGTACTTTCCTCAGACAACTGTTCTGAAACTGTTTTCTCATCATCAAAAGAGTTATTGGTTTTAGAAATTTTATCGCTGTTATCTTCCAAACTTTGAGAAGGTAAGACTTGTTTTTCAATAATTTGAGTATTCTCTTCATTAGGCTGACTTTCTGCCCATATTTTTTGATGACAATAAGTTAATCAAATATTAATAACAGATTTAAGAAAATATATTGTCATACTGTACAGGAATTTTATGAATTGTACATAAAACAGCTGACAGTACATTAAAAAGATAATTTGTTTTATCTTTTTTTAGTTGTCACTTGGATTATTAACTAAAGTACAGTGCATTAAAAAAAGTAAGGTTGCAAATGAAAATACTTGGTGCTGACAATAATAGGTGCTTAAATAACTATTTTTATCTTCATGAACATCAACCAGCAAACTATTCATCACCAAAAATTTCTTTTTTTTTTCTTCAGATTTTAATAAATTTCAACAATCTTGGATTGTTGACGATACAACCCAACTACTTGATAGAATGACTCAATTTGGCAATTTTTAAGTTAAACTGAGTCAATCCATCAAGTCGCTGCGTAGTACACCAACAATACAAGGTTGTTTATTGAATGGCACAAGTGACATTATGATTTTTCAAAAACATGCATATAAAATAAAGAATGATAGATGAACATGGCATTATGTTTTTTCAAAAACAAATACATGCATATAAAATAAAAATGATAAATGTATTTATCTTTTTGTGTATTAATCCAACATAATAATTACAAATACTAGAATATAAACGTATTTATCTTTTTCCTGTATTAATCTACAATAATAATTGTAAATAGTAAAATAGAAATGTATTTAGCTATCTCATGTATTAATCTAGAATAATAATTATATATTCTAAAATATGAATATATTTATGTTTTTCATGTATTAATGTAAAATGATAATTACAAATATTAAAATTAAAATTGGATGCAAACCTATGATCCCAACCTTTGAACCAAATTGTTAAAATTAGCAAATAAAGAATGAAACTACCAAAGACTAAAAAGATTTGATCTGCTAAAATGTAAAATCTTCTATACAAGGATTGTTAACATATGTTTCTACAGAAAGATAAGTTATCATTCTAAGCAAACATCAAAAGAGATCTGTTTATACCTTTTTTTAAAAAAAGCACCTTTAAATCCATTATGTTGCAATATATTGTTCCCTACACATGGTAATGAACATTGGAATTTGCTAGAACTAGTTGTTGAATCATCTACTTGGAATCACTATTATTCTTTATACTTGACCACCAGAACAAGGAGCCCAAGAAGCGGGCATTCAAAATTTGCTATAAACTTGGTGAGAAAATTTACACAGAAAATATAAAGATAAAAAGATTTATCTTTATTCTAAAAAATCAGTAATTCTTTTTTTTCCAGAAAGCAGCTGTTAACAACGTTAACAAAAAACTCAATGATGTAGGCAACCAGACAATTTTGGGGAAGTCTACATTACTCAAAAATGTTGACTGTGCCCAACAAACCACTGGGTTATATTAAATAAAAACTTTGTTTATATAAAAATGCCTGTTAATTATAATAATGTTACATGTTAAATACTCACCCAGTTATACATTAAGAATTATATACATTCTAGGCTAAACTTTTTCTATAGTAAATCAAAAAGTGTACAAATCCTCCCACACATTCATAAACATACCCATACCCGCTTAAAGTTTTTATTCATTTTGACTCATTTATTCTGCTGTTAAACATTTGTAATCAACCAAATTTCATTCATTTTTCCATTACTATAAACAAAGTTTCCAACTTCGTGGATATGCAAACTTATTCGTGCATACATTAAATTAGTTTTTATTGTTATCATAATTAACAGTTTTGCTCCAAAGTTACTGTTATGGATTCAGATCAACGGACTTTTAATTATTACCTTCTTTTATTAGCGAAATGAAAAAAAGATAAACTGTTTTATCATTATAAATAAATTACTGAAATTCATAAATACAGGTACGATTTTGGATCTTTGTAATGATGTTCAAGCTAAAGCTTGCACATGGAATGGATGCAACATCAAAAATTCAGCTTGAAGAAGTTAATGGCTTTAGAGTGCAAGTAGCCGTAGACATTCTTTATGATGAACAGTATTGTTGGACGCTGGAAAATTTTTGTAGCTCGGCTCAAGCTATAAAAGTTACAAAATGAGGATGATGAGTAGAATTTATTTTAAACTTGTAATAAATGATGGTGTATGATAAATTTGCTAAAACTTGTTATGATACCCGAAATTATGTTGTTTATAATGGATTTAAAGTAGTGTTTTTGGATAAGCTAATGAATTTTGTGATGAATTTGTAATGACTGACTTTGGATGGAAAGATTTAATATGACTAATGTTAATTAGCAAGTAATTGCATAAAATATTATGCAACTGATGTGTTTTTAATGCATTGTTAAAAAAGAAAAAAGCATTTATCTTTTAACTTTAGAGTTATTCATGTTTGTGTGGTTTGTTAGTGCAGTATACAAATCCGGCTTACTCATGTTTGACATATGTCGCTTATTTGGATTTGTTTCCTAGTACATTTGTTGTACCTTAACGTTTTTGTGATTTTTTCTCCATGTTGGCTATTCTTTATGCTTCAAAATGACCTTCTGAATGTTACTTTTTCCAAAGTGAATTTGCTGCTCTTAAAAAGTTGCTAATCTTTTATGCAACTTTTTCTGCTTAAGGTCAGGATTTATTTCTTACGCTGTTTAATTTTGAATTTCATTATTTTTTTACAAATCCACGTAAAATCTTTTCTTTGTCAAAAACCAATCACACAAGCGCTTTCCACATGTTTAAACATGGTGGTTCATTTCAAGTAAAAATAAAACTTGGACACGTTCTTAATTAATCAAATTATGATCCAATAATGAACAAATTAGCAACATAAGAAAACCATATATGATAAAGGACAGTAATCAACCAAATGATTAGAAAATAGAAAACTAAACATCAAAAGGTTCTTGTCAACTCATTATATTGTAATACTAAAATAAGTGTCTACTGTCAAAAAGATAAATTCATTTATCATTTTTCGAAACTATAAACAACATATAATAAAAACAGAATTTAGAGAATTTTAATAACTAAACATAAACAATTGCTTAAAATCAACAGACATCACAAACACATAAGCAACAATTCAGTGAACTCATTTGATCAACTCTAAAATTTATTGTAAAACAGTCAATCAAATATATTGCAATTTTAATCAAATCGAACAGACACAAGATCGGGCCTCCTGAGCTATATTTAATTCAGTATCTATTCTATCCAACATATCAACTGCTTGATTTTGCCAAACAAGGACTTCATCAGTAGGCCTCTGTGATCTTCTTTCACCTTCATCAATTCTTCCATTGATATCATTTTTTCTAGCATTTAATACCTCTTTTTTCTTTTGGAGATTCCCCACGTAACTGGAGGTAGAAACTATATATTTTATATGACGTTCTGCCTTGTCCAAGAATCTATTGAAAACAGGAGCAATATATGAATCAGGATTAGTCATGGCTAGATTATGATAGCAAAGAAGAAGGAGAATTGTAGCAATGAACGTTTTCTCTTCTATTATGATAGCAAAGCAATCAATCAATTATTCAAACTGGAAATTAGCGAGGAGGGCCTGTGTCAATAAAAGGTTCTTGTCAACTCATTATACTATATTACTGAATAAAAGATTTTACTGCCCAAAAGATAAATTCATTTATCACAACTAAACATAAACAAATGCATAAAATCAACAAAAATAACAAATAATATCTTTGATTACCAGGATGCATAAATTGATTGTTTGAACTCTGAGTTTGAGTTTCCATTAACACAACTGAAGAATTTATAAAAACAAGAATAAGAAATCGAACAACATAAACTGCAATCTCAAAAAAAATCCTCAATAGCAATCGAATTCATAAAAACAAGAATAAGAAATCGAAGAACATAAACTGCAATCTCGAACAAAATCCTCAACAGCAATCGACGCTTTCTTCCGACTTAAGATGAAATTTTAAATGTACCCGATCTGAGAATCCATCCATAATTTAAGAAAAAAGCATGATCGATTTGGGGAAATAGCGAATCAATTTTAGTATAAACGGGATGAAATAATTTTGTCCTGGAAAGAAATAATTTCTGACCTGTGTCCTACAAAATTATTGGGCTTGATTTCTAGGCCCTCCTCGCTAATTTCCACTTAAGAATATCTATAGGTGTCCGCCCACATCCAGAGGGAAATAGTTTTACAAGAGCGATCTCCACAATTTGGGCTACCCCAGTCGAAGACAGGGACATCAGACTCCTTGTAACCGACGAGTTGTTATCTCTATTTGGGCCACTGGAAGAAGGCCGCAACATTGGGATTCCTGAAAGTGCTGCATTACCAAGAAACGCTGTAGAACAAGAAGGGGATATCAATAACCCTGTCATGCCCCCAATCGACGGGACTCAGGATAACGTGGAAAAAGGCGAAATTAGGGGTACCTAGAGCAATGAGCCTGGTGATGCTAATGCAGGCCCAGGAAAGTCGCATGTGGTTGAACCATCATAAGGCACTCAACCTCACATACCAACTAAGAGAAGAAAGAAGCTTGCATATAAACTTCATCAGAAAAAAACTGCTAAGGATTCAGAGTTTTTTTTATCACTTTTGTTGACGAAGAGTCATCCTCCCAACATTTGGAAAGCTCGATGAAAGGGTTTTCGAATCTTCAAATCCCTGACAACATTATAACTTATTTTTCACAACATCAGTATTGGGGCGCTTGACTCTCCCTACAGAAGTGGTGATGGCATTCTTCCCACCGGTCAAGGAGAGAAAACGCCTACAAGCAAGGCTATAGCAACTGGTCCATGGGGGGACACTAGGGCACTCATGATCACATGTACTTCACCGCACGCTCTTTATCTACCTTTTAAACAGTGGTTACTTATACACTTTTGTTTGGTTTTTGCAGGTGCAATGTCTCAATCTCGAGCTTTTGATCACTTAAGGGGCTCTTCGATGCAATATGGATCTAGCTGTGACTCAGAATCAGGCAGGCGTAGAGAGAGAGACGACGGGCGAGAAAAAAGTCATCGCTCGAGGGAATCTTCATCTTCCAAGCATATGTCCCAGTCTCAGTTATCCCACTTGGAAGGTCAACCCAATCTTTCTATTCACAGTGGTGATCAGACTTCTTTCCAAGGGCCTCAAGTTGCCGTACCACATGAGCAATACTCTGGTTCTTCTAGCTCCAGGCAACCTCGCAACCACAGGTCGATCAAGCGTCCAATCATCACATTTGATCTACTTTTGCCGACCGCTGCTCATGAAGCTTCCACAGTAGAGAAATTAGCCGAGCTTAAGGTCAATTTTCCAAAAATTTGTTTTGACGGGCTCAAGTTCCTTCCCTCAATTCATGCAATCTGAGGTAACGCCAAAGCAAGCTCTCTCGCATGCGTCAATGATATTTTCATGTAGCATGAATCGTTCTAGCACTTAGCAGAAAAGACCTTCGAGGTGTCTATTGAGCGACAGCGTGAGATAGATCGTCTCAAGCTAGAGGCGATGCATGGTAAAGATATAATTAAGCACCAAGATAATGAGATCTTAGAGTTGATGACAAAACTAACTGAGGCAGAAAAGAGTGCCAGGAAACATTTGATGCAGTGAGTCATCTGGAAGCTGCCTATAAAAAGGAACTTGATGCTGCCCTGAACTAGAGCGGTGCACTCGCCTTGGAAAAAGATTCCTTGCAAAAGGAGAAAAATATCTTGGCCCACTACATTGAGGAGCTTGAAGAGCTTCTTAAGAAAGAGAGGGAAGAGAAGATCGAAGCCCAAGAAGAATCACAAAGATATTGCGAGGAGGCTATCAAATCTAGGAATTTGAAAATCAAATTTGACGAGAAACTTGCTAAAATTGAAGCCCTCAAAGAAGAGGCAAGAGAAGAAGGCCGCAAGGAGATGACAGAAAAGATTGAGGCCCAAGTGGAAGATGCCAAAGAATCCGGTCGGAATGAAATTAAGGACATATTTGATCCCCTGATCATCGAATACAATGCTAAAGTCCTTATCCACCGTGACCTGAGATTTCTTAGTAAGGGTTATCTTGAGTCGCTCGCCGAGGCCTGAGAGTATATTGTTGAAATTAAAAAGAGAGACCTTGGCAAAGCTGATTTAGATGAAGAGAAATTAGCGTGTGAGAACCTTTGCGGAAGTGAACCCCTAGACCTTACCGCTATGAGACTCTGATACTTTGACATTCTAACATCTTCTGACAAAGGGAAAAATATCGCTGAGTCTTTGGAGTCTGATCCCAAGGGCCTCTCTTCTTTTTAAGCAGCTGGAGCATCGGTCTCTTTTGGCCTGGGGCAGTATCTAAGTTACGATCTGAACAAACTCGATTAACAATCTAAAGTGCCGACCCCTATTTTGGAAGGGGGTACCCCGGCGACAACTGAAAATTAGCCGGACATAGCTATTCCGCTTTATTCTCCACTTCTCGGTCGATTTCTTTCTTCATGTCCAATAGTCATGGGCTTATATTCTTATTTCCGCAAATCTAAGGTCTTCCGGGTCCTAGCAAGTGGTGCCACCATGGAGCAACAATCGACATCAAATGAGATTCTAGTGGCCACCGATGCTCCAGGACCCGACGCTCAAGTTATCGGAGCGCTTGATGACAACAAAGTTGAAGACTCGCTACTATTAGATGAATCTGATGACGTTGTGATCACCAGCACCACTGAATACACCGATGAGCTCAGCTTAAAGGAGTGCATTTTAGAGGGAGGAGTTGTTGAAGAAACAAGCCAAGACTGAACCCATTGATGTTGATATCGTCCAAATCTCATTCCATTAAAAGTCATCCCACTTTGTGGGTTGATTTTCGAAAAAATCCCTCCTACTCTTGAAAGCTCTCCTACCAAAGGCAGTAAAGGATCGAGTAAACTGACAGGTGAAAGCTCGGGTGGCGCCACTCCTGAAGAATCCAAAAAGCAGAGAAGATAAAATAAATAATCGTCGCTTCAGCTCTATTTGTACCTAACTTGCATAGTTGTTTTCCCATTTGTTGACCATGATTGTGCGGGATCGGCCCTCGTTTTTCGAATAAACTTGTATCACAATTTTGAAGCTTATTATGAAAATAAAAGTTTTTTGTTTCCTGCTGAACTCTCGCGTGATTTGTTACATAAGTAGTTGAGTTATTACTTTCCATTCAATGTACTTGTAATTTCTTACTCGTTGACTCGGATAACAATCCGTTCATTATAATCTAAGGCCTCCACGTGGTCGCAGCCCTGCCTCAAACCAAACACATGACTTGTGCCCTAGTGCTGTGCTACCGGATTCAGCGGTTTGAGGGATTATACTTTTGCCCCGCCTTGGGTTAGTGGAGTTAGACGGTGGATGGTCAAACTCCATTCTAAGGGAGTTTATACTCCTCCGGTGGGTTTCAGTCCAGGGTTTATGGAATAGTGAATGGTCAAATAGCACTCATCTATCTTTTTATACTCATATCCGCACTCTTAGAATAACAGTTAGTTAGCGGGTGGTTGAACCACACCCGGATTGTGTTTATATTTCGGTTCGCACTTTAGGGCTTAGAGTTATTTCGAAAAATAGTAGGATCGTACTTTTCTTAATTAATTGATTTTCCCCCAAGTCCGAGGATTAACTTAGCAAGCTATCTATCATGTTACGATCACTTTTGATTCATATTTGTCCCTTCGTTTGATAAGATTAAATCAATTATTGGGTGGTCGAATCGCATCCATCCCTCGTTGGGCATTCCATCCATCGGGTTATGAACGCGGATCGTCAAATGAACGGTTGAACCATTCTCATTTGTTTCAGTTCAATTATGAATCTATGTACTCAGCTTGCTCCAAACTCTGGGAACCTGCTCGGACATGTCAATACTAGTTAGTCATGTATCGTAACTAATATGTATCGCTACAGCAAACATAGATATGAAGGAAATTCAAAAATTTATTTTCCAAATGGAAAGAAATAACATTATTTGTGTTACTACATATTTGGAAAACAAAATGCTAAAGCAAATCTTGAAACTAAATACAACTAAATGGAAAAGAAATAAACTATGTGAATTAGCATCGTAAATGCTTGCTGTTCCATGCCCTTGGGAGTGTGATGCCATCAGTAGTCGCTAGCTCGAATGTTCCCTCTCCAAGCCTCTGTTCAATGACATATGGTCCTTCCCAAGTAGGATTCATATGTGATGGGGCAGGAAAAACCTGTTTCAAGATGAGATCGCCGATTTGAAAGGTTCTAGGTCGGACTTTGGTGTTGTAGTATCGGGTGACTCCAGTACCGGTGCGCAGCTACCCTCAAATCTGCTTCTTCGCGCTTCTCATCTACAAAGTCTAGAGATTCCAAGAGGAGATCTTTATTCGCTTTGGGATCATAGTAGGTCACTCGATGAGAAGGAACTTAGAGCTCAACAGGAATAACGACTTCGGAACTGTAAGCAAGGGCGAATGGAGTATGGCCAGTCGTAGACTTGTGGATGGTCCTATAAGCCCATAGTGCTGTTGGGAGTTCATCCACCCACTTGCCTCTAGCCTTTTCCAAATGCTTCTTTAGAATGGATTTTATGATTTTGTTCACAGCTTCAACTTGCCCATTTGCTTGAGGGTGAGTGACTGCTGCAAATCGCTTTTCAATATGATGCCGACGGCAGAAGTCTTTGAATTTAGCACTGTCGAATTGAGTCCCACTATATGTTATAATAGTTCGTGGAAGACCAAAACTACAGATGATGTTCCAAACAATGAATTTGATTGCTTTCTTTGTTGTAATTGTAGCTAATGGTTCCACTTTGGCACATTTGGTGAAGTAATCAACTGCGACGATGGCGTACTTCGCACGACAATTAGAGATCGATAAAGAACCAATAATATATGTGCCCCATATGGCAAACGGTGATGGACTGACCATTTATGTAATTTCTGTTGGCAGAGCTCTTGAAATTTTTCATATACCTAGCACTTGTCGCATCGCCTTACATAATCAGCAGTGTCTCGATTAACGGTTGGCCAATAGTACCCATAACGGAGTATTTTCTTTGCTAGAATTTGCCCCAGTGTGATCGCCACATTCCCCTTCATGAACTTCTTTTAGGACTCATTTTATTTCATCATAAGCGATACATCGGAGCAGGGGAATAGGAAAACCCTTTTTGTACATAACTCCTTCCTGTATGATATATCGCAAAGCCTTACGAAGGACTTATCGCTTTACATTCCTTTGTTTAGAAAGAACTCCCCATAGCAAATTGTTTTTAATCGGAGTCATTCACATTCCTTCTTAGGCTCCATCTCTAGTACCCGGTCTATTTCCATCAGGTTTATACTCGGGGCATTTAATACTTCGACTAGAACCAAGCCCATCTGTTGTGCGTCCCCGGTGCTAGCAAACTTTGCCAATGAATCAGCCTCTCTGTTTTGATCCCACGAAATGTGCGTATTGTAGTAGTACTTAAAGTCAGTCAACAACTTTTGGACTTGGGTAAGGTATGGAGCAAGTCGTTGTCCTTTAGCTTGGTAATCTCCCCTGACTTGGTATATTACTAATTATGAGTCACAAAAGATTTCAAGAGACTTTATTCCCAGTTCTCTAGCGAGTTTAAGTCCAGCAATTAGAGCCTCATACTCGGCTTCGTTGTTTGTTGTAGGTAAATCAAGCTTTAAAGCATAGCAAATTGATCGATCTTCAAGAGTTACAAGCAAATCCCAGCTCCAGCACAATAATCATGGGATGTTCCATCTGTATACAACTTCCACCATATGGTAAGGGTTTTACTGCTCTTCAGAAATCATCTTGCACAGCAAATTCTGCTATAAAATCTTCCAGTTCCTGACCCTAAATAGCCCTCCGGGGAAGATAAGTGATGTCAAACTGGTTAAGCTCGATATTCCACTTGAGTAACCTTCCAGATGTCTCGGGTAACCAAAGGACCTATCGTAATGGCTGGTTGGTGTAAACATTGATAGGGTGTGCTTGGAAGTAAGGGTGGAGCTCTCGTGATGCAATCTGCAAACAGTATGCCAGTTTCTCTATCTTCAGATAGTTCCTTTCAGCTCCTATCAATCGCTTGCGAACATAATAGACCAGTCTCTGGATTTGATTCTCTTCGCGAAGCAATGCTGCACTTATAGCATGTACCGACATGGCTAAGTGATATATAAATCTTCATGATGCACAGGCTTTGACAAGATAGGAGGTCCCTCTAAGTGGTTCACCAAAGCTTGGAATGCATCTTTACAATCCTGTGTCCATTCAAAATTCCTTTTTCCTCTCCTAATCAAGTCAAAGAAAGGAATGTATTTATCGATAGCTCTGGAAATGAATCAGCTTAGGGCAGCAACCTTTCCATTCAGGCCCTATGCTTGTTTGATAGTCTTTGGTGCTTGGATATTGCGAATAGCCTAGATCTTATCGGGATTAACTTCGATTCCGTGGGCATTAACGATGAAACCCAAGAACTTTCTTGATGCAACGCAAAAGGAACATTTTAGAGGATTGATCTTCATTTTATAATGTCAGAGGATGTCGAACATTTTTGCCAAGTCTCCAATGTGGTTGTTAGACTATCGTGACTTCATGAGCATGTCATCCACATATACCTACATCGTTTTTCCAATCTGATCTTTAAGCATTCTATTAACTAGGCACTGGTAGGTTGCTCCTGCATTCTTTGGTCCAAATGGCATCACCACATAGCAATATAATCCAACATCAGTAATGAAACTGGTGTTCTCTTGATCGGGAATGTGCAGCGGGATTTGGTTATGTCCTGAGTTTGCACCCATGAAAGATAGCAATTCATGCCCTGCGGTCGAGTCTACCAACTGGTCGATCCTTGGAAAGGGAAAACCATCTTTTGGGCATGCCTTGTTCAAGTCCAAGTAATCTACGCATGTCCGCCATTTCCCATTCGCCTTTCTCACAAGTACAGGATTAGATACCCACTTAGGGTAGAGAGCGTCGCAAATAAATGCATTGTCTTTGAGTCTATCAACCTCCTCTTTAAGAGCGATAGATCTCTCAGGATCCATGCTTGTCTTTTTTGTTTCACCGGGACATGCCTCGGGTCGATATTCAATGCATGGCTTGCAATGGCAGGTGAGCTCCCATACATGTTAGAGTGAGTCCAAGCGAACACGCCGAGATTCGCTCAGAGAAATTCGGCAAGTTCTTTCGTCATCAGGGGGCTGAGCTACAATCCGATCTTTAGACCTGTGATGGGTCATCTGACCGTGATGTCAATCATCAGCTTAGTCAGTGCAGCCTTGGTTCCTTTGGGCTCCTCCTCGTCATCTCTTAGATCTATATCTTTATAGACCTGACTGTGGCGCCCGAGCCAAGGCTTAGGCGCTAGTTGTCAATCTTCAGTGGCTTGGATGCAAACTGACTTGTCCACACCCTTACCTTTCTCCTTCCATTGAGCATCCCTTAACTCAGCTACATAATAGGCACATTGAGTTGCCTGATCACCATGAACAACTCCAACACAATTATTTATCGGGAACTTCAAAGTTAAACACCATGGGGCAAGAGCTGCTCGGAACTCAGCTAGGGCCCATCGGTCCAGAATAGTGTTGTATAGAGAGTAAACATCCAAAATAGAAAAAGGTAGAATCTGCACTCTCCTACGGTCACCTTCTCCCAACTCTACAGGTAATTCAACATAACCAACAGCTTTAGTTGCAGCACCATTAAAGCCATGAATGCGGGCTTTAGACGGTTTCAAGTACTTGGCTTCCATCCTTATTTGATCATAAGCTTTTTGAAAATTATATTTACAGAACTTCCACATCAATCAATATTCTTCACACTAAAGTGGTGTCGATCATGGCCGAAATGAACATTGGGTCGATTGTAGGAGCCTCCACCTTGTCTACATCTCTATTTCTAAACACAATATCATCTGCCATTGTACATTATTGTTTTGTCGGAGGTCCATCTTCCATATTCGAACAATATTTAAAATCTACATGCTTAATCGCGCTAGCGTAGCGCTCCATCTTATGCCAATTCTTATCAGTCGGATGTGGTCCTCTAACTATTGTATCGATTACCAATCTTCCACCAGTCTGACCAGGCTCCTCAGCCCTGTGCGGTGCTTTTCCTTGGTTTGGGTTAGATGTCCCCTACCCGCTATCCTACGGGGTTTTCACAAACTGCTGTAACTTCCTTTCTCAAATCATCTTTTCGATAATATCCTAGAGATGCCTGCATTTATTTGTGTTATGCCTATAGCATTCGTGAAACCGACAATATTTTCCTATTTGTTTATGCTTCTCCATTGATTCTTTTAGAGGCGGCTTCCTGTACTACATGGTATTGCAGGTAGACAAATAGATATTCTCCAGGGATGTATTCAGTAGCTTGTAAGTATTGTACATTAGAATCCTAGGCTTTCCTCTTTTAGAATCCCTCTTTCGTTCTCGGCTCCTATCTCCGCCTTTCTTTTGTTGATTCGATTTGTTCTGGACATTCACTTGAACTTTTCCAAGGCTATCATTAGACTGCTTTACAGCAATATTACCATATACTCTCTCTCCACTTGGTCCTGCAATATTCTTCTTCCTGGAGGATCTGGCTTCCTCCTTCCTCAAATACCGAGCCGCTTTTGCGTAAAAGTGTTCCAACGTTGCGGGTGTCTTACTAGCTAACCAATCGTCAAAATCAAATTTTGGATCAATCCCTCTTGATACGGCCATCAATATTGCATGGTCATTCGGATTACTGATTTTTGTAACAGTTGTATGGAATCTCTATAAATAATCTTTCAACGATTCTCCCAAGCCTAGATCACGCTGGACAGGGACATTACATCTTTGGGGCGAATTGCCTGCATTCGGAATTGCTCCACAAACATGTTGCCAAATCATCAAATCTAGAGATCGACCATGGGGGTAACCTTGTAAACCACATCGTTGCTATTCTATAGAGACTTATGGGAAAATATCTACACTTGGTTGCATCATCTGCTCATGCGGATTCCATCAGCCATTCATATCTCATGATGTGCTGCCTGAGGTTGGTTTTTCCCTCATAGCCAGGCATCGACAGCATGTTGAACCTCCTTGGATACTCTACATGTAGGACATCATCAGTGAATGGGGTATGGCTTCTCGAGATTCCCTAGTCATCATTGGTCAAGCCTAGGCTCTCTCTCACTAACTATCTAACCATAGCCGACAAGTCCGGCATTTGGATAGTTGGTGCCAAGCCGTTGTCGTATTCCACCTCACATCAATGGTCTGATCGATGTCTACGGACCATCCCACGCCTTCTTAGTTCAACATCTTTTCGATGTATATCTCATAAATTCGCTTCATCGTCATTCTGGGGAAGCATTTGTTCAACATTAACCGAACTCCATCATCCAAATCGGCCGCAGCAGCTCCAGCTTGAACCCCAGCGTGCATAGGTAAGTTTCCTCCTTTGGAGGAGGGATTGGTACTGATCCCTATGTAGGGATCGACATTGATCGGTCCTGGAAGACTACAATGGTTTGTCTGTTGACGCCTCGAAGTTTCTGTGCAATATCCGTCTGTTCTGTGATGCCTATGTTTGTGATACTCGTCCGATGAACTAGAACTCTCTGATGTCGAGTAAGGTGTAGGGTCCCTTCTAGCTTTTCCTCGTTGTTGCTTACTTAGTGGGTTCATTAGGTTGATATTGGTCTGAATCTTCTGATTTAATTGTCGACTTATTTGTCGATAGCTATCCATTAGCTCTCTCATTAGATTCTGGAACTCAGCTCTTGTAATAGAATCGATTGGATTCTGGACTTCAACTGGTTCAGCATTCACATCCATTAGTTGACTGTTCAGGCCTCCTTGCTAAATACTAGCGTTATGATTTCCTTCCACGATTTGAGAGGTAGATCTAGTGTTCCTCACCATTATTGATAGCTTTTCTTAGATTTTTGCAAATCTAAGTACAACGAGAAAACTTCCTGATGATAACTATGGATCTCCTTCGGGGGATTTATGCAATCCAGTAGCAACAAAGGGGTCCTAATAAGTTGAGAATCAGGGTTCTCGGTGAAAGCACCAAAATGTTTGCACCAAAAATTGGCACAAACACCAACATAAGCTTTTTGAAGAGAAATAAATGAAGAATAAAATGGAAACAATGGATAATAACAAAGAAACATCAGTTAATTGAAAGAATAACATGCACACAACGATTTATAGTGGTTCGACGTTGTTTTCCTACGTCCACTTTGAATAGATTTCTTTATTAATCACTTTATAATCTGAGTACAAAAGGGATCAGATTAAAATCCTTGGTTACAAAGAGTATAAAACAACTAGCATCGTAAAGGTCTCGAAAATGAACAACCAAGCCGGTATTTATAGATGAAGATGGCCAAATATCTCTCTGAAAACTCGAAAGAAGGACCTTTGAAACCATATGGGCCCATTAGAGGGATCGCATGGCCTAATTCCCAAAGAAGAGGGATCGGTATTAGTCCTTTCTTTGGTTGAATTTTGGAGTGCGATCCCTATGGTGGCTTCCTCATGCTAAAATATGCTTGATCTTTACTTCAATATGGTTTGCATGCTGATTTCTACCAGGTCCCTTCTAAGGAAAGTACATCGATCCCTCCAACTTCATCCCCTTGAGGTGCGATCCTTAGGGTAGGCTCCATAGGATCCGCATGTCTTGATCACAAAATTTCATATGCATTGGACTTGTGGATCTTGAGATATTACTTGTTTTCTATAGGAATTCTCTCACACCCTAAAACATTCTGATCCCTATTATTGAAACCAATTTATGCCGATCCCTCCTAGTTGTTGAACCATATTTCATTTTTCGAACACACTACCATAAATATCCACCAAGTCCATTCAACATTGACCTCATGTTACCATCTGTACTTGACTTCTGGGCCCCACAATCATCACTTTGGATTCATCGGCTTTGATGGCAGTCGAATCTGACTTATGCAATTAGTTCAATATAGCCGGGTTAAAATGCTGGATACCACTCTGTGCAGTTAATGCCCCGCTATAACCCCGCTATATCTCATATCGGGTTTCTACCGCTACGATTTTTCCATATAGCCCCACAATATAGCCTTTCCGCTTTAATCCCCGCTATTTCCGCTATATCCCGTTATTTCCGCTATATTCCGCTATTCCCGCTATATCTTCTTTAATAAAATGAATTGAAAAATTCAATTTATACATTATAAAAATTATGAAACTAAATTATTTGATTTAATTTTTAATATATTTTCAGAAATGAAAATACTCTAATATTCTACTAAATTCAATTATGTTATATAACAGTTTTACGTTTATTTAAAGTATATTCGCACATGTTTTTATTTAAAAATTATTTATGTATCAGTTACAATTCAATTGAATGATAATTTTTCATTTAATTACCATTTATATATTCGTAAAAATATTAAGTACGAGTTTTATATGCTATTTTAAAGCCATCCGCTATATCCAACTATATCCTTGCTGTATCCCCGCTATGACTTTTTGCATCTCCACCGCTTTGAATCTGCCGAGCGCTTTAACTGCACAGATACCACTACTCTTACTACATTTACTGTTTATCTGTGATTTGGATTCTATGATTGTTAATCTTATTATTCTAAGTATAATTTCAAAATATTTCAAAAAGATTCATATATATTAGGAAACGCTATTCACCCCACCCCCCTCTAGTGTTAATTTAGCCTTAAAATCCTTATTTTGTAATCTAACATTTGGTATCAAAGCATTGGTTTTCAAAATTTTCATAATCAGATTTTTGAAAATTTTAAATGGCTCTCAACACTGGTAATAGCACTGTTAGTAACACTGTTAATACACTTGTTAGTAATTCATTTGTCGAAGGAGAATCTACTACCAGACCACCACTTTTTAGTGGTAGCAACTACACATGCTGGTCATATAGAATGAAAATTTATTTACAATCAATTGGATAAGATACTTGGAATATCACAAAAACCGAGTACATTGAACCCAGGACAAATTTTGCATAATGGACTGTCATACAAAAGGCAGTTGCACAAAGTAACTCTAAAGCCATGAATATACTATTTTGTTCACTTGATAGAAATGAATTTAATGGAGTACCTATATGCAAGTCTGCATTTGAAATTTGGAGAACTTTGCAAGTAACACATGAAGGCACAAGTAAAGTCAAACAAACTAAGATTTCCATGTTAACGAACCAGTTTCAACTATTTAAAATGAGTCCAAATCTGATATGTATAGTAGATTTCAAGATATTGTACACTTACTTATTACATTGGGTAAAAATTTCTCTAAAGAGGATCAAGTTAAAAAAATTCTCAATTCGCTTACACCTGAATGGGACCGAAATACTCTAGCAATTGAAGAGGCTAATGATATTAGCAAACTAAAGATTGAAGAGTTAATTGGTGATTTAATGTCATTTGAGGCACAATTGCAGGGAAGAAGAGAAAGCAAAGCAATAGAGAAGAAATCCGTAGCATTCAATGCAATGACGGATAATTTGGATTCAGATAGTGATAATGATAAAGAAATTGCTTTCACGAAATGGAACTTCAGAAAATTCCTAAAATATAGGAAGATGAATAATTTTAAAAGAAATGACAAAAAAATCCTGGAAACGGAAGTGAAAGCGAGAATGACATTAGATGTTATAACTGCGATGAACCTAGTCGCTTAAACCAAGACTGCCCGCATGCCAAGAAACTGAAAACCACACCAAACGCTCATTCATGTAGAAAACGGAGAAGAGCATATACCGCAACACTAGATGACTTAGATACATCATCAAGCGAAAATGAATCGGATATGAAAATAATCAACATATGCTTCAAAGTTATACAGAATTCAGATATAATTGGTAAAATAGGATTAGAAAAAGGTGCACATTTAATGTATTAAAAGCTTTATATCATTTGAATTTTTGATTGTTAGGAATATCCTATAGATTAATATAATATTGGTTGAATAATGTGTGATTTTTATATTTTTATATTATATTTTTGTATATTAAAATAATATTATAATAATCTAAAATATATTTAAAATTATTTTTAACAATTTTTATATTTTTTATGTAAATAATAATATAGTTATAGATAGTTGTATATAAACAAAGTAAGATATAGTTAAAAACAATTCAAATCTGAAAAATTCAATTGATATGTCGACATAGTACCCCTATAGTATATGTCGACAAGAATTTGAATTTCAAATTCAAAATTTGAATTTTCCCTCCACCTTTTCACCTACCCCAATGTTATGAAAATTTGTCTCTTGACCAAAGAACATGTCATTTGATTCTTTACTTATTACCCTTATCTTTAACCATTCAATTCACCTTTCATTTTAAAATTCAAACTTGTATTAACTCTCTTATCTCCTCAAATCATTCATCAATGGCATCCTTAAGCACTCCAACATCAATGATACTTTCCAAAACCATCAAAAAATTTCTCTTTCAAGATCAAGAAGCTATGAAAGCCTATATTAGCTATATGAATTATGGTAAATTTTCTACAGGAAAGTTTGCAATTTTTAATGATTTTTCTACTCATGAAATTGATATTTTTTGTTCTCCAAATGGAATTCTCGGTTTAGTTGATGCTTTTCAAAGTAATTTTATTTTCTATCCATACTTGGTCAAAATGTTTTATGCAAATCTGAAAGAGAAATTTTATGAAGGTGGAGAAGGAGAAGTATGGAATAGTGTTAAAGGAACTTTAATTGTTTTGAATTGTGAACTTTTGGGTACTATTCTTGGATGCAAATCCGTCGGAATGGACCGTTCTAATTTCAAAATTAATGAGCATAATTGTGAAGTTTTTCATAATATTTTCAAAGGAGATAATAATTTTGAGAAAAAATCGAAATTTTTGTCCAAAAGCTGGAATTCTTAATCTTCTTTTGCAACATACTATCACTCCTTGTTCGAAAAATTTCAATAATCCTACCTTAAATGTTTTTAAAGCACTCTTTGCCATTTATGGTCAACATGACATAAATTGGGCTCAAGCTATTTTGGATGAATTTTATCCCAATAATCTTTCCACCCATGAAAACAAACTATTTCATGGTATTTACCTTACCCGAATCTTTAACTACTTTGGCGTTGATTTTAAAGGAGAGGAATTTGTCTCTCATAAAGTGTTTAATCAAGCAAATATAGCTCTTATGAAACTTCCACCAATTTTCGAGCCATATGAAACACTTGCGGAGAAAGTAGAAAGGTTAGCACATGAAGAAGATGAAGAAATATAAGAAGGGAAGGAAAAGGAAGAAGGGGAAGAAATGGATATCGAAGAAGAAAAAGAAGAAGAGAATGAGGATACTTCTTTAGAAAGCATTGACTTTACACCTTGCCCAACCAATCAAGACATTCTCAACAATCAAAAGAAGATTGTTGAAAACCAAAGGATTCTTAAACGTTCCATGAGTGAGAAGTTAAACACAATTTCCAACAAAATGGATAAGTTCTTTGGAAAGGTGAAACGCAATCTTGGAATCTTTCATCATCCTCTTCATCCATAGCTTTCTAGCTTGTTTTAGTTCTGTTTAAGTATGATTGTACTCGTTGTTTAAGTTTGAGTTTGATGTGGTGTTATGTATCTTTCTTTTCTTTATGAACAATGTAATCCTTGTCTAAGTAGTGATGAAATCCTTGTTTTCTTACTGTTATACACTTATTACCATCTCTAGAAAGCATAACTAGTATAATAGTATAAGCTAAATATTCAAAATACCAAAACAAAACAACTTTACAACGTTTTGCATATATGTCAACATACCATGAGTATGTATGTCGACATACAACGGCTCATTTTCAAAAAAAAAATTGAAAAATGAACAGACAACAAGTGTCTATTCAATTCCAACGAATTTCTACCCTTATAAATACACATTTAAACCAGAAAATCATTACTAATCATTTTCTTTTTTCTTCCTTTACTTTCCTAAAGTCCAAATCATAAATAATGGCTTCTCCTATTCAAAAATTAACCGAAAACCTCGAACAAATGGTTGAATCCTTCAAAAACATTCACTCTTTTATCCTACGGAACTAGAGACACTTAGAATTAAGTCAAATGCAGATGATCAAGGAGAAAGAAAGGCATTTTGATGTAATTCGATGGATGATTTCAGCTCTGAACAAAGATGAACCAACCGCGAATCCAAAATGCACAATCAAACAAAGATGATGCAGATTGGGAGGCTATTAAAGTGAATCCAATCTTTGGTACTGATGGATGGTTTAAAGTCCCAAGAAAAGTCTAGTTTTAATAGGTTTGATAATATATAATAATTGAATTAATTTTATTTGGTTTGTTTGGTTTGATTTGATTGGTTTTGAATTTGGTTGAATTTGAAATATTGCTTTGTGTGTTACATTATGTATGCTTGAATTGATTAAAATATTAAACGATGTTTCTTATATATCATTTCTATCAATTTGCATTTCATGATTATATTAATTATTACTTATATATGTGTTTATATCATATAATGTTTTAGTTAGGGGGAGTTAGAATTAATATTAAGAGTTAAAGTTAGAATTATAGTTATAGTTAGTTATTTTTTATTGATGACAAAGAGGGAGAAATATATAAAATACTAGGCATAGATTAAGGGGGAGTTTTGTATATTAGGCATAGATTAAGGCTGAGATATATTATATTTTTTTATACAAAGTTATCATCGTCAAAATGGGGGAGAGGATTTGGTTTTGTTGACAACAACTTTAAGAAATCATATAAAATATAAGTACAATTGCTTTATCAAGATACTTATGGTATAAAGTGCACGATATTAAATAGATGTTGATATAAGAAGACTGAACAGTAACTAGTAAAGATTGAAGAGTTAAAGATGTTGATATAGAGACTCAAGAATGAAGACTCATTAGTATTCAAGAGTTCAAGATTCCAAGATATTCCAGATAAGTTATAGAGTCTAGAATATTTGTTAAAATTCTGATAGCACTTGATCACTTTCGTCTCTCTCTCTCTATTTTTAAATAAGTTTTTAAATATTCTTTTCAAAACAACTTTCCAATAGTTTTCAATTTCTTATACTTATTATTTTAGTTTTTAATATTATACCAAGTTATTGTTTTTATTAAATTTTGATTTATATTAGTTTACTTTTCACAATTCTTATCATATAGTATTACTTCAGTTTTATTATGATTATAATGTATATATATTATATCTAAACATATTTACAAAGTATAAAATTATTTCACAAAGCAATACATTTTCAAAAGAATATTTCAAAATGTTTTTCAAAATTACAAAAAGTATGTCAACATACTCTAACCTATATGTCGACATACTAGCCGTGTGTTTCAAAAATCAAATTTCAAAAAAGGTGTCTATTCGCCGTACCTCTTCACGAATGGACATAACCGTTATCCCTCTATAAATACCTGTGCTTCCAATGAATTTTTTAATCACTTTTCATTGTTCTTCTCTCCTCCTTCTTCTCCTTCATTTTCTAAACAAAAATATAACCATACTCTACCGGATTTCAACCAGAATCAAACTTAATCACCATTAGTTTGATTCTCTATCATTTGCTCTCTGATTCCTATCATCTCCCTCACTCCAATCAAGATCTAAGTGCTATTCAAGGATTATAGGATCATTTGTAATCAAGATTGAAGTTCTGAGTTTGTAAATCCCTATAAAATCAAACTGATATGCTTGTGGGTGTGATTGTAGCCCGTGAAATCAATTGGGTGTGCCTACTAGCCTATAAATCTAGTGGGTGTGCTTGTAGCCCAAAAATGAGGTGGCTCTACCTAGAGGACGGGATTTCGAAGGGTGTGTCTCATAGCCTTGAAATAAAGATTGTATTTGCATTTACTAGTTGAAAAGAAATCCTTATAAGGAATTTTGTGGACTGGATGTATGGTAACTCTGAACCGGTATAAAATCCTCATGTGTTCTTTCCTTTTACTCTTACTGCATTTACTGTTAATCTGTGTTTTAATTCTGTGATTGTTAATCTCATTATTCTAAGTATAATTTCAAAAGATTTCAAAAGGATTCAAATATATTAGAAAACACTATTCACCCCCTTCTAGTGTTAATTTAGTCTTAAGATCTCTATTTCGCAATCTAACACGTTTAAACTCTTGTTAGTGAAGTATATCAATCTTTGTATACTCACCCTTTCTCGTACCACTGCTGAACTGATAGCCCGGTTAGTTATAGCTAAGTATACAAACAAATCCTCAGCTATGACCGGTTTTGAAAGTATGGATGGTGTAACAACCCGTTCTGAAATAGACCTAAATTCCGACCCAGAAATGGCCCATCGAAACTTAGAATCATCTCAAAGCCGGCTGTTGGTTGGTAAAAATAATAATACATAGCTATTTATCTACACATTCAGAATCTCAAAGTGGGAGGATAAAAATATAATAGTAACAACAATACCCATTTTATTCAAATTTCAAAATGTTATTCAAAACCATAACAAAATATCCATAATACCAAATCCTAACAATATTCGTAACATATCAGTAATACAATATTCCAAAAGTACATCATTGTTTTTATTTCATGGGTACATAAAAAACTATAGAAAATAACAAGTAAATAAATAGACTACTGCCACAAGTCTCATCAACGTCTCCGCCTTCAGCATCGCCCTTCCTAATCTGTGTTGTAACGAGGAGGGAGTTAGAAAAACATATGTCTAGTAAATAAATATCTCGAGCTTTACTATTAGTACTTGAACAATATAATTTAAATAGGAACATGTCTTACGTTTTATACCTACATCGTAAGTCTTTTCAGTTATAAGCCAAATGACTTTTCCCAACATAAATAAAAAGGCTTTCTAAATATAAGCTGATGGACAACTTGCTATCAGTTCATTAACCCATATCTATCACCCATAATGTCCTATCAATGTAAGAGATAGTGCTTAAGTCAGTTAATGCCTTTTAATGGGAATTAGGCAAACTCTGACCATTTAACACCTTATTTAAGGAAGCTCCACGTCATTTACTATCTATAATCCCAAGGCGGACTTCCCACTAGTAACTATCTAGCTAATATTGCATGGAATCTCTTCAGTCACTTAATACTTCCTATTAAAGCGGACCTTTTCTCGAGATATCCTCTACCATGCCTAACCCATAATCCAGACCATTTACTACTTCCTACATAGAGAAGAGGCAGACCGTCACATAACAACTTGTTATCTTCAACCTCTGAAGTAGTCCTTCATATTATGACCCGTATCAACGGTGACGTCTCACATTAGCCCGACTATTTATAAGCACTGGTAGCCAGATTTGCCAGGAAGATTTAACCTACAGAATTTAGGACTAACCTTACGTCCTTGTAGATATTTATTATAGGCGAAGTCTCACATCAGCCCTAAAGTCACACTGTTGATAACCAGATTAGCTGGGCAGACATCCATGTTCTTTTAACTGAACTCACATCCCTATAACTTAGTCATAATCTATATCACACTCTACATATATTATCAAACATCCCACCATTTCCATAATTAAGGCCTTATAAGAAATCTTTCTTATTTCGCCTTTAATATTAATTACTTTCCTAAAGGTGGTTTAATAAAATTAATTAACCTATTTAACTACGTTGTTATACGTTATAATTATACGTTAATTATGTTAATACATACATACATACATATATTTGTATGTATATATGCACCTAGCAATTTCTATTTGTAACGACCCAAAAATTTTCATTCGAATGGAATATTTAATTGATTTTAAATATTAAAAAGTTAGTTTTATAAGTTAAATAACTTATATCTCAAATATAGTGATTTATTTGATAATTAAATTGCTAAATTTGAATATTGGAATTGTATAAATAATCAAATCTTGGATTTAATATGAATGAAAATGATTTCGAAGGTTGATTTAAATTCTATTTGAACAAGAAGGAAGATAGCAAACTTTTAAATTGGAATTAAAAGTGGTTAAACTGATTTTGGAAATTACTTGTTTTAGTTAACGTGTAAAAATAGCCTTCTGGGGCACTGTCTCGGATTTCGACGAAACTAGTTTCATTGGATATTCAATAATGAATTATTATATGCCGTCGAATTTCGTGGCGATCGGGCGTATCGTTTGGTCGCGCGAGTTCGAAACGCGTGGAAATTAAATAAAGGAATTTAAATTAATTCTATTTGAAAAGTTAACTTCTGTATATGATAGAATTGACTCCTGATATATATTCTATTTTGTTCGGAATAGGAGTATAACATATAGAACACCAGGCGGTATGCTTCGTTTGGAGTTCGAATAACGAATGAATAGCGCCTTAAAATTTTCTATATAAGGACATCCATTTCTTTCATTTGCAACCAAACCCTAACCCTAAAAGCTTCAACCGCCATTAAAGCCCTAACATCCAACGGCCCATGTTTCTCGATACAATCGAATCAAAATTAGCCGAAATGTTCAGCATGAAAGTTGGAGAGTTCGACTCCACGAGTTCAACCATACCAACCGATTGTCGAATCGATGCTTGATGTGGCGGCTAGGGGGCTGCGTTCATAGGCAGTTGAATTCGATTTTTGGGGGTCGTGGCGGTGCACGTAGTGGCGACAGGTGAGGGGAGCGACGACACGTGGTGCGCGCGCGAGCGCAGGTTGAGGCGGCGACATTTGTGGGAGGTGGTCGATCTCTTAAATAAATAAAAAGAAGCTCGCCTGGAATTGCACGAGAAAGGTGAGAGGGAGGTGATTTTAATAAATATATTAATTTTTAAGTTAATGATAATTTATTTTTCCAAATGTTAATTAATCTATAGCTTTTTCGTACGAGGTCCAAATAGAGCGCAACAAGTTGCGTTGCTTTCATATCAGGAGTATTACGATATGGAGTTGGATTAAATGGATTCGGAGCTAGTAGGCATTTTGGGTTAAATTGAACGACCGTTCAATTTTAATTCAAACCGGAGCGCTTTGGTGATTTCTGAAATTTCTGTGAGTAAACTTACCTCTTTGGCCCACTTATATTTTTATATAAGTGTGGATAATTTTATTTATGTTGTTTGTTGCTTATTTTGGATGATTTACAATATTTATTAGTTGGTTTGGATATGTTCCCACCTATTGGAGCGGATGAGAGCCTATTACGTTCCCGTGTATGAGCGGGTGACCCTTTGTATACGATTCCGCCTCATAGCGATTGATTTATATTATTTTGTTATATACTGTATGTGATGCAGGGAGGTAGGTTGGAGGGATTCAATAGGATTCCTCACACTGTTGATTTTACTTTTCATATATTTTGATACATGATGTGTTGGATGCCATATTTGATGACATAGGTTGTTTTGCTTATTTAGTGCTATAGTAGCACTGGGCTATATTTTTAGTATTTTGAAATACTATAAAATAGTGATTTTGAATTGAAATGACTTTCAAAGTGATTTTGGAGGTATATATGATTTAATAATTTTCAAATTATTAAAAGTAATTAATTTATTTTTAAATAAATGAAAAGTAAGATTTTTGGATGGTATGAAAGTATAGTTTTGATAAATACTTTAAATAGAGATTTTTGAATAAGTTCATATGAAGGATTTATAAAAGTGATATTTTATAAATAAATAAATCGACTTATAATCGAAATTTATAAATATTTTGTAAATGGATTTGAAATTTTTTGGGTAAATGGATTTATAAAGAAATTTTATAAAATTGAAGTTTTGTAAAATAGAAAGGAAATTTATAAAAATAGTTTTATAAATATGGAATAGATTTATGTTGAGATTTAAATATGGATTTTGATATAAAGGAAATACATTCGAATTTTTAAGAGTTAAATAATCTTTTAAAGGAATGTTTTGAAAGTAATATTTTGATGTAGTAAAGTTTTGAAAGTAATAATTCCAAATGGAATTAAATTCTTTGAAAAATGATTTAAAATGTGATATGTACTGAAAACATGTATTTCAGCATTTATTGTTGTAATAGACGTTTTCAGGGAAGTATGGAATGCATGGACTATGACACCGTTGGTATAGTAAATGTTTTCCAAAAGGAAATGTTTTATATAGTATATGAGATTTTATATATATATAATTTATCAAATCCCTTTACTAGTGTTTTGGGTAGTCATAACGATGTTTTACGCAACATTCGTTTTGACCCAATAAATTGTGTTTTGACCTTCCATTGTGAAATACACGAATTGGTTCTTATGATAGTACTAAAGGCTTGGTGGTATAGGAGCACTTTTTTTATATCTAACACCCATCTAGAGACGTACGAACTCTGGAGTTGTACAGTTATAGAAATCTATTTGGCTTGTCTCCAAAATGGTAGTGTTATGAACTATACTTATACCGTTGACATAAGTATACGAAAATGTTTTCCAATATCGAAAGAGTGAAATGATTTTGCGGATATATCTTTTTAAAGATAATTTGAAGTAAATATTTGGAAATTAATTTAATTAATAAAAGATTAATTAAATGGGACTAGTGACTGCTTATGTGCTAGATATTGTTTGTTGCTTTGATAGTTAAATAACCGACTATCAAATATGGCCATTTTTGGTTCCTTGACTTGATGTGGGAACTGATTAGTCGTGCGCTTAGCACGAAGCCGATTAAGTAGGCTTGATTATCGTTTGGATTAAGAATGTTGATTCGAGTAGTGCGCAGTGTCTATGGTACTCCAATCTACTGGGCTTCCTTCATGGCCGAAGGATAGCAAGTTGAGAGTTGGAAACGTGATAAGTCTACGAGACTTGGATTCCATATGAGGTCGAGGGCCTCTTTATCATTGTTGGTCTGGAGAGACCGAGGTCGGATTTATCCGAGAACCACTTCGGACTAATGTATGCATTCGAAAGTGCAGGTTTATGATGATGATTTTGAAGACAGAGATGTTCATGATGCAGGGCTACTTGCCACTAGACCTGTGATGAAAATATATATGGTGGCAGTAGTGCTTCGTTATGAAAATCTACGATATGCATGGACTTCTTGCTACTAATCATAGGAGTAATTCTCGATAGGATGTGGTAGGAGAGTGCCTTCGGTTTGTTCTATTTCTGGACAACTTGTATGGATGAATATCTGACATTGGATTTCTGAGACCACAACATTGACTTTTACAAATATACATCTGTTTGGTGGCAGAGAAGGCAACTTCTTTTAGCTTAACACCCTTCTCTGAGTCGTATGAGCTCAAAGGTTGTATGTTCGTGAAAGTCAATAATGATCGAAGGAATGGCAATGTGGCATTCAAAGTGGAATATGCTATGTGAAAGGTAAACATTACCTTAAGCCTCATCACATGGTAATGACTTAAATAAGGTACGTTGTAAGGTTATGTGCTTTGCTACCATAAGGGTATGATCTCACCTTTCTAGATAACCCTTTATATGTCAGGTATATAGTGTATGCTATGAGACATCTCAAATAGGTCGGTAACGACTAGGGTGATGACATATTCGGTTTCTATCCAGGCCATGTATGAATGCTAAATAGGGATAGACCGGTCTTGCCAGATGCGGAGGATTGTTTGTGTATCCTCGGTACATTCCTCTAGAGATGTACTATATGAAAGGTAGTCCCTTACCTACCATTATATGGAAATCCATTTTCCAATATGTGCCTACCATTTTGTTTGTAAACCTATTACACCGTCAAATTTAACAAATGTAACAATTTCGGCTATGATTAATATTATTTGTATATTAAACACTAGTATAATATAACAGGATTTGATATGAAATGTTTTGGTTATCGTAAGGTAAAAACTCGTCCATGTTTATATGCGGCGTGGTCTTACGAGATACCTTTGTTTTGATAAAGAAAAGTTCTTTAAAATTCAATTGAGATGTGCTTTCTCATGCTGGTTTACTAGACTGGTTAGGGAGTTCTTCCCTTTCAATGCTCGGGTCAGACCAAGCATATTTATAGATTCAGATTTGGATGCTTTAGAGCTTCAGTAGACAAGATGGAGGTCTTCCGATCGTATTCACGTATATGTTTGTTTTCTGCTGCATTTTGTTTAAATTATCGGCATATGTGAGAACAGGTTATTATAACTGTCCAGGCTGATGATTTTGATTTGAATCTTGTACTTTGATGTATGTATGTAAATTATAATACAGTTTCTCTTTTGTCAAGCACATTGATATTATATTATATGTTGTTCCGCTGCGATTGTTAGATTTTGTGTTGTTTAGTTTCTTTTTCCCTTTTTCTTCTTTTCTCTTCTTCTTTCTTCTTTCTTTCCCGTAACTATTCGCATCTTCGTTCGATTTGGGTTGGACATGTGTGGTTTATTGTCAGCTCGAATCGGGTGCAGTTGCGGGTCATTTCACTAAGCATGCCAAATTTACGCCTTAAACTAGCGTTTAAATGTCAACTATTATACAAGTCTCATCCCATAGTATCAACAATACCAAATTCCAATATACATATTCAAAAATTCCAATCATTAGACTTGTATACAATAAAAATTATAACTTAATTTATTACATCAAAGTAATAATATATTGACAACAAAGATTTACAATTCTAATTTTAACGCTCTATTCAACTTCTTTTTCAAATAAAAATAGACAAAGAAATTTCTATTTAATTCATAGGAATAAGAAGTGCAAAGTACGAATAATATTCGTACCTTACACACTATTCCTTAATCAAAACCCTTTAAGAAAAAGAATAAAATGTGAAATAGAAGGTAAAATTATCAAAACTGCAAATCAACATAATTTCCATTATTCGGACATAAACAATTAAGATTTTAACCTAGAATTGACATTTCGCATTGAAGGAGTTTAGGGGTTTATAATATTATATTTTCGCAAATCAGAACTCCCTAAGGCATATTCAAAGTCAAATTATACTGATCAACTACTAAAATAGAAAAGCAAAGATTTCCACTCATAGTATTTCCTTAGCTTAGCCTCCTTTGGATTTGATACGCCTTTGACAATCTCTATCGGATCTCTTCTTTTGATTTATACAACAAGAGATTTGTATATATAGATTAGATTCAAAAATCAAGGGATTAGAGGAGAATAGATTGAGAAAATAAACAATAATCAACAAAAATAGATGTATAGGATTTCTTACTTGAAATCCTAAAGGAATTTTCTAAATTTATGAAGAGATGAACTAATAGAGATTCCCTAATGTTCCCAAAATATTTTTTGAATAAAAGTAAAGGGGCTATGCTTCTATTTATAGTGGTTGAAATGTACCAGAACCGTCGAATCTAAGTCAGTTTAATATTATAAAAATCTAGATGTTCGTTGTAAAAAAACCATAGCTGCCATCATTCACCACCGATCGGTCAGCCCAACGGGAGCGGTCGACCGGTTCGTTGTATTTTAGGAAGAATTATTTGGGGTTGATTTTTAATTATTTTATTCCTTAATTACACTTTAACATTAATGTTAATTTTAATGTTTACTTGACCCCTAAGTCTAATTAATATTAACTTTTGAATTTCAAATTTTAAAATTAATTATTCATTTAAATTTGAATTCTATTTAAATTATTTTAAACCCAAAACTTCAAATGTCCATAACTTTTCCATTTGAGCTACGTTTTCAACATATTATATATGGAAATTAATCTGAATTTCACCACGAATGCAATAGCATAACTTCCATAGTCAAATTCCAACTTTTGCAAAAAAATTATTTTTATCCCTATCTTATTTAACTTAATTTATCTAATTTATTTATGGTTGATTTCACGGGGTGTTACATTCTTCCCCCTTAAAAAGGATTTTGTCCCCTAAATCTTTTTCAATGGGCAAACAACGTAACATGCAATAAACATCTATGTTATACAACCAAGTTATCTACCCATCCATCTACTTAACCAAAAGTGCAATATGATTATGTATTGTAGACATACTATAAATGAGCTGAATCCTAGCGTGAGTGTGTGACTGTGACATGTAAGTACATATACAAAATTCCCTAAACATGCATAAAATTTCTACATGAATGTAAAGTGACGGTGAAAAGTGTAGCAACCATCTATTACCATCCAATATAGCAACCACGATGCAATCAAAATCTAATTTTGGAGAGAAAAGTTTGCTAGTGAAAAGCTCAGGATGAGTGATCCTCATTTTTCTTCAGCCTCTCATGTGCTTTCTGCCTGGTTATCTCCCCATTGTACTCGAACCAACCTAATTTCCTTATTGCGAAGCTTCCTAGTTCCATGCTCCATAATGCATGTGGTGGTACGAGATGCTATTGGCAACGTCTCGTTATACCCCTAATTGATAAGGCTCTACCATAATAGTTGTGTCATGAAGGCAGTTCCTCAAGTGCGAAATATGAAAAACATCATGGACTCCTGCTAATTTATCGGGTAGCTCCATGCGGTAAGCTAACCTTCCTATTCTCTTCAGAACTCGGAAAGGCACAACGAATCTTGGTGCCAACCTTCCTGATTTTTCAAATATTACAACTTTCCTAAGAGGGGAGACTTTGATAAACACCATGTCTCCAACCTCGAACTCCAATTCTATCTTTCTCTTATCCACGTAGGATTTCTAGCGATCTTGCACTGCCTTCATTCGTTGCCTATTGAACTATACTTTCATCAATGTTTCATGAATCAAAACTGGTCCTAGTAAAATTTTGTCAGTGATTTCTCACCAATAATTTGGCGATTTGCATGGCCTCTCGTAAAGCGCTTCAAATGATGTCATACCAATAGTTGATTGATAACTATTATTATAAGTGAATTCTACTAAAAGTAGGTACTTCTCCCAATGTTCTTCAAAGTCCAAGATGTAAGCTCTCAACAAGTCCTCCATGATCATATTCACTATTTCCATTTATCCATCTACCTACGGGTGGTAAGTACTACTAAAATTCAATAATGTTGCCAAAGCTATCTGCAAATTCCTCCAAAAGTCATAAGAAAATAAGGGGTCTCTATCACTAACGATGCTGACTAGAATCCTATAAAGTCGAACCACTTCCTTAATATAAACCTTTGCAAGAGATGTTGCGGTCCTATTGCTCCTAATGAGAATAAAACGGGCGATTTTTGTGAGTCTATCCACTACGAACCTAATTTCTTAGTTACCTCTTTGACTCCTAGCCAACCCATCTATGATGTCCAGAGGTATATGTTTCCGTTTCCAAGTCAAAATTTCTAATAGCAATAACAATCCTCTGGGCGTCCCATGCTCAGCTTTAATCCTTTGACACGTCAAACACCTAGAAACAAATGCAGCTACATTTTTCTTCATCCTAGCCAATATAAAACCCGTTTCATATCCATATACATCTTAACTCCTTCGGGATGAATAGTCATTCGTGAATGGTGACATCCTGTAAGCACTTCCTCCAATATACTATCAATTCTTCGGATGTAGAGGCGTCTATCTCTCCTCAAACATCCCTTCTTGTTAACCGTATATTTACTGATATAGATAAATTATTCTCCTCTCCTTAGCTTATCCAAAATATCAACTATCCCTTCATCTTTATTTTGTTCAATTCCAATATGATCCATCATCATTGGTCGAACCTCCATTGCCACCAAATAGTTTTGAGCGGGTTCTATTGGCGATTGGAAGTGGAAATTTGAGAGAAACTCCAACTGCCTCCATTCATATATAGCACCCAAGGTAGCATATCTTCGGCTAAGGACATCGGCGATGACATTTCTTTTTCTGAGGGTATATTGTATCCCAAAGTCGTAGGATGCTATAAACTTCATCCACCTCTGCTATCTAAGATTTTATCTTTTTGGAAAAATAGATATTTAAGTGATTTATGGTCAATAAACAACTCAAACCTTTCCCCTAAAAGATAGTGCCTCCACATCTTCAAGGCAAAATCAATGGCTGCCAGCTCCAAGTCATGCATTGGGTATCTCTTCTCATAGTCCTTCAATTGCCTACTAGCAAAAGTTATCACTCTTCCTTCTTGCATAAGAACTGCTCCAAATCCAGTGCCACATGCTTTGTATAAACCTTAAAAGGCTTCGTTCCATCGAGGATGACTAGTACTGATAACTTGTCAATAGTTACTTTAGCTTCCCGGATGCTTTCGTGCATTTCTCATCCCAAGTGAAGACTAAATTCTATTAGGCCAACCGAGTTAGAGGAACTGCTATCTTTATGAAATTCTTTATGAATTCTCTATAATAATCTGCTAATCCTAGAAAACTTCTAGCCTTTATGGCATTCTTCTGAATCTTCCAATTTTGAATAGCTTCCACTTTTGCAAGGTTCACAGCTAATCCTAGTTTCAAAACAATATGCCCAAGGAATTTCATTTCCCTCTACCAAAAGTGGCATTTTGAGAATTTGGCTTTAAGTCGGTGCCTTCTTAAGGTTCCCAATGTCTCCCTTAAGTGACAATCATGCTTCCTTTCACTTTTGGAAAATATGAAGATATCATCTACAAAAACAATAACAAATTTGTTTAATTGTCCCCTAAAAACTCTTCTCATCGGATCTATGAAGTATGCGGAGGCATTTGTCAATCCAAAAGGCATCACTTCCCATTCATAGATTCCATCTAGTGTGCGAAAAGCAGTCTTTGGTTTATTATCTTCGGCGATCTTTAACTGATGAAATCTAGTTATCAAGTCTAATTGGAAGAAGAATTTAGCTCCCACAAGTTGATCAAACAAATCGTCAATCCTAGGTAAGGGATACCTAATCTTCTTTACCAACTTATTGAGTTACCCATAATCAACACAAAGCCTCAATGAGCCATCTGCCTAGGTGGTAAAGGCAACAGGGGCTCCCCATTCTGAGGTACTCTGTTGAATGAATCCCTTCAGCAGTAGCTCCGAGATCTTTTTATCCAATTCTCACCTTTCCTTGGGAGCCATGTGTCTCAATGACAGAGCAACAAGTCTAGCGTCCTTCTCTAGATCAATCCTAAACTCAATCTCTCTTTGGGGTTGAAGCCCCAAAACTTCTTCAAAGACATTAGAGAATTCTCGAACAACTGATATGGATGAAAGTTCATTTTTTTTGATAGGTTCACCGAGTATAGATAACTTAACTCGACTGAGTTCTAGGGTGTACAACAAACGTCTAGGTCTCCCGGTTTACAACTCTTAAGCCATACTACCTACTTATTGTGACAACCAATCCATACCCAAAATAAGTCCATAACCCTTAAAATTTAGAACGTATGCTTGGCATAAAAAATCAACACCTCATATGTCTAACACATGGTCTTTGCAAATTAAGAAAAGATGTGTCGTTTTTAGAATAGGATTTGAAACTACTATTGGGTGGGTGGCGGTTTGGGTTTGAAGATTTAAGGAGTTAATCACATTCCTAGCTATGAATGAATGTGATGCTCCAAAGTGAAATAGAGTATGAATTTTATTCCCAAAGATAAGGGTTATACCTTCCATAGCAGTCTTTCCTTAGTCTCTAGTGGGTGGTCTACTTAAAATAGGGGTAGCCTCAATAGCGTAGGTTTGCCCGCTCTGCCCTTCTTTTGCCATCTTTGAACATTTTTTTGAAATGTCCTTCTTCGTGGCACTGGTAACACTTTCCCTTAAAAGCTTCCTTCAACAAATTCACTCTATAATCCTTTATGAGGTGTCTTGTTTTTTGGCATCTATTACACATTTTTCCTTCTTTCTTAAATTTCCCTTTTGACTTCTTATTTGCCCAAAAATTTCTTTTCTTGACCCCTTCCTGATTTTGTGTAGGTCCTGCCTTCTCCTTCTCTATCTCTTTCTCCTCAGCATTAGCCATAGGCAGTAAAGTCATCTCAACAAGCATAGGTGGCTACATTGTGTATTTGAGTCAACAACCATTCCCTAAGCGGGGAGTTTAAGCTCATTATAAACTTTGTGGCCTTTCACATGGGTGTAACTATCAAACTCATCCGGGACATGGCCACTTCTGTAAATTTACTAATGTACTTCTTTAGAGTGGAGTCTCCCTGCCTAGGCTGTATGAATTTATGTAATTGCAAGCTCACTTCTACTCTTGACATAAATCTTGTCTCAAATTTGTAGCGACCCGTATTTTTAACACTTTAAAAATACGAATTAAAATGAAAATTTTGGATAAAAATCCGAAGGAAATAAAATTTTGTGTTGTTAAATGTGAATTACAAGTTAAAATACAAAACTGAATTCTGAAATAACTTATCTGTAAATTAAAAATGGATGTTAACTTGTAGTGAATGTAAATAATGAATTGAATTTGATTGTAAACCAAATTGGTTATGACTGTAAACAAGAATAAATAAAATGGTAGATTTAATAATGGAAGTTTATGTTATTGAAACTAATATAAATAAATATAACTTAATATTACAGTTGATTGAAAGCAGATAATAACTGAAACTGTAATTCGATAAAGATGTTAACTTGTAATTGAGCGTAAGTAAAGATTTAAATTTGAATGTAACAAGTAATTGAATTGAATTTGATTGTAAACAACGAAATAAATAAAATGTTACATTTAATATTGAAGTTATAATATGAAAATCAATGTAAATGAATGTAATTTAATATAACTGTGAATTTAAATAAGATGATAGCTGAAGAAAATGAAAGTAAATGAATTATAAACTATTAATAATAATGTATAAGTAAATGGTTGATTCAATAATGAAAGTGTAAATCGAAATAAAAGAATTCATTTGGAATTAAATAACTTGAATTTGAATTACAATATAATTGAACGTGGAATCTAATATAATCTTTTATATTGGATTTATAATGGAAAATTGCATTGTAAAAGATTGTTAATTACTGTGAAATTAAAAATGGAATTTGTGAACAATTGAAATTTGATTTAAAAGTTAATAATTTAAAATTGGGAATTTTATATTGAAATTAAACAGTCGAATAATTTATTTTTCGAATATTGGATTTAATTAGACAATTAAATCGATAATTTAATAAGTTAAATTTCAGAAATAATTGAAAATCGAGTTGAATATGATTGAAAATTATTTGTAAAATTTTATCTTATCATATTGGAGTTATAGTAATGTTATAGAACTTTTAAAATTGAATTTAAAGTTAATTTGTGAAAATTGAATATTTTAATATTTAATTATCGATTGAAAAATAGCCATTTTTCGAAAAATCTCAGAATTGAACGAAACAAGTTCCATTGGATCCGTAATAGTTTGTTATTGTCGGATTTCAATTTTCGTAGCAATCGGAGTTATCGTTTGACCGTGGCAGCCAAAACGCATCGAAATCAGTTTAAATCGGTTTAATTTAAAACTGATCGTTTTTCTCCGTAACTCGCACAGATGATCGAATTAGCCTCCGAAACATGTTCCATTACGTTCAGAACGTGGGGTAAACCTTAGAAACGCCAGCCGGCACGCTTCGTTTGGAGTTCGGAAAATTTTCGATGAATAGTGTTTTGCCAATTTTCTATATAAGGACCTCACATCTTCAATTTGCAAACAAAAGCCCAAAACCCTAATCCAAATAGCTCCAGCCGCCACTAACACATTCTAAGGCCAGAAATTAATCTTCTTTCCTCCTCAGTCTCTCTCAATCCGTAGACAATTAGAAGAAGTATTCAACATAAAAGTTCTAGAGGACGATGAGAGCTTCGATTCTATACGGTGATGATCGGATTTGGAGCGTTGTGGTGGTCGCTAGGGGGCGTGTTGGCTGCAGCTCGAGCATGGTTTCCAAGGCCTGGGGACCACCGAGTTGCATGTGTTGGATGGTGAAGGTGGAGCTCGACGTTGGCTTCGTGGTGGTGGTAGTTGATCGGGTTGAAGTTCGTCGTATGGGGCTCGATAATTGGAAGAAGGTGGCGGTCTATGGGTTCATGCGTGAGTTTGTACGTGATTTTCACGTTGGTTGGGAAGAAAAGGGGCACGGCCCAGATCTGGTGCAGATAGAATCAAGGGCTAGGATCGAATCTAGGGTTTGAAATTTAAATTAAAAGCTGAAATTGTTTATTTAAATTCGTGTAAACTTTAAAATAGCATAACTTTTTCATACGAGGTCCGATTGGAACGAAACTTTTTGTGTTGCGATCGTAATGACGAGAGCTTCGAAATGAAACTGTTTTGGATGGATTTGGAGACGGTGGAAATTTGGGCTAAAGTTGGGCGTCGTCCAGTTTCAGTTCCAAACCGGAACGTCTCGACGACAACAGAAAATCAAAGTGAGTGTTTTATAACGCTCATAATGTACTGAATATATTTATGGTAGTTAAATTTGATATTATGAAGTGATATGAATTTTATTTGTCGTTGTTTGATAAAATTTAATTGTCATATAGATTGTCATTTGAATTCACCGTTGAAAATTAAATTGACAGTCAAATTGAAATTAAAATTGAATTGCGATTAAATTACCTGATATTAATAATTATGAAGTTGTTGTGAATGTTATTGGCTTTATGGTTGATTGGTTGTGATGGATACTATTGGTCGATATTGGTTGTTTATTTATTTTGATATATCATGCTATCATCATGTATATTGTTTATTGCATATAAAACTGTAAACTGAATCATTTCGAATAAATTAAGGAATAGGTTGAAATGATATACCTATGACATCTATTTGGATTGAAATGATGTATATCCATCCTTGAAATTAGAATTGAAATAATTATCCACTTGGCCATAGGTTAGAAAATTATATACGGACACCGGGTTGGTTAAATTAAATGATTTTAAAAGTTGTTTTGAAATTATTTAAATGAATTGATTTTAAGAATAAAATCCAATTTATGGAAATTGAATTGTTTTGAATTGAAGCTCGAGATGTTGGAATTTAAACTTGGTAAATGAAATTGTTTAATTATTCGAAGCTTAGATTTTTAAGAAAAAGATTGAAATACGGCGTAAATTTTCGAAAGTTGATTTGTTTTAAAAGATTGGACTTTTAATCGAACTCTGAATATTTCTAAGAAAATTTATATGAAATGATATTTCAAGTTGAGTTTGGAATTGAAAATTGATTTGAAATTGAGATTTAATTAATTTGGAATTTAATTGAAATTCAAAGAAATTTGTGAATTGGACTAAATTGAAACTATTGAATTAAATTTGAAGATAAAATTGATTTGAATAGGATTTGAACTGAAATTGATTTGGAATGTAATACTTAAATGAATTCTTGAAATCTGAATGTTAATCTAAGTTTATTGAATTGGAATTGTTCCAGAAATTAAGTAAACTACTTAATACGGATGTTTAATTTGAAGTATATTCTAATTTGCATACGAAATGGTTTTAAAGCGAATCTTATATTCTTATATAAATATATGAGCTGTTTTGAAATGTGAAATATTTAAATTTTCGAAATATATTGAAAGTGAAATTGTTTATTTTTGTGGTTCAAATATGTATTTGAAATTGATAATTTGTAATGGTTTATTGAGAAACTGAATCGAGTTGAAATTGATGATTTGAGATTTGATTAAATTTAAATTTTGGAATTCGAATTTATGTGAATCGTTTTGTGGAATTTGAGGCGAAAAATGATTTTGAAATCGAAATGAGATATTGAGGCGAAAAATGATTTTGAAATCGAAATGAGATATTGAAGCGAAAAATGATTTTGAAATCGAAATGTGATATTGAGGCGAAAAATGATTTTGAAATCGAAATGAGATATTGAGGCGAAAAATGATTTTGAAATCGAAATGAGATATTGAGACGAAAAATGATTTTGAAATCGAAATGAGATATTGAGGCGAAAATGATTTTTGAAATGAAATTGTATACTTTGAGTAGATATGATGATCTTGAAATGGATTTGATTTTGAAGCGAATATGATATTTTGATATCAATTATGAATCGATTTGAAATGTAAAAGAGCCATCAGTGTAATAATATGTAGTTATTAAAGAGACCGGAATCGGATATGGACATACTCTCTGTCGATACCGAAAACCACTTTAATAACTAGTATACGCAGAGTGTTGATCCAGAACGAAGTGGATGGTTTTGGTGAACGTGTTGATTTGAAGAAAGAGAACGATTTTGGATGACCCCTGACATGACTAAAACAGGAGCCGTGCCGGGCCATTGAGGATCGCCATCTCTAGCGGACACACTCCTTCGTTACCATGTCTATTACTTTTGTGATTCGATTTGGGTGCACCCCTAGATTATGGGAGTGTTGTTTCGCGGTGTTGGGGTAGTAGCTGCTATGCCCAACATCAGCCCGGATCACGCAACTACTAGTATCCTAGTTGGTATCGCCTCATGTACCTTGTCATACTGATTATCCTATTCGCGACCACTACGTTTTGGTTTGTACCTTTAGTATATGGATTGCCCTCTGGTGACTTCCGGTTTTGGGGAAACTACGGTCTTGTATATGCTCTTGGGAATATAAACTGTGTTAAGGGTGGAATGGGCCATGGCTTAACGCTATTTTAATACTTTTACTTTAATGTAGACATATTATAATAACGTATTGTACTACATAGTAGATAGTTTAACGGATCCTTGAGAGATGGAAAATCCCGTAACATCTCTTAAGTTATTGCACTCACGTTGACACTGGATAGGAGATGTCAAACCCCGTAAACATCTCTGACGCCGTCACACTCATATTTTCTTATTCGATTTGACTTACATGAGATATTTTAGTCCTGACTCGAGTGTTTTGTCTTTTCATTATGCTCGGGTCAGCCTGAGCATTTCAGATAAGGTTGAAGATCTATTCTGGAGGACGAAGACGGAGTTTGATATTACATCATTTGTATTCTACTACTGCATTATTTTTCCGCTGCATTGTTGTATTATCTCTGATATGTATGTAACTCTGATTTATGATGTATAATAATAATCAAATTTATTTATTTAACAGCTTCATGAACTGTTATTTTATTATTATATCTTGTTCCTTCCGCTGCGAGATTCTGAGTTTGTTTCTGTTCTTTCTTTTCTTTTCTTATTTAACCCCAATAACTATCTGTATTTTGGATTGTTTGAGTCTGCATGTGTGTATGTTTTGTCGACTTGAACGGTCGAAAATGCGGGTCGTTACAGTTGGTATCAGAGCTTTGGTTTAGCGATAAACCTTGGCTCTAGTGGGGAATAACTCATTGAAATAGAGGTAAACTATATGAATGAGTTGAGTGTATATGAGAGAGCGTATTTTTAATTTTGATATAAAAATGATTTTATATTGTGTTAATTTGTTCCGTTGAGTATTTATGAATTCTGGTTGGTACTTGGGACGCCAAGGCATCGATAGGAATTTCTAAACACTCGAATAGGACAGATTGACATAATATTGTTTTGGATTATATTCTATATATAAAAGACTTATCTTGAAAATTTATAAATTTTGATTGTATTGGTTGTTAGGAGATGATAATATTAGATTATCATCGTTTATTGTTGATTAGTCAATATTTCTAACTATTGACTATTGGATGTTTTTAAGAAATGAAACTTGTAAATATGATTGACAATGAATATAAATGGTAAATAAAATAAAATAAAAATGAATTTAAATTAAGATGGAGAATTTAAATTCCGGTGTTTTAAAAATTTATTAACAAAAATTTGAAATGTATAATATAAGTATTATATGATAGTATATTCGATTAGAAATTGTTTTCAAAGGATTTCAAATGAAGTAAGTGTTATACTCCCCTCTTGACACTAGAGAATGATTTCGGTGATGAGTGCACGCATTATCGACGTTTATTTTTGAGAGTCCAAGTGGGGGAGATCACTTAATAGTTTTTTCTAAACCCTGTTTTGATTAAAATTGAATTTTATTTTGTATTCTCTATAGTATGACTTGATACACATTAATATAAGTATATATTATTTCAAACTTGATTTGAAATGAAACCGGAGATGAAATTCTTAAGTTCTTTAATATTTAATGACTTTAAACTATTGAGATAAACAAATACTTGAATCATTACGGAACTTCTGAATTGTGAAATGAGAAATGAACCTAAGAGCTAAGTGAAAATATCAATTGCAATAGAAATCCTTAGAATTAGGAAATTATGAATTTAAAATAAAATTGAAATTGTAAAACTCGTATAGTATTAAATTTCATTCTATAGCATAAATATAACTTACCAAAATATTTAAGAAGTTCAAAAATGTTATATGAATTGTTAATTGGATAATATACAAGTTTAGGTTTGAATAATGAAATATGCATTTAATTAATGGTTTGCAAATATAAATAAAATTGTTAGTAAATAATTGGAATTTAAATTAACATTTATAGGTGATTCACCATTATGTTAATATAAAATGGAAATACTATATGTGAATGTAAATGTGAAATTAAATTATAGTGAAATTTAAGTAATGACTTAAGAAGTAATTAATTGAAAATTCAACTTTGAATGAAAAGAGGTTGTATGTTGTTTAACTACATTCTATTTGCATAACAAAAACTTACCAAATACTTAAAAAGTTTAAAATGCTAATAAGGATAAGTAGAGGAATAATATACCAGTGTGAGAGTGAATAATAAAATGTGAAGATCTATTGATAGTTGTAAATATAAAGGAAATTTAAGTTGTAAAATGAATTAAATTTAAAATTAATTAAATATAGAATTAGTAAATGTAAACTAATTAAATTTGAATAAAACTAAATGTCAATAAACTTGGAAGTGTATGAAATTAAAATTTTGACTTGGAAATGTATAATTGATTTATTATAAATTTGGATGGATGTTAATGTTTGATATGCATTGGTTGTTAGATGGATGATAATTGATTAAATAGAATTCATTAGTGTTAATGGAATTGAATAAACGGAATAAAATTTTAAAATAATTAAATTAAAATTTGAAGCATAGGGAAATTAAATATAATTGAATTCAAATTAAATTGAAGCAAATTGACTTGAATTTAAATTATGAATGAAACAAACTTGAATAAATCGGAAACAAATCGAATGTAAACTTATTTCCTGGATATATAAGAAAATAAACGACTTTGTGTTTATGATTGTTTCTTTAGAAAATTTGAAGTTTGATGGTTTGTGCTTTGAAATAATAAAAGCAAATTTGGGAAGAAAAAAAAAATACAAAATTGTCCAATATATGCTGGAACGAAAACAACTATAACTTTTAAATGTTTGAACGGAATTCGACGATTTTGGACTTTTCGGAAAACGTAGAAACTGTGCTACATCTTTTGTTTAGAATGTTTTGATAAATACCTTCATCCACTAGGCTTAAAACACCAATATTAGTCGCTGGCCTGTGCGAAGTAGAAATCTGAAGCACTTTAGTATTATCGCCATAACTTTTTACTGGTGTATCGGATTTTGATGATCTTGCACTTTCTGGAAAGCTTAGAACTTAAGCTAAAACTTTTGTTTTAAGCATTTGGTGTTTTTCTGTCATTTAGAAGGTCAAAAACGTGACCAAACGTCGTTGACCTGCGCAATTCATTGCCAGGCTGAGGCGTATCTATTTAGTAAAACGGTCGTAACTTTTGAACGGAAGGTCCGAATTTAATGATTTTGGACATTCCGAAAAGCCTGAAACGAATGCAACAACTTTTGTTTAGATTCCATTGTCAAATTTTATCGTTTAGGTGACCAAAAACTGAGATTCGTTTGCTGTCCTGCAATTGGAATTTCAGTTTTGAAGCTAAACATGTTATATGTGTGTTGTTTATGATAAGTATATCGATCTATCTTTATATGCATGGTTCTAACTTGGTTATTGAGCATTTTAGTAGGTAGCAAATGGGTTGCGCTTCGCTTGTGGAGCTCGCTTCTGCGCTTAATGCGAAATGTAAGTTAAAATGCTAATAAATGCTAGATAAAATGTATGTTCTCGGATTACAGTTTATGTTGTGGTATATTATTGTGTTCCCCATGTTTTGGGATGCCTCATTCTTGTAATGAGATGTATATCATGCAATTATTACTAATGTGAAATTTTTCGGTCCTAGCCGCGCAAAGGAGGTGCTGCCGAAATTTTTCAAAAATCCGGGAGTTCGAAAATTTTGTGAAAAAAAAAATCCTATAACTAAATTTTGCAAATAAGTAGAATATTTTGAATGAATTATATCTAAATGATGGTTTCCCCTTCTCCGTTCCTTTTCGAGGACGAAAAGTTTTAAGTGGGGGAGAATGTAACGACCCGTATTTTTAACACTTTAAAAATACGAATTAAAATGAAAATTTTGGATAAAAATCCGAAGGAAATAAAATTTTGTGTTGTTAAATGTGAATTACAAGTTAAAATACAAAACTGAATTCTGAAATAACTTATCTGTAAATTAAAAATGGATGTTAACTTGTAGTGAATGTAAATAATGAATTGAATTTGATTGTAAACCAAATTGGTTATGATTGTAAACAAGAATAAATAAAATGGTAGATTTAATAATGGAAGTTTATGTTATTGAAACAATATAAATAAATATAACTTAATATTACAGTTGATTGAAAGCAGATAATAACTGAAACTGGAATTCGATAAAGATGTTAACTTGTAATTGAACGTAAGTAAAGATTTAAATTTGAATGTAACAAGTAATTGAATTGAATTTGATTGTAAACAACGAAATAAATAAAATGTTACATTTAATATTGAAGTTATAATATGAAAATCAACGTAAATGAATGTAATTTAATATTACTGTGAATTTAAATAAGATGACAGCTGAAGAAAATGAAAGTAAATGAATTATAAACTATTGATAATAATGTATAAGTAAATGGTTGATTCAATAATGAAAGTGTAAATCGAAATAAAAGAATTCATTTGGAATTAAATAACTTGAATTTGAATTACAATATAATTGAACGTGGAATCTAATATAATCTTTTATATTGGATTTATAATGGAAAATTGCATTGTAAAAGATTGTTAATTACTGTGAAATTAAAAATGGAATTTGTGAAAAATTGAAATTTGATTTAAAAGTTAATAATTTAAAATTGGGAATTTTATATTGAAATTAAATAGTCGAATAATTTATTTTTCGAATATTGGATTTAATTAGACAATTAAATCGATAATTTAATAAGTTAAATTTCAGAAATAATTGAAAATCGAGTTGAATATGATTGAAAATGATTTGTAAAATTTTATCTTATCATATTGGAGTTAGAGTAATGTTATAGAACTTTTAAAATTGAATTTAAAGTTAATTTGTGAAAATTGAATATTTTAATATTTAATTATCGACTGAAAAATAGCCATTTTTCGAACAGTCTCAGAATTGAACGAAACTAGTTCCATTGGATCCGTAATAGTTTGTTATTATTGGATTTCAAATTTCGTAGCAATCGGAGTTATCGTTTGACCGTGGCAGCAAAAACGCATCGAAATCGGTTTAAATCGGTTTAATTTAAAACTGATCGTTTTTCTCCGTAACTCGCACAGATGACCAAATTAGCCTCCGAAACATGTTCCATTGTGTTCGGAACGTGGGGTAAACCTTAGAAACGCCAGCCGGCACGCTTCGTTTGGAGTTCGGAAAATTTTCGATGAATAGTGTTTTGCCAATTTTCTATATAAGGACCTCACATCTTCAATTTGCAAACAAAAGCCCAAAACCCTAATCCAAATAGCTCCAGCCGCCACTAACACATTCTAAGGCCAGAAATTCATCTTCTTTCCTCCTCAATCTCCCTCAATCCGTAGACAATTAGAAGAAGTATTCAACATGAAAGTTCTAGAGGACGATGAGAGCTTCGATTCTATACGGTGATGATCGAATTTGGAGCGTTGTGGTGGTCGCTAGGGGGGCATGTTGGCTGCAGCTCGAGCACGGTTTCCAAGGCCTGGGGACCACCGAGTTGCATGTGTTGGATGGTGAAGGTGGAGCTCGACGTTGGCTTCGTGGTGGTGGTAGTTGATCGGGTTGAAGTTCGTCGTATGGGGCTCGATAATTGGAAGAAGGTGGCGGTCTATGGGTTCATGCGTGAGTTTGTACGTGATTTTCACGTTGGTTGGGAAGAAAAGGGGCACGGCCCAGATCTGGTGCAGATGGTATCAAGGGCTAGGATCAAATCTAGGGTTTGAAATTTAAATTAAAAGCTGAAATTATTTATTTAAATTCGTGTAAACTTTAAAATAGCATAACTTTTTCATACGAGGTCCGATTGGAACGAAACTTTTTGCGTTGCGATCGTAATGATGAGAGCTTCGAAATGAAACTAGTTTGGAGGGATTTGGAGATGGTGGAAATTTGGGCTAAAGTTGGGCGTCGTCCAGTTTCAGTTCCAAACCGGAACGTCTCGGCGACAACAGAAAATCAAAGTGAGTGTTTTATAACGCTCACAATGTACTGAATATCTTTATGGTAGTTAAATTTGATATTATGAAGTGATATGAATTTTATTTTTCGTTGTTTGATAAAATTTAATTGTCATATAGATTGTCATTTGAATTCACCGTTGAAAATTAAATTGACAGTCAAATTGAAATTAAAATTGAATTGCGATTAAATTACCTGATATTGATAATTATGAAGTTGTTGTGAATGTTATTGGCTTTATGGTTGATTGGTTGTGATGGATACTATTGGTCGATATTGGTTGTTTATTTATTTTGATATATCATGCTATCATCATGTATATTGTTTATTGCATATAAAACTGTAAACTGAATCATTTCGAATAAATTAAGGAATAGGTTGAAATGATATACCTATGACATCTATTTGGATTGAAATGATATATATCCATCCTTGAAATTAGAATTGAAATAATTATCCATCTGGCCATAGGTTAGAAAATTATATACGGACACCGGGTTGGTTAAATTAAATGATTTTAAAAGTTGTTTTGAAATTATTTAAATGAATTGATTTTAAGAATAAAATCCAATTTATGGAAATTGAATTGTTTTGAATTGAAGCTCGAGATGTTGGAATTTAAACTTGGTAAATGAAATTGTTTAATTATTCGAAGCTTAGATTTTTAAGAAAAAGATTGAAATACGGCGTAAATTTTCGAAAGTTGATTTGTTTTAAAAGATTGGACTTTTAATCGAACTCTGAATATTTCTAAGAAAATTTATATGAAATGATATTTCAAGTTGAGTTTGGAATTGAAAATTGATTTGAAATTGAGATTTAATTAATTTGGAATTTAATTGAAATTCAAAGAAATTTGTGAATTGGACTAAATTGAAACTATTGAATTAAATTTGAAGATAAAATTGATTTGAATAGGATTTGAACTGAAATTGATTTGGAATGTAATACTTAAATGAATTCTTGAAATCCGAATGTTAATCTAAGTTTATTGAATTAGAATTGTTCTAGAAATTAAGTAAACTACTTAATACGGATGTTTAATTTGAAGTATATTCTAATTTGAATACGAAATGGTTTTAAAGCGAATCTTATATTCTTATATAAATATATGAGCTGTTTTGAAATGTGAAATATTTAAAGTTTCGAAATATATTGAAAGTGAAATTGTTTATTTTTGTGGTTCAAATATGTATTTGAAATTGATAATTTGAAATGGTTTATTGAGAAGCTGAATCGAGTTGAAATTGATGATTTGAGATTTGATTAAATTTAAATTTTGGAATTCGAATTTATGTGAATCGTTTTGTGGAATTTGAGGCGAAAAATGATTTTGAAATCGAAATGAGATATTGAGGCAAAAAATGATTTTGAAATCGAAATGAGATATTGAGGCGAAAAATGATTTTGAAATCGAAATGAGATATTGAGACGAAAAATGATTTTGAAATCGAAATGAGATATTGAGGCGAAAATGATTTTTGAAATTAAATTGTATACTTTGAGTAGATATGATGATCTTGAAATGGATTTGATTTTGAAGCGAATATGATATTTTGATATCAATTATGAATCGATTTGAAATGTAAAAGAGCCATCGGTGTAATAATACGTAGTTATTAAAGAGACCGGGATCGGATATGGACATACTCTTTGTCGGTACCGAAAACCACTTTAATAACTAGTATACGCGGAGTGTTAATCTAGAATGAAGTGGATGGTTTTGGTGAACGTGTTGATTTGAAGAAAGAGAACAATTTTGGATGACCCCTGACATGACTAAATGAGGAGCCGCGCCGGGCCATTGAGGATCGCCATCTCTAGCGGACACACTCCTTCGTTACCATATCTATTACTTTTGTGATTCGATTTGGGTGCACCCCTCGATTATGGGAGTGTTGTTTCGCGGTGTTGGGGTAGTAGCTGCTATGCCCAACATCAGTCCGGATCACGCAACTACTAGTATCCTAGTTGGTATCGCCTCATGTACCTTGTCATACTGATTATCCTATTCGCGACCACTACGTTTTGGTTTGTACTTTTAGTATATGGATTGCCCTCTGGTGACTTACGGTTTTGGGGAAACTACGGTCTTGTATATGCTCTTGGGAATATAAACTGTGTTAAGGGTGGAATGGGCCATGGCTTAACGCTATTTTAATACTTTTACTTTAATGTAGACATATTATAGTAACGTATTGTACTACATAGTAGATAGTTTAACGGATCCTTGAGAGATGGAAAATCCCGTAACATCTCTTAAGTTATTGCACTCACGTTGACACTGGATAGGAGATGTCAAACCCCGTAAACATCTCTGACGCTGTCACACTCATATTTTCTTATTCGATTTGACTTACATGAGATATTTTAGTCCTGACTCGAGTGATTTGTCTTTCATTACGCTCGGGTCAGCCTGAGCATTTCAGATAAGGTTGAAGATCTATTCTGGAGGACGAAGACGGAGTTTGGTATTACATCATTTATATTCTACTACTGTATTATTTTTCCGCTGCATTGTTGTATTATCTCTGATATGTATGTAACTCTGATTTATGATGTATAATAATAATCAAATTTATTTATTTAACAGCTTCATGAACTGTTATTTTATTATTATATCTTGTTCCTTCCGCTGCGAGATTCTGAGTTTGTTTCTGTTCTTTCTTTTCTTTTCTTACTTAACCCCAATAACTATCTGTATTTTGGATTGTTTGAGTCTGCATGTGTGTATGTTTTGTCGACTTGAACGGTCGAAAATACGGGTCGTTACAAAATTGGTTCTTGAACTCATCCGAAGTGACAATCCTATCAACGTCCTCCTCGGCCACCATATTCCACCAATCTAAGGCTTCTCCCTTAAGGTGCCAAGCTGCAATTCTTTACTTCACTTGATCCTCCCAACTAAGTTACTGAAATATTCTCTCACAGTTATTTATCCATGCCTTAGTCTTCACAAAACTTTCTTTTTTAGAGTATACTATTCCTCCCATATTCATAAAATCCTTACATATGTTGGGAAAATTGATAGGATGGGGTGTTGCCTCGGAAGGTGGAACAATGGGCGCCGCCGGTGTAGTCTGTTGGGGAACATGGACTTGTTCTACATGCCTGAGGTACTGTTTAAACCATTCGGGCATCACTCGAATGGTGGGAATTCCTCTGACGGGGTTCCCGGTCTCAGAAGAAGAAGGATATTCAAGCATAGTCGACTATATGTAGGTTAAACTTTCAGTTGTAATTTCATAAGATAGTATTATATGCTAAAAGAAAGATTTGCCTGGTTAAATGTGTATGTTCATAATAAGGTGTGTGTATATAAGGGTCTTTTAGGAAAAAATAACAAGTACGTCTCTCATACATATGCTTTTACACATTGATCGAGTAACCCATGCTCTGATACCAAATGTAACAACCCGCCCTGAAATGGGCCTAAATTCTGATCTAAAAAGACCCATCGAAACTTAGAACCATCTCAAAGCAGGCTGTTCGTTGGTAAAAAGTATAATACAGAACTATTTATCTACACACTCAGAATCTCACAGCGGAAGGATAAAATATAATAGTAACAACAGTACCTATTTTATTTTAAATTCAAAATGTCATTCAAAACCATAACAAATATCCATAATACCTAAACCGAACAATAATCGTAACATCTGTGATATAATATTCCAAAATTACAACATTGTTTTTATTTCATGGATACATCAAAAACTGTAGAAAATAACAAGTAAATAAATAGACTAATACCACAAGTCTCATCAACATCTCCGCCTTCAGCATCGCCCTTCCTAACCTGTATTGTAATGAGGTGGGAGTCAAAAAAACATACGTCTGATGAATAAAGATATGTGTTTGTTTAAAGATAAATTGTTTTGTTTGCTCATACCAGCCCCATGACTGACCTGGAGTTTATTGTTCCCTTCCTAAACTCTGGGTGCCCATCATTTTCCACACGGGCAGTCTAGAGTTGGGTTCTGAGATATTCAGGTTTAGTAGATTATCTAGAGCTGGTTCAGTTCTTGGAGTTCAGAACTGCACTTGCTTCTCTTTGTGGTTCGAGCTTGACATTGGAGTGGTTGGACTCAGCCTCTCCGACTGATCATTTGGAGTTATTACTTCTATTATTTCCGCTGTATCATTATTTATCTCTGATATTCTTGTATCATATTGATATCATTGTTGTATATCATTTTGGATATTGTATTCATTGGAATTGTATATGATATCATCTATTTCTTTCTTTCGCTGTGTTGTTATACTTAATGGTGTTATAAGCTCCGGAGAGCCAGATTCGGCGTTTGAATCTGTGGCATTTTGAGTACAAATGAAGTACGGGTGGAAGGCCGAGTCCGGGATCTTTACAAGTGGTATCAGAGCTAAGGTTGAACTTTAGCTCAGGACTATAACACATTAAGTAGCTCATTAGAGATAGGGTGAAGTATACCCCCTAGAATGAGTAATCCCTAAGATATCTGTCCGTATACCTCAGTGAATTCTCTTACTATCCACTGGTAGTAAGTATGAGTGCAAGAAGAGGATGAGATAGGGGACAGGGGAATACGACTATAAATGGTCAATACTCCGTAACAACAAGGAAACAGTCATTTCTCTATCAATCTCTTTTGTTCAGCATCTTTTTCTCAATTCTTTGATAGTTCCTGGTAGATCCAGGAAGAAGAAGATTTGATATATTAAAATGGGACATAAACTCCAAATAGGCCAAAATTGTTTGTTTGGATGAATTGGTTGCTTTGTTTGCTATGGTTGATAAGTATACTTTAGTTTCTAAACTAAAAGTTTTGGAATTGTATCCATATATCTGTTTATTTTTGGGTCCCAATATATTCTACGAATGGTTAGTTATCCTTTCGAACTAACCAATGCCACTGCATATTTCATAGATCCGGATAACCCGAGTATTTTGTGAAGTGTTAAAACAGATTCGTTCTTGTATCTATTTTTGATAATTCTGATTTGGTAAGCCAAATGCAGAATAGATGTTCAGTTAATTTGATGAAATATTCTTCATCTATCTTCGTGTCTCCTTGGCAAATTTCGGGGACGAAATTTCTTAAGGGGGGAAGTCTGTAACGACCCCGAATTTTATATAAATTTAAATTGATAATTAATAGAATTTTTGAATTAAAATTGTAAAATTAATTGATAAATGAATGCGAGTTTCCCGAATTCAAATAAATTCTGTATAAATAATAAAAATGTAAATGTTGTATATATATATGTAAATACATGAATATATATGTATACGGGTATATATGAGTAAATTTGAATATATATGTATATATATATATGTTGATAATTGAATTTAAATCTTAATAAATGGTTGAAAATAAATTAGAACAATATATAAATAAATTCAAACAATATGTTGATTGTATAACTTCATTTATATCACCAAGTTTAAGATAAAAGAAAACAAGTAGTTATGCAATGAGGTACATACAAAGATCAAATAGCATAAGCATGTTGCTGTGAGTTGTATGCAAACAAGAAAATAATAGAAAAATGTATGCAAGAAGAAAAAAATCTACTAATAAAACAAACTTAGTACTTGCAAGAATTAAAGTAAGGTTGCATGTTAACAAGGATGGGAACATGAGCATTAAATGCTTTCAAACTCAGCCCATAGGCAAGTCATTCGAAATAATAAGAAGAAGGAAAAATCTTTGATTTAATAATATAAAAATAATTACAAAGTACAAATAAAAATAAAAAGTCTTGTTTCAGTACTCTACTAGGACCTGCACACCTCCTCTATATACATGAATATTTGTCTCAGTTCATTCTTTCATCAAAAAAATAAAATAAAAAGCAAAGCAAACATCATCTTACAATTTCAAACTCAAGATCATTTAACAAAACAAACAACTACAACCTGGAATTAAATACAACAGCATCATCAACAAACTCAAAGATTGGAACAAGGAAAATCAAAACTGTTTCTTCTCAAGCCTAGAAGCTCTGTGTTTCAATTTTATTCCAAGTGAGTAAACATCGACTTAAAAGCTTTAAGTTTAACTGTAAAGATGATTCATTTATTTTATGGCATTGTATATATTTATCTTTGAATATGAATTGATATATGTATACCCAGGTTACTCTGTACATTTGTTCTCTCTGTATAAATTACCGAGGTTGATTTTTATCCAAACCTCAACTTGTTTTCAACTGAATCTTAGTAAAATTTTCTGATTGAAATCGAATCAGATAATGAAACTTAAATTTAAATTTTTAAAGTTGATTTGAACCAAGGTTGTAAGGTATCATCACTGTAACTTTGGTTACAAGCAAATTAAGAAAAAAAGTGATGAACTCAAGTATTATAAAAAGCTAATCCAAGTTAATAGCTTAAATTATTACTGCAAATCATGATTTTTGAAACAAAAATGAAGATTTTTAGTTGAGTATATACAGAGCAGTTTGAGTTTGAACACAAAATCATTTTTTTCGAATTGCCGGTGATCAATCTAATTTTAAATGTTGAAATTTGGATTGAAGCAAGTATAAACATAATTGATTTTGAGAAAATTATTAGATAATTTTTCTATTGCGTGAATTGATGGGACGAATCAAAGTTAGGGTTTAAGAAATGTCTGAGTCGAGTCTGGAAATGTGATCGCTGCTCCGCCTGTAGACCATCGGACTTCGTGCCTCCGGTGCCAATCGTGGTGTCACACGTCAATGGAGCTTGGGTCAAGTTTTCGTGGCCTCTGATGGCCAGGGGAGGTGGCGCGAGTTGATTTTCTGGTGATGTGCTGTTGGGTTGTTGGGTCGAGATAACTCGAATTCTTGTTTTCGAGATTAATTCGAGTTTTGGGTGTTTGTGTGGTTTTGGGGGATGGACATCGACTCGATGGTGGCTGCAGCTTCGACCAACGACGACAATTCTGGCCGTGCACGTGCACGTGGTCGTGGTGGTGTCAGTTGCAATGGGTTTGGGAAAGGAGGCAGGCAACTCGAAGTCTACTCGGGGAAATTGAGAAGAAAACTCGAAGTCGAACTCGAGTTGTTTTAACATGATATCGGGTTAGTTTTAGGACTTAAACAAAATTTTGAAAAAAATACTCACATGGGTCGAATTGGCTAGAAGCTCGAAGCGAGGAGCAGTTTCACTCGGGGGTAACTCGGGGAAGGTCTCGGGTCAGGCCTAAAAATAGTAAAAATTTCAATTTTAAAATTTTTGAAACATGAGTTTAAAATTTGTTTTTGAAATAATTATCTGAAATAAAGAAAGTATTTTAAAAACTTAAATTTTAAAAGTAAAATTGTTTAAGAAATTAACTTGATAAAATATTTGAAGCGTAAATCAAATATTTAAATTTTTAACTTAAAACAAAAATTCTTTATAATGATTAAATGATGATTTGAACAATTAATAATTTGTAATTATTTTATAATTAAAAGTTGATAAATTAAAGAATGATTAATTAATGAAAGTAATTACGATTTAATTAATTCATAGTTAAGAATAATTAATCATTGATTTGCAATTAATAAAATAATTTTGGGGTTAATACATTTAATCATATTCACCCAAATTGGAGATGATTGACTATCATCAAATATTCTGTACTGAATTGATATTTCTGTTGTGATACTGTGATTGCTTTGTGACTTGTGATTTGTCCCTATATGTATGTGATACCTTTTTGCCCTTAAAATGGTATTTAAACTTCGATGCGACAGGGAGTCGGATTCCAGTTGGTTATCCGAAACCCACATCGAATTGTAATGATGAATCTTTGTGACTGATAAATTTATTTTATCTATGAATCTATGAATGAATATAAGCGTTATGGGTTATACCGCTTATCGATATATCTATGATGATTGATGTTGTGCACTATTTTGTGAAATTCCTTGACTACACTATACACACACAAATATGGATTTCACGTGAAAATCGGTTAAGTCACAGATGATTTAAATTTAATATTTTTGAAATTGAAATTTTAATTTCAATTGATTTTGGAAATGAATCTGGGTTAAATGTTAACGCTTTTGTAAATGAGTTTCAAGGATAAAAGTTATTTTGAATAACTTAATCGAGTTTTGAAAATTTAAATAATTTGATTTAAATTTGAATTCAAGTTTGAAATTGAATCCTATGATTTGAAACTAGGGATTAAAGATGCTGTACAAGTTATATATGGGTTAAACCATTTTAAAGGAATTGATTTGGGAATTTGAATTTAATTCAAGGGTTTTAACTCATGTAAATATAATTGGATTTTTCTGAAACGAAACTATTTGTTTTCAAATAGTAAAAGCTTTCATATAAGTAATGAACTTCCAATTTGTGTTGAAAGGTTTCAAGTTTGAAATGGAATTGAAATGTTTTGAAAACTATGAAATGAGTCTTTAATTCAAAGATCGGATGAGTTAATCCAACTTGAAATGGAATTGTTTTGAAAGGCTATAAATGAATCTTTGGAAACGAATTTTAAAAGCTATAAGTTAAATCTTGATTTAAGGATTTCACGAGTTAATCCAATTGAAATGGAAATCGATTTGGAAATCTATGAATAGATCTTTGTGAATGGGGTGAACTTTGTGAATTGGATCTTTTTGTTTAAAAGATTAAAAGTATGGAAATTTGTTTAAACCATTGAAGGTTATTGAAATGAATCTTTTTGTTTAAAAGGTTGGAAATGGTAATTTGTTTTAACCATTCGAATGAAATGTTTTGGGCTTTAAGCTGTGATTTAACTGAGACCCCAGTATCCATATGATTTTTTTTATTGCGCTCGTTATTCGGTTTAGCCGGGAGAGGACCTTTGTGTCATATAACCCATTCCGAATAGTGATACGACGATATGGATAGTATTTGAAGACCGGTGGTGAAGACCGGGTATTTGCGAGAGCGATAGGATGACCTATCGATTGTCTCTGCACTGAGTAGCTACGGTATAGAGATTCCCTAAGTGATGGGAAGTCCGATCGGGATTGTGAATACCCGGATTGCAAGGGCTTCTTCGGAAGTGCCTTCGGTTCTGTTCGAACCCGGAACAGACTTGTATGGTTGTATGTCTGACATTACACTTTGAGATATAAAGCTGATTTCTTTCAAATACATTTCTGTTGGTGGCGGAGAATTTATTCTCTTAGCTTAACACTCTTCTCTAAGACGTACGAGCTCAGAGGTTATGTAGTTGAAGTTTATCAGTGATATACTCCCAATTTGGTAGTGTGGCATGCTGAGTGTTGATGTGTGTTGATGATCATTCGTTGATCATTTGTTGATCGAAGCATGGCTTTGTGAAAAAGCGTAGCTTTGTGGACGAGATTTCGTCGAGCCTCACAGACCAGTAATTGTCGAAACAGGAATGTTGCGGCAAGGTTTGTAGGGGTCGCGCCCCTAGGGTATGTCCATTTTCTTCTGGATAAAGGGTGGTATCATGGTATGGAGCCCAAATACTTAACTCATGTGGACACTGTAAATTTATTACTGTGTGATGTTGCTTTGTGATCGAGACGTCTCGGATAAAGGTCGGTAACGACCGGGAATGGCATACTCGTGTGGTAGTTACCTAGTTACAGCTTGGTTAAAGCATGAGGTAGCATCGGCCTTGTGTTTGCAGAGATCCGGTTAGGTTCTCGGGGAGTCTTTCCAGAGGCGTTTCATTTCGGTGTAAGGAAGTTCCTTTGCCTGACCATTTGTTGGAAATCCAAAGAAACAATACGAACCCAGTACGGTTTTAGTTGTAGAACCTGCCATTTACTTATGGTGGTCACCACTATTTAGATGGTAGCTATAGTAGGCATACAATAATGGTTGTATGTTGGCTAAGATTAATATTATACTTTTGAAATGTTTTCCACTATGCACTAATTGTAACGCCCTGGGATTTTTCGCGTTCAAAAATCAACATCCATACTTTACATCGTATTCGAATGCCGTAGATTCAACCGTTCAAATCCGAGTCGCCGGAGCTTATAACAACATTAAGTAAATAACACAGCGGAATAAATGAATAATACATTGATATACAATATCTGATACAACAGAGTGATACAATGAATATCAATATACATCAGAGATATGATACAACAAATAGCAGCGGAAAAGAAAACGATAACATCAGCAGCGGATAATCTCCATCTCCAAAGCACCAATCCAGAAATAGCTTGAACTCTCCATAACGATGCACAAAGATAAGCAAATGCAGTCCATATCCAAAGACTGAACTAGCTCCAGAAAATCTACTAATCCTGACTATCTGAAAAACCAAACACTAGACTGCTCGTGTAGAAAATTTTGAGTAGCCAGAGTTTTAACAATAAACTCCGGATCAGTCATGGGACTGGTGTGAGCAACAAAAACAGTTTATCTTTAAAAACAAATAGTAGAAAATCTTAAAGTCAATTCGCAATGCTTTTGGAAAATGAAACTACCATAAGACCTCCCACCACACACACAATGCAAACGCAGACTTGGAGGAGATTTCTTCTTATGTTAGTCAAAGATGCTTACTATGCAAAATCAAATCATTTTGATATTATTATTAGTGCATAGTGGAAAACATTTCGAAAGTAAAATATAAATCTTAGCCAGCATAAGTACCATTATATTATGCCTGCTATAGCTGCCTCCTGAGGAGACAGGTTATACAATTGAAATTGTAAAGGCTCGTATTGTTTCTTTGGATTTCCAACAAATGGTCAGGCCAAGGAACTTCCCATTGCCACATGGAAATGCCTCTGGAATGACGTCCCGAGAACCTAACCGGATCTCTGCCAACACAAGGCCGGGTTACCTCTGCAAAAATAGGTAACTACTGACACGCGTATGCCATCCCCCGATCGTAACCGATCTTCCCGAGGATCCTCGATTCCAACAACCACATATGAATAATAATGCAGCAACCACATAGGTTAAGTATCTGGGCTCCATACCATGATACCACCTCTATCCAGAAAGAATGACATACACTAAGGGGCGCTACTCCCTAGAACCTTGCTGCATCTTTCCTGTTTTGACCATTCCGGGGTGTGAGGTCCGACGAAGTCTCGTCCACAAAGCTACGTTTTGTCACAAAGCCATGCTTCGGGTCAAACAAATGATCAACCTATGATCACAAAGATAAATGATCAAACAAATGATCATATCACAAATGATCAAACACTGATCATCACACAGCAACACTCAGCATGTCACATTACCAAATTGGGAGTATATCGCTGATAACCTTCAACTACATAACCTCTGAGCTCGTACGTCTCAGAGAATGGTGTTAAGCTAAGAGAATAAATTCTCCGCCACCAAACAGATATGTATTTGAAAGAAATCGGCTTTATATCTCAAAGTGTAATGTCAGACATGTATCCATACAAGTCTGTTCCGGGTTCGAACAGAACCGAAGGCACTTCTTACGAAGCCCTTGCAATTCCGGGTATTCCCAATCCCGTCCGGACTTCCCATCACAAAGGGTGATAAAATCTCTATATCGGGGCCAGTCGATGCAGAGACATTCGACGAGTTGTCCTTTCATTTTCGAAAATATCCGGTCTTCAACACCGGTCTTCAAATGCTATCCATATACGACGTATCACTATTCGGAATGGGTTATATGACACAAATGTCTTTTCCCGGCTAACCCGAATAATGAGCGCAATTATTAGAAATCATATGGATATTGGGATTTCAATTAAGTCACAACTTATTACCCAAAACTTTCCTTCAAATGGTTTAAACACATTACCATTTTAATCTTTTAAATAAAAGATTTAATTCACAAAGTTCACTCAGTTTTCACAAAGATTCATTCACAGATTTTCCAAAACAATTTTCATTACGAATTTAATTAATTCGTTAAATCTTTAAATCAAAGATTTAACTCATAGCTTTCAAAACAATTTCATTTCGAATGGGTTAAACAAAACATCATTCTAAATCTGTTAAAAATAAACAGATTCAATTCATAGCTTTTCAAAACATTTCAACTTCATTTTAAATTTAAAACCTTTCAACACAAATTGGAAGTTCACTTCTTATATGAAAGTTGTTTTTATTTGAAAACAAATAGTTTTCACTTCAGAAAAATCCCATTTTATATGCACGAGTTAAAGCCTTTGAATTATATTTACATTCCAAAATCAATACATTTAAAATGGTTTAACCCTTATATAACTGGTATAACATCTTTAATCCCTAGTTTCAAATCATAGAATTCAATTTCAAATATTGAATTTAAGTTTAAATCAAATTATTTAAATTTTCAAAACTCGATTAAGTTATTCAAAATAACTTTCATCTTTGAAATTCAATTTCGAAAGCTTTTCACTTTAAACCGAAATTTCCAATTTCAAAATCAATTGAAATTAAAATTTCAATTTCAAAAATATCAATTTGAATTATCTGTGACTTAACCGATTTCCACGTGAAATCCATATTTGTGTGTGTAACAGTGTAGTCCAGGGGTTTTACACACAATAGTGCAACATCAATCATCACAGATATATCGATAAGCGGTATAAATCGATAACGCTTATCTTCATTCACAGATTCATAGATAAAATAAATTTATCAGTCACAAAGATTCACAATTACAATTCGATGTGGGTTTCGGATAACCAACTGGAATCTGACTCCCTGTCGCATCGAAATTCAAGTGCCGTTTTACGGGCAAAGGGTTTGCATATTCATATAACAATATATACATCACAGATATAACAGCTTAGCATAAAACATAACATAGCATCGCATCACAGAACCAACATATCAATCCATCACATAGCATGTAATAAAATATTAAACATCTATAAGTAAGATCAGTTAATTGTTTGAGTAATCCAAATTAGTTTTGATTACTTACGAAAATTACTAATCCTGGTTAATCAACATCGATAAATTACAAATTATTTTGATTAATTATTCTTTAATCATTTATTAATCAACCATTAACAATAAATTAATTAACCTTTAATTATAAAATTCATCAATCTTTAATTATTTAAAGAATAAATCTTTAATTATTTAATTCACTATTTAATTAATTATCTTCAATTAATAAATTAACCTTTAATTTATTACCATTTAATTAATTATCCTTTCTTATAAATTAATTAGCTTTAAATTTATAATTAATTGATCTTTAGTTAATTTTAAATCATTCATCAATATAAAATTTACTTAACTTTTAAGTTAACACATTAAAACATTTAATCAACTTCTTAATTATTAATTTAGTTTTATTTAAAATAAACCCCTTTTTTTAATATAAGTTTAAAACATTTTAATTAAACTTAATTATCTTTAGAAATATTGTTATTTCAAAACCTTTCAACACAATTTTAAATCACAACTCAACTAAAACCTGTCAACATGGTTAGCTTTATTATTACTAATCTTTACTAAGCAAAATAACTTAAAAGTTTATTAAGTTGATTTACAAAGAAAACCAACCCGAGGCAAACACTTGGTTTACCCGAGTGGAACCCGTGTCTCACCTTTGTTTCCCCCGCGTCACATTCATTCCCTAACCTTCTTCTTCTTCCCTTTTTTTCTTCCAGCTATCTTTATAAACTGCTGTACCAACTAACTCAAACACGCACCCAAACCACACTCGAAGCAACCATCCCAGTTTCTCGAGTATCACTCGATTCAAATTCAAAATCACACGAGGCCCCCCCTCGAGTCGCCACGAACAAAAATCTTCCAGATACCAATTCGTCCCCGTGCACGTGCACCTCCACCGTGATCGCCTCCGACCATCGTCGCCATCACGAGCAAATCACAAATCACACAAATATTCGAAATCCAAGCTTGAATCGCCTTTAAAAAATTTCGAATCGAAATTTAGCCTACAGCTCGAAAACTATAAACAAGACCAACCCACGAAATCGTCTCGCCACCGCCCCATAAGCTACTGGAGGCGCTCGCACTTCGACCATCCCACGAGCACACCTCAATCTTCCGTTTCCCAATTCCTCATGACACTCGATCGCGCGTAGGCAACGAACTCGGCTCGTTACTGTCATGCTCGAAACCTTGAAATAAAACCCTACAATGATCTCGAATCCAAAACTCATGCAATAGAAAAATCTTCTGTTAATTTTTTTCAAAATCCCTGATGTTTATACTTGCTTCAATTCGAGTTTCAACATTTGTTATTGATTCAATTTCGAGAATTTGATAAAAATTCTATTTTTATTCAAGATTGAACTGCTCTTGTAATACTGAGCTAAAAATCTTCATCTTTGTTTTAAAAATCATAAAATCCAGTAAAGATTCAATATATAAATTCGATTTAACTTCCTGCAACAATCGAGTTTATCAAATTATTGTGTGATTGCCTGTAAAAATGGTATTCCAGTTGTATGCTTTTCAAAAATGTTCAAACAGCTTCAAAAAATCTTATTTTAAGTTTAAATCTCTGGTTTGATTAAAATTTTATACTTATTAATAATTTACAGGATATAAATTTGAATTCTTGAACAAAATACTCACTCTGTAACCATAAACAGAGACATATAGTAACACAGAATTTATATTCAAGCTAAGCATATGCAATACAATATGATCAATGAATTCCTTGAACTATTTCAAATAGAAATTTAAACTTGAAGCTTCAAAATTTTGTTTACTCATATGTAAATAAGAAGAGTTGCTCACCTGTTTATACTTAGAACAGAGAAGATGGACAGAGAACTGAAATTGTTGAAACTGGAAATAGATTTAGTTGCCTAAACTTGCATCCTTGAATTTGCTAGGTTCTTTTTAACTGCTTCAGGTTTGAATCCTTGGTTTTATTTTTATTTTTATTTTCTTTCCTGGCTTTCATTTTTGCTGAGTTTTTGATGGATGAAGTGAAGAGGTTGATATGCAGAAAGAAGATTACAGGGTGTTATCATGGGTTATGTACTGAAAACCCTTTGTTTATACCTTAGCCAGAGATCTTTTCCTTGTTTTGGCCGGCATAAATCTTGCTTTGCCATGCTAGAGATGCAAACATTAAATGCATATGTACCCTATGCCAGAGATTTTCATGTTTTTTTTTGGAGGCTAATGAACACATTTTGTATGATTTCGAATTGACCAAAATACTTTGAGCTGTGAAAGCATTTAATGCTAAGTACTTTTTGTCTATACTTAACCTCTTTGAACAAAGATATTTCATCTTTCTTTTGCCTAGCATATCTATCCTACAGGTAACATACATTATATATTTTTTTACTTGCCTATAGATATATATTTTGTTTCTTTATTTAGCTAGTGTTCATGAAAGCATATTTTTGTTTGCTGTTTTACTCGGCTGAGATAATAATGTTGTTATGTACAATATCAAAGACATTTTGTTTTTCTTCCTTTACAAGCCTACAGGCTGCATACCTATACTTGCCTACATACTACTTTTATGTTGATAGACTTGCCTGCATATCTTCTTTTGTTTGAACACTTGAGTGTATTTTTATTTTTATTCCTATATTCATTATTTATTTCTAACTCAAATTCTAATTATTTTATATTCATTTGGTAATATAAGTGAATTTCTAAATTTAGTTTGTTATTAGATTTTTATCCAATCTATTTATTCTATACTTTATATCTTATATATTTCATTTTTATTTTTAACCCATTTATTTACAATTTAAATTCAAATCAAATATTCACATATATACAATATTTACAATATTAAATTTTAAATGATTTAACATAGAATTTATTTTAATCCGGGGAAACTCGCATCACTTTATAAATCAATTTCCACGATTTTTATTCAAAAATTCATTTAATTATAAATTTGAATAAATTAAAATCTAGGGTCGTTACACTAATAATAATAATCTAATGATTTTGCGTAGTAAGCATTTTTGACTATCATAAGGAGAAATTCCTCCAATTCTGCGTTTGCATTGTGTGTGTGGCGGGAGGCCTTATGGTAGTTTCATTTTCCAAAAGCATTGTGGATTTCAATGTTTAAAAACCTTTTGTGTTTGTTTAAAGATAAACTGTTTTGTTTGCTCATACCAGTCCCATGACTGACCTGGAGTTTATTGTTCCTTCCTAAACTCTGGGTGCCCATCATTTTCCACACGTGCAGTCTAGAGTTGGGTTTCTCAGATATTCAGGTTTAGTAGATTATCTGGAGCCGGTTCAGTTCTTGGAGTTCAGGACTGCACTTGCTTCTCTTTGTGGTTCGAGCTTGACATTGGAGTGGTTGGACTTAGCCTCTCTGACTGATCATTTGGAGTTATTACTTCTATTATTTTCGCTGTATCATTATTTATCTCTGATATTCTTGTATCATATTGATATCATTGTTGTATATCATTCTGGATATTGTATTCATTGGAATTGTATATGATATCATCTATTTCTTTCTTCCGCTGTGTTGTTATACTTAATGGTGTTATAAGCTCCGGAGAGCCAGATTCGGCATTTGAATCTGCGGCATTTTGAGTACAAGTGAAGTACGGGTGCCAATTTTCGAAGGCCGAGTCCGGGTTCTTTACACTGTGCAGATTTACTCTATAGAATTTGGGACTAACCTCACGTCGTTGTAGTCACTTATTATAGGTGATGTCTCACGTCAGCCTCAAAGTCACACTACTGGTAGCCATATTAGCTGGGCAGACCTCTATGTGCTTTTGAGTGACCTCACATCCCTATAACATAGTCATAATCTATATCACACTCCACATATATTATCACACAGCTCACTATTTCCATAATTAAGGTCTTGAAATCTTTCTTAGTTCGCCTTAACATTAATTACTTTCCTAAGGGTATTTAATAAAACTAATTAACCTATTTGACTAAGTCATTATAAGTTAATTACGCGCGCACGCACACACAGATATATATATATATACACCTACGAATTTCGAAGCTTGTGGAATTTACGCCATAAACTAGCATTCAAATGTCAACTCTTTCAACAATTATACAAATCTTATCCCTTATTATCAACAAGACCAAAATTTTAATATTCATATCCAAAAATTCCAATCAATATACTTTTTTACAATAAAAAAATTTAAACTCAACTTATTAAATCAAAATAAAAAATATATTGATAACAGAGACTTACGATTCTAATTTATATGCTCCACACAGCTCCTATTTCACACAAAAATAGACAAAGGAATTTCTATTTAATTCATGGGAATAAGCGATGCAAACTATGAATAAAATTCGTACCTTATACACTATTCCCTAATCCAAACCCTTTAATCAAATTCAAAAGAAAAGAATAAAAGTGAAATAGAAGGTAAAATTATCAAAACTGCAATTCTACACATTTCCATTTTTGACATAAACAATTGAGATTTCAACATAGAATTGATATTTCACATTGAATGATTTTTGGGTTTATAATATGATGTTTTCGCAAATCAAAACTCCCCAAGGCATATTCAAATCCAAACTATATTAACCAACTACCAAAATAGAAAAGTATGATTTCCACTCACTGTATTTCCTTAGCTTTGACTCCTTTCGATTTGACTCGCCTTTGACAATCGTTGTCAGATCTCTTCTTTTTGACATATAAAACAAGAGATTTGTATGTATAGATTAGATTAAGAAATTAAGGGATTGAAGGAGAAAAGATTGAGAAAATAAACAATAATCAATAAAAATGTATAGGATTTCTTAACTAAAACCCTAATGGAGTTTCTTGAATCTACAAAGAGACATATTGATAGTGCTTTGCTAATGTTCCCAAAATATTTTGTGAATAAAAGTGAGGGAGCTAAGCTTCTACTTATAGTAGTTGATATATATTAGAACGTCAGATTTAAGTTGGTATAATATTATAAAAATTTGGACGTTCAATATACAAAAAACCCTAGCTGCCAGTGTTCATAACTGGTCGACCACCACTTCGACCGCCATTTCCAACCGTTTGACTGCTAGCGGTTGATGGACCCAATGGAAACGGTCGATCGGTTCGTTGTATTTTAGGAAGAACTGTTTGTCGTTGATTTTTAATTATTTTATTCCTTAGTTACACTTTAATGTTTATGTTAAATTTAATGTTTACTTAATCCCCAACTCTAATTACTATTAACTTTTGAATTTCAAATTTTAAAATTAATTATTCATTTGAATTTGAATTATACAAATTATTTTAAACTCGAAACTTCAAACGTCCATAAATTTTCCATTTGAACTCCATTTTTAACATATTATATATGGAAATTGATAGAAATTTCACCACGAACGCAACCGTATAACTTTCGTGGTTAAATTCCAACTTTTGCAAAATTTCCATTTGTATCCCAATCTTATTTAATTTAATTTATCCAATTTATATATGGTTGATTTTATAGGGTGCTACAGGTGGGTTGGCCAGGTGGTCTTTCAATACTTCAAAAGCTACTTTACATTCTTTCATCCATTCGAAATTCCTATCCTTGTTGACTTAATCGAAGAAAGGAATGCATTTTATCCATAGCTTTAGAAATAAATCTACTCAGAGCTGCCCTTTTCCCTTCAAACTCTTTACATCTTTGCGCTTTTTTTTGGGATCTCCATTTTCTTAATAGCTCCATTCTTTTTCAGATTGACTTCTATTTCTCTAGCACTCATAATATATCACAAAAATTTGTCAGACTGGGTTGTAGAAGTACACTTCAACGGATTTGATTTCATCCCATGCCTCCTTACGGCTGCAAGTTTTCCTCTAACTTGTACATCGGCCGAAGCAGTTTTAGACTTGGCTAACATGTCATCAATTTAAGCTTTGATGTTCTTACTAATTTGGTCTTCGAACATCATGTCAACTAACCATTGATATGTTTCCCTCGTAGTCTTCAATCTGAATTGATCACCTTATAACAATATAGGGCTTTATCGATAACGATGCTCGTGTGTTATTGATCTAGTTCGAATATGGTTATTTGATTATATCCAAGGTTTGCATTCATGAATGTCTACAGTTCATACCCACTGGTTGCATCAACTAACCGATCTATTTGTGTTAATGGAAAGATGTCATTTGGGCAGGCTTTGTTGAGGTTCGTGAAGTCTATGCAAGTCCTCCATTTTCCATTAGATTTTTTCACCAAAACAAGTTTTCTACCTACTTTGGGTAATACACTTCTCGAATGAATCCATTTTCCTTTGGCTTTGTAATTTCTTCATGAAGGGCATTGTACCCTCCTGGTCTAAGATATGCCATTTTTGTGTGACTGGGTGTGCGTCGGGGTCTATACTTAGGCATGGAAGATTATTGCGGTGTCGATTCATTTCATATCTGAATGGCTTAAAGAAAAAAAATCATGGGATTTCTTTAGGAAACTGATTAACTCAGGGCGCAGTTCACCGCTTTGATATTTTCGGATTTTCATGTCTTTGGTTCGATCTAAAGGATCTATTTGGATGTCCTCCAAATCATCCACTGGCTCTAGGTCTTTACTTTTCATTCCCAAGCGAGGGTCCACCTCATCTTCTATTTCTTATGGTTCTGATGAGACTTCACCCATTTAGAGTGATGAAGTATCTAATAGATACTGCACAATCATACTCATCTGTTCCAACCATATGCAAATAACCTCTTTTAACTTTTCTCGTAGATACTGTGGTCGTGATATGACCTATTTCAGTATCTTCTTTGGAATATAGTTCTGATATAGTTCTTTGAACTAGCTCGTTATTTTCATTTTTATATAAATCAAGAGACACAACAATATAATTTCGAACAATTTTATTGCTAGGATTCAAGGTTACATTACATAATTCCTTAGGTAATAATTGCTCTACCCTCACACTTCTAACTCCTGCGGAGGCGTGAAACTTCATAAGCAAGTCTTTCTGGGAGATAGTCACTCTCATCTCCATCTACGCAAGTCTACCTAGGAAGACATTGTACGGAGACCTGCTAATCTATAATAAGGAAGTTCACATAAAAGGATTTATGCAGCGGCCCAGCCCCCACGATGATAATAAGTCGAGCCATTCCTACTGGTATTGATGCTCTATTGTTGAAGTCATATATTAGCTTCGAGCTTGGTTTCATGTAACAACCCAAAATTCTAGTAATTTGATTTTACATGCTTAATTTATTTTAAATATTTAAATAATTGAATTTTGGAATTTAATAACTTATAATTCAAATATAGGGAATAACTAAATATTGGAATTGTGAATTAAATATTAATTAGATGGATTTAATAATTTTATTTAACTTCTTTTAATTAATAAATAATATTGGTGAATTCAATTTGTAAATTTATTTACAAATGTAAATAGATCAGATAAATATCGATAATTAAATATTTAAATTTGTGAAATTAGCCTTTCAGAGCATAGTCTCGAATTTCGACGAAACTAGTTTCAATGGATCCGTAATAGTGAATTATATTACGCCGTCAAATTTCATGGCGATCAGACATATTGTTTTGTCGTGCGAGTTCGAAACGCGTTGAAATTAATTTCGGAAATTTAATATAATAATTGGGTCTAAAATGCTATCTTCTGCATACGATCGAATTAGACCTTGGAACAAGTTCCATTGTGTTCGGAATAGCGGTATAACATATAAAATGCTAGGCGGCATGCCTTGTTTGGAGTTTGAGATTTTCGGGTATGTTTTGTTGAATATTCTAAAATTAAAATAATATATAGATATATACATATCCCCATTTCTGCCATATGCTTGCCCATTCCTATGTCATATTAGCCATACCTATTGCCATAACCCCACTGTTCAAGTCATACTCCTCTATTTAAAACTCACCAAAGAATGAAATTGGAGTTTTTCCTTTCTCGATTCAAATTTCAAAATTTAAATTTAAATTCGACACTCATATAAAAATCCTAATTTTTGATCCATTGTACTGCATTGGCCATGAGCTTCCATTCTATAGCTAAATTTGTAGCTTGCGCAACTGTTTTGGGTGATCGACATTTAAGGACATCGGCTAGGGTTGGATGATTCTCGAGTTATGATCATCGATCTTCAAATTGGAGTTCGGTTTTCGTGACCATCGGGTAGCTCTCGCGAAGAGCGAATGATCGAAGGTGGTTTCGGTGAATTTCGTGGCTTATGAATGGCGTACCGCCATGCATGCATGAGGTATGCACTGACATTTGTGTGTGCACAGTTTTGAGAATCAGGAAGAAGAAGAAGAGGGGGTTGTGAAGGGTAAAGTTGTAAATTATTATAAGTTGTTTTGATTTTAAATTAAAATTGTCGATAACTTATAAATTTTGTATCTCGTTCTTACGAGGTCAGATCCAAATGCCGTTTTTTACGTTGGACTCGTGTTATTGAGATCATTGCGAGGGAGTTGGTTTGGTCAGATTTGGAGCAAGTGAAAATTTAGGCTAAATTCGGACGACCCTTCGGTTTTAGTCCAAAATCGGGATATTTCAGTAAAAACGAAAATCAATGTGAGTTTAGGATAATTAATATTGTTTTGTGATAATTAATATTGTTTTAAAGTTATAAAAAGGAATAGGAACTCGATTATTGGGATGTTAAGTTGGATAATCTTCTGGGTGTTCGGTCTAATGTTGGTTTAGGCCTTCGGGGTCGCTCACTTGGAAAAATTATTCTCTTAGCATTTTAACAATCGGAAATTAATTCTAAAAATGTTTTACCAATATGGAAATTAAGCACAAGTTTAGTTCGTTTTTAAAAGAAAATGTTTGATTTGTTTATGGAAATGAATTATTTTCGTAAAGCGAATCACTTATATGGAAACGATTTAGTCGTATAATTAGCACTAAACATTGAAGAAGTAAACTTGTCGCTATTTCAAAAGTTAAGAATAATTGTTGGACATGACTTTGAGATAACACTACCTTAACTTGTTCGGTATTATTGTTAACTAAGAAAAAGCACAAGTTTGAATTCAATGAGTGGTGATAAGTATACAAGGCATAATTTCCATATTCGATCTCTTTATATCATTGATAGTTGGTATCTCAGTTATCGGTTACTTCAGCTTTTTTATTAACGTCATTCTAAGACAATTTATTACTCCGTTGAGCTTTGTTATCCTGTATCGAAAATGACTAAAACCAGGGCACGGATAAGGGGGGCGCACGCTCCAAGTCATTGTTGTGCTTCGTCATTCTAAGATGATTTATCGCTCATTTTGAGCATTGGCATCCAACATCAGAAAAACTAAAACCAAAGTGCAAATGAGAGCCAAGCCATGTGGGTCATATCCATCAGGGTGTGTTCACATCATCTTGATAGGTTTCGGTATGCATGCATTATGTGAAATATTCGGATGCTCATGCAAAGTAGGGTCCAGCTTGGAAGTTCCCAAGAGTGATGCTTGTGCTCTCAAGTATATTTTATCTAGAGGTATAATTTCGTGGAAGGGGGAGCACTCTCTTAGTTACGTTGGATAAATTCATTTTACTTATTTGATTCGAACCTTTGAATCAGTTTTCTATAATTGCAATGGGAAGAGTCAACCACTCTTCACGATTTTTTATTATAGTTTTTTGTCCATTCTATCATGTTTGTATAGTTATCTTGTTTTGTCCCTTCTATCATTTTTGGATAATTTTCTTGTTTTATCCATTCTGTCTAGTTCGGATTTTGCTTGGATTAAATTCATTCTTCCAAGTCTAATTTTAATATTATATATGCGTATTCTTATTTAGATTTGTTCCCCGATGTTTATTTCTACTCTTTCCTATATGGATGTTATTCTTGTGAGGTAATAACCCGTTCCACATTAGTGGTGTGGTCTCACAGAATTTTTATATGATCCTCATTATTCGAGTTATCTCACGCTGGTATTTATAGACTAATTCGGGTGTTATTTTATTATAATGCTCGAGTCAGACCGAGTATTTTTCTAGGTTGGCTTTGGTGACATGGAGATCTTGGAGGGGAGATGGAGATTTACCTATTGTAGAATTTTATTTTCCGTTGTATTATATAGTATTCCTATCAGCATTTGTAAGGTTAGGATTTTATAACTGTCTAGCCGATAAGGTTTGCTTTTAACTCTGGTATACTCGGTATTTTTGGAGTGACAGTTTCTACTGTCCTTGCTATATTATATGTTGTCGATTCCGCTGTGAGTTTCTGTTTTCCTCTGTTCTTTGTTCTTTTCTTTTTATTTACCCTAACAATCTACCCTTTTATCGATTAGATGCGTGACTTTTAAACACAGTGGTAGTGTTCGGTATCGACCTTTCGATGGTCGAAAAGGCAGGTCGTTACATTTGGTATTAGAGCTTAAGGTTAAGCGAGAACTTTGGCTTTGGTAGGGTTTGGCTCATTTGAGATAGGGTAAGCAACACCCTAAAATGAGTTTAAGAGTATTATATACACGAGAGCGTATTTGTTAATGTTATAAAAACGTATTAAGTTAACTAGTCTATTGTGTTCTTATGAATTCAGATCGAGACATAGGACGCCACGGTGTTGATAGGGGTTTCTAAACACTCGACCAAGGCCAACGACATGGTATTGGAATTTTTGAAAATTGTAGCAAATTTAATATTTTTCCTAGGATTATATTTCATATATATAATGGAATAATTTTCAAAAAATTATATAGTTATAAAGTGTGTTGGTTTAAATGTGATAATATTTATTTATTATCACTATTGTTTGTTCGGTTATGCTTAACCTAAATTAGAAGCATTGATTGTTGTTTGTTAATTGCTAAATTGTGCTCGGTTTATTTAGGAGCATTTATCGCTTTGATTTAAAATGAACCTTTTGTGAATTAATTTTCACAATTTGACTATAAGGTGTTCGGGGAATATGATAAGTTAAAATTCACCTTTTAATAATGGTGGGTTAAGGATTAAACTTTAGTAAAAAGTTGTTAATTTAATCTAAATAGTGGGATAAGATATTTAGAGAATAAGTATTCAAGATAATTGTATTATAATAAAGAGGAATTGTTATAATATGAAATTATTTTTATATAAAGGAAGTTTTATATAAATTTAGTTTATAAAAGATGTTTTAAAAAGGATTTTTGAATCTATATCCCAGAATTTTTGGAAATAATTTCAAAGGGTTTTTGAGAAAAGAAATAGTAATATTTTTATAAATAATTTTAAAGGGAATGCATTTTATTTGGAATAATTAGGAGGAAATTGTTTCGATTAGTTTTTGGTAATCTGAATAGTCTTCTAAGTGACAATCGGATTTTTGCTTGGGCGAACGTTGTGGAGTACTTAGTAAATTATCCTCATTATCATTGTGCGATCGAAATGAGTTCAAATTCGAATAAACCCAAAGTGAGTTTTAATAAATAAATTATGAGTTTTAATAAATAAATTATTTGAAGTTGATAAACATCAAAATATATGCAATATGCTTTCAAAAGAATGATTTTTTGAAATTAAAATCGGGTATCCGACTTTCAAGTTCCCTAAAAGAGAATTGGTTTCAAAATAAAAAGTATTCATAATAAGAGATTTTTTTGATAAATAAGATTTTTCCCTTAGATGAGATAAGGGATAAATTAGAAATAGGTAAATTGGGTTAAATTGGATAAGAAAGTTTTGATAAACATTGTTTTATTAAAACCATATAGTTGTTTAAAACATCTAAGTAGTGTAAACTACTTGTTGATTCGGTCAACCCATAAATATAACTCATTTTAACACTCTAAGTTAAAATAGTTAATAGGTTGACTCGGTTTTAAGAAATCATAATTTGATTTGATCTCCATCAAGAATTTTGAAAAAAGTAAAATAAAATTTGCATGTACTCTTAGAATATAGAAGAATATTATACAAGTAAATAAAGTGGAATAAGTATTGTTTGATGTTTAATAAAGAAATGACTTTATAAAATATTTTTAAACTTGGGTGAGAATTTATAAAATAATTCATAAATAATTTTAGTATTGAATAAAATATTAAGTAAAAAATATAAGTGATTTAGAAAAAAAATTAATATAATTGAGAAACCAATAAAATATAGAGTATAACTTTTCATTTTGTCCGAGTGAGTTTGGATAATCTTTTAACCAATCACCAAAGGCTAATGATCAAAACGGTATTCTTAGATAATTATCTATATTTTTGGACAATTAAAAAAGTTTTGAACCTAAGTTAAAATTTGTTTATTAGTCACTTGACATTCGAAACAATATTAAGTGATAAGTTTTCACTTATGGAATTTGATTGACTGTTAGTGTTAGATTATTCCTTTATGGAATTAGATTGATTTGATTTGATTGAGTTGAATTGATTGATTTTGTGATTTCATATACCATTGTCTATAAAGTTTAAATTTATAGAGGAAGGATTTTGAATTTTTGTTATTAGGACCTAAATCCCGGTGATTTTGAAAAAGGAAATTTTTGATGATTTTGGGAAAGGAATGATATTTATTCACTCTAGTTGATGTTTTTGGAGGAACCGGAATACCACTGGACACTCTATTTTGTTTTGATTCTAGAGTTTCACCATACTTTATTAGGCGGAGTTCCCTCCTTGTCATTTTGATTTTTGATCTTTAATCTTTCGTCTGAGAGAATTGAAATAAATTTTGAAAAAAAACCCAGGTATTTAGATCTAAAATTATCATTTGAAATCATTGAATGCATAGCATCTACTATGAAATATTCTGTATTTTGTCGCATATGATTGAGATATGGATTGTTGATTGCATGTAGATTTATATCAGACTAGTTGTTGTACGTAGAGTAACATCACATTGTTTTTGTCACCTATTTTTCTTTTAGATTATGTAAGTACAAGTATGCAAGAGATTGCTATTTAATTCTTGTGCACCAGCATTTGCATAGAAGATAATAAATTACTTGCCAAAATATAGTCAAATGCAAAAAGGTACATAATAAATTTAGAAAATTTAAATTGGTTGATGATTTTATGCCCCAGATATGGGAGGCCGCTTGGCTTTTGTTTTCTTTGATTGGTTTGGAGCCCGTAGAGGCAGTTTTTAGTTGTACCGATTGAGCTGCGCAAAGGAGACGTTGGCGAAATTTTCCGTAAATTTAAGAGTTAGAAAAATTTTAAGAATTTTTGAGAAATTTGATTTTCTGAGTTATACCTTGGAATAAATGAATAGAAGAGAATTAGTTGGTATAGCTAAATTAATTTAAAGACTTGGAAATTTTAGAATCTATTCTAGCTAATTGGTTTTGAAAATAAGCTTAATAACTTATTTTAATTAATAGTTTTAAACTTAAGGGTTGGAAAACATTTTCTTCCTTAGGAATTTCGAGGACAAAGTTCATTTAGGGGGGGGGGGAGAATGTAACAACCCAAAATTCTGGTCATTTGATTTTAAATGTTTAATTTACTTTAAATATTTAAATAATGAATTTTGGAATTTAATAACTTATAATTCAAATATAGGGAATAACTAAATATTAGAATTGTGAATTAAATGTTAATTAAATGGATTTAATAATTTCATTTAACTACTTTTAATTAATAAATAATTTTGGTTAACTCAATTTGTAAATTTATTTAAAAATGTAAATAGACCGGATAAATATCGATAATTAAATATTTAAATCTGTGAAATTAGCCTTTTGGGGTACAGTCTCGAATTTCGACGAAACTAGTTTCAATGGATCCGTAATAGTGAATTATATTACGCCGTCAAATTTCACGGCGATCAGACATATTGTTTGGTCGTGCGAGTTCAAAACGCGTTGAAATAAATTTCAGAAATTTAATATAATAACTGGGTCTAAATGCTATCTTCTACATACGATTGAATTAAACCTCAGGACAAGTTCCATTGTGTTCAGAATAGGGGTATAACATATAGAACGCCAAGCTGCACGCCTCGTTTGGAGTTCGAGAATTTCGGGTATGTTTTGTTGAATATTTTAAAATTAAAATAATATATAGATGCATACATATGCACCATTTCTGCCATATGCTTTCCCATGCGTATATCATCTCAGCCATACCCATGGCCATAACCCCACTGTTCAAGCCATACTCCTTCTCCTCTATTTAAAATCACCATAAAGAAATTGGAGTTTTTCCCTTTTAATTCAAATTTCAAAATTTAAATTTAAATTCCACACTCATCTAAAAATCCAAATTTTGGATCCATTGTATTGCATTGGCCATTAGCTTCCATTCCATACCTGAATTTGTAGCTTGCGCCACAGTTTTGGGTGATCGACTTTTATGGGCAGCGGCTAGGGTTGGATGATTCTCGAGTTTTGGTCATCTATCTTCAAGTTGGAGTTTGGTTTTGGATTTGGCATCGAAACATAGCCATGGCCGAGTTTTGGGGAATTGCACGTCGAAAGTGGTTGCGTGAATAGTGCAGCGACATGGGGGTGCTTCCAGTTCGCAATTTTCGTTACTTAGCCGAACTCCGCGTCCTCGTGACCATCGCGTAGCTCTCGCGAAGAGCGGATGATCGAAGGTGGTTTCGGTGAATTTCGTGGCTTATGGAAGGTGTAGCGCCGTGCATGCATGAGGTTTGCACTGACATTTGCGTGTGCACGGTTTTGAGAATTAGGAGGAGGAAGAAGAAGAGGTCGTGAGGGGTAAAGTTATACATTATTACAAGTTTTGATTTTAAATTAAAATTTATCGATAACTGATAAATTTTGTATCTCGCTCTTACAAGGTCGGATTCGAATGTCGTGTTTTGCGTTAGACTCATTTCGTCGAGATCTTTACGATGAAGTTTGTTTTGTCGGGTTTGGATTAAGTGAAAATTTAGGCTAAATTCGGACGACCGTTCGGTTTTAGTCCAAAATCGGGACATTTCGGCAAAAATGAAAATCAATGTGAGTTTAACTCATATTTAATTTTATTATATCATATCAATGATGTTATAAATATTTACCGATTGCTTGGATGTTAATTAAATTGTTTGATTGATTGTTTGGTTGAATTTCTGTTTAGAAAATAAATGACATATTAATTTGATCGTTATAAACCCATATGATTATATATATGTGTGTGTGTCTATATATATATTATCAATAACCATTGTTTTGCAGGGAAAATTTATAGAGAGACTCAAAGGGGTTTCTTGCCCATTATTATTTATTTACATCCTTATACTGTTATATTGATGATAAGTTGAAAATAATTCCCGATATTCCATTTAATAGTTTAAATGTTGTTATAGCGATTTTCACTATATAGTCGTTTATTAAATTTTATCTCCAAAACCCTATCGTATGAACTTGAGCTTGTGTTTCCGCTAAACAGAATATTAAAATTCATTTATCATTTGGATTAATGATAATTTAAAATAATTATCGTTTTAATTAATGATTTTGAGATTAATTAACCAAATTAATAAATGATGATTAAAATTAGTTTATCTTTAGATTTAATTAATCATTTTTGCTAATGATGTTTTATACGTAATTAATCATTTTAACTAATGATTATTTGTGTTTAATTAATTATTTTAATTAATGATGATGGAATTAAATTATTCAATTAATGATAATTGAAATCAATAATCATTTTAATTAATGATATTTAAAAGTAATTAATCATTTTAAATGATGTTATTTGAATTTTATTAATCATTTTAATTAATGATTGTTTTGCATTTAATTAATCGTTTTAACTAATGATATTTGGAATTTAGTTAAGTCATTTTAATTAATGATGTTTTATAATTAAATAAATCGTTTTTACAAATGATGTTTTTAATTAATCGTTTTAGCTAATGGAGTTTGAATTTAATTAATCCAATTAATTTATGATTATTTGAACTTAATTAATTGTTTTAGTTAATGATATTTAAAATTACTTGTCATTTTAATAAATGATGTTTGAGTTGACTTATTCATTTAATTAATGATTATTTGAATTAATTAATCTTTGTAATTAATGATATTTAAAGTTAATTAATTGATTTAATAAAAGTGATTAAAGTAGATTAATTAATATAATAAGATTGCTTTAATCAACTGATTTAAAGTTAATAAACTGAATTAATAATGATATTAAAGTTATTTACCAATGTTATATAAGTGTTTGGAAATAAATATCTATTTTATTAAAGATAATGGATTTGATTATTTAAAAGAGATTTTAAATGTGATTAATTATCTTTAGGGACAATCAATATTGTTTTAAAGTTATAAAAAGGAATTGAAACTCGATTATTGGGATGTTAAGTTGGATAATCTTCTGGGTGTTTGGTCTAATGTTGGTTTAGGCCTTTGGGGTCGCGCACTTAGAAAAATTATCCTCTTACCATTTTAACAATCAGGAACTAATTCTAATAATGTTTTACCAATGTGGAAATCAAGCACAAGTTCAGTTCATTTTTAGAAGAAAAAGTTTGATTCATTTATGGAAATGAATTATTTCCATAAAGCAAATCACTTATATGGAAACGATTTATTTGTATAATTAGCACTAAACATCAAAGAAGTAAACTTGTCGCCATTTCAAAAGTTAAGAATAATCGTTGGGCATGACTTTGAGGTAACACTACCTTGACTTGTCTGGTATTGTTGTTAACCAAGGAAAAGCACAAGTTTGAATTTAATGAGTGGTGATACGTATACAAGACTTAATTTCCATATACGATCATTTTATATCCTCGATAGTTGGTGTCTCAGCTATCGGTTACTTCAGCTACTTTATTAACGCCATTCTAAGACAATTTATTGCTCTATTGAACTTTGTTATCCTATATCGAAAATGACTAAAACCAAGGCGTGGAATGAGGGGCGCACCCTCCAAGTCATTGTTGTGCTTCGTCATTTTAAGACGATTTATCGCTCGTTTTGAGCATTGGTATCCAACACCAGAAAAACTAAAACCAAAGCACGAGTGGGAGCCAAGCCATGTGGGTCGCACCTATCAGGGTATGTTAGCATCACCTAGAGGGGTTTTAGTATGCATGCATTAATGTGAAATATTCAAATGCTCGTGTGAAGCGGGGTCCAACTTGGAAGTTCCCAAGAGTGACGTGTGCGCTCTCAAGTAAATTTTATCTAGAGGTGTACTTTCATGGAAGGGGGGAGCACCCTCCTAGTTAAATTGGATATATTCATTTTACTTATTTGATTCGAACCTTTGAATCATTTTTTCTGTAATTGCAATGGGAAGAGTCAACCACTCTTTACGATGTTTGATTATAGTTTTTTTGTCCATTCTATCATGTTTGGACAGTTACTTGTTCTGTCCATTCTATCACGTTTGGATAGTTATCTTGTTTTATCCATTCTGTCTAGTTTGGATTTTTCTTGGATTATGTTCATTCTTCCAAGTCTAATTTTAATATTATATATGCCCATTCTTATTTAGATTTGTTCCCTGGTGTTTATTTCTGCTCTTTCCTATATGGATGTTATTCTTGTGAGGTAATAACCCATTCCGCATTAGAGGTGTGGTCTCACAGAACTTTTATATGGTCCCCGTTATTCGAGTTATCTCATGCTAGTATTTCCAAACCGATTCGGGTGTTATTTTATTATAACGCTCGGGTCAGACCGAGTATTTTCCCAGGTTGGCTTTGGTGACATGGAGATCTTGGAGGGGAGCTGGAGATTCACCTATCGTAGAATTTTATTTTCCGCTGTATTATATAGTATTCCTATCAACATTTGTAAGGTCGGGATTTCATAACTATCCAACTGATAAGGTTTATGTTTAACTCTGATATACTTTGTATTTTTGGAGTGATAGTTTCTATTGTCCTTGTTATATTATATGCTATCGATTCCGCTGTGAGATTTTGTTATCCTCTCTTCTTTGTTCTTTTCTTTTTATCTACCCTAACAATCTGCCCTTTTGTCGATTGGATGTGTGACATTTAAACACAGTGGTAGTGTTCGGTGTCGACCTTTCGATGGTCGAAAAGGTGGGTTGTTACATTTCAGGATCTCAGTTGGATGCCTCATTTCCTTGTATGCTTTTTTAAGGATAATATTTAGGAGATTCCCAAGACTACAAAGTCTTTCTTCATTGTGTAGATGGAGATTGGTATGGTTATTACTAAGGGGTCCTAATGCAAGAATGTGACCCCTGCCGAGTCTACAGAAGTAAAAATGATGTTTGGCATGGGCTTTTGCTTGATGTGAAATAAGTTTGTTATTTAGTATGAGCTTCTTATCATATTTTTCCTACACCTTCCTGTTTCAATCTGCAAGGTGAGGCCCTCAAGAATTGAAATGATGAGCGTATTGTAATTCCCCACTAGATCTTCATGAGGTTTGGGAGACAGATTCTGCGTAGAGGTGATTGGAATATCTTTTTGGTAAGTTCCCAAATAACCTTTTTGAATGAGGCTTTCAGTTTCATTCTTCAGATGATGGCGGTTTTCTGTATGGTGTCGGTTCACTTAGTGGAACCTGTACTATGCGCCACCATTATTCGGCTTAGCTTTCTTCCCTTTATATGGGATGTTGTATGCTAATTTTGTCCTGGTCAGTTCATAGATCTGGCATAGAGTGTGTGTTTTAGTGGGGTTTTCGTCAAAAAATTAAATTCCCTTGGTCTTTTTGCAAGTGGATTGTTGTATGTTTCTACCCCTGCCTTTTATCATTGTTTGTTGGAGCAGTTCTTTCAAAAGACTTTCCTCCGGCTGCTTTTGCTTCTTCGGTGTGTATGTACCCACTGGTTCTTTCATAGAAGGCTTTCATGCTTTTACATGTTTTTCTACTATTTTTATTCCATATGTCTATATTTCTTCTTATCCCGAAATGGGCTACCATTAATAATGATTCCTCATTGGTGACTGAGATCCTCATTGCTTATTCTTTGAAGCGTTTGATGAAACTATGCAAGCTTTCATCATCTCTCTACTTAACAGAGGATAAGGCATATGGATCTTGGGAGCTTTCTCTTCTCTCATGGAACTGTCTGCGGAAGTCTGTAGACAACTAAGCCAAAGAGTGGATTTCTTCTAGTAAGTATCCTTGAAACCATCTAGAGGATGCTCCTACATGATAATAGGGAACAACTTACATCGAGCCAACATCCCTGCCTTCAAAATGTCCATATAATATATAAACGTACATAGGTAGTCACCCAAGTTTTACTATCCACCATGCTTTTTGATGGTTAGTGCCCTAAAGCTGTCGAGGAAATATGCCTCAATGATCGCTTCACTAAATGGGGAAGAACACTCTTCCTTCATTCCCTCTTATTGCTCCGCTTACATATCTTAGCCAACTGCTCTATATGGGATTTAAGCTCATGTATCCTTCGTCTTTCTTATTTACATGTGATTAGCCGCCTTTGTAAGCTGAGTTGGCCTTATTCACTTTTTCGTGCAGTTTGGTTTTTATTCTTTTCTAGCAGCAACGGATTAATATTTTCCAATTTTCTTTTGATATTTGGATTTATTGAGGCCTCATTCTTTGCTCCTGGTTCCAAGCTAAGTAGTTTAGTGTCACCGTTCTTGTTAAAGAGAGTGTTGTGTTTGTCCCCTACATGCTCTTGTATGCAGTAGGAAGACGTTGGTAGTGAGCTGTGGAACTATGGAAATTAGATGATCTGGTAGGTTTTTGAGAAACCAGCTTCTCAACGTCAGCTATATTTTCGTTGATTCAGGAAACAAAGGCATTAGGTGTGTCGAGGATAGGGTCGATGACAAAATTTATGGTGGACTGAAGAGTTTGGATAAGGAAGTAAAGGGTTTATTTTCTAGCTTCACATCTAGTGTTCAGGTTCTTGTTGAGGAGGGGTTAAGGAGTTCTCAAGTTGCATAATTTGTATTTTGAAGGAAGTTGTGGGGATTAAGTAGGTGGTTGTTTGATTAAGGTTTGCTGAGGGGTTGGCCTCCTTCCAAGGCCAAAAACATTAGTGAGATTTTCATCTCACAACACCAAGTTAGTTACGAAATAATTACGGTGTTGAATGCTTTCCGTAATCAGGAATTAACAAACTTAAATGAGATTAAATTTTCCTTCGCGTAGTAATTATATCGATGTATGCATCCATAATCATGAGTTTGCACTCTAATTGTTTGTCAAAATGTCAAATCCAATTTATGTTCAATTAAGACAAAGACAAAAGGGAAATCTAACGTAAAAATAAATAAGTATAGTGCAAAAAAAGTAAAGGGCGTAGAAATTTGCATGGTTTGAATTTTAAAGAACCCTACATCCACAGACCTTTGCTTATGTGTTTCTTTCTGGTTCAAACTTTTTCAATGGTAGAGGGTACAAGTATATTTAGTATAGAATTCAGAGAATGTCTAAAAGTTCTTTTCCTTGCTACAGTAACCTTTTATTTATGGTGGCATGATGTTATATGGATCGCTAATCCCCTAATTCAATGTTGTTCTCCCACCATTCGATCTTTCCACGTGTCATTAGTCATGTCGCTCGATGATTTATGCACAGATTGCTAAAGGGATAAAGGCAAGGGAAAATTCTTTTGGCGGAAATTTGAACTTTGGTGCCATGGGGAGGAGGGGTTTAACCTCCGGATTTGTTCTGAAGGCTGCGCTTTACTAGCTAACGATGCTTTTGCTTTTGTATTGTTCTTAATCGGTATAATTCCTCTTTAACAGAGCGATGAAGTCCTCATTTAGTGTTAGTTTGTTCCTTAATTGATGATATATAAATTTCAGGAAGATGACGTTATAGATCTAAGGATGGTGTCGACACTGGTCCTAAGAAGGTATTGATGTAGATATTTACATGTTGGTGATGCTATTTTAAGGAGATGGTGAAACCGACTTTTAAGTGAAAGACAATGCAATTTTCAAAGGGGTGATGAATTATGCTTTCATAGAATGGCAGCATAGTCGTCCGGTGAAGTCGGCATAGACCTAGAGGAGATGATGATGCAGTCACTCGAGACAGGTTGGAGTAGTCTTTAAGGAGATGATAACACAGTCTTTTATGAGAGTCAGCATAGACTTTATCTTCTATTGGTAGATGAGTTCTTTGATTTTGCTTTTGCTTGTAGGTTGCACTTATTTGGTCATTTTTTGGCGAGGTAACTTCCTTGTTTGCCTCCTATCGTATGTTGTTGAAGTATCGATGCAATTCATCTATAAAGATCGAGCGATCTTTCTTTGATTCGGTTTAACAACTATGGTGTTTTTCATCTTTGATTCCCTTATAACATTGTTGATTGTTGTTAGCACCAGAATTGGTCACTAGCACCCTAGAATAGATTGTGTAGAGAGATAAATGAAGAAAGTAAATGGAAACAGAGGAATAACACAATATAATGCAAAAATAACAGAAAAAACGAGAACAACATAATTATAGTGGTTCGACGTAACTGCCTACGCCCATTTGAATGTAATCTTTATTGCTTTCTCAACTATTGTAATACAAATACAATCCATAAAGAATAGCTTGAATTCAGTTTAGAAAGAAAAGGAAATGAGTGTAGAAAATGGCAGAGTCTTCTCTTAGTTTTCCAAAAAAGATCCCCTAAACTGGAACCCTGCCCCTCTATTTATAGATGGAGATAGGCTGACATCTCTGAGCTTGCACTTCTCTCCAGTCCTTCAGGCCCATGACCAAGAAAACTCGGCCCAAAATTGATAGATGAATAAAACCGACCTGGAAATACCGACCTCATCATAGCCAACCCCATCATAGCTGACCCCCATCAAAGTCGATCCATCATAGCCGACCCCATCAAATCTGATCCATTATAGAGAACCCCATTATAGCCGATCCCTTTAAGTGTCGGCCTGACCCAAATAAACAGAACCATCCGTTTGTCGACCTTATGCCTTCAACATACCGATCTTAACTCTAGACCCAAATGCCGGCCCGTAGATCGTTGGACATTGACCTGAAGAAAAGAAAAATCCAACTCGAAGCAACCGACCCCTCATACTATGCTGATCCCAGAAACATGCTAATCCACAACCTTGCCGACCCGAAGCCATCTTCCGCTACCGATCCCTTTTTACACCGACCCCTTACAAACATGCCGACCCATAGCTGGATGATCCCTAGGCCTTGAGCAACACCGACCCATCCGTTTGTCGACCCCTGGTAGGTGATTCACACTGACTCGAAGTTGACGATGAGACGACCCGGAGTACATGCCCTCGTGACTCAAAGTAAATTCCTCCATAACCCGAAGTAGATTAATTCTTGACACTACTCCCATCAACGTTCAACCATAGCCTCTACAACTATCGTTTAGTAGCCGGGCCAAGGTGCCGGGTAACATTTGTCCCTTAAAGTGTGTCTTGTGAATAACTGATGTGCTTTGAATCAACGAGTAATCTGGGTTCCTAGAGGTTAGCTCATTCAAGTCGATAACCGATCGTCGCTCTTCACTAATCTTCAATGAAGACTCGTGTCATTTGAATGTATTAGTTTTGCCTTAGGGAAGTTTCTAAACCCTTGGTGCAATTTTTCAAAATTTGAGCGTATACAACCCGTCAAAGGCTGGATCCATAATGATAACTTTGTCCAAGGCAAGCATCTTTGCACTTTATCGTCAACACTGACTTGTCTACTATCACTATTGTCATCATTAACTTTCATACATTTTTCCATTTTCAAAAATTTTCTCTTTTCTTTTTTTTTAAAAAAATGAGGAGGAATCGGCACATAAATGCCGATCCCTCCATTATCATATGTGGGTTGGGGTCTGCTTGTCAGATAGCCAACCCCTTGAGGAGGGGATCGGCATATAAATGCTGATCCTTTAATTATCATACGTGGGATGGGGTTGGCTTATCAAATAACCGACCTCTTGGAATACGACCGGGCCTCCAAGAGGAGACCGGTTCATATTCCACCCAACATATAAAAGGTTGGCCTCAACATCCCTCCCCTTTCACTTTTCATTTTCTTACTTATTTCTCGACTAAGCCTTGCTTTCCACACCTTCAACATCATTCTCGCCTTTCCCTTCCCAAACCCAAGCTACCTGCCTCGCAACTCCCAATCACACATGAATTTGTAGAGCCCTCGATTCGAATCCATACTGCTCCCTTAGGCTTCAAATCTTCCATATAGTTATGAACTTCCCTCTTGACTCACACCCCTAAGCTTGAGGTTTTTCGTGGAGTCCGATTGCATAGGTGAATGGGTTTTAGCTAGGAGTCGGTAGGAGATGGAGAAAAAGGGATATTGCTAAGGATAGGAGCTTGTTGTAGGATAGGGGATTAGCTCGGTTCTGATGAGGTAGTGGATGGGTTACAGGGAGGAGTCAATATGGGTGTTTCAACCACGGGGTCGGTGTTTTGGAGAAAAGGAGGGATCAGAATTTAGGGATAAAAGGAGGGATCGGTATTTAGCGGTCGATGTGTTTCTGAAAGAGAGCGGTCGGCATAGTTCGTTGTGAGGTTGGGTTGGTGAGTTTTTAAGAAGGTTCGGGTCGGTGGGTCTTTGAGAGGAGAACGGGTCGGTAAGCCTTTAACAGAAGTGGGGTCGGTAGGTTTTGTGAGTGAGTGGTCGGTATAGTTTGTTGAGAGGTCGGGTCAGCTCAATATGAAGAGCCGAGGGATCGGTATCTTATGAGGGAAAATAGGTCGATATGTTTTCTAGGGAGGTCCGGCTCGGTAGCAGGACTAAGGCGTAGAGGTCAGTATTGAGAGGTTGGGATCGGCATTAGCAATCAAAACTACTTCAACTTAATCGATGCAAATATTATGACTATACAATTTTGTTCCTGAGCATAAAAAGATGAACAATGACATGGACCATGACACATAAGCCTATGGACTTAACTCGGGCTAATGAATTTACAGCTTAAGCAACTCTAAACGTGAATCTAGCCCAACAAATGCAAGTAATAGCCTTCATAATCTAGAATTCCAATGCTCGATTCCAAGACTTCCGTCACAGACCATCTGCTACGCTGCGGGAGACGGTCAACGATGACGGTCTCCTAGATGACAACCCAAAACTTCATTGTGTCATACTCATCTTTTCAATCTTAAGCTCTTTGTACTTATGTTAGAATCGCCGCACTAGTTCACACAGAGCATGGGGGAAAATATTATTATTACTTTTAATATCGATTGTCTTTCGAGTATAGCTTAAACATGTATTTATTCACATCAAATGCATTCCCACAATGTCTTCTAAATCAGATAAGAAATCAAGTTCCGCTACTTTATCTGACCAACTTGGACCAAGTCAACAGCAAGAGGTAGTAGAGACGTCGAGCCCACCACGTGACCCTATTCCTGACATTCTGATTTTTCCTACTGAGGTTATATACCCGGCTCCTGATGCCGTAAACGATGATATTACCTTGGATAACCCGATCGACTTGCAAGCCTCAAAAATCGGCAAAATCGCTCTTCGTCGATTATGCTCTATTCACGGAATTCCCTTCGAAGATGTTTTAGTTCCATCGAGGCAAGGTTAGCCCCATTTTTGCCCCCAGCCAGATACACTACATGCAACAAATTCATGTGCTGGGCCGGATGCATGCCACCATTCAACTCGTTCATTCGCGAGGTGTTAAAGTACATGGGGATCGCCCCTAGACAACTGCATCCTAACAGTTATGCATTCATTCATGGCACCTTCCTACTCTTTATGAGCGTCCTGTTCAGACCTCCAACTCCTGAGGACATTCGTTACATTTACCACTTCAAGAGATGTGCTAATAGCCCTTCTTACGTATTCCTTGAGTCGTTTCCCAAATGCTAAGTTCTAATGGTTGCATGGAACAAGCTATCTCAATTCAAGCAAGAGTGCTTCAACGTGTGTTGTCCTCCCGGCTTCTCGAGAAGATGGTTGGAAGAATGTAAGTTTCATTCCCACTTCGTCCCTCATACCAGGAATTGAATCACATTTTTCTGAAAGTTCGAACTTTTTAAACCCTTCCAGGTGTTCGCCCACGGCCCTAAGGTGCTAGGTACTCCAGAGCAGTCAAGGTTATTCGCGCTACTCCAGTGAAAGATCGGGACACCAAATTGTTAGTTACCAACGAACTGCTCTCGTTATTTAGATTACTAATGGATGGTCGTAGGATTGGCCTTCCAAGAAGCACAACAACTTCAAGGGCAATTGGTGAGAGGAGGAGAGAACAAGTTGGTCCCTCGGTGCCCCCTATTGAAGGAGCTCACGATGCCACTGAGGAAGGAGAGATTAAAGAAACGGAGATCCCAGCGCCAATAAATGAGAACATAAGTTCTGGATAGGCACCAGCAGCCGACGCTCACTACACTAACAAGCCGCAACCTTCCCCAAAAAAGAAAAAGAGTTTGGCATACAGAATTAAAAAGAAAGAAGCTGGGGTGACTCCGTTATACGTGATAACTCCCATTGAGAAGGGATCGTCTTCCCATAAAATCGAAAGTTCGTTAAAGGGACTCTCCGACTTGTCCATTCCTGATGACTTACTGAATTACGACTTCGCTAATCTCGGTGCTGAGGAGCTCAACTCGCCCATGAGAAGCGGTGAAGGCATACAATTCCATGATCAGGGAGAAAAAACTCCCATGAGTAAAGAAAAAATTACTGGTCCGTTGGGGGGATGCACTAGGACACACACAAGCACTTCCACTTCATCACCAACTTGCACTCAATTTTCCATGTGGCTTCCACTAATTTGTTCTCGCTTAATCTTATGTACAGGTGCAATGACTAGCTCTCATGGCTTCAACCACATCCACGGCTCTTCTACCTTTTATCGCTCAGGTCGAGACTCGGGATCCAAAAAATAGAGGGATAGAGATGAAAGCGGATGTAGAGATTACTACTCTAGAGAATCGTCTTCATCCTCAAGAAGGAGAACCCATGGGCTCACTTCATATCCAAGCAAACCCGCAAATCCTCCGGTGCGTGGTGGAGATAAGTCTACTTACCAAGGCTCCCAGTCAGACATTCCCCGCGATCAACATTCTGGCTCTTCGAGTACTAGGCAGTCTCGTGAGCATCACAAGAAATCATTGACTCCGACAAGATCAACTCCTCCAGCTCCAATTCACGACCCAACCACGGCGGAGAAATTAGCCGAGCTTAAGGCTATGTTCTCGAAGATTATTTTTTGACGGGTTGAAATTCCTTCCCACTATACATCCTATCTCTTGGAGTGCTAAAGAAGACTTGCTCACATGCATGAATGACGTGTATGTCCAACACGATGTGTTCATACACCTAGTTGAAAAAGTTTCCGAGGTCTCCACTAAACATCAATATGAGATCGACCGTCTTAAGCTTGAAGCCATTCATGATAAAGACATCATAAAGAGTTTGGATGACGAACTGCTCTCATACAACGCCCAACTTGAGACTGCAAAAAAGAGTGCCAGGGAGACAGCTGAGGCGGTTAGTCGCTTAGAGGCTAGCCACAAAAAGGAGTTAGACGATTCGCTCCAACGTAGAGGTGCTTTGGCCCTAGAAAAGGATTCACTACAAAAGAGAAGAAATTATTGCTTGCCGAGTTGAGGAGTTGGAGAGACTACTATCCAAAGAAAAAGAAGAGAAAATAGCGGCGCAGGAGGAATCACAGAAATATTGCGAGGAAATCGTCAAGACGAGAAACTTAAAGACGAAGCTCGATGAGGAACTATCTCAGATTGAGGCGTTGAAAGAGGCTGCTCGCGAAGAGGGCGAGAAAGTAGCACTTATAGAGGCTAATTTCCGAATTGAGGCAGCGACCGAATCCGATAGGGGGGAGATTAAATGCTTATTCGACTCACTCATTGCTAAATATAATGCGAGGGTCCTCATGCACCACGATTTATCTTTCTTGGGCGATGGTTAGCTCGAATCACTTGCCGAAGCATGGGACACTCTTGTCAAAAGCAAAAAAGTGGAGTCGGGAGTTGAAGAGATCGATGAGGAGGCACTCGCGAAAGAAGCTCCAAGGAAATGAGCCCTCCGATTTATCTACAGCCAAGCTTCTATTTTGCGAAGCTTCCCCAACGTCGAAGGAGAAGGAAGATATCGCCGGTCCATATGGCATTGAGTCTCAAGTCCTCCCTTCCATCCAACCGGCCAAGATTTCATCTCCTGAACCTCTCGACCAGCATGTTGGTTACGATCCGGAGAAGCCTGGACTTGGCATTCATAGATTGTCTCCAATCATCGAGGGGGATACTCCGATGACCACTGAGAGTCAACTGGATGCCCGTACATAATGTCACCTCTTATAGTTCAAGAAGTTGTCATTCTTGGTGAATAACGGATGTACTCTAACATTTGTTTTTCATGTAACCATATAGGTCATTCGGGTCCTGAACTGATTCAAAGGAGCGACGTTGCCACAGAGCAGGAAGAAAAAGAGACCGAGGCACCAGCCGTCGGAGACACTCCATGCCCTGATGCTCAAGTAATCGGAGTGCTAGACGAAGATAAGCCCAAGGATTCGCCACTTGCCGAAGAACATGATGATGTTATAACCACGGGCGCCTCAGAGCACACCGCCAAACTCAGTATGAAGGAGAAAATCGAAGAGGCGGAAAAGGAGAAACCCAAAGTTAAGAGTGAGCCCAAGGTGATGGAGATTGATGATCCTCTTAATAAGCCACTGAAATTCATTCCTCCTGGCGGACTACACCCATGGACGTTCCTCCTCCTTCCTCGAGTACCTCCTCGCAAGTGAGTAAAGGGTCTAGAAAGAAGAGTTTGGCCGAGGAAGCTTCGGAAAAACCGAAGAAGGAGAAAAAAGCGAAGAAATAGTCGTTGCCTTGTAACATTTTGTTTAGCTCGAATAAATTAGAGTCGTGTGGTAGTTTTTCTCTTCTCTTTTCTTTCTTTTGTCAGTAGTCGATGTATATAGACTTGGCCTCCGAACTTTGGAGGAGCTCTAAGTTATCTTTTTGAAAAGTAAATAAAAAAAATTTCCTTTGCATTTAAAGATGTTCCTTACATCACTTATAATTTAACCCTCAATTGGGATTCGGAGAGTTCATGAGTCATCCATATTCTAGTCCATATCCGAAGGGCTTAGAACTTTTGTCCACATTCTGAAAGATTTAGGAATTTTTGAAATCGATTATACTCTAGCCCACGCTCTGGGCACTCAAGGTACTCTAATCTACGCTTTGGGGACTTAGAGATTTTGTGAAATCGTTTATACTCTAGTCCGCGCTCTGGGGACTCAGAGCACACTAATCCGCACTATGGGGATTTAGAGATTTTGTGAAATTTGTTTATACTCTAGTCCGCGCTCTAGGGACTCGGAGCACTCTAATCCGCACTTTAGGGATTTAGAGATTTTGTGAAATCATTTATACTCTAGTCCACACTCAGGGGACTCAAAGCACTCTAATCTACACTCCGGGGACTTAAAGATTTTTTGAAATCGTTTATACTCTAGTCCACGCACTAGGGACTCAGAGCACTCTAATCCGCACTCTAGGGATTTAGAGATTTTGTGAAATCGTTTATACTCTAGTCCACGCTCCAAGACTCGGAGCACTATAATCCGCACTCTGGGGATTTAGAGATTTTGTGAAATCGTTTATACTCTAGTCCGCGCTCTGAGACTCGGAGCGCTCTAATCCGCACTCTGGGGATTCAGAGATTTTGTGAAATTTTTTATACTCTAGTCCGCACGCAGGGGACTCACAGTACTCTAATCCACACTCTGGGGATTCGGAGATTTTTAAGTCATTTATACTCTAGTCCGCACTCAGGGAACTTAGTACTCTAATCCATACTCTGGGGAATTAGGGATTTTTCAAGTCATTTATACTCTAGTCCGCACTCAGGGGACTCAGAGTACTCTAATCCGCATTCTGGGGATCTAGAGATTTTTTGTACATAGCCAGTCAATTTTAGTTTTATGTGCGCATTCGTACGTCACATGTGTCAGTGCTAGCTAACCTTGACATGTAATTATATAACATGAAACATCAACAGTCACAAAAAAATAGCTTTAAGCTTTTATTGACTGTAGAAAATGGGGACAGACTGAATTGTCTTATTACATATCAAAAACAGAGAACAACAAAGACAACAAATACTATAAACATATGACTGGAATGCAAAAGAAATAGACTATGTAAAATAGCGGCGCAAATGCTCGCTATTCCATGCTTTGGGGAGTGTTACACCATCAACAGTCGCTAGCTTGAAAGTTCCTTTTCCAAGCCTCCATTCGATGATGTAAGGACCTTCCTATGTGGGATTCATGTGTGCTGGAATCGGAAAAACTCGCTTCAAAACAAGCTCACCCACATCGAAAGCTCTTGGTTGGATTTTTACATTATAATATCAGGCAACTGGGTGCCAATGTGCGGCCGCCCTTAAATCGGCTTCTTCACGCTTTTCATTAATAAAGTCCAATGATTCCAGTAAAAGATCTCAGTTCATTCTAGGATCGTAATAAGTTACTCAGTCGGAAGGGACTTTGAGCTCCATGGGTATAACTGCTTCGGCCCCGTATGCCAAGGCAAATGGAGTATGGCCAGTCGCTGACTTGTGAGTGGTTCTGTATGCCCAGAGTGCCGTCGAAAGTTCGCCCACCCACTTGCCTCTAGCCTTTTCCAAACGCTTTTTTAAGATGGATTTGATTATCTTATTTATGGCTTCAACTTGCCCGTTCCGCTTAGGGTGAGCGACTGCTGCAAATATTTTCTCAATATGATATTTTTGACAAAACTCTTTGAACTCAGCACTGTCAAATTGAGTTCCATTGTCAGTAATGATAGTCCGCGGGAGACCGAAGCGGCATATAATGTTCTACATGACAAAATTAATAACCTTTTTGGTGGTGATCGTAGATAATGGTTCCGCTTCTGTCCATTTGGTAAAGTAATCGACCGCGACGATTGCATATTTTGCAACACCTTTGGAAATCTGCAACGAGCCGATAATGTCGATTCCCCATATCGCAAACGGCCATGGACTAACCATTTACATGATTTCCGTCGGCGGCGCCCTTGGGATTGTTGCGAATTTCTTGCATTTATCACATCTCCTCACATAGTCTGCAGCATCCCGATTCACAGTCGGCCAATAGTATCTATAACGGAGTATCTTTTTGGCTAACATCTGCCCCCAGTATGGTCGCAACATTCTCCTTCATGGACTTTTTTTAAAACTCGTTTATCTTGTCGTGGGTGATGCACCTGAGCAAGGGAACAGAGAATACCTTTCGATACATAATCCCATCTCGCATAACATACCGCGAGGCTTTACAAAGGACTTGTCATTTTTCTTTTTTTCTCTCAGGCAAGGCCCCGCGCAACAAGTACTCTTTGAATGGGGACATCCATGACCCCCTTTCGGTTTGCAACTCTGGCACAAGATCAACTTCCATTGCATTTATACTCGGGGCATGTAGAGTTTCAACGAGAACCAATCCCATCTGCCGTGCGTCGCTAATGCTTGCGAATTTTGCCAATGAATTGGCTTCTCCATTTTGCTCGCACGGGATGTGCGAAATGTTGTAGTATTCGAGGTCCGCCAATAATTCTTGGACCCGAATAAGATACGGAGCAAGCCTCTATCCCTTCGCCTAGTAGTCTCCCTTGACTTGGTATACCACTAGCTGTGAGTCGCAAAAACTTCCGATCAATTTCACTCCAAGTTCTTTAGCAAGCTTCAGTCCAGCGATCAATGCTTCATACTCGGCTTTGTTGTTCGTAGCAGGGAAGTCAAGCTTCAAAGCATAACAAATCGACCGATTCTTCGGAGTTACAAGAACAACACCAGCCCCAGAACAATGGTCATTGGATGCTCCATCGGTGTACAGTTTCCATTGTACCATTGGCACTAAATCACTTCCATCTGGTTCATCCGCATAGTGAACTCTGCAATAAAATCTGCCAATGCTTGTCCCTAGATAGTCCTTCTAGACAGGTAGGTGATGTCGAACCGACTAAGCTCGATATTCCATTTAAGTAACCTTCTAGAAGTGGTCGTTGGAGTACCTGCCGTAAAGGTTGGTCGGTATAGATGCTGATTGGATGTGCCTGGAAATACGGGCGGAGTTTGCACGATGCGATCGGCAAGAAGTAAGCCATCTTCTCTATCTTGGTGTAATTTCTTCCTATCCCCGTTAAACACTTGCTAACATAGTACACCGGATTTTGGATCCGATCCTCCTCACGAATCAAGGCTGCACTTATGGCGTGTTGGGATACGGCTAAGTAAATATACAACTCCTCATGATCCACGGGACTTTGACAAAATTGGGGGCCTCTCCAGGTGACACACCAGAGCTTGGAACGCGTCTTCACAATCCAGCATACATTCAAAATTCATTTTGACTCTCCTTATCAAATCAAAGAAAGGTATACATTTTTCGGTTGCCCTGGATATAATTCGACTCAATGCAGTGACCTTCCCGTTCAGGCTCTGCACTTGTTTTATAGTTCTGGGTGCCTGTATATCCCGAATGGCTTGAATCTTTTTCGGGTTCACTTCAATTCCTCGTATGTTGACAATGAAGCTTAAATCCTTTCCAGATGCAATGCCAAAGGAATACTTCAACGGATTGATTTTCATGCCGTAGAATTTGAGTATATCAAACATCTCCGCCGAGTCTCGAATGTGGTTGTTTGACTGCCGTACTTCACAAGCAAGTCATCCACATAGACTTCCATCGTTCTGCCAATCTGATCCTTAAACATCCAATTCATCAAACACTGATAAGTTGCTCTCGCATTCTTCAACCTGAACGGCATTACCACATAACAGTACAATCCAACATCTATGACAAAACTAGTGTGCTCCTGATCTGGGATGTGCATCGGAATTTGATTGTATCCCGAATACACATCCATAAATGACAACAACTCATGTCCCGCTGTTGAGTCAACCAGCTGATCAATTCAAGGTAAGGGAAAGCTATCCTTTGGGCATGCTTTGTTCAGGTCTGAATAATCAACACATGTCCTCCATTTCCCATTCGCCTTCCTTACCAGTACAAGGTTAGATGTCCATTCGGGATAGAGGGTGTTGCGAATAAACCTGTTGGCTTTAAGTTTATCCACCTCCTCCTTGAGAGCAACGGACCTCTCCGGGTCCATGCCACGTCTCTTCTGTTTTACCGGGACATACTTTGGATCGATATTCAACATATGGCTCGTGACGGCGGGTGAAATCCCACACATATCATAATGGGTCAAAGAAAAACCTCAATATTCGTTCAGAGAAAATCAGTAAGATCCCTTATCATCAAAGGGTTGAGCTGTGATCCTATTTTTAATACCCGTGACGAGTCATCGTGGCTGACTGTGATGTCAATCGTCAGTTCAGTTGGCGCTGCCTTGGATTCTTTGGGTTCTTCATCGTCGTCTCTCAGATCTATTCTTTATAGAACTGACTGTGTTGCCCGAGCCAAGGCTCAGGCGCTATTTATCAATCTTCAGAAACATGGATGCAGATGGACTTATCCACACCCTTTCTCTTCTCTCTTCGCTAGGCCTCTCTCAGCTCGACCACATAACAAGCACGACCAGTAACTTAGTCGCCATTCACTACACCAACACCATTGTCCGTCGGGAATTTCAAAGTCAAGCACCAAGGGGCCAAAGCTGCCCTAAACTCAGCTAGGGCTGGTCGGACCAGAGAAACATTATACGGGGAATCAACGTCCAAAACAATGAACGATAGGATCTGTACTCTCCTACGTTCACCTTCACCTAACTTGATTGGCAACTCAACAAAGCCTACCGCTTCAACAGCCACACCATTAAAGCCGTGTATGCGGGCCTTAGATAGTTTCAGATCCTTAGCCTCCATCTTCATTTGATCATAAGCCTTCTTAAAGATAATATTAACAGAACACCCACAATCGATCAATTTTTTCCTCACAAGCGCCGGTCTGATCGTAGCTGAGATAACCATCGGATCAATAGTAGATGCCTCCACCTGATCGGCATCCCTACTCCTGAATACTATATCATATGTCATCATTCGCTGCTGCTTTTCCGGAGTCCCATCCTCCGTGTTGGAGCAACACTCAAAACTCGCATGTCTTAAGGAACTAGCATAACGTTCCAATTCTTGCCAACTTTTATCTGTAGGATGAGGCCCACCAACTATTGTGTTTATCACCAGTCTCCCACCGGTTTAAGCAGGCTCCTCAGGTCGACATAGAGCTTGTCCTCGACTGGGATTGGACATCCCCTTGCCCGCCTTCCTACGGATTCTTAAAAAACTGCTGCGACTTCTTCTGGCAAATCAACTTTTCTATAGCATCGTGGAGGTGCCTACACTCATTAGTGTTGTGCCCATAGGTCTTGTGAAATTGGCAACACTTTCCAGTTTGCTTTTGTTCTTCAATCGATTCTTTTGGGCATAGCTTTCGGTACTGAAAAGTATTATAGGTGGACAGATAAATATTTTTCAAAGATGTGTTCAGGGGCGTGTATTCATTATAAGTTGGAATCCTCGGCTTCCACTTTTCTGCTTCCCTCTTTCGACCGGAATTTCCTCCTCCGGTTCCTTTTGGTTGCTCCAGTTTATTTTGAACGTTAACTTGGACCTTACCAGAGCTCTCGCCAGATTGTTTCGCTGCAATATTGCTTGGCACCTTTTCCCTGCTGGGTCCTGCAGCACTGCCCCTTCTCGACAACCTGGCCTCCTCCTTTCTCATGAACTTATTTTCCTTTGAATAAAACGTTCCAGGGTGGTTGGCAGTTTTCCTGCTAGCCAATTGTCGAACTCAGATTCTGGATCAACTCCTCACATCACGGTCATAAGGATGTCGTGGTCATTCAAATTACTAACTTTGGTAGCTGCAACGTAGAACCTCTACAAATAGTCCTTCAGCGACTCACCCGGAGCCTGAATCACACTGGATAATGACATTACGTCTTTCAGGTGAGTAGCATGGATCCTGAACTGCTCCAGGAATTTTGTCGCCAGCTCATCAAATCTGGAGATCGACCATGGTGGGAGTTTGATGAACCACATGGTAGTGATTCCAAACAGAGTTATTGGGAAGCACCTGCACTTGGTCGCATCATTTTCCCTAGATGAGTCCATCATCCACTCGTATCTCATTATGTGCTGTCGAGGGTCGATCTTCCCTTCAAAAGTGGGCATTTTAGGTATGTTAAACCTCAGGGGGTACTCCTCTTGTAAGATGTTATCAGTAAATGGAGTATGACTCCTCGATACCCCCCTTTAATCATCATTTATCAAGCCCAGATTCTTCCTCATCAGCTGCTTTACCATAGCAGACAAATCCGGAGTCTGAATGGGAGGTGCTAGGTCGGTATCTATCCTGCATGATTGCTCCGGTTGGCGCCTTCTCGGCCGGTGATCCTCTAAGTGTGCACCCTAAGGACCTGTTTCATTACCACCCTGGTGAGGGAGTTGACCAGCTTCCATGCGTGCTCCAGAGCCTAAGTTTCTCACTCCAGGTTGGGCCTGACTTCCCAGGTGTAGTTGAGGAGCCGCTGTCCCAGTTAAGAAATCAGGATCATTTCTGTTGGATTGTCCATGGTGGCTTGTCACAAATTGCTATGTTGCTCTGGTTTGCGCCATTTCAATCCTGCGGCGTCTACGCCTGTGGTGTTCATCTGACGAAGTTAAGCTGTCGGATGATGAGTAGGAAACGGGGCTTCCACTAGCATTCTGATGTTGATGTTGAGCGATATGGTTCATCAAGTTGGCATTTGCTTGGATCTGCACATTAATTTGTCTCCTGCTTTCCATAAGCTCTCTCATCAGATCATTGAACTCGGTCCGGGTGACGGCTCTGCATGGCTCTGGACGGCGACGGGTTCCACACCTGCATTAACTAGTTGGTTGCTTGGTCCTACTTATTGGATACTAGCAGTCTCATTAGCATCGCCGTTGTGGGAGGCATGCCATCTTAGAGCTATCGGTGGAAAATCTGAATAGAATCTGTAAACTCTTGAGAATAAACTTGGATCTCCTTTGGGGGATTTCTTCAATCTAGTAGCAACAAAGTCGGTCCTGGCAGCTTGAGAATCAAGGCCTCAATGAAAGCACCAAAATGTTAGCACCAGAATTGGTCACTAACATCCTAGAATAGATTTGTGTAGAGAGATGAATGAAGAAAGTAAATGGAAACAGAGGAATAACACAATATAATGTAAAAATAACAGAAAAAACGAGAACAACAGAATTATAGTGGTTCAGCGTAACTGCCTACATCCACTTTGAATGTAATCTTTATTACTTCCTCAACTGTTGTAATACAGATACAATCCACAAAGAACAACTTGAATTCAGTTTAGAACTAAAAGGAAATGAGTGCAAAAAATGGCAGAGTCTCCTCTTAGTTTTCCAAAAAACGATCCCCTAAACTAGAACCCTATCCCTCTATTTATAGATGGACATAGCTTGGCTTCTCTGAGCTTGCACCTCTCTCCAGTCCTTTAGGCCCATGACCAAGAGAACTCGGCCCAAAATTGATAGATGAACAAAACCAACCTGGAAATACCGACCCCATCATAGCCAACCCCATCATAGTCGACCCCATCAAATCCGATCCATCATAGCCGATCCCTTTAAGTGCCGGCCTGACCCAAATACACTGACCCATCCGTTTGCCGACCTTATGCCTTCAATATGCCGATCCTAACTTTAGACCCAAATGCCGACCCGTAGATCATTGGACATCGACCTAAAGAAAAGCAAAACCCAACTCGAAGCAACCTACCCCTCATACTATGCCGATCCCAAAAAAATGTCGATCCATAGCATTGCTGACCCAAAATCATCTTCCGCTACCGATCCTTTTTTACACTGACCCCTTACAAGCATGCTGACCCACAGCTGGACGATCCCTAGGCCTTGAGCAACACCGACCCATTCATTTGCCGACCCCTGGTAGGTGATTCACATTGACTAGAAGTTGATGATGAGATGACCCGGAGTACAAGCCCTTGGGACTCGAAGTAAATTCCTCTATAACCCGAAGTAGATTAATTCTTGACACTACTCCCATCAACATTCAACCATAGCCTCTGCAACTATCGTTTTGTAGCCGGGCTAAGGTACCGGGTAACAATTGTATATGGACCGGGCATTCATGAAATGACCCGAGAATTTTAATGATTTAAATAATGTAAATTAACTAAATTTTTCATGAAAATAAATAATAAAATTTTTGCAATGAAAATTTGATATTTGGAATACATTTATTTAAACGTAGCAAGTGTCAAATTTTCATCGAAAAATATTTAAGTTTGTTCAGTTGTGAATTTCAATTTAAAATTTAAAATCAGTTAAAATTTGTTGGAAATAAAATATTTTTGAAACCTGAATATTTTTATATAAGAAAAATGTAAATCATTTTCTAAGTGAGACATCATATTTCGTTTTGCCAAATTTGGACTGCTCTAGCTCCGTTTATTTTATTTTCAGCGTTTTAGCAGCATTTTCACCAGCGAATATCGAGTTTTGATAGCTTGGTCGTATCGCTCATATATGTGTACCATTCTGTTCGTCTCGTCGCGCTGATCTCCGCAGTATATTTATTTGTGCATTTCGATGACCGATACACGGCGAAATCTACGAAACGATTTACCATACCGGCTCCGTATTTGGGCCTTTTGAGTTTCCTATGTCCTTTCATTATCCATCGTGTAAACAAACAGCCATCTGCTTTTAATATTTTCAAAAATCCAAGTTTGGTTTTGCCATTCCCACTGTTCAAATATATTGGTTCGTCCCTTCATTTCATTCTTTTCCCCACTGCTTTTTGTTTCTGTTCATAATTTATATATAAAAAAAGAGAAAATAAACTATATATTACCTGAAGCTTAACTTTCTTCATTGCCGAAACCTACTTGCTCATCATCCTTTTCCAAGCCTGCTCGTCCTTTATTCCTGAATGCCTATCTCCATCACTGAGTAGCCAAGACTCAACAACTGCATCACTCTCCCCAAGCACCCGCCATCCTCTCCAACCCATCACCATAGTCTGCCGCCAAACCCAAAGCTCCACCACCTCTAGCCTTCCCCACCGTGACAACCTATTTTCCACCATCTCCATTGCTGAGGGCAACCTCAGCTGACCACCAACCGCCCATCTCCCCTACCAGCATGCCTGTTCTCCTCCCCTCCTCCACATAGCCGACAGCCAACAGCAACACAAAACCCGCCTCCTCTCTCTGCTCCAAGCCCAACAGCCTCTCTAGACCAACCACCATTGTCTGCCACCCACTGCTCGTCTCTCTCTTCCATGCTCCCTCTCCACCACAACCTCGACCGGCCCTTACCCACACACGCAATCCCCTCAGCCAGCATGTCTCCCTCACTGCTCCACTATCTTTCATTTCCTCTCTCCGCTTGTGAAGCCGTCGAACACCCTGAACCAGCTGCACCCTTCCCCATGCAAACCCTCAACCACCTTGCCTATTCCGCCATCTACCACTTCACAGACCCGCGACCACACGCAAGTAGCTGCACCACCTAGAACCCCATACCCTCTCCACTGTCCTCCGTTGTGTCACCCGCCTTCACCATGCACCAACACTCGACAACCATTCCCTGACCTCTGGCCTTCCTTTTAGACCCGTTCAGCCCCTTGCGAGCAACATCAACCAAGCACTGTCTCGCTTTTCGGCGCAGCCTTCTTCTTTCTATTTTAAAAAAAGGACAGAAATATATATATATATATAGTGTGTGTGTGTGTGTGTGTGTGTATATATATATATATATTTGTTTTTATTCGAATTCCATTCTCGAGCTCGTTTGCTTTGCTTGTCGCTATCCTGTCCACAATCGCAGTAGTTCTGAGTATTTGCTTTGGAGCGCGCGTGCCCACATAACCACTTGCTTAGTCATGTGTGTACCCATGTCCATTGCTTCTTATTTTCGTTGCTCTCTAGCCACGAAAGGTGAGTGATCACTCACGATTAACATTCATATGTTAGTAAATTTATATTCACATGAAATGACGATTGAAATATGTTGTTAAATTTGAATTAGTTAATAATTAAATTGTTGAATATGTTATGTTAATATTTAAAATTGTTTATCTTTGATAATTGACATATGACACCATAACATGTTAAGTATGTATATTATATTTAAATTGTTAATTATGATCATATTGCCATTTGATATGCTATGTCATTTTATGCTATTATTTTATTGTTCTCACTCTACAAGTTCCCTGATAGTTAGGAAAATCACTATGGGTTGAAATGATACATACCCGAACGATATTATAGATTAGGGAAAATCGTTATGGGTTGAAATGATAAACCCAAGCGATTTTATTGAATTTGAAATTTTAGGATTGCGGGTTGAAATGTTATATACGCGTAAATATTAAATTATTGCGGATTGGAAAGATGAATATCCGTATTACTTGACCATAGGATAGAAAATTATATGCAGACACCATTGGTCTATTTTGAAAAATGATTTTCAAAGTTTTGGAAGGAAATAGATGGGTTTTATTAAATATTGATTTTTAAATATAACATAAAGATTTTTATTTTAATATATGTGTGTAAAATTTAGATTTTTAAATTATATGTTTGAAATTTTTTTAATTATAAGTTAAGTTTTAAAATGTAAATTATAAAATTTTACTTATAACTTTATTATTTTTAAAATATATAAAATAAGATTTAAAATAGATTTAATAATAATAAGATTTAATTTAATAATAAGTAATATAATAAATTTTTTTAAGAATTTAATTTAACTAATATATATCGATAATATGTTTTAAATATTTATTTACAGCTTATATTAATATTTCAAAATAGATATTTTTGTAATAACCTTTATATATATAACATGTTTAAATATTTATTTGAATTTATGTTATTATTTTTAAATTAGATTTTTGTAATAACTTAAATAAATAAAGGTTGGAAAGATAAGTTAAATGGGACTTGTAATGTAATTTGTGAAGAATTGAATTTAAATAAGAATTGATTTGAACTTTTTGATTTTGAGATTTTAAAGGTATGATTTTATAACTTGATAACTGAATTTTGATAAAAGGTGATCAAATGAATATTTTCAAATTTAAATAAAATTTAAATTGAATATTTAATATTGGTTTAAATTTGTAATTTGAGATTTTATTTAAGTGCTCTCAGAAATGATTAAGTGAATATTTTCAAATTTAAATAAAATTAAAGTTGAATTTTGAATTATAAATGAAATTTATCAAATTGAGTTATTATAAATTGTTTGAATATTTAAGCTTTGAAACCTATTGAATTGGAAGTGGTTTAAATTTGTAGATCAAACCTGGATTTGAAATCTATATAAATTAAAACGGTTTAACGAGAATTTGAATTGAACCTTTAACCTTTTAATTTAAAATTTTGAATTGAGATTGATTTAAATTGAATTTTGGAACTAAAGTTGATTTGAATTGATTTGTGAAATTGGAAGAAACAATTCTAATTTGAAACTATTTTCGATATAAACTCTTTTAAATATATAAACTATTTTAATATATAACCTATTTTTAATATATAAACTATTTTAATCTATAACCTATTTAAATATAAACTATTTTTAATGTATAACTATTTTAATATATAAACTACTTTCAATATTCAAACTATTTAAGTTGGAACTATTATGATTTATATTTAATGGATTTAAATACGAATACTTTGATATAAGGGTTTATCCTATTTTATGGTTATGATTTTGGAAATGAATATGATTTCGAAAGTGATATGATTTCGAAAGTGAATATGATTTCGAAAGTGATATGATTTTGAAATGAATATGATATTTTTATATGAAGTATGAATTGTTTGAAATGAAAATGACCACGGTGTGAAATAAGTGTTTGGTTATTAAAGAGACCAGGATCGGATATTGTCATACTCTCTACCAATACCGAAAACCACTTTAACAACTATGCACGTGGTGGAGAATCCAAAACGAAGTAGGATGGTTTGGCGACGTCTATTTCAGGTATGAACGCAGCCCTGACTCCCGCGAGTCAGCTTGATGTGACTAAAACAGGAGCTATGCCGGGCTAAGTGAGGTCGCACCTCCGATCGAGCATGCTTCTTCAATACCATTTTATTACTTTGTGATATAATTGGGTGCACCTTTGATTATGGAAGTGTGTCTCGAGGTGGGCGGTAGTAGATGCTATGCGTTACCACCAGTCTGGATCCGCAAAACGGTAGTATCCTACCCTAGGCATTGCCTCGTGTGCCTTGTCACATGCCTTATCGCACCCTCTACGAGTTTGGTTTATGTCGTACACTATGGAGTGCCCTCTGATAGCTCTCTAGTTTACGGAGGAATTACGGTATTGTATAGACTACGACATTTATATAAAATGTGTTAAGGGGGATATGGGTAACGCCTTAACGCTATTTTAATATTTTACTTTATTGTAGACATTATATATGTAGCGTATTGTAATATGTATGTAGATAGTTTAACGGATCCTTAAAGGATGGAATCCCAACATCCTTTAAGTTATTTGCATTTCACTTGAGTTGATTTACTTGCATAAGAATGTTAATCCTGGCTCGAGTGTTTTGCGTTTTGCTTTATGCTTGGGTCAGACTGAGTGTAACAGCATTTGAGACTCACCTTTGGAGCTTGGAGCTTTGCTTGAAGATCTATCTTTTATCAATTATGCTTTAAGTTATTCCAGTTATTTCCTGTTGTTTATGTTCAGACTTGTCATTTGCTTATGTATATGAGACATCTATGTATTTGGAATTTCTGTTGTATTTGTTTCAGACTTTGATGTTCTGTAGTAGCTTCATGAACTACTATTTATCTATTCCGCTGCTTATTGTTATATTACTCTGTGTCTATGATTCTGTAATTGATTTATTTACTATATATGCTAAGTTTTGCCAAATATAAATTAACAATCCGTTTCTTTGAGCAACTCAAGTATGACATGTGTGGATTATTGTTGATTTGAATGGTTCGAAATGGCAGGTCATTACAATTCACCTGGTTGCCTCCGAACGTAGTTTGTTAGGTTGGAGGTGTCTAACATTGTGCGGTTTCCTTTTTTGGTGATACTGTAATCAAATTGCCTTTTTACTTTTTCTGGCTACTCAGTTCTATCTGTGCTCATTTTGTTTACCTGTATTACACATGTTTATAGGAGAAAATTGGATGTAACATGCACCAAAACACAAAGTCATACCAGACGATAATTTTGTGAGTAAAATCAAAGTTAACTTGAGTACAATGAATGATGAATCTATTACATTAATTTCAACAACTAAAATTTACGATGTTATTCTTATCAATGTGGCTCATAATATTCCAACTGCATTAGTCTTTCTCTTGAAGACACATTTTTCGTCGATGGATTATATCCTTTCGGGTACAATTATCAAAATCATATTTTGATAACAAACCTGGAATCCTTTTGGATTTGCTCATCATGCCATACAACAAAGTCAATACTCTTAATGGTTCTATTGTCAATTGAGGATTATCTATTCTCGACATTAACAAGAAACACACAGTTTCTCTCTAATGTGTGAGAATACTTATTAAACATTCTAATGCGTTGTATTCGTTTGGGTTTGATTAATTTCATTTCATCCATTGAAATTGGTATTATCTTTGGATCGTATTCAAATTTATTTACTATCAATAATTTCTAAAAGAAATTCATTTGTTATAAAGTGGTTATTTCTTGAAACGACAATTGTTTCTCAATGCAATGGAATGAATAATTTATGAATTACCTTATATATAGAACTGATTTTGGTTTTAGTTTACAATACTTATGTTTAAAACATTAGTTGGCCCTCCGATGACTATTGTTTCCAAACTTATTATGAAGCGATTCATGCCAGAACCCTCACGTACAATTATTACGTGTATTCTTTTGACTCGCATAACCTGCCAACTCCTTGACCTAAGATATGATGGGGTTTCTTATAAATCCTTATCTTGTATGATTTTGTAAATTATTTCTTGGATGAAATTAATTTTAACCTTGTGTATTACTCTTAAATACATGACTTTATAGAAAGATGTTAACTTAACTTTACTCATCATTAATTGTACCTTGTTCAATAAAGTTTGATTTTTTCTTATCGATACATCATTATGTGTCATAAGGAGAAGTGACATTTAAGGTTAATCTTTATTCATTTTTAGGTAAATTTGGAACTCTTTCCAATATACTCGCATATTCGATCAAACAGAATCATTTTTGTTTTCTAATGCATGTTATTTTATTTACTTTTGTTTTATATTTTTTGAGTTTATCATAGACATACTAGATGTGTATCAAATATACATATTCATATCTGTGATAACTCATTGGTGAATACAACGAAGTATGTGGAATTATTTTTCTACTAATAGTCTTACGATTACATACATTTATATGTATCAATTTGAAGAATTCATCAACTCTTATGATGTTGCCACTGAATTGGTGTTTCACCCTTAATTGATTGAGATATAATTCACTGGTACCATATAATTCACTAGTACCATATAATTCACAATCGTATAATCAAAGAATTATTTCTTAAAGTAGTGGCTTAGTCTATAATTCCAAAGTAATTGTAAACAATTTTAGATACTTTGATATTTTTCAATGCATCTTTTTGTTATGAAAAAAAAATTCCAGTATTATAGTCTTACTTTATTACGAATATTCATAATATTCATATTAAAATAAAAATATGTCTATTTTTTAGTCAACACGAAAAACATTTATTATTTCATAAATAATATTTGGTATGTTTTGCGAGAATAATTTTCATAACTTGATATGACAATTAGTGTTGTATGGCATTCTCCCACTATTTCCGTCATTACTATAATAGCGAATGAAATATGAAGCTTCATTCAACCACTTAATGTAAGCAATCTATTCCATCCACTATAACCAGTTTGCAGTCGAGACTTTTTAGATCAAATATCTTAAACTCAAAGAACTAAATCTCACAACAAACAATTTTCTATATGAAAATACATTTTGGAATAGAAATCATATTTCTCATTCTAATGTTAAGTATTAATTGTTATTTTATAGTCTCGTTTTCAATGTTTCTTTATTAAGTAGAAGTGATCATTTAATCTCTTAATCCCAACTGTGTCTTAGGTTACATCTACTCTCATACATTCACTTTCCTTTCAAAACGGCTAAATCATTCAAAAGAAACCCTTACTACAATATCATAATAAACTCTTTACAAAAGTGCATTTAGTTATTCTTAACATTTAAAGATATCAAATATATTGCATTTTAAGTAAACTGATCGAATTCTTAGATCTAACTTGTAGCTTTTTGGTCTTGTGATACATTTAACACAATAAGATTATTATTGTAATCAATCATATTGAATACATGATCTCACGCTACGTTTATTTTCTTGGTTCAAATAAACCAATTTCGTCGAGGTTTCGTACATTACGAGTTGCAACCGTTCATCATGTAACATTTATATATGACTTGATATGGATCAAATATTCATATCCCTATATTACTTTTAAAATTTGAAACTCATAAAAGACAATATATAATCTTGACAAATAAACACATAAGTGAACGAGTTATAAATGTATTTAGTAGTTGTATAATAAGACGCTTGTAGAGGTCTTAAATAAACAACATGCAAACATTTATTAGCAAGTATATTTTATATTTCTATTTTTAATCTTAATTCAATTCATTAGTATATATTAATACACATTTTATTAATTTTATTAGTTTCACAAACTTATCAATGTAGATTATGTTAACTTTATACATAGCAGATGTTCTTACAATATTAGAAATGCTAAATGTTACAATTTCATTTTTCTAATAAGGCTCCTACTGGATTTTATGTTTCTCAAAACCCTAAGATGAAACATAGAAGTCTTTTGAATTTTCTAGTGGATATTAAAAATCATATGCCTTAAGATTTTAACCTTGAGGAGAGGTCAACAAATCACAGGTTTGCATATGATGGATAACTCTTTATCGATTGTATCATATACAACTCCTAACGTTGTGGTCCTTACGCTAATCTCATCCTTAGCTTGAGGAACGCTCAACAAATATAGAGAAATTATTCACTCGTACCTACCATTTCACGATGGCCTAAGTATAATGCACATACCTTTAGGAAAGCTTAACAAATATATGTAGTTATCTTACCTTGTATATTCTATCTATATATTAATAATACTATACATAATATCCCTAGCTTGAGGAAAGCTCAACAACAAGGAGTATACAAGTAATTATTAATATATATATATATATATGTGTGAGGGTACAACTTTATATTAAATATTCATAATCTTTAAATGTATTTAAATTAAGTGATATCGACTTATGAAATAATGTATTTCTTATGAAATACCCAAAAGTCTTCTCCTTGTTCAACAACACCTCAATCTTCAGCTTCAAATGTACCAAAATCTCATTTTCCATCAGGTCTCTTCACATCTTAATTATTCATCTCTTTTGATTCGTCCATGACCTACCAATCTCTAATAAATCTCGCTCTGATACCCAATATTTGAAAAAATTTAGTTACCCCAAATCCCTAATTTTATGGAATCAATGAACCCCTAGGATCTAGAATCAATGATCAGAAGAAGCAATGGGAGGACCAGAGGAGGTAAGGGGGCGATATAGATATATAAGGCATCCTATGAGATGTTTTGACTGGTCTCCTAGCTTGAGTGAGAGTAATTGTAAAGTGAACAAGACAGGCATCCCTATCCACTTATTTTTGTTTCTTTCAAGGTACAAGTACTATAGTTGTTTTTTCTAGATAAATTAACCAGTTGTTATAGATTAAGTAGTGGATGCCTGTGTGTTTAGCTCGCTACGCACCTCTCCTTACAATAGAATGGATCCCTCTCAACTTCTTAATATACTCGATGTGTACTGGACCCCAACAAAAAATAGGGCATAGTTTGGATCCTAACTTTGACCAAAGGGATGACTTACCTTCGCTCCCGAATTGCTATTACCATATGAAACTAGGGTAATCCCGTTAACCTTTCTCTATAAAAGGTGGCTGTGAGTCCAAATACTCCCTATCGGTTGGTCTAAGGGAACTACTCGTCCAAGAGGAAAAGTCCAATGGGAGTTAGGGAATGCGAGAGTGATATTCTAACGCCCCTATTTCTTATGGTATGACCCAACTATTCCTTACCCATTGAATTTCATGTCACATACATCCCACATGACGAAAATTTATAATAGAATCAAATCTAAAGAGAAAATTACAAATTTGGACCCAACATTCAAAGTTATTCAATTTGAGGATATACAAGAAAGTTTACAAAATTAGATAGAGATAACTTAATGGAGAAAAAGAATACAATCTATATTCTAAATTGTAAATTACAACAAGCATTAGTTAATTAGACGTGAATCCTCTAAAGTTGCATATGTATTGGATGCATTTCACAATAGCCATCAGCTGCAATTTGATGGATGTTTGTTTGTCGATGAAGTAATCCCAATTAGTAGACAATTAATTAATTTATTGAATCAATCAATTAATTCCTTTCAATTTTCCTCACATTCCATAATCAATTAAATTTTTTTTTACCAGTTTGGCAAATATTTTGTGCATATTTAAAGCCTAAAATTTAATATATACATAATATATACATAATATATGTATGTATGTATGTATAATGTTTGGTAGAATTGAACGAAGTGGTTAAATGACAATATGAGTGGTTTGGGCATTGGCATTTATTTTTGAAGATCAAAGTTCCATCTTGTAGGAGCATCATTTTTTCTCCTTTTTTTTAGCATTTGAACCCAAAAAAAGGGTTCAAACAACATATTGGTAGGGCCGGCTCTTCATAAACGGAAGGGGTTTAGAAGAGGCATTTTCCATCTGCATATTTGAACTAATATTATTTTAGGTCTTGTTGTTTCCATCCTTGAAAAAACTGGGAGGCAAATATTTTATTAAGAGGAACCGAGATTGGCATCAAATCATTCTATTTTCTTTACAAACTTTAGTGGACGTAAAGTTTGTTTATAGCTTCAAACCTACCCTTTGTAACATTCTATTATATATAAGTAGTAGAAAAAAAACAAAGACAATTGTTGACCACAGTAATGAAGTTTAGTATCCATAAACTACCTTAACGATTCGGCAATGTCACGCTTTACAACACATTTATCACCTTCATCTTCCCTCTCCAGCCCGCTATTCCAAAATTTGTTCATATATAAACAACGCTGCATTATTCACAAATACAAAATCCAAAAGAACAGTCAAGCCAAATTATACTCTAAGCTAATATCACTCAAAAATGACTGATTGGGGTCCAGTGTTCATATCAGTTATTTTGTTCATCGTTTTGTCTCCTGGACTTGTATTTCAGCTGCCTGGAAAACACAAAATTGTGGAATTCTGCAACTTTCAGACCAGCGGAGTTTCTATACTTGTTCATGCCATCATTTACTTTGCATTCATTGCCATTTTCCTACTTGCTATTGGAATCCATATGTACATCGGTTAGCCCTTCATGATGTACTTTCCAATTACTTGAACCATTCAGTGGTTCTGTTATCATTCCTTCATGGGTTATGGCTGTTGTTTTCTTGAATTCTATGTTATTTGAAAGATTGCCTGTACTTGAATTTGTTTATGAATAATATCATATTTGATGCTTCATCCCTATTTGATAGATACAGAATAATAAATCTGTAATTGTTGTGCAACAGTGATACACAATCATAACTATATATATCACTGGTACAGTTCAGAAGGAAATAAATAATCTAAACATTATCTAATATTTTCAAAATTTGCACAAATTTCTTGAGCCTATTGTTGTTGGAATTCTTCTATCCGGCGAAGAGACAATGGTTGTAAGCTCCAAAGCAAGAAAGATTCTCCAAGGCACGTCGACGATGCTCTCCTTAAGACGTTATTTCCTCTCACCACTTATTTTAACAAACGAATGAATGGTGTGAGTTAAAGCAAATCGCCTTTCAAGGTACAATGAAACCGAAATGATTAATCTCTTCAACAGAATGTGATAGTACCATCGTGATCGATTCAAACTATCGTTCGAATTGACTGTAGTTACAAGAGTAGCGAGTTCATGATCTGCAGCGTCCCAAACCAGAAATAATATAAATTGAAAGAAGAAAGGAGATGGGAAAGAGATTTGGAAATATGTAAAAGTCAATAAATGAAACACTTTTCAGGCTTTTCTATTTATAGTTGCGAAGAGGTGTCTTTTCATTTTGAGAAGTTGCGTCCCCCGCTAAACAACATGTCATTTCATTTCGTTTGAATTCAAACGTCTTGCCATTGTAACAGTCATGTCTCCTACCATTTTCCTCTATTCAAATTTGAATTTTGGGCTTGTTAATAGGTTTAGATCTGCTCTGTTTTAACTAAAATTATTATGTCCAAAAATATAGTTGGACCCAAACACGACCCGATCGGATGACGGCAACGGCGTGCTTATGGTGGTTGTATATGGTCTCCATCCTCACAAAAGAGCAAGTTTTAGGTGTTCCAAGGACCCAACTTTCTTTTAAAAAACCTATATTTAAGCAAATATAATTCTTTATATTCTATAATGTGGAACTATTCTAATCTCACATTCTTCCTTTTTTCTTTCACTTCTTCTCATTTAGAACACAATAACTCACACAAATATTTTATAAAAAATTCATTAACAATCCTCTATCAAATCTAAATAAAATTTCTCACCATATGTTGCAGGAAAACTTGTGCATAAATATAGATGTTTTGTAGATTTGAATCTGTACGTAGTGATAACCTATCAGAGCATGTCAGAATGGAGTGGTTGATTAAGAATTGAACCATCGATCTTATGAGACCTACCGGATGTGTTTCACATGCTCGTTTTCTTTCCTTAGATCTAAGCAGACACGTGGATAGGCCTTGTGTCTGTATCTTGGTTTCATGAAATTCCCTTAGAGGCTTGATACATAGTCTCGTAGAAGGTGACACCACGTTCATGCATTCATATAGGTAGGTTTATTACAAGTGCCCTATAACTACACACTTCAACGGTACTTCTGTTATAAACCTATTAAGCGTTAAGCAATGCAACCTACACCATATCATTATAGGTACCAAGCACTTTTCTTGGAATGGATATAATATTAGTTGTTTTGGACTAATATTAAAGTACTTCAAATCCCATCGTATAATGTGCTTTTGCTCATTAAACTCAAGATAATGAATTTCATTATGTTGAGTTGAGTTTCCATCAAAGTTAATTTCTATGTTGATTTTAAACTCATTCCTTTAGATGTTTTAAACATCAGACCTTTTGCAAGTCCTTTTGTAAATGGATCGGTTAAGTTTTGGCTAGATCTCATGAAATTTATGGTAACTACCTCATATGTGAGCATTTGCCTCATTGCATTGTGCCTTAGACCAACCTGTTTAGATTTGTCATTATATATCTGGCTATATGCTCTTGATAGTGTTGCTTGACTATCACAATGCACAGATATCAGAGTCGTTGGTTTTGGCCATATAGGAATTTCTAATAATAAATTTCTCGACCATTTTGCTTCTTTACTACAAGAAGCCAGTGCTCTATTCAGCAACCAAGATAGAATCTACAATACACGTTTGTTTCTTTGAGACCCAAGATATCGCAACCCTACCAAGAGTGAATACTCATCCACCGGTTGATTTATTATTATCTTCTCTTCCAGTGTTTCAATTGGCATCTGTGTATCCTTATATTACACTTAGATACCCGTTGTACAAAATACCATAGTCCATGGTTTCTTTCAAATATTTTAAAATTCTTTGCACAACTAGACAGTGAATATGACTAGAGTTACCGGTATATCTACTCATTTTGCCAACAGCGTAGGCAATATCTGGTCTTATGTATGTAATGACATATATTAGACTACCAATAACTTTAGCGTATTCTAATTGATCTTTTGATCTACCAATATCAAAATATAGTTGCATGTTTGGGTCAAATGGGGTGCTTAGATATTTGCAATCAAATTGATTAAACCTTTTTAGAACTTTCTTTATACAATGAGACTGGGTAATGACCAACCCTTCCGCTATTTTTATAATACTTATTTCTAGAATCACTTCAGCTTCTCCATATCTTTCATGTCAAAACATGAAAATATAAATCCTTTCATTCCTTCAATACTTGAGGTATCATTCCGAAATATTAACATATCATCAACATAAAGGCATATAATTGCACCTTTACCAGCATGAAATTTGCTATAGGCGCATTTGTCTGATTCTTAATCTATAAACCATTTGATACTATGGTTTTATCAAATTTCTCATGCCATTGCTTTGGTGCTTGTTTAAGACCATAAAGTAATTTAATAAGTTTACATATTTTACGTTCTTTTCCAGGCATTACAAAACCTTCTGGTTGAGACATATATATCCCATCATCGAGTTATCCATTTAAGAATGCGATATTGACGTCCGTTTGATGACTTTCAAATTTATAAATATATACTAATGCATTAATTGTTGAAATTATAGCTACAGGTGCATATATCAAACTAATATATTCCTTCCTTTTAGGTAAATCCCTTAGCAATTAATCTGGTCTTAAATTTTTTTATCGTACAATCTGCTCTTAATTTCTTCTTAAATATTCACTTACATTCCATTGGTTTAGAACCAGAAGGTAAGTCTACGGGTTTTCATGTTTGATTTTTCATAATATAATCCATTTCATCATTTATGCCTTCTTGCCAAAAAGCTGAATCTTGAGATTTTATGGCCTCAATATATGTTAAAGGATCGGAATCTATGTTTGTAGAAAGTATGGCTAATGTCTAAAACCATCTATTGATCCTTCAACTAAATAAATAATAAAATCTGGTCCAACTGACTTTTCAGTCCTCATTCTTTTACTTCTCCTAAGATATTCACCTGGTTTCATCATTATTTTCTTGAGTGTTCTCAAATTAATGAATTATTTCACTGATCTCCACTATTTCACGAATAGATGTATTTACCGTCAACATCTATACTATACTATTATTACTGAGTTAGACTTCAAGAGCTCACAAACCCCTCAAGTATTTTGTGAAATGAATGGTCATGTTTTTTATTTTGTTTATTCTTTCTATTTGTGCCCAAACCTCACGTTTAATTAAAAAAATGTAAGTTACTTCCTGCCCATTCCATAAAACTCTAACTCACAAAATAATGAAGACGAATATCGACCAATGTGGAAATCAACGATTGCTTCTCTCCTTCTTTGTTAGTATGAAAACTTCCACCTTAATTTTCATGTTTGTGTATTTCTCCTCCAATCCACTAATTATTCAGGTAATTTTCAATTCTTTGGATCTGTTGTTTTCGATTTTCAAAGCCGATTTAACTCCTTGATTTGTTCAATTTTCTTATGTCTTCATTGTTTGCTTTACATTCTTAACCTTCGGAACAAACGTAGTTGCTTTATTGGTTTTCTTCGTCTATATTTCAGGTATCTTTATCCTTCCTTACTATTCTTTTAATTATTATTTTATCCATATTTAGGATTTGATGATAATTTGGATTTGTTTAATATCTAGAGCATGATGATTTGAGATTCGGCTAGAACATTCAGATCTGTTAGATGATTTGAGGTTGCTCTAATTAAGGCTACTCCATTGTTTTTTTCTACAAGTAACTATATATATTATTAATATTTTATTCGCCTGGTTAATTGGAAGACAAAGCGAATAATTTGTGACATGTTCTTTGAATTTATTTTCAATTATAATTCAACAAAAATGGAAAACCTTAACAATAAAATGGAAAACCTATAACAAAGTGCATTTTGAGCTCAGCCGCTACATAGTAAGTAAGATTTATTTTAATGTCTTCTTACTGTGATCATAAGAGATAACTCTATGTAACGAATAAAGAAAAAAGTAGCCATCTTCATATAAGTATATTGAATAACAATTGTGGAAGTTCTGAAGTTATAACTAATCTAAGTATTATAAGAATCGACATAGAGATTTACATTTTCTTAAGAAAAATGAATTTGTAGGACATCAGGTGTTTCTAAGTGCATTCTTTTGTGATTTGCTGATTTAACAATAAAAATATAGCAATTTTATCCGTACTAATGTGTGATTTATGTTTTGTTTGGTTAGATTATGTTAAACGTCTAAATGAACAAAATTATTTGAATAAGTGCCACCAAGTGATGTTATGGATGCGCACTATAACTATAAGACATTATAATACGAGACGTTCAAAAGAATGTACTATAATTTTGTTTCAAGTAGCACTATTTACCTTCAAGTTCTTGACTATACCATTTTAAGATAGCTTTAGTTATTTGAAATTAATATGTATTTATTTATACTCACATAAATAACTTTTTTAGGCACTTATTGTGTGACTGCTGCTATATCAAGTAAGGCGGGTGCAAGTATAGCTGAAGTAAAAATAGGCTATTTTATAGTACAAAATGGAATCGTTCATTTCCAACTCCATATTTAAACATCATTCGAATAACAATAAGATCTTTACAATTATGTGCTTATAAATCTGAAATTAAAATGAATATACGGAGTTGTGTAGCGAAATAAAACAACTGTAAGAAACATTGAAGAAAAGCAGTAACAATTTTTCCATAATTAGAAATTTTATTGATGTACTTTGAAGTCATAGTTACATATCAAAGTTAAAGATTTCTTTTATTAAGCCATGCGTTATTAAAACTATTAAAAATAACTTATTTTATATTGCATTTTTTTTAGTATATAAGTATGACTAAGAATATTATCAGTTAATTTTATTTTAGCATCTAACATTTTAAAACTAATTTTTACCTTATCTTTAATAGATGATCATATTAAAATTGATTTAAATTTGATGGATATGACATAGTTTTCCAGCATGTTACTATTGTTAGTCCATGAGTTGATGGTTTAGATGACAACAACCTTAGAATAAGATTATAAAATATAAATACTAACATTATAGTTTAGATATATATGTTTATACAGGATTTAACCATGCATGTACCAAGAATGAAGACTGTACAGTATAGAGATTCAAGATATCAAGATTGAAGACTCATGAGTATTAAGAATATCAAGATTATCAAGAGTTCAAGATTTCAAGATAAGTATTGAGTCTAGAATTATGTTAAAACTTCACAATAGCACTGAAATCTTTATTCCGTATTTTCATTTGGGATGGAACCCATTTCTACCTTTTTAGTGGCTTACAAACCCACGACAAGTAGCTTACAAACCTACGACAAGTGGCTTACAAACCCACGAACATCCTGGTTTTGTACAAGTTCTCGAGTTCTGATATGATGAGATATTCTACAGGAAGAAGCTTGCAAAACTACTTCAAAATGATTTTCAAAACTGCTTTTCAAAATGGTTTAGCCTTAAAATTATCTTTTCAAATGATTTTCAAAAAGATGTTTTAGCCTTAAAAAATATTCTTTGATTTTGTTCTTAAATAAATTCTTGTTTTAAACATCGTTTGTTTTAAACTATCTTTTAATATATTTAACTTTTAATATTTACTTAGATATGAATATAAAATTATAGTAAAATTTTATATATATTATTCTCTATATTTATCTATGTATTTTATCTATATTCAAGTATATTAATAAAGTTTAAAATAGTTTTAATATAAGATAAAGGTTATTTTCAAAGAAAAACAAAACATCAAAATTTCCTTTGGGATGTCGACATGCCCTAATACCCCATGTCGACATAGTGTCAGTTAGGACCAAAAATTTGAATTTCAAAAGAACTGTCTATTCGCCATAACCTTTCATGAATAGACATGGTTGTTGTTCTTCTATAAATAGGGGTTGGTTTCAACGAATTATATATCAGATTTTCTGGTTTTTCACTTCTCATCTTCTTCCACGTTTTCTTTTTCAAAATCCTATCATCACTCTACCGAAATCAACATTGAATCTAACTAGATCATCTCTGGTTTGATTCTCTATCACTATCTCAACAAGATCCTAGTGCTATTCAGAGTTATAGGCTTCTTTGTCATCTATCTAGCGAGAAAAGGTGTGATTGTAGCCTTGGAAATCAATCAAGCGAGAAAAGGTGCGATTGTAGCCTTGGAAATCAATTGGGTGAACTTGTTGCCCCGGAATCAAGTATCTCTACCTAGAGGATTGTGATTCTGGAGGGTGTACCTCGTAGCCTTGAAACCGAGGGTGTAATTGTACAATTGTTTTTGAAAGGAAATCCATACTTAGTTATGCGGGACTGGATGTAGGATAACTCCGAACCATTATAAAATCCGGTGTGTTCTTTCCTTTACTGCATTTACTTTATTTCTGTATCTGTGTTTGATTCTGTGATTATATATGTGTCTGAATATTGCATACATTTGTGTACAAATCAACAATAACTCAAAAAGATTTAGTAATTTCTTATAAACACTATTCACCCCCCTCTAATGTTCATTCTAGCCTTAAGATCCATATTCCATATTCCTCACATTTGGTATCAGAGCAAGGTTTTCAAAAGTTTCATAATCTGATTTTTGAAACTTTTTTTTAGAATGGCTATGTTTAAGAAATTTGTTAATGCATGTTTAGAAATATTCAAATCATCATTGTCTCTTGAGTCTGCATATAGTCAATATTCAAATACAAGTTATGTACTAAGATTGTTTGATGTGCATGAATCATGCCATATGGGAGTTGAGGAATCAATCCAGAACAAACAAACTGTGCAGATCAAAAAGAACAAATGGATACTCGATAGTGGATGTTCTAGACACATGACTGGGAATCCAGATATGCTGAATGATATAATATACAAAGACGGAGGACTGGTTAACTTTGGAGACAATTCAAAAGGTTATGTGATCGACATCGGCAAAGTCGGTAACTCTAAAACTCCTATTATTACTAATGTTTTGCTAGTTAAGAATCTGAAACACAATTTGCTAAGTATAAGTCAACTATGCAATAAAGGATATAAAATTAAATTTGAAAAAGATAAGTGTCACATTGAAGATAATAATTCAACCATAATATTTGAGGGAATTAGGAAAAAGAATATTTATATTCTTAGTATGAAAATTTCAAATGATAACTTGTGTCTTTTGTCAAATGCAAGTGACCCTTGGATTTGGCATAAGAGATTTGGGCATTTGAATTTCAAACTCTTATCTAGACTGTCAAAACATGATCTAGTAAGAGGCCTCCCTAAAATGAATTTTAAAGTAGATAGTCTATGTGATGCATGTCAACTAGGAAAACTTAGAAAAAGCTCCTTTAAATTAAAAAATATAATTTCTACTTCAAAACCTCTTGAATTACTTCATATTGATATATTTGGTCCATCTTAAATTCTATCAATAAATAATAGTAAATATGTTTTTTTAATTGTAGATGATTATTCTAGATTTACATGGACAATATTTTTAAAACATAAAAGTGATACTTTTGAATATTTTAAGAATTTTTCAAAAAGGGTTCAAAATCAACTTTCTCAAAAAATTATAACCATCCGCAGTGATCACGGTGGTGAATTTGAAAATGAAAAGTTTGAAGAATTCTGCAATGAAAAGGGAATAATTCACAATTTTTCATTTCCAAGGACTCCATAACAAAACGAAGTAGTAGAACGTAAAAATAGGATAATTCAAGAGTGTGCGAGAACTATTCTTTCTGATAGTAATTTACCAAAGTACTTTTGGGCAGAAGCAGTTGCCATCGCCTGTTATATTTTAAATAGAATTTTAATTAGACCTTTAACTGATAAGACATCTTATGAACTTATTTACTCAAAGAAACCTAAGGTATCTTATTTTAGAATTTTTGGAAGTAAATGTTTTATTTTAAATACAAAAGATAACTTATATAAATTTGATCCCAAATCCGACAAAGGTATCTTTATCGGATACTCTAATAGACGAAAAGCATACAGAGTATTTAATTTAAGAACTAATACCATCGAAGAAACAATGCATGTTTCATTTGATGAAAATTTCAAAATTTTTGAAGAAATAAGATGATGAGGATTTAATCACTCAAAACCAACAGTCAATTGAAACTAATAATGAATTAAATCATTCTAATAAAAGGATTAAACTTTTAAAAGATCACCCTATAGAAAATATACTTGGAGATATGCAGTCTCTTGTTAAAACTAGAAACCAACTAAGTCAAATGAGTAATGTAGCTTTTATATCAACTATTGAACCCAAAAATCCAGAAGAAGCATCAACTGATGATTCATGGATTTTGGCTATGCAAGAAGAATTAAATCAATTCACTAGAAATGATGTTTGGGAACTTGTTCCTAAACCTGAAAATAAAACAATAATTGGAACTAAATGGGTTTATAAAAATAAAATGAATGAACAAGGAGAGGTTGTTAGAAATAAAGCCCGGTTAGTCGCTCAAGGTTATTTTCAAGAAGAAGGAATAGATTTTGATGAAACCTTGGCCCCCGTAGCAAGATTAGAAGCCATTAGGATTCTACTTGCTTTCGCAAATCATAATAATTTCAAATTATTTCAAATGGATGTTAAAAGTGCATTTTAAATGATTTTGTAGAAGAAGTATTTGTTGAACAACCACCACTTTTTGAAAATGATAAATTTCCAAATCATGTTTACAAACTTAAGAAATCTCTATATGGTCTAAAGCAAGCTCCTAGAGCCTGGTATGATAGACTAAGATCTTATTTGTTACAATGAAATTTTGAAATAGGTAAAGTAGATAATTGTAACAACCCGCATATTTTACGATTGTATATTTAAATATTTTATTTAAATATAGCGTCGTTAGTCGGATTAAAGCCCCAAAAGCTACTTTTTGCAAACAGTCAAATTAGGACTTGAGACCACCCCCATTGAGTTCAAAATGATGTTTGCGACTTTTTTGAGTATAAACATTGATATGTTTGGAGTTAGTGAAATTTTGATACTTTTTCACTTAGGGCTTTGGTCTAGTTTCAGCCCATTAACCCCACTTATCAACCTAGATCAAACCCTCTCCTCTTCATTACTTCATAATTCCTAATACATTCAAGCTTCATCAACAATGGTGGGAGAGATTGGAAATTAGAAACTCCAAGCCCTAGTTCATTTGCAAATCCTTCTTCTAGCTCCAAATTCAAAGAGAAGCTATTGGTAAGCATCCTCTTCATCTTATCCAACTCATTCTCCTTTCAATTTCAGAAATTTCCTAAACCTAATTTAGGAAATGTTTCTCTTTTAAGCTTAGATTCAAGCTTGTTGAGTTGGAATTGAAGAGTGATTGTCCTTGCCTTGCTCTATAGCTCCCTCTTCATTGTTTTTGTGTAAAAGGTGAGATTTTTATTTCACATCTATGACTATAATTATCTTTGGTTGTTGGGTATGAATTCCTAACACTTCTTCATGTGCATTTGCCCTTGATTTGGATTGGTTTTGTGAATATTCCAATTTTTGGTTTTTGAAGTCAAATTTGTGTGAAAATCCTTTTATGGATGTTTGATCATGTTTTTGTTGATGCATCAAAGAGCTTATAGGGTCGGGTCGTCTATTGGCATAAACCCTTAGCGCCTATTGCTCGTCCGGTTGCATTTGCAAAGAGATTGCATCTTCATTTTTAGGCTGAAAATACTGGAAATCCCAGTTCAGTCGACTGAAATCTCTGTTCAGTCGACTGAACCTGGAACCCGAAAGTTTCCAAGCATGATTCAGTCGACTGAAATCTCTGTTCAGTCGACTGAACCTGGAAACTGAATGTTTCCAGGCATGATTCAGTCGACTGAAATCTCTTTTCAATCGACTAAACCTAGAAACAGAAAGTTTCCAAGCATGATTTAGTTGACTGAAATCTTTGTTCAGTCAACTGAATTTGCTGTTTCAGCCCACTTTGCCTTTTCGGATTGAATTTCCAATTTGAATCGATTCGTGATGATCCTATTTGTTGTTATCATTTATTATGACTTTGATGACTCTTTTTTCGGGATTTTTGAATATCCATTTCGATGGATTTTTTATCGGTTTAATTGGATTTGATTCACGTCTTCGAATGTGAATTTTAATGATTGATTGTTTCTACAATCGTTTTTTTGATTTGTCACTTTAAAATTATAAAGGTTTCTATACTAATAGTAAATATTCAAATTCTTTACAAAGATGATTTCAACTCAATTTTTAATACAAAGCTCGTTTATAAAACCGTTTTCTAATCTATTAGTATATACAAACCTTTGTCTCATTCGTATGAGAAAATCTAATTAAACGGCTTAGCAAAACAAGTGGTATGAAACGCTTGCGTTTACTTCGCCGGTTAATTCTTTGACTTGTTCGATTGAAACTCTTGTGACAATTTTCGAGTGGAAATTTACAATCTGTTCGTAAATATTTGAGTTAAGCTAGTGGTTATGGGACATGAAGCTAAACTCTTATATTTATTGGCTTAGTGTAATTTACACTTAACTTCGAGTGGAAGTCTACAATTTGTTCGTAAATATTTGAGTTAAGCTAGTGGTTATGGGACATGAAGCTAAACTCTTATATTTACTAGCTTAGTGTAATTTACACTTGTGGGTCTGCGAAGATCCTTTTTATGGAGCTTCGGCTAAATTTTTATGGGGTAGCGACTCATGGTCTTCGGGCCGTTTTTGTGGAGCTTCGGCACATGGTCTTCGGGCCATTTTTGTGGAGCTTCGGCTCATGGTCTTCGATCCATTTTTATGGAGCTTCGGCTCATGGTCTTCGGGCCGTTTTTGTGGAGCTTCGGTTCAAAATTGATGGTTAGCGACCATGAGATAGCGTCTCATCTTGTGATACATGTGTTGGTGAGCTTTAATGCTCCCGTTTTAGTGATAGGCCTCTTTCCCTTTTTGTGATTTTTCTGGATTTCTAATTGATGATTTCTAGAATTTGTGTTTTCACCAATTTTGTGATTTTTATTGGTAAGCTCTATCAATTTTTGTGTTTGGTGAATAAATTAAAGAATGTGATTCTTTTGGGTGCTTTGAGATTCTTGAGGTATTGTATGATTTTGTCATTGTTAAATGTATACTTTTCATAGTATGACATCTTTTTGTTATCATACATTTTTATCATATCTCTTATTCTTATATCTCATTTTATCTGATAATTATAGCTAGACTGATCCGTTTATTATTTTCTTCTTAAATAATACTCGTGTCAGATTGAGATTGTACATATGCATCCTTTTGACTTCCTATCTGGAACCATCATCTGACGCTAACTACTTAGCTTGTAGTATTTGTTGTATACATTTGAGATTTAGACCCCTTGATGTATACATATTCTTTTGGCTAGCACTTGTATCTATTCTTTTGTGTTATTATGGATCTTGTTTGACCGCCACTCTGTTGAACACTTTTATGTGTTATATTCATATCTGTTTCCGCCTTTGTGATATGAATCATCTATGACTGATTTATGTTATGTTTACTTCTATATTTGTTTCTGAAGACTACACAGCCTCTGTGTAGTAGCTTTGAGTTTGTATCGGTATGTCGGATTTCCTCTTGAGATGAAAAGCATGTTATTTTATCTGACATATCGGTGCTTGCACAATGCAATTACACGGATGGTCGCTCCTCAACAGCCTTATTCTCTGCGCTAGTTGACGGCATTACCCCGTAGTGTCCTTGGCTAGCATGGGTATAGAGGTGGGGCGTCACAGCATGGTATCAGAGCCAAACTTCGGAACAATGTAGAATAATCTAACAAGGATCATTGTCTTAAGTCTTTCTTAGGAGTTGTACCTTAGGATTTTATTCGAGTCAATTGGACCCGTTCTATCCTATTTTCTTTTGTGATTCCTTGTTTTATCAATCAAGTTTGATTGAAATTCATTCTGTGAATAACCTTCTTCTTTCTTTCTTTCTTTCTTAAAGAAGAAAAAATGGTTGGATCTGGCAGTCCTAGCGCTGGTCAATCTAGTAGTCCTTCACTGGATGGCGTATTCATGTCTGCTGTAACGACCCGGTATTTTGGACCATTCGCATCCATTATAAGTGTATAGGTAGACACTCATGCCGGAGTTGAATTGCTCAAAATACCGCGTTGTTAATTTAAATTTGGAAAAACTGAACATATACAGTAAATAAATAATCACAGATCACAGACACAGAGTAATAAGTGCAGCGGAAATAAAAGAGATAGTAGTTCATGAAGCTACTATATGAATATATAAAATACATCAGAGTTTACCACAGAAGAGTAATACGATACATCAGAGTTAAACCGGATACAACGAAAGAGTAACACGATACATCAGATACAAATCAGAATACATCACTGGAATCATCGACTATCTGAAAGCTGGATAGATAGTTGGATCTCCAAGCGAAGCTCCAACTCCAAAGGTGAGTCTCGAAAGCTGAACCACTCAGTCTGACCCGAGCGTAAAGCAAAACACAAGACACTCGAGTCAGGATTAACATTCTTATATTAATAAATCCAACTCAAGTGAAATAGCAATTGAAATACAAGTAACTCAAAGGATGTTTGGAATAACCATCCTTTAAGGATCCGTTAAACTATCTACTATGTAGTAGTGTACGATAAGTAGATAATGTCTATCAGTAATAATAAGATATCAAAATAGTGTTAAGGCGTTACCATTATCCCCCTTAACACATTTTTATTCCCAAAAGCATATACAAGACCGTAGTTTCCCCAAAACCGGAAGTCACCAGAGGGCAATCCATATACTAAAGGTACAAATCAAAATCGTAGTGGTCGCGCATAAATGGAATACAAGTATGACAATGCACATGAGGCAATACCCAAGGTAGTGATACTACCGTTCGCCTGATCCGGACTGGTGAGAACGCAACGCCGCAGCGCCCGCAACACCGTGAAACAACACTCCCAAAATCAAGGGTGCACCAATCGACAACAAATATAAGTAGTTCGAAGAAGTGTGTCCACTTGAGGTAGCTAATTCTCCATTGGCCCGGCACATCTCCTGTTTTAGTCATTTCCAATTTGACATAAGTGTCAAGGCTATCCATTATCGTTCTCTTTCTTCAGTCAACACGATCACCATTCCAACCACTTCATTCTGGATCATCACTCCGCGCATGTTAGTTATTAAAGTGGTTTCGGTATCGACAGAGAGTATGTCCATATCCGATCCCGGTCTCTTTAATAACTACGTATTATTACACCGATTGGTCGTTTAATATATTTCAAAAACCAAATCAATTTCAATTCAATTAGAATTCGTAAATCAACATTTCATTTGTCTTTCAAAACCAATTTCCAATAATTTTCGTTTCAAAACTTCCAAATTATCATTTCAAAATCTTATAATTCAATTTCAATCTTTATGTTGAAAACAATTCAAATATTGATTCAAATTCGCACAAAGTTTCATTTCGAAATCATTAGAATCAATTTAGTTTTAACATTCAAATCAATTTACATTCATTTATCGATTTCATTCAATATTCGTTAAGTAAATTTTATCATTCAAAACAATTCTATTAAATTTCCAATTCATTAAATCAATTCTTAAGTTCAACTTCATTAAAACAAAACTTACAATTTTGAATTAAATTAAATTCGTCAAATCAAATTCTTTAAATTTCAAGTCTTACATTAATTTCAATAAATTGCATTTTATTTCTTGTTAAAGAAATTCAATTTCACTTATTTACTTACTTAAATAAATTTCCAAAACTTAACTAATAAAGAAAACTCAATTTCAATTATTACGAAGTAAAATCCACTTATTCAAAAGTTCAATTTTTCTTATTAAAGAATTTCAATTCAATTTAATCATTAAATAATTCAATCTTATTTAATTATTAAATAATTCAAAACTTAATTATTAAATAATTTCAAAGTTTAGTAATTTCAAACTTAATTATAATTTCAAACTTAATTATTAAATCATTTCAAACTTAATTCAATCATTTCTCAAATTAAACAACATTCTTTCATCAATTACATTGTTAATATTTTGTTTCAGATTTTTAAATATTAACATTTTCCTTTCATTAAAAATTCAAATTTCAACTTCATTTCAAAACCATATTATTTATTCCAATAAAATCTTCGTTTTATTTTTAAATCAAATTATTGACCAATCGGGTTTTATTTAATTTCCTATCCTAGGTCAAAGTTTAATTTGGGTATTTATCATTTCAACCCGATTCCAATTCAATTCAAAATCAAAGTATAACAAAGGGAACTTGCAGTGTGATAACTGGGATGGTGTCAAAGTAAATAAACACGCAATAACAACAATAATAACAAACCAATAATCAATTCAAACAATCCTGAAATAACCGTATTAATTCGCATTGTTATTTGTACGAATTAATATAATTATTTCTAGAATCTACCCTATCATTTCATGTAGATTAAAGATTATTACGGTTTCACTTGTCATCTATTACAATTTCATACATCATCAATTAAGCAACATACATTCAGTGGTTCAAAATGTAATTAAACAAATCCTACGTGTCAATAAATTTTACAGTTAAAGGGGTCATATTATACAAATGTCAGTAAATCAAATTTAACATTTAATTATCCTATATCAAGTTCAATTGCATACTATTTATCATTTTAACATTAACAATTTAACGTCCAACATAAACATCAACAATCAATCAATTATCAGCCAAACTGTATTATCATCGCATAAATAATTAACAGATAATGGTGTCAGATGTCACAGGTGAACTAATACAGGCAATAGCATATATAACAGTGTATTTAACTAACAGCAGCATATTTCAATTGTCGTTTCAATTGAAATCAAATTTAATAAATAAAAGAACGTTAATCGTGAGTGATTGCTCACCTTTCGAGGTTAGAGAAAATAGGAGATGAGATGTGGTACGAATCCGAGCATGAAATCCAAAGCGAAGGTAGATTGACATGAATTAGAAGAGCAAAGCTGATAATACGAGTCGATAAAACGAATCAGAATCAGTTTGATATATATATATATGCAGAAATATTTGTTATTTTATTAAAATCAACAATTTAAATCTAAAACAAAATTAAAATAATATATATATAGTTAAAATAAGACACATACTAATAATAATAAAAATCAATATGGTTCACAACTCTTTGAAAATTCATGTACATATCGAAGCAAACGATCTCAAATAACTTATAAAACATCTATATAAGTAAATCAACATTTTATATATAACTAATACAATTATATGCAGACCTTGAACAAATACGCAACCAAACCCATACTGAGTTACATGAGACCCAACTATTACAATACTTTTATATTGAAACTTATTTATGTGGACCGCCAACCTATTTTATGATAATATTGTACTGACGTGGACCTTACATTGCCAACATCTAACCTGTATATGTGCAGACTCAAAAATATACTTATATACTAAACTGTTGTGAAGCTATTTCGGATATTAACATAAACACGTACAAAATTTAAACCGATATAATATATACACAAATATGCATACGTGTTGTAGACTGTAACATATATAATACTATATGTATAAATACTATATACACATGAACTGACCTATGCGTATAAAAGTTATAACAACAAAACTTAAATATAAGGATAGCTGTAAACAACTTAAAGATATATATAAACTAAAGAGAAAAAGAGAAGCTTTACTAATAGGAAGTCAAAACCCATATGAAAGGTTCCAAAACAAAACGCAACTCAGAAAAGTTACCCAAACTTATAAGTACTTTACGAAATATATATTAATATACAACTTTATAATCAGAATAAACAATTATTATCTTTCAAAATTCTCATATAATATACGTACGTACTATTTTATGTATAAGCTTATATCAATGCAATATAATATAATTTAAATAATTTTCTTTTTTACTTACCGAATTAAATCAAATCAGATTATAAAACTAACTATATATAAAAGTGACAGATTTTATATAGAACAAATATATATGGTTTACATACTTTTAACACGTAAAAATATTATAATTGTAAATTATTTTGAGCTTCTATGATAAACCTCACAACAGACATCACAAATATATTATAAACTTATAGATGTAATCATGTAAGTAATATAGACCATACTGCCGAAAGGAAATAAAAGTGTATATACAAACCTACCTATATATACTTACATAAAGCAACCCAGATAGACTAATAATATCCTTTCCCTATACAGTAATAATATATATGACTAAACGGTGATTGCAAAAAAAATTCAAAAGCTAAGCATGCTATACTTAAACCACGATGCCTATATATATCTAGAATTTAAATATTAAATAATATATATATTACCCATTAAAAGAAGAGAGCGAAGGCTAAGCCAGGAAAGGAGGAGAAGATGTGTGCTGAGCTCGGCTACCAAAGCCAGGCAGATGAGAGGTGATGAACGTGGCTGTTCATGCGGTGGAAACTGGAACCGATGCGATGGTGGGAAGGGAGATGGTGGGCGGCGCGGAGTTGCGTGCACGTGGGCTATGCTTGTGGTGGCCTGTCGTCGAGAGGGGTGCTCATGCCAGTTGCGTGAAAGGTGGTACGGTGGCAAGGTGTGGCGCAGCGGAAGCGGGGAGAAGCAGCAATGGAATCTCGGCCAGGGTGGGAAGTTGGTGGCGGAAAACGGTGGATCTGGGTTTGGATCGAGAGGTGTGTGAAGACGAGCAGGTGTTTGGAGGAGGTTGACGTCTTGAGGCGGCGCATGGGTGCGTGCTCGGGAAAGAATGTGTGCTGAGTTCATTTTTCTTTTCTTCTTTTCTTCAAATGGATGCGCACAGATAAAAATGAAAGAGACCCCAAATGGAAAGAATGAAATGAAGAAAATGGAACAAAATAGGTAGGTGAGGAGATGAATGGTGCAGGCTGTAAAGAAACGTGTACATTTATTTCATTATAAAGTTAAAGTGGGAATTGTGAAGTTCATGCATTGGTTTATGAATATATTAAAGGCAAATGGTTGTTGGCCTTTAGACTTCTCAGGATGGACAAATAGAAGCAAATGAAACAAAGATTTGAATTCAAGGAAATAATAAAAGTGATCGGCTGAATAGAAACAAGGAAGCCCAAAAGTTTAAAACGTGTACTGGTACGGAAATCATTTTATTGACCTCGTTACGCACCGAACACCAAACTGCACAAACGAGTATACTGTAGAGATCAGTAGGACGAGATGATCAAAACGGTATATAGAAATCAGTGGTACGATTGAATTATAAAAATTCGAATTTTCTACTAGCGGAAAATGCAAGAAAAACGCTGAAAAATAAGATCGACGGAGCCAAAGATGTCCGAATTTGGAAAAACGACAAACTAACATCTTGCTCAGAAGATGGTTTAGAATTTTTCTATATAAAAATATTTAGGTTTTGGAAACATTTTATTTTTATCGCTTTTTAACTGATTAAATTGAAGTGAATTTACGCGCGAAATAAACTTTCATATTTTCGGACGAAAATTTACCAGTTGCTATGTTTAACTAGACGTATTCCAAATATTAAATTTTTATTTCAAAATTTTATCATTTAAAATTTCACAAAATTACAACTAATTACGTTATTAAAACAGTTGAAATTTACGGGTCGTTACACTCTGCCCAACAACTTTTGGATATTGTAAAGAATCAAAGGTTTATCTGTGCTTTGTGTAAGAACCCCGAAATGGTTTTACCTCTAAAACTTGAAGTTCCTTTCAATCAGCTTGTGGATATCACTCTTCGACTTGAAGAGGCCGATAATGAAAGTGATAGTGATGTTGGAGGTTCCAAAAAGAGCCTCAATAACAACAAGAAGAGGTATATTATATTCAAAAGTCCAAATCCCAACAAAGAAGGGAGATTGGCAACTTCGGTAGCAAAGACTCCAATTCCTAATCATGGAGGATGCTACAATTGTAATTCTACGGACCACTATGCAAATGAGTGTCCGAAACCCCTTACTTGTCGCTATTGCAAAGGTTTGGATCATCTTTTATCTTCTTGTCCCAAACTTCAAGGTTAGAAAGGGAAGAAAATAATTTCGGTAGCAAAGACTCCAATCCCTAATCGTGGACAATGCTACAATTGTGGTTCTATGGACCATTATGCTAATAGATGTCCGAAACCTCTCTTTTGTTGTTATTGCAAAAGTCCGGGTCATCTTTTATCTTCGTGTCCCAAGCTTCCAAACAAGAGAGAGGGAAAGCTAAATGTTGTGCAAGCCCCTAGCAACTCTTCTCTTGGTCAAGGTATTTTTCATTCAATCCTTGATGAAATTTGTTTTGTGATTATCTTATTCGAGTTCTTTTTGATATGGGTTTCATCTCATTATTTTATATCAAAAGAACTTGTTGATTCTTTTTCTTTAAATATTTTAGGCTTGATGACTTCTTTGAGAATTGCGAATCCGGTTGATGGATCCGCAACACTCGGTCTATTTATTTCAAAAGATGTCAAAATTATTTTATGTGATTTTTTCTTTTTCCGAGCCAATTTGCATGTTATGCGTTACTTGGGCTTTGGAAATTTATTTTTGTGAAAGGATTGGCTTATTATGAAGCCCATATCCTATTTCCCGAGTGGACTATTCATCTTCGACATTCTCAATCTGTTAAGCAGATTTCTATTTTTCTTTGTGATTTCGATTTCAAATTTTTGGTGGCATCATTTTTATTCTTTAAGCCCTCATGATGAAGAAAGTGTTATTTCTCTCATCTAAATAGTTGTGAAATTTTCCGGTATTTTTGAGCTTGTCTTAGGATTATCACCTAAGCAATCTTTTGAGCGGTGTTAAGGTCTTTTTAGCTCGACCTTGCCACCGGTTTCCATTAGCTACGAGTTGCGGAAGTTAGCATTCCGCATTCCGCACTCGTTATGGTTCTTATGAATGACTTATTATGTCATTCAGTTTGTCCGGCTTATTTCATCCATTTTATGAATCGAGTATTCTACGAATATCTCGATGACTCCATTTTTGTATTTATTGATTTTGGATGAAAATAGCAATTTAAAATTTTGCAAATCTTTCTCATAAGATTTATTTATAAGTATAATTGGATTTTTTGTTCTTAAAACGAACAAAGAATATTCTTAAGAGTTTTTTTAGAGACATTTTTATCATAAAGAAGATGATTTTGTGATTGTATTGCCCGTTGAGTGCTTTAAGAATTCTGGTCGGTGCGCTTGATCAACGTTATCGATAGGAATTTCCTAAACGCTTTAATGAGACAATCAGACACATTAAATTGACTTATAAAATGTAAATTTTTCTGAAAAGATAATTTCATAAAGATAATTTAATTTTGAAAGTTTTAGCTTTTCAGGAAAGAAGATTATCTAAAAGATACTTCTATTCTTGTGATTCCCGAGGGGAACCAAGACTTTATCTTTTGTACCGATGCTAATAGTATTGGTTTGGATGTCGTTCTCTTGCAAAAGAGAACGTGCTATCATTTGTGCTTCTAAATCATTAAAGCCGATCGAGACTAGGTATGCCACTCATGATCTAGTGCTCGCGGCTATTGTTTTTTCTTTTAGAGATTGGCATCATCATTTTGGGGGATAAATTTGTTCTCCACCTTGATCATAAATCTTTGGAATATTTATTTTCTCATAAGGAACTTAATTGGTGTCAACAATGTTGGCTCGAGTTCCTTGCATCTTATGATCTTGATATTCTTTGTTTACTCCCGGATGGGAGAATTGTGTTGCCGATGCCCTTAGTCTTAAGCAACAAGCGGTTACTTCTTTGATGATATCCAAATGGAATGATCTCGAGATTTCCTCCACTTGTGAGATTCGAGATCGTGAATTCCAATTCATGGTCATCTCTTGTTTTTGTAGCCTTGAGGCTCATCCTTCTCTTTTGAACCGCATCCTTGAAGCTCTAAAGTAAAATCCCAAATTGGCTTTTTTTAGTCAAAGTTGTAGGGATCAAAATAAGGTTGATGGTTTGAAAGATTTTGAAATCGATGCTCGTGGTGGTGTTAGAGTGTTTGGTAGACTTATTGTGCCAAACATTTATGATCTTCGTAAAGACAGTTTAGATGGTTCTCATCGTTCTAAATTTACCATTCATCCCGGTAATAGTAGTGACTTTATTATTGGGATGGAATGAAATCTAATATTGTTAACTTCATTAAGCGTTGCATGACTTACCAACTCATAAAGGCCAAGCATCAAAGGCCCGGTGGGTTATTGCAACCTTTGGACATTCCAATTTGGAAGTGGGATCATATTTCCATGGACTTTATTGCCGGTCTTTCCCGTTCTCGTTCGAGTCATGACAATTTATGGGAGATTGTAGATAGACTTACTAAATCCGCCCATTTTATTCCAGTTCGGTCTAATCGGACCGTTCCTCTTTTGGCCAAACTCTTTATTAAAGAAATTGTTAAATTGCATGGAGTTCCTACTTCTATTGTTAGTGATCGTGATCCATTGTTTACTAGTGGATTTTGGAAGAGTCTTCAAAAAGCTTTGGGAACGAAGCTTAATTTTAGCACCGCTTATCATCCGCAGTCCTATGGACAAACCAAGCGTGTGAATCAAACTCTTGAAGGTCTTCTTCGTGCTTGTGTTCTAGACTTTGGTGGAAGTTGGGAAGATCATATTTCTCTTGCTGAATTTTCCTATAATAATAGCTTCCAATCTAGTATTGGTATGGCACCTTTCGAGGCACTCTATGGAAGGCCATGCCGATCTTCTTCATGTTGGCTTAAAGCCGGTGAGAACTGGTTTTAGGTCCAGATCTTATTGGTGTTCATTCATGTTTCACCTATGATGGGTGTTGTGCGTTTCAGTCGATCGGGAAAGTTAGCACCTCGATACGATGGTCCATTTCCCATCACCGAACGTATTTGTTCCGTGGCTTATCGCCTTTTTATTACCGGCTCAATCTTTTGCTATTTATGATGTTTTCCGCATCTCTTTACTGCGGAAATACCTTGGAATTCCGATTTTTATTCTTGAGCTCGGTGTTTTTGAAGAAATTGAAGTTTCACCAAATTTGACTTATGAGCAACATTCTATTCATATCATTACTTCGGAGTTAAACGCCTTCGAAATAAAGATGTTCTTCTTCTGAAAATTCAATGGTCCTCAAATCCTAAGAATTTCTCTTGGGAATCTTGAGAATTCATCGAGCAAACACATCCGGACTTACTCTTTCGTGTTTTTTTATGGTGAACTTCTTATTTCAAATTTTCTTTTGGCTGATATGCTTTTATGGTTGTTACTTTTCATTTTTCCTCATAATTATTACGAGGATGCAATTTCTTTAAGGAGGGGAGTCTGTAACAACCCGTATATTTTACGATTGTATATTTAAATATTTTATTTAAATATATCGTCGTTAGTCGGATTAAAGCCCGAAAAGCTACTTTTTGCAAACAGTCGAATTAGGACTCGAGACCACCACCACTGAGTTCAAAATGACGTTCGCGACCTTTTTGAGTATAAACATTGATATGTTTGGAGTTAGTGAAATTTTGATACTTTTTCACTTAGGGCTTTGGTCTAGTTTCAGCCCATTAACCCCACTTATCAACCTACATCCTACCCTCTCCTCTTCATTACTTCATAATTTCCTAATACATTCAAGCTTCATCAACAATGGTGGGAGAGATTGGAAATTAGAAACTCCAAGCCCTAGTTCATTTGCAAATCCTTCTTCTAGCTCCAAATTCAAAGAGAAGCTATTGGTAAGCATCCTCTTCATCTTCTCCAACTCATTCTCCTTTCAATTTCAGAAATTTCCTAAACCTAATTTAGGAAATGTTTCTCTTTTAAACTTAGATTCAAGCTTGTTGAGTTGGAATTGAAGAGTGATTGTCCTTGCCTTTCTCTATAGCTCCCTCTTCATTGTTTTTGTGTAAAAGGTGAGATTTTTATTTCACATCTATGACTATAATTATCTTTGGTTGTTGGGTATGAATTCCTAACACTTCTTTATGTGCATTTGCCCTTGATTTGGATTTGTTTTGTGTATATTCCAATTTTTGGTTTTTGAAGTCAAATTTGTGTGAAAATCCTTTTATGGATGTTTGATCTTGTTTTTGTTGATGCATCAAAGAGCTTATAGGGCCGGGTCGTCTATTGGCATAAACCCTTAGCACCCATTGCTCGTCCGGTTGCATTTGCAAAGAGATTGCATCTTCATTTTTAGGCTGAAAATACTGGAAATCCCAGTTCAGTCGATTGAAATCTCTGTTCAGTCGACTGAACCTGGAACCCAAAAGTTTCCAGGCATGATTCAGTCGACTGAAATCTCTGTTCAGTCGACTGAACCTGGAAACAGAAAGTTTCCAGGCATGATTCAGTCGACTGAAATCTCTGTTCAGTCGACTGAACCTGGAAACAGAAAGTTTCCAGGCATGATTCAGTCGACTGAAATCTCTGTTCAGTCAACTGAATTTGCTGTTTCAGCCCACTTTGCCTTTTGGGATTGAATTTCCAATTTGAATCGATTCGTGATGATCCTATTTGTTGTTATCATTTATTATGACTTTGATGACTCTTTTTTTGGGATTTTTGAATATCCATTTCGATGGATTCTTTATCGGTTTAATTAGATTTGATTCACGTCTTCGAATGTGAATTTTAATGATTGATTGTTTCTACAATCGTTTTTGTGATTTGTCACTTTAAAATTATAAAGGTTTCTATACTAATAGTAAATATTCAAACTCTTTACAAAGATGATTTCAACTCTATTTTTAATACAAAGCTCGTTTATAAAATCGTTTTCTAATCTATTAGTATATACAAACCTTTATCTCATTCGTATGAGAAAATCTAATTAAACGGCTTAGCAAAACAAGTGGTATGAAACACTTGCGTTTACTTCGCCGGTTAATTCTTTGACTTGTTCGATCGAAACTCTTGTGACAATTTTCGAGTGGAAATTTACAATCTGTTCGTAAATATTTGAGTTAAGCTAGTGGTTATGGGACATGAAGCTAAACTCTTATATTTACTGGCTTAGTGTAATTTACACTTAACTTCGAGTGGAAGTCTAAAATTTGTTCGTAAATATTTGAGTTAAGCTAGTGGTTATGGGACATGAAGCTAAACTCTTATATTTACTAGCTTAGTGTAATTTACACTTGTGGGTCTGTGAAGATTCTTTTTGTGGAGCTTCGGCTCAATTTTTGTGGGGTAGCGACTCATGGTCTTCGGGTCATTTTTGTGGAGCTTCGTCTCATGGTCTTCGGGCCGTTTTTGTGGAGCTTCGGTTCAAAATTGATGGTTAGTGACCATGAGATAGTGTTTCATCTTGTGATACACGTGTTGGTGAGCTTTAATGCTCCCGTTTTAGTGATAGGCCTCTTTCCCTTTTTGTGATTTTTCTGGATTTCTAATTGACGATTTCTAGAATTTATATTTTCACCCATTTTGTGATTTTTATTGGTAAGCTCTATCAATTTTTGTGTTTGGTGAATAAATTAAAGAATGTGATTCTTTTGGGTGCTTTGAGATTCTTGAGGTATTGTATAATTTTGTCATTGTTAAATGTATACTTTTTATAGTATGACATCTTTTTGTTATCATACATTTTTATCATATCTCTTATTCTTATATCTCATTTTATCTGATAATTATAGGAAGACTGATCCATTTATTATTTTCTTCTTAAATAATACTCGGGTCAGACTGAGATTTTACAAGTGCATCCTCTTGACTTCCTATCTGGAACCATCATCTGACTTTTGGCTAACTACTTAGCTTGTAGTTTTTGTTGTATACATTTGAGATTTAGACCCCTTGATGTATACATATTCTTTTGGCTAGCACTTGTATCTATTCTTTTGTGTTATTATGGATCTTGTTTGACCGCCACTCTGATGAACACTTTTATGTGTTATATTCATATCTGTTTCCGCCTTTGTGATATGAATCATCTGTGACTGATTTATGTTATGTTTACTTCTATATTTGTTTCCAAAGACTACACAGCGTCTGTGTAGTAGCTTTGAGTTTGTATCGGTATGTCGGATTTCCTCTTGAGATGAAAAGCATGTTATTTTATCTGACATATCGGTGCTCGCACCACGTAATTACACGGATGGTCGCTCCTCAACAGCCTTATTCTCCATGCTATTTGACGACATTACCCCGTAGTGTCCTTGGCTAGCGTGGGTATAGAGGTGGGGCATCACAATAATACTCTTTTTATTAAAAGAAATAAAAATGATATTCAACTAGTACAAGTCTATGTAGATGATATCATTTTTGGATCAACTAATTTTGAAATGAATAAAGAATTTTCTGAAATAATGTCAAAAGAGTTTGAGATGAGTCATATGGGTGAATTAAACTTCTTTTTAGGATTACAAATAAAACAATTAGATAATGGTATCTTTATTAGTCAAGAAAAATATGCTAAAGATATCAAATAGTAATCCTTTTGTTTTATTTGTATAATTATTTTATTAATTAGTCAAATAAAATAATTAGATAATGGTATCTTTCTATTCTCTTTCTGTTCTATCTTCTAAAATCAATTTATCAATGGCCTCCTCTTCCAAATCAAACATAAAATCAACCTTTTCGTTCCCTTCTCCTACCTCTGGTCCGTTCCAACGTACTACGCTCGCCCGAGTGACAAAAATGGAGGATTCTCTGAAGGATGCAATTCAGTTAATGACTGAAATTCAAATAGTGCAACTTCGAATGGCAAAAGAACGGGAAAGGCAAGGGAAAATCCTTAGAAATTTGCAAAAATTTCAAATGGACAATCATGCTAATTCAATCTTGATTGACGAGGACTCTTCAGGAGATCATGAACAAGAGGAAAGTGAAGAAGAAGAACCAATGGAAGAAGAGCATGCGGAAGACAACGACAAAGTCATTTGTGTTGGCGAAGTATGTTTTGACAAGGATGGAAACTTGGTTGAACAACGTGGAAATTTCTGTTTCCATTATCCAAATTGTTCGATCCATAGATCTCCAATTGTCAAAGATACTCAATAGTTTCTTCTTTTTCATTTTTCATCGTTATGTGTATATTTGTCACGTTGTACGAAAATGTAAATATAAACATATATATATATATATATATATATTGTGTGTTCTTATATATGATTCTTATATATGTTATATATAAGTATTATATAGGTACTTGGTTAGGAATGTTAGTGGTTTAGGACTAAGTTTTAGGTTTACAAGTAAGTATTGATTATGTATGATAACACTATCATCATATAGGATATTAGACTAAGAGCTATATAGTTTAGAGTTAGTTTGTTTTTGTTGATGACAAAGGAGGAGAAATATAAAATAGAAGAGTTATGCATAGATTAAGGGGGAGTTATCAGTTTTAGGGGGAGTTATTAGGATAGAAGTAATATTTTATAAACAACGGTTGTCATCATCAAAAAGGGGGAGATTGTTAGTCCATGAGTTGATGGTTTTGATGACAACAACCTTAGAATAAGATTATAAAATATAAATACTAACATTATAGTTTAGATATATATGTATATGTAGGATTTAACCATGCAGGTACAAAGAATGAAGACTGTACAGTATAGAGATTCAAGATATCAAGATTGAAGACTCATGAGTATCAAGAATATCAAGATTATTAAGAGTTTAAGATTTCAAGATAAGTATCGAGTCTAGAATTATGTTAAAACTTCACAATAGCACTGAAATCTTTATTCCGTATTTTCATTTGGGATGGAACCCATTTCCACCTTTTTAGTGGCTTAGAAACCCACGACAAGTAGCTTACAAACCTACGACAAGTGGCTTACAAACCCACGAACATCCTGGTTTTGTACAAGTTCTCGAGTCCTGATATGATGAGATATTCTACAGGAAGAAGCTTGCAAAACTACTTCAAAATGATTTTCAAAACTGCTTTTCAAAATGTTTTAGCCTTAAAAATTATCTTTTCAAATAATTTTCAAAAAGATGTTTTAGCCTTAAAAAATATTCTTTGATTTTGTTCTTAAATAAATTCTTGTTTTAAACTTCGTTTGTTTTAAACTTCGTTTGTTTTAAACTATCTTTTAATATATTTAACTTTTAATATTTACTTAGACTTATATATAAAATTATAGTAAAATTTTATATATATTATTCTCTATATTTATCTATGTATTTTATCTATAGTCAAGTATATTAATAAAGTTTAAAATAGTTTTAATATAAGATAAAGGTTATTTTCAAAGAAAAACAAAACATCAAAATTTCCTTTGGGATGTCGACATGCCCTAGTACCCCATGTCGACATAGTGTCAGTTAGGACCAAAAATTTGAATTTCAAAAGAACTGTCTATTCGCCATAACCTTTTATGAATAGACATGGTTGTTGTTCTTCTATAAATAGGGGTTGGTTTTAACGAATTTTATATCAGATTTTCTGGTTTTTCACTTCTCTTCTTATTCCACATTTTCTTATTCAAAATCCTATCATCACTCTACCGAAATCAATATTGAATCTAACTAGATCATCTCTGGTTTGATTCTCTATCACAATCTCAACAAGATCCCAGTGCTATTCAGAGTTATAGGCTTCTTTGCAATCTACCCAGCGAGAAAAGGTGTGATTGTAGCCTTGGAAATCAATCAAGCGAGAAAAGGTGTGATTGTAGCCTTGGAAATCAATTGGGTGAACTTGTTGCTCCGGAAATCAAGTATCTCTACCCAGAGGATTGTGATTCTGGAGGGTGTACCTCGTAGCCTTGAAACCGAGTGTGTAATTGTACAATTTCTTTTGAAAGGAAATCCGTACTTAGTTGTGCGGGACTGGATGTAGGGTAACTCCGAACCAGTATAAAATCCGATGTGTTCTTTCCTTTACTGCATTTACTTTATTTCTGCATCTGTGTTTGATTCTATGATTATATCTGTGTCTGAATATTGCATACATTGGTTTACAAATCAACAATAACTCAAAAAGATTTAGTAATTTCTTATAAACACTATTCACCCCCCCCCCCCTCTAGTGTTCATTCTAGCCTTAAGATCCATATTCCGCATTCCTCACAACTATAAATTTCCATGCATTCTTCCTTGCACTATATCATCTGCCTTATTTTTATAAATAGAAGTATTGTCCATTAGCAATTTCTATAATATTTTTTTTTGTTTTATTCAAAATTATCATTTATGCATTTTTTAATTGTTATAATCCAATAAATGCATTTTCAAAAAAAGAGTGCACACTACCAATATTGTACTTGGGATGTTTTAACAGCTCTATATTTATTTACGCTCTCTATGTTAGTTGGACGATAATAAAATGATGCACAATGTATGACAATGTATTGATATTTCACTCTGTTTTTATAAATGTACTGTTAGACATCAATAAAAAGCTTGGTTCAACTCAAGTGTATCGGTAGGAGAATGGGAAGAAGTAATCCATGTTTACTGTTGATACGTAATTATTAGAGATTTATATATTCGCTATAATCTATACTCTATACAGATAATAAGAAGAAAATTGATTAATTAAGCTTTGTGATTTTTAAAGTATCAACTACCTTAGTAACCATATAATCATATAAGGATGTTTCTCTTTTTAGCCGAACTGGGATGAGAAATTGAGTAGGTTTCGTGTAACGGTTTGGATTTTCGCGTTCGAAAATCGATATCCATACTTTACATCGTACTCGAATGCCGTAGATTCGATCGTTCAAATCCGAGTCGCCGGAGCTTATAACACAACTAAGTAAATAACACAGCGGAAGAAAAAGAATAATACATTGATATACAATATCTGATACAATATCTGATACAACAGAGTGATACAATGAATACCAATATACATCAGAGATATGATACAACAAATAGCAGCGGAAAAGAAAACGATAACACCAGCAGCGGATAATCTCCATCTTCATAACACCAATCCAGAAATAGCTCGAACTCCCAATAATGAGGCACAAAGAATAGCAAGTGCAGTCCATATCCAAAGACTGAACTAGCTCCAGAAAATCTACTAATTCTGACTATCTGAAAAACCCAACTCTAGACTGCTCGTGTAGAAATATTTTGAGCATCCAGAGTTTAGGAAAGAAACAATAAACTCCGGATCAGTCATGGGACTGGTGTGAGCAACAAAAACAGTTTATCTTTAAAAACGAACAACAAAAGAATTTTAAAGTCAATTCGCAATGCTTTTGGAAAATAAAACTACCATAAGGCCTCCCGCCACACACACAATGCAAACGCAGAATTGGAGGAGATTTCTCCTTATGATAGTCAAAGATGCTTACTACGCAAAATCAAATCATTTTTGATATTATTATTAGTGCATAGTGTAGAAAGTATTTCGAAAATAGAATATCAATCTTAGCCAACATAGACATTTCGAACTATGCCTACTATAGCTACCATCTAAACAGTGGTGACCACCATAAGTAAATGACAGGTTCTACAACTAAAACCGTACAAGGCTCGTATCGGATGAATGGATTTCCAACAAATGGTCAGGCTAAGGAACTTCCTATTCCACGAAAGAAACGCCTCTGGCGGGACGCTCCGAGAGACAAACCGCTCTCTGCCAAACAAGGCCGGCTACCCCCTTTCCCAGGGAATATACAAAACCTCAGATATGCCACCCCCGGTCCTTTGGGACCTTTAACCGAGGCGCCTCGAAACCAACATCACACATAATAAATAAAGGGTGTCCACATGAGTAAGTATCTGGGCTCCATACCATGATACTACCCTTTTCCAGAAGGAATGGTCATACCCTAGGGAAGCTACCCCTGAAACCTTGCCGCACAATTCCTGTTTCGACCATTACCGGGTTGTGAGGTTCGACGAAGTCTCGTCCACAAATCTATGCTTTGTCACAAAGCCATGCTTTGGGTCAACAGATGATCAAAGTAATGATCACCAAGATAAATGATCAAACAAATGATCATATCACAAATGATCAAACAATGATCATCACACAGCAACACTCAGCATGTCACATTACCAAATTGGGAAAAAATCGCTGATAAATTTCAACTACATAACCTCTGAGCTCGTACGTCTCAGAGAAGTGTGTTAAGCTAAGAGAATAAATTCTCCGCCACCAACAGAAATGTATTTGAAAGAAATCGGCTTTATATCTCAAAGTGTAATGTCAGACATACAATCCATACAAGTCTGTTCCAAGTTCGAACAGAACCGAAGGCACTTCTTACGAAGCCCTTGCAAATCTGGATAATTTTCTAATCACGTCCGGACTTCCCGTCACTAAGGGTGATAAAACCTCTATACCGGAGATCAGCCGATGTTGAGTAACTCGAAGGTAATCCGTCCGTTTTCAAAAATATTCGGTCTTCAACGCCGGTCTTCAAATGCCATCCATATACGACGTATCATTATTCGGAATGGGTTATATAACACAAATGTCTTTTCCCGGCTAACCTGAATAACGAGCGTAATTATTAGAAATCATATGGATACTGGGGTTTCAATTAAGTCACAACTTATTACCCAAAACCTTTATTTTAAATGGTTAAAACAAATTACCATTTCCAATCTTTTAAACAAAAAGATTCAATTCACAAGGTTAACCCCATTCACAAAGATTCATTTTATATTTCAAAACAATTTCCATTTTACTTGGATTAACTCGTTAAATCTGTAAATCAAGATTTAACTTATAGCTTTCAAAACTTGTTTCCAAAGATTCATTCATAGCCTTTCAAAACAATTTTTATTTCAAGTTGGATTAACTCATTCGGTCTTTAAATCAAAGACTCATTTCATAGTTTTCAAAACATTTCAATTTTATTTCAACTTGAAACCTTTCAACACAAATTGGAAATTCATTTCTTATATGAAAGCTTTTATTATTTGAAAACAAGTAGTTTTCGTTTCAGAAAAATCCAGTTATATTTACACGAGTTAAAACCCTTGAATTAAATTCAAATTCCCAAATCAATATTTTTAAAATGGTTTAACCCATATATAACTTATACAGCATCTTTAATCCCTAGTTTCAAATCATAGAATTCAATTTCAACTTGAATTCAAATCTAAATCAAATTATTTAAATTTTCAAAACTCGATTAAGTTATTCAAAATAACTTTTATCTTTGAAATTCCATTTCAAACGCTTTTCACTTTAAATCCAAATTTCAAATTTCAAAATCAATTGAAATTAAAATTTCAATTTCAAAAACATCAAATTTAAATTATATGTGACTTAACTGATTTCCACATGAAATCCATATTTATGTGTGTAACAGTGTGGTCCAGGGGTTTTACACAATAGTGCAACACAATGAATCATCACAGATCAGAATACAGGATATAGTTGATAAGCAATATAAACTATAACGCTTATCTTTTATTCACAGATCACAGATATATATATCACAGATAATAAATTACATCACAGATAATTTATCACAGATCACAACATAAATCAGGGTGTATCACAAAGCATCATATATCAGGGATATCAAACAATTCAACATTCCATAGAATCCAAACATTCATAAGTAAGGTCAAGCATTTAATAATCATTTATAAACATGATTAATTAATCGTTTAATGCTAATTAATTCAACTAATTTCCAGTTAAATGAATTAATTATCCAATTCTGATTGATTAATTACAAATCATTAATTACCAATTTATCTAATGATTTTCTTAATTTAATTAACTTGAATTAATCAAAATACCCATAATTAATTACAATAAGTGATTAATCCTTAATTACTTTCATTAAGTAATTACATTTAAACAATTTATAATTGATTATCTAAATTAATTAATTCAATTAATTATTAACATTAATCACTTTAATCAATACTTTAATAATCCTTAGTTAATTATCTTTATTAACCAATAATATTTCTTTAATTACTTACTTAAGGGAATTTCTTAGATTTAAATCATTATTAATCATTTCTAATTAATTTAGTTTGTTTATGAATTACACATCAATAAGTTTCATTAACTTTAAAGATAATTTATTCTTATTAATGATTTTATTAATTACTTCCTTATGTTTGAAAACATTTATTTTCAAATACTTTGGTTTTAGAAGAAATTTTAAAGAGTTGAAACCAAATACTAAAATATTTAAACTCATTTAAAATATTTAAAATATTTACATTTATCACTTACTTTCATTTCAAAATCTGAAATTCAAAGATATGTTCAAGTCCAGGTTTCAGATCTGTTTTTCAATTTTGCTTAAAACTTTCCTTTACAAATCAAATTCAAATCTTAAATTCAATTCCTTTCTAAATATACTTAATTGTTTAAACACTTTGTTTTTAGTTATTTAACAATTTGAATTTTTAAAACTCATTTCCAAACTAAGTTTCAAAACTGAACTTAAGTTATGTTTAAACTTTGATTTTAACTCAATTAAATTTTAATTTAAACTTCAGTTAAAAAAATAGAATAGTACAGGCTTTTTTTCAAAGGCCTGTAACCCATTCTACCCGAGCTATTACCCGAATCACTTCGAGTAAATTACTTGAATAACTCGAGTCACACGCATGGACTTCCTCTATTCTTCCCAGTAACTTCTTCTTCCCAACTTCACAACCACAGGCACAAACTATCACGCGTGCACGTGCACGTTTCACCCACGTCACTCTGATGGTCGACAAGACATCCAGCAAGTCGCGACTGACCCCAACATCGATCTCAAGTCGAAGAACCCCTCAATTACGTAGCCATCTGAAATCGAGTGAAACTCGATCGACCTGGAAACGAACTTCCTCAGAAAATTTCTCTCCACAGCAACTCTGGCCACCGGAGTCGCTGTCACCTCTGCTACGTTTCCTTCAGCAACCCCCACTGCCCTTCCCGAAGTTACGTGCAACTCGATGCACACACGTGGTCACGTCGATCGACAATTTGAGCTTCAGTAAATTAGGTTAAAAAAAAGAATTCGCTACCGCCGCCACCTCCGACATCGAGGCCACCACCGCTTATTTTTCCTACCACCCCAGTAAGCTTCCCCATCTCCCCTAGCAACGCCGACATCTCCAGTTCATTGCGTCGCCGGGATTGGTCAAAAATCAATTCCCGATCATCTACCGATTTCTCCTTGCATTCTCATTTAAAAATTACCATCTTCATTTTAAAAATCGTATCTTTTGTTAGAGATTCGAGATGTGTAATTAAATTTAAGTTTCATGGTACTTGAATATATCACAAAGTTACATTTTCCTATAAAATAGTTTGTTTTTGAGATGTTTTGAAACTTTATTGTACTGGAAAGCTTTTCCAGACCTTAATTTCAATATGAACAAATTTGTTTTGTTAAAACATCACAGTCTAATGAGGATTAGTCGAAGAGATTATCGAATACCCTGTTGATTTTCTACTCTGAAATCCAAACAGAGAACAAGTGACACACAGGCACATATATGACAGAGTTAAAAACTTGAAAGATACTCTACTAAACATTTTTGAATCCAAATCATACATACACACATGTAATTTAACTTAAACTTGAAAACAAGTTGTTTACTCACGGGTAAAAAAACAAGGAAATCTGGTTTAAAAAGAAAAGTTACTCACCTTATTATTTTTCAGAAGAACAGAGCTTCTTCTATTTGAACCAGGCTTTGAATTGTTAGCTAAAACTTGCCTCTTTGCTTTGTTGAATCTAGTTGAAATTGTTGTTTAGATTGAATTTTTTGTTTAAGTTTTAAGATGAAGTTTACATTAGAGGTTGCTCAGTTTCGAATGATAAAAACTGAGATGAAGATGTTGATAGATATAAAAGAAAGCTTACGAGGTGATGTTATTTGTATAGCGTGATAAAATATTGTTTGTACAATAGTAGGCAGAGACTTTAGCCTTTGTTTTGAAGGCTGATATGATACGTTGAGGCTTGCATTAATTAGTTTGCCTTACTTCCTTTTTTTTACAGCCCATTCTTATGTACTTCTTTGTTTTGGCTGACATGATATGGTATTGAATGCATAAGCTTGTACATAGATATTTATAAATTTTAGTTTTGTTCATACTTATCTTTTTTTTATTTTTGTTGTCTTCGCTTGTTTACAAGGTTATATATTTTTATCATTTTGTAAGTATATTTTGTTCCATTTGTTTACTTGTTTGAATTTTAACTAATTTATTTCTAGCTTAAATATTTATTTTATTTTGTTGTTAGAATTTATTTAAGTGTTACTTTTATTTTTATAGTTCATCTCTTATTTATTTATTTCTATTTATACTAATTATTTATTTTTCTTTAATATTTATTGTTTTATATTTAATTTTACAATTTTTTATTCAAAAATTTATTTAATTATCAATTTAAATTAAATTAAAATTCGGGGTCATTACAAACTTCCCCCCTTAAAAGAATTTCGTCCTCGAAATTCGCAGGCACGAAAATAACACAGATAGATTGATTTGATCTCCTATAATTCCTCAAACTTACGATATGAATTCCAAACTCAAGTCGGAATATCTCAGAATACATACCAATTTGTCCCTCTTCGGACTTTGGTATTCACAAGAAATTACAATAGAATTTCAAAATTTGGTTTCAAAAGATATCGTTTTATCGATTCAATTCAATTTAGCCTTCATATTCTATTAATCAATTTAATTCAATTTCAAATTCATTAAGGTTTAAATCAAAAACTGATAAGAAACCGATGAAGATACTAAGTAAAAATTTCCTACAATGATTCGTAGAGCCATCATCACACCGAAACTCCTTCTGGAGCTGTCATGAAGCAATCAAAAGAATTTGGAATCGAATCAATGAAAATTGATAAGAAAGTTGTTTCCACTGTTGCAGGATATTGACTATTTATAGTCGTATTCCCTTGTCCCCTATCTCGTCCTCTTCTTGCACTCATACTCACTATCGGTGGATAGTAAGAGAATTTACTGAGACGTTTAGACTGATATCTTAGGGATACACTCATTCTAGAGTTTACTTCACTCTATCTCTAATGAGCTACCTAACGTGTTATACTCCTGAGCTAAAGTTCAACCTTAGCTCTGATACCAAATGTAACGATTTGGATTTTCGCGTTCGAAAATCGACTTCCATACTTTACATCGTACTCGAATGTTGTAGATTCGATCGTTCAAATCCGAGTCGCCGGAGCTTATAACACAATTAAGTAAATAACACAGCGGAAGAAAAAGAATAATACATTGATATACAATATCTGATAAAATATTTGATACAACAGAGTGATACAATGAATACCAATATACATCAGAGATATGATACAACAAATAGCAGCGGAAAAGAAAACGATAACACCAGCAGCGGATAATCTCCATCTTCATAACACCAATCCAGAAATAGCTCGAACTCCCAATAACGAGGCACAAAGAATAGCAAGTGCAGTCCATATCCAAAGACTGAACTAGCTCCAGAAAATCTACTAATTCTGACTATCTGAAAAACCCAACTCTAGACTGCTCGTGTAGAAATATTTTGAGCATCCAGAGTTTAGGAAAGAAACAATAAACTCCGGATCAGTCATGGGACTGGTGTGAGCAACAAAAACAGTTTATCTTTAAAAACGAACAACAAAAGAATTTTAAAGTCAATTCGCAATGCTTTTGGAAAATGAAACTACCATAAGGCCTCCCGCCACACACACAATGCAAATGCAGAATTGGAGGAGATTTCTCCTTATGATAGTCAAAGATGCTTACTACGCAAAATCAAATCATTTTTTATGTTATTATTAGTGCATAGTGTAGAAAGTATTTCAAAAATATAATATCAATCTTAGCCAACATAGACATTTCGAACTATGCCTACTATAGCTACCATCTAAACAATGGTGACCACCATAAGTAAATGGCAGGTTCTATAACTAAAACCGTACAAGGCTCGTATCGGATGAATGGATTTCCAACAAATGGTCAGGCTAAGGAACTTCCTATTCCACGAAAGAAACGCCTCTGGCGGGACGCTCCGAGAGACAAACCGCTCTCTGCCAAACAAGGCTGGCTACCCCCTTTCCCAGGGAATATACAAAACCTCATATATGCCACCCTCGGTCCTTTGGGACCTTTAACCGAGGCGCCTCGAAACAACATCACACATAATAAATAAAGTGTGTCCACATGAGTAATTATCTGGGATCCATACCATGATACTACCATTTTCCAGAAGGAATGGTCATACCCTAGGGAAGCTACCCCTGAAACCTTGCCGCACAATTCCTGTTTCGACCATTACCGGGTTGTGAGGTTCGACGAAGTCTCGTCCATAAAGCTACGCTTTGTCACAAAGCCATGCTTTGGGTCAACAGATGATCAAAGTAATGATCACCAAGATAAATGATCAAACAAATGATCATATCACAAATGATCAAACAATGATCATCACACAGCAACACTCAGCATGTCACATTACCAAATTGGGAATATATCGTTGATAAATTTCAACTACATAACCTCTGAGCTCGTACGTCTCAGAGAAGGGTGTTAAGCTAAGAGAATAAATTCTCCGCCACCAATAGAAATGTATTTGAAAGAAATCAGCTTTATATCTCAAAGTGTAATGTCAGACATACAATCCATACAAGTCTATTCCGGGTTCGAACAGAACCGAAGGCACTTCTTACGAAGCCCTTGCAAATTCGGATAATTTTCTAATCACGTCCGGACTTCCTGTCACTAAGGGTGATAAAACCTCTATACTGGAGATCAGCCGACGTAGAGTAACTCGACGGTAATCCTTCCGTTCTCAAAAATATCCAGTCTTCAACACTGGTCTTCAAATGCCATTCATATACGACGTATCATTATTCGGAATGGGTTATATGACACAAATGTCTTTTCCCGACTAACCCGAATAACGAGCGTAATTATTAGAAATCATATGGATACTGGGGTTTCAATTAAGTCACAACTTATTACCCAAAACCTTTATTTTAAATGGTTAAAACAAATTACCATTTCCAATCTTTTAAACAAAAAGATTCAATTCACAAGGTTAATCCCATTCACAAAGATTCATTCATATATTTCAAAACAATTTCCATTTTACTTGGATTAACTCGTTAAATCTGTAAATCAAGATTTAACTTATAGCTTTCAAAACTCATTTCCAAAGATTCATTCATAGCCTTTCAAAACAATTTTTATTTCAAGTTGGATTAACTCATTCGGTCTTTAAATCAAAGACTCATTTCATAGTTTTCAAAACATTTCAATTTTATTTCAACTTGAAACCTTTCAACACAAATTGGAAATTCATTTCTTATATGAAAGCTTTTATTATTTGAAAACAAGTAGTTTTCGTTTCAGAAAAATCCAGTTATATTTACACGAGTTAAAACCCTTGAATTAAATTCAAATTCCCAAATCAATATTTTTAAAATGGTTTAACCCATATATAACTTATACAGCATCTTTAATCCCTAGTTTCAAATCATAGAATTCAATTTCAACTTGAATTCAAATCTAAATCAAATTATTTAAATTTTCAAAACTCGATTAAGTAATTCAAAATAACTTTTATCTTTGAAATTCCATTTCAAACGCTTTTCACTTTAAATCCAAATTTCAAATTTCAAAATCAATTGAAATTAAAATTTCAATTTCAAAAACATCAAATTTAAATTATCTGTGACTTAACCGATTTCCACATGAAATCCATATTTGTGTGTGTAACAGTATGGTACAGGGGTTTTACACAATAGTGCAACACAATGAATCATCACAGATCAGAATACAGGATATAGTTGATAAGCGATATAAACTATAACGCTTATCTTTTATGCACAGATCACAGATATATATCACAGATAATAAATTACATCACAGATAATTTATCACAGATCAGAACATAAATCAGGGTGTATCACAAAGCATCATATATCAGGGATATCAAACAATTCAACATTCCATAGAATCCAAACATTCATAAGTAAGGTCAAGCATTTAATAATCATTTATAAACAGGATTAATTAATCATTTAATCCTAATTAATTCAACTAATTTCCAGTTAAATGAATTAATTATCCAATTCTGATTGATTAATTACAAATCATTAATTACCAATTTATCTAATGATTTTCTTAATTTAATTAACTTGAATTAATCAAAATACCCATAATTTATTACAATAAGTGATTAATCCTTAATTACTTTCATTAAGTAATTACATTTAAACAATTTATAATTGATTATCTAAATTAATTAATTCAATTAATTATTAACATTAATCACTTTAATCAATACTTTAATAATCCTTAGTTAATTATCTTTATTAACCAATAATATTTCTTTAATTGCTTACTTAAGGGAATTTCTTAGATTTAAATCATTATTAATCATTTCTAATTAATTTAGTTTGTTTATGAATTACACATCAATAAGTTTCATTAACTTTAAAGATAATTTATTCTTATTAATGATTTTATTAATTACTTCCTTATGTTTGAAAACATTTATTTTCAAATACTTTGGTTTTAGAAGAAATTTTAAAGAGTTGAAACCAAATACTAAAATATTTAAACTCATTTAAAATATTTAAAATATTTACATTTATCACTTTCTTTCATTTCAAAATCTGAAATTCAAAGATATGTTTAAGTCCAGGTTTCAGATTTGTTTTTCAATTTTGCTTAAAACTTTCCTTTACAAATCAAATTCAAATCTTAAATTCAATTCCTTTCTAAATATACTTAATTGTTTAAACACTTTGTTTTTGGTTATTTAACAATTTGAATTTTTAAAACTCATTTCCAAACTAAGTTTCAAAACTAAACTTAAGTTATGTTTAAACTTTGATTTTAACTCAGTTAAATTTTAATTTAAACTTCAGTTAAAAAAACAGAATAGTACAGGCTTCTTTTCAAAGGCATGTAACCCATTCTACCCGAGCTATCAAAACTTTTCAAAAACAGTTTCAAAAGGAAGCTCTGTTCTTCATTTTCAATTTGGTGAGTAACATTCATTTTAAACTAAAGTATATGATATCTGTTTACATATGGATTTCTGAAATGAAATATGTATTGAGTAGATATATATGATTGAATTTCTATGTATATATATATGGATAGATGCATGTTTGATTGTTTTATTGTTTCTGCCTGTTCTTAGTTCAGCAGCTAAAGTTTTAAATCAAAAACTCATTATCCTTTATCTGATCATTATTAGAACTTAGGATTCAAACATTACTGTTTGTTAAATTCATGGGTTAGTATTTAAAAGTTTATTAAGTTAAAGTAAAATGAAATTGCTCTGTAAATAAAAAAGGGAACAGGGAAGTTTAAATTTTGCATAAAATTCAAATATGATAATTTAACATTCCAGTATTATAAATGGAATTTTTAAACCAAATAATGATTTTTAGAAGAGAAATCACAATTTTTAGCATTAAGTTGAGTGAGCAGTTTGTGGTTTCCTGTTTTTGGCATTTCGAGTTACAGTGTTACCCAAATCACTTCGAGTAAATTACTTGAATAACTCGAGTCACATGCGTGGACTTCCTCTATTCTTCCCAGTAACTTCTTCTTCCCAACTTCACAACCCCGGGCACAAACTATCACACGTGCACATGCACGTTTCACCCACGTCACTCCGATGGTCGACGAGACGTCCAGCAAGTCGCGACTGACCCCAACATCGATCTCAAGTTGAAGAACCCCTCAATTACGTAGCCATCCAAAATCGAGTGAAAATCGATCGACCTGGAAACGAACTTCCTCAGAAAATTTCTCTCCACGGCAACTCTGGCCACCGGAGTCGCTGCCACCTCTGCTACGTTTCCTTCAGCAACCCCCACTGCCCTTCCCGAAGTTACGTGCAGCTCGATGCACACACGTGGTCACGCCGATCGACAATTTGAGCTTCAGTAAATTAGGTTTAAAAAAAAGAATTCGCTACCGCCGCCACCTCCGACGTCGAGGCCACCACCGCTTATTTTTCCTACCACCCCAGTAAGCTTCCCCATCTCCCCTAGCAACGCCGGCATCTCCAGTTCATTGCGTCGTCGGGGATTGGTCAAAAATCAATTCCCGATCATCTACCGATTTCTCCTTGCATTCTCATTTAAAAATTACCATCTTCATTTTAAAAATCCTATCTTCTGTTAGAGATTCGAGATGTGTAATTAAATTTAAGTTTCATGGTACTTGAATATATCACAAAGTTACATTTTCCTATAAAATAGTTTGTTTTTTAGATGTTTTGAAACTTTATTGTACTGGAAAACTTTTCCATACCTTAATTTTAGTATGAACAAATTTGTTTTGTTAAAACATCACAGTCTAATGAGGATTAGTCGAAGAGATTATCGAATACCCTGTTGATTTTCTACTCTGAAATCCAAACAGAGAACAAGTGACACATAGGCACATATATGACAGAGTTAAAAACTTGAAAGATACTCTACTAAACATTTTTGAATCCAAATCATACATACACACATGTAAATTAACTTAAACTTGAAAACAAGTTGTTTACTCATGGGTAAAAAAAACAAGGAAATCTGGTTTAAAAAGAAAAGTTACTCACCTTATTATTTTTCAGAAGAACAGAGCTTCTTCTATTTGAACCAGGCTTTGAATTGTTAGCTAAAACTTGCCTCCTTGCTTTGTTGAATCTAGTTGAAATTGTTGTTTAGATTGAATTTTTTGTTTAAGTTTTAAGATGAAGTTTACATTAGAGGTTGCTCAGTTTCGAATGATAAAAACTGAGATGAAGATGTTGATAGATATAAAAGAAAGCTTACGAGGTGATGTTATTTGTATAGGGTGATAAAATATTGTTTATACAATACTAGGCAGAGACTTTAGCCTTTGTTTTGAAAGCTGATATGATACGTTGAGGCTTGCATTAATTAGTTTGCCTTACTTCCTTTTTTTTGTTTTACAGCCCATGCTTATGTACTTCTTTGTTTTGGCTGACATGATATGGTATTGAATGCATAAGCTTGTATATATATAGATATTTATAAATTTTAGTTTTGTTCATACTTATCTTTTTTTTATTTTTGTTGTCTTTGCTTGTTTACAAGGTTATATATTGTGGAAATTAGCCACAAGGGCCTCTTTAGCAAATGGAATTAGTTTTTAGGACACACAACTGAAATAATTACTTTCAAGGACAAAACGTAAAATTATTAGTTTTTAGGACCTAAAAACCTATGAAATTATGTCCTTGAAAATAATTGGACTGCTGACTTTGTCCTTGAAAGTAATTATTCTGCTGACTTTGGCCTTGAAAGTAATTTTTTTGAATGTGTGTCCTAGAAACTAATTGGACTACAAAGTTTGTCCTTCTGGTGAAATGCCTCTTATATATTTTTATCATTTTGTAAGCATATTTTGTTCCATTTGTTTACTTGTTTGAATTTTAACTAATTTATTTCTAGCTTAAATATTTATTTTATTTTGTTGTTAGAATTTATTTAAGTGTTACTTTTATTTTTATAGTTCATCTCTTATTTATTTATTTCTATTTATACTCAATTATTTATTTTTCTTTAATATTTATTGTTTTATTTTTAATTTTACAATTTTTTATTCAAAAATTTATTTAATTATCAATTTAAATTAAATTAAAATTCGGGGTCGTTACATTTCTTCAACACTGTATTATTTTCTCATAAAATAATTACATTTTTGAATATATAATTTCAGTATTCATCTTGCCGCTTTGGAATTTAACATAATTGTTACATTCTTCGGTATTTGCATGCTTTCTGGTGTATATACTTATTACTATCAGGTTGAGCCTTTTTCCCTTACTACTACCAATTTTTTTCTTGGTTTTCTGTTTTTATTCCGGCTTTTTGGGTGAATATAACAGCCTTCTTCATTTCTATTGGCTTTGGTTTATAATTTATAATTTTTTCCACTGCTTTAAAGAGTCATAGGAAGTATGCAAAACTCTTTTGATTTAGAATATCACAATGATGATTTATTTCAGGCCATTCTGTAATTCTATATATGCATAGAAGGGGTAATAAGTTAATTATAAGGTACGGTTTTATACGTAACTACTACGTTTATGATTTATCTTAGGCTATTTTTTTATTTTTAGTTTCATGAGTCCTTTATATATCATATAATGTAATTTAGCCGATTAGAAATGTTTGTTTATATAGATTTTTTTTACGATGTTAAAATTTAAGCATTACTTTATTAAATTCAATCAACAAGCTATTGTGTTGCACGCAAAAAAGAAATGAAAACTGGTACATAATACATGATAACTTAAAACCAAAGCCATCTTTTGTGGAAGTACTTGATTGTCATTCTCATCTCTATTTTGTTGTAAACTCTCATGTTTACCATTAGGAGAATTTGTGTAATTGTATTTAGGAATTAATTCTAGAACAGTTCTAATAGTAATGAGAAGGAGTCCAGTCATGTATATCAACTAGAAAAATGCATAATAGACATGTTCTAAAATAACCGGTGCTTTATCCTGATATGAGACCCTCAAGTTTTAACATTTTAACTATGTTAATGTAAATAAAATAACCATGAATAACACTTCTCCTAAAACATGCTTCAACGAGTAGAAATAAATATTACCATATTTGCATTAGTGTCACTTTCAAGCTACTATTTAGTTTGGTTATAGTTTATATAGAGATGCTAGGTTCGCCTATTATTAGTTGAGCTCATTGTTATTTTTTTCATAAAAAGATATTAGGTGTTCAAGAAACTGATAATAAATGTTATTTCATTAAGTAACACAATGAAACATTATTTGTTAAATAACATAAACGGACAGTGTCACTAAATGATTTATGTCTGTTTTAGTATTAGCTATTGACAAATGTAGTATTACATTGAATACACAATGGAATGCTATTTGTAATGGATATAACTACCGGATCATTTATGTTCAATTTACTTCTCTACTATTAACTTACAATCATCAGTGCATTCATTAAATGCCCATTTCATTTTTTCTAAACATATTTCAAAGATTACTAAACAATATAATTTTCTAAAGGTTATTAGCACAACTTAAAGTTGCAATTATGTTTTGGTTGCTCCTGATGTGATAAAACTAGTGGTAGTAACATCTAGGCGTATTATTAAGAAAGACTTGGAGATTTATTGATAATTAATATGAATTATTTCTTCTTTTTTGAATAATTTATATATGTTAAATATGTGTTAGTATGTTAGCTTTGCTATAAACTATTAAAAATATGTTGGCTCTTTCAATAAATATTATTACAAGATGTTTTTCATAAATAGCCTACTACGAAATTATATAACAATTATAATTACATAGAAGCACTGTTATGGAAACTACATCTTTATAGAAATATGGCTATAATCATGTGAAATATTATTATTCCATACTCATATAACATAGGCCACCATCATATTCAATTAACAATAAATTTTTCAATGATTATGTTATTTGAAAGCTAACTATATACGAAATCAATAATTATAGTGACATTAACTATTAACACTGCATATATTTTATTAATTTGTGGAGTGCAGAATCATAAATTTTATGCATCACTTTTTCCTAAATTTAAACTAAATGTAATTACTCCATAATAGTGTAAAGTGTTGGAGAAAATCCCTTCAGATGATCAGTCTAAGGGAATAAAAAACCCAACGCAGTGCAAAAACCACTGGATCGTGATTGTAGTGAGACGAAACAAACAGAGATAAACATCAGAACAGATAGTCATATATCAATGCAATGCAGACAAATTAATAACACTAGTATTTATAGTGGTTCCACTACTGCGAGACAATGTACGTCCATTTGGGGGGAGGAGATTTTATTAATCACAGAAAGATCAGAGTTACAAAATTGATTCACTTTTGGAGGCTATACATAAAAAGAATTAAAAATACAGATAAAATTCTACAGAGTTTTAGCTCTCTAGGATGGCTGCCATTGTTGTCCAGAAACTCCACTATTTATAGAGTGAAGATATGAGAGGGGTAGCTGCTATATAGCTGTGACGACCCGGAATTTTGAATATTTGAAATTGGAATATTTAGTTGATTTTAAATATTCAAGAGTGAATTTCTAACTCGAATTTCAAATATCAATATTTGTTGGATAATTTAATTCTTGGATTAAACAATTGAAAATTGGATAAAATGTTGAATCTGGAGTTTTAAGCTTGTTAAAAATAATTTGAAGGCTTATAAAATTCACATTAATAATATTGAAGGTGATAGAACTTTTAAAATTGAATTTAAAGGTGTTTTGTTCAGTTTTAAAAATATATCGTTTAAATCGATATTTAAAAATAGTCTTCCGAGGGACAGTCTCGGAATTCGACGAAACCAGTTCCATTTCATCCGTAATATTGTATTATTATCAGATTTCAAATTTCGGAGTGTTTGGAGTTGATATGGGAGCGTACGATATATAAACGCGCTGGAATTTATATCGAAAATTTAAATTCGAATATAATATTTAAACAAAATTCATATCTACATCCTTACTTTCTTTCTTTTTTTCCAAGCCACTCTACAGTGTCTTCTGAAATGTGGCACTTACTCTTTTCTAATCGCATACAAGTGTTCCCTTCTTATTATTTATTCAACGGAGAAGAATAAAGCTTGAAAACAAAAAAAATGCTGAGCCTTTTTCCTCAATTCCATTCGAACGAAAATTATGGCAGTTCGATGATGGATCGAAATCGAATGCGCGCAAGGATGGAGGCGCTCGATTTTGAACATGCGAATTGGATCTAGGTGGCGTGCGATTCGTTCAAGCGGCGGCGACATTGGCATCGCGTCTGGTGGCGCGTGGGGGCTTGTGCAAGGTCGAGGCCGAGATTAGGGTTGCGATTTCGTTCGAAGGTGGGAGCTTGGGCTCGTTCGCGGGGGGTGTTGCTCATCGACACTGCGATGGAGGCGCATGACTAGAAGATCTCGGCGTATGGGTCTTTGGGTGACGCGAGATTTGGTGGCTCACGATGCCTGGCATTTTCGAAGCAGGGAAGAACGAAGCCTAGAGGAAACTCGACGATCTGCTTTTGGTCGAGTGGCTTCGTGGATTGTCGTCAACAATGTGGTTAGTATTCTCTCATGATTTGTGTTTTGTGTAAATGAAGAAAATAATAAAAATATAAAATCTCAAAAAGTATATATATTGATTTATACAGTTAAACAAAAAGTATATATATATGGATATATATAGGCAAACAGAAATTTTATTTCAGCAAGGCATAGGATAATTTTGTTTTTAAATTTGTAAATATATATATATATATCCTCATGCATGTTCTCATTTTAAAAAGAATTGGTTTAAAATTTAAATATTTGTTTAAATTCAGTCATTCAATAAAATTGAATCATTAGTTAATTAAATGGAAATTTATTGTTGATTAGTTCGAATATTAATAAAAATCATCTAACATTTATACAAGGTCTTAAATCGTGAAGAAATGGCTGGTTTAGATTGGATTGCAAATTAAAGCAAAGGTGAGTTAATCTCACTCATTTGGATTATTATTTAAATTTAATAGTTAAATTTAAATATTTGGTTGAATGATTGAATTAGTTAGGTGTGATATATATTATATAGTAGTATATAGCATATATTGGAGTGATTGATATTCCCACATTATATAGCGGATGAGACCCTATGCGCCGCATAATAGCGGATGATATTATATTAATCCCATATACCGCGATATTCCACCTCGAAGTGGAATTGGTATTGTGCTAACGTTTGTGCATGCAGGGAAACAGGTTGGAGGGATCCAACTGGATTCCACAAAATTTATTTAGAATGTTAATATTCTCTGTTATGAATATTTGATATCCCATGATGAATTATATTGATGATTGGATTGTTGGATGCAACGGGTTGATTAAATATATTTAGGTATACTGGGTTACCAAATATATATATATATATATATATATATATGATTTTTGAAAAGGAAATATAAGAGAAGATTTTTAAGTAGAGAATGATAGAGAATTTGAATAAATCCAGGAATGAATTGGAAAGAATAAAAGAGATTTTTAAATTCTAGTAAATAAATGCCGAGTATGGAAAGGGAATTTTGAAATAACCGAGAAATAATGAATTTTAAAACTCAAGTGTTATTATTTAAAGAAATAAAGAATTTATTTTGAATCCAAGGTTTGAATTTATTTAAAAGGGATAAGAAAGGAAATTGGGAATCTGAAATTGGTATTCTCAGTTAAAAAAGAATTCTAAATCATAATAAGAAATAAAATATGAGGTTAATGGATTGAAAAAAAATGGAGAAAGTAAGGGAATTTATTTCAAAATGAATAAATTGGAAATCAATTTGGAGATTGATTTAAGTGGTTTAAACCCTGGATTTTTAAAAGGAAGTTAAGATTATGAAATTTATAAACTGGGTTTATAAAGGTGAAGTAATATATCAGTGGATATTTGGAAGAATAAATTCACGGTGAGAATTTATTAAGAAATGGGTAAATTTGGTTAAAAATAAATAGTGATTTATTTTTAAAAAGATGTGAAAGAGAAGTGTATTTCTCTGGATAGCCAATTACATTTCCGAAGCAAACTTTTAAGTATGAATTAAACGTTTTAAAGTTATTTTTAAAGTATGCTTTAGAAAATTTATTATTTTTAAATGTTTAAGGTTTAAAGGTAAGTACTTCTCAAATTTATTTTAGTAGTAATTATTTAAGATGACTAGATATTAGGTTTTTAAAAGATAAAAATTTAGTGTTATAAAGTAGCTTTATTTTAAATATTCTTAAAATATATATCTTTGAATTAAGTATTAAAGTAGTTTTTAATTTAAATGTTTGTTTAAAGTATATTTTATAATATAGTGTTTTAAATTACTTTAAAAATCTAAAGTGTTTGTACTTGGAGATTTCAGTGGAAATTAAAATATTTGGGAAATTTATTCCGTGAAGAGAAAGATGGTTTGAAACTGTTTTCTAAAAGGTTTGAAAGTGGAAATATATCTTGCGAAGATATTTATGAGGTAAATAAATAATTTGGCCAATTATTTATTGTTTGATGGATGTTTGTGAATGTTAATTGATAGTTAAATAACCGACTATCAATATTGGCCAATGGGCTGATCGTTTCGAAGAGACCGGGATCGGGATTAATTTCTCGAAAACCACTTCGATCCGGTTTGTACGTTTCGTGGGGAAACGAGTTTGGAATCGTAGATGGAACAGTGAAATGCAAGGGCTAATCGCTACAAATCCTGAGGGAGATTCCAAAATGGATGTAGTAGGAATAGTGCCTTCGGTTCCGTTCGAACCCGGAACAGACTTGTATGGATGAATGTTTTCGGAACATCGTCAGGTGGACGGTGGGCATTCTAAGTGATACGTTCCAAAAAAGGTAACGCTTAGCCTCGAGCCTCATCAACCGGGAATGACTGAAAATCAGGGGTTATGCAGCAAGGCTATGTGGGTAACGCCCATTAGGGTGAGATCATCCCTGTCTAGATGCCCCTTTTTATTTCGGCTGTGTGGCGGTTGGTCGCGCCAACCGTGGGGTGATCTTACTCGGAATTACCCTTAGGTAGTTCCGGTCTTGTGTTGCAGGGGATCGGGCGTGGTCCTCGGTACGCTGATCTAGGCCAGGTACTGTGACAGGTGGTACCCCAGTGCCTAGTCATTAGTTGGAAATCCATTCTCCCTACGTGCCTTTACGGTTTTGTTTGTTTACCTATTAGCTGGAATTTAATAGATGTAACAATTTCAGCTATTTGAATAAGTATTTGTATATAGACACTACTATAATATCAGAGGATTTTGATAAGAAAGTGTTTTAGCTATCGTAAGGTAAAAACCCGACATGTTTATTTGTGGCGTGGTCTTACGAGATGCTTTTGATTTCAAAGGGTTTTGGAAAACTTTAATAATCCAATTGAGTGTGTTTTTCTCACGCTGGTTTTCCAGACTGACTTGGGTGTTATTTTATTATAATGCTCGGGTCAGACCAAGTATTATAGTATACAGGATTAGATGTCGTGGAGCTTAGGAGACGAGCTGGATGGCGAGACGTATCCCTCGTATATGATGTATATTTTCGCTGTGGTGTGTATGTTGTGTATTCTGTATGCGGGACAGGTTATTATAACTGTCCTGAATTGCGATGTTGATTGTATTGTACTCTAATGTTGTATTCTGATGATGTATGTATAAACAAATATAGCTTCTTTTTTGTAAAGATCAGTTATTATCTATTATATTTTATTCCGCTGCGATGGTTAGATTCTAGTGTTATTTTGTTCTTCTTCTTCTACCTCCTTCTTCTTTAACCCTAATGGTTCGTATTTCCATTCACTTTGAGTCGATATGTTGGAGAATAGTGTCAATTCAGGGGTACGGGTTTGCGGGCCATTACAGTTGGTATCAGAGCAGAAGGTTAAGCGAGAACCATGGCTCTTGTGGAAATTACTCATAAAATAGAGTCCGTAGTACTCTAGAATAAGTTTGAGTGTAATAATAGATATGAGCGCGTATTTGTTAGTGAATATAAAATTTGTTTTTATAACTGTGTTGATTTATCGATTGAGTGTTTATGGATTCTGGTCGATATATGGGATGCCACGACATCGATAGGGGTTTCTAAACTCTTAAACAAGATAAACCGACAAGGTATTGTTTTTAAATAGGGTAAATAAAATAATTTTACCCAAATTATTTTTGTATATATAAAGGGAATAATTTTCCGTAAATTATTATAGCTATATATGGTTGCTTGGTTGTTAAGAGATGATAATATTGGATTATTATCATTGTTAAGTGAAAGTTGAGTGAAGAATTGAAATTATAACCAAAGATTAAGGAATAATTCATTAACAAAATGAAATTTATAAATGTGATTTATAATTTGGAATAAAATTCTAGAATAATATTTTGAATATAGATTGAAAGGATTTGGAATTCGAAAATTGGGAGATTTAATTCTCTTTGAGTTTGAAAATGCTTTTCAAAAGCTTTGGAGAAATAATGGTGATATTTTTTGAGGAATATTTTTGAATTGGATTTGAAATCTGAAAGATTTGGAATTTAAAAATATTTGAAAATGTTTTTAAAGAGATAAAAGCATTTAACTCTCTTTCGGTCGCTGGAAAATAACTTCGGTGGTGACTGCAGCATCATCGGTGTTCATTTTCGAGTTTCCAAGAGAGAAATTGCTACCAAATTGTTTTAAATTGGAATTGTTTGCAAACTGGAATTGGTTTTGAAATTCAAAGGGATAATTGAATTTGCCAAAGAATTTTGGATATAATTGATTTCAAATGATTTTTGAAATACTTAAGAGATTGTTGGAAACTCTGGAGTTGGTTTAATTGTTTTGGAAAGATTAAGGAATTGTTTAAAATTCTGAAAGTAAATTAAAAATGTATAATCCCGAGTTAAAAAGTAAAATGTGAACGGGATTGATTGTAAATGGATGAAAATATGAATATTAATAAGTGAGTAGCTTATAAAAATTTAGAAAGGGAATAAATGAGCCGAAATAAAAGTGTTGGTATTTTGGAAATGAAATGAAAATCCAAACTTGGGATATAAAATAAGACTGAACTCAAGAAAATTAAATGAAATGATTTTGGGGAAAAAAATCAAGTGTTGGATTAAAAATTGAAAGTGGTATCAAATGAAATTGAATTGGTTTAAAATAGATATGGTTTGAGTTGTAAACAAATCCAATTCAAGCATAAAATTGAATGGCTTTATTATTAATAAATTCAATAATGAATTGATAATGTGAATTAAAATTTTAAAATGGATAAGGGAATAAACTAATCGAATAAATTAGTAAAATGGTTGGGATTTGATCTAAGAAAAATCAAATCAGAGATTTAAATGGAAGTTGGTTGAATACAATAAACATAAGTTATAAGGTGGAATAATTTGAAGAAAATAAATAACTTAAGTAAGTTGTGAGATGGTTATTTAATATATTGGTTAAGTTAATAAAATTGATTTTTGGAATCAATTGGAATAAATGTGAGTTGTTTGGGTTAAAAATGAATTGAATTTAAGCAATTGAGTTGTAAACTATTTAAATTGAATGAAGTTGTATATGAATTGGTTGAAACAATTAAAATTAATGTCGGAATCCTATACGTTGCTTATAAATATTGTTTAACCGGCATTGCTTATAGAAACTCGCATGTTTACTAGTTAAATATGTAAAATGTTGTTAAGATACATGATTTTAGCACTTACATATTTAAATTGAGTAAGTACAGGTTCAGGAAAACAGTTTAGCTAGATAGGGTCGTGCAAAGTGATTAAAAAAAATAAGCCGCTTGCTTAACAATGCTAAATAGAGGTACGCCTACGCAATAAAAATAGGAAATATGAACTTTTTTTGTTTTTCCAAACGAGTGGGTCGATGTATATATATTTATATCACTTGTCAAATTGCAAAAGCTCCTCCGTACAAGGGAGACTCTGTCAAAAAAATTCGAAAATTTTGGGAGTTAGGAAATTTTTGGAATTTTGAAAAAAAAAATTGTTAATAAAGAATTGAGTTTATATGGAATTGGAACTCAATTTGAATATAAACTTCAATAGTGAAGTAAAAATAAATTTAAGAAGTATATAAAATATTTATACTGAACTTAAGAAATGGAAGAATGAAATTCTTAAGTAAATTGGTATTGGGAATATACTAAGTAATTTTGGAATGGAGAAATATACTAAGTGAATAATTGAATGAAGGTTAAAACTGAAAGTTGTGAAATGGGATAATTGTGGATAAGTGAATAGAAATCAAATGAATGTGAATTAAGGAGAAAATTGATATAGTTGATAATCAATTGGAATTAATATACGTAGGATGTACGTATATTATTTTATTCGCATAGCGATTTGATCCGGATTCGAGCACAGAATTTCGAGATAGTTATATTAGTCCGAGTTGGGATTTTTCACTCGATTTTCGACGGCGAACCCTGAATATGGAATTTGATTGATTCTGGATATTCTCATCATAGTTTGTGGCTATGCAAGGAGAATGACGGTTTCTGATCAAGAAACCAGATCTGAGTCCGCACTAGGAAGTCGGGTGGACGATACTAGTTCGGAAATGAAATTGTGTGATCGAGTGAGCGATCGAATTGATATTGTGTACGGATGGAATATGTACATCGTACGGGCTTAAGTAAAGTAAATATGGAAACTTTTGTAAAAAATGTATAAAATAATTTTGAATGTTGTAATGGGATATTTTGCCTAGTAGGATATACAAATGTTTTAAAAGCAAAGGAAATTTGGGATTTTAGAGTGCAGAAGATAAATTGAATTGCAACAAAAGTAAGTATTTAAATTTATGTATGAAATTGATTGGGTTTTTGATCTAGCCACTTGGCTTTTTGTTTTCTTTTGGAATCTGGGGGCCCATAGAGGCATTTTGTAGTTGTACCGAGCTAGCCGCGCAAAGGAGACGCTGGCAAAAAAATTCAAAATTTTAGGGAGTTAGAAAAATTTTGAGAAATTTTTGATAATTTAAAATTTGAATTTGTATTGTAATTTGAATGGTTGAGTAAATAGTATTGTTTGAAACCCATGGAAGAGTCTGGAAAGTTAATAAGTAATAACGTGTCTTTAATGAAAAGATTATTTTGAAAGGATGTTTAAAAAGCTGTTTGGTCTTGAGAGAATAGTTAACGGGGATTGAATCATTCTTCTTAACTAGTAATTTCGGGGACGAAATTCTTTTAAGGGGTGAGGAATGTGACGACCCGGAATTTTGGATATTTGAAATTGGAATATTTAATTGATTTTAAATATTCAAGAGTGAATTTCTAACTCGAATTTCAAATATCAATATTTGTTGGATAATTTAATTCTTGGATTAAACAATTGAAAATTGGATAAAATGTTGAATCTGGAGTTTTAAGCTTGTTAAAAATAATTTGAAGGCTTATAAAACTCACATTAATAATACTGAAGGTGATAGAACTTTTAAAATTAAATTTAAAGGTGTTTTGTTCAGTTTTAAAAATATATCGTTTAAATCGATATTTAAAAATAGTCTTCCGAGGGACAGTCTCGGAATTCGAAAAAACCAGTTCCATTGGATCCGTAGTATTGTATTATTATCGGATTTCAAATTTTGGAGTGTTTGGCGTTGATGTGGGAGCGTACGATATATAAACGCGCTGGAATTTATATCGAAAATTTAAATTCGAATATAATATTTGAACAAAATTCATATCTACATCCTTACTTTCTTTCTTTTTTCCAAGCCACTCTATAGTGTCTTCTAAAACGTGGCACCTACTCTTTTCTAATCGCATACAAGTGTTCCCTTCTTATTATTTATTCAACGGAGAAGAATAAAGCTTGAAAACAAAAAAATGCCGAGCCTTTTTCCTCAATTCCATTCGAACGAAAATTATGGCAGTTCGAAGATGGATCGAAATCGAATGCGCGCGAGGATGGAGGCGCTCGATTTCGAACATGCAAATTGGATCTAGGTGGTGTGCGATTCGTTCAAGCGGCGGCGACATTGGCATCGCGTCTGGTGGCGCGTGGGGGCTCGTGCAAGGTCGAGGCCGAGATTAGGGTTGCGATTTCGCTCGAAGGTGGGAGCTTGGGCTCGTTCGCGTGGGGTGTTGCTCATCGACACTTCGATGGAAGCGCATGACTGGAAGAGCTCGGTGTATGGGTCTTTGGGTGACGCGAGATTTGGTGGCTCACGATGCCTAGCATTTTCGAAGCAGGGAAGAACGAAGCCTAGAGGAAACTCGACGATCTGCTTTTGGTCGAGTGGCTTCGTGGATTGTCGTCAACAATGTGGTGAGTATTCTCTCACGATTTGTGTTTTGTGTAAATGAAGAAAATAATAAAAATATAAAATCTCAGAAACTATTTATATATATATATTGATTTATACAGTTAAACAGAAAGTATATATATATATGGATATATACAGGCAAACAGAAATTTTATTTCAGCAAGGCATAGGATAATTTTGTTTTTAAATTAGTAAATATATATATATATCCTCATGCATGTTCTCATTTTAAAAAGAATTGGTTTAAAATTTAAATATTTGTTTAAAATCAATCATTCAATAAAATTAAATCATTAGTTAATTAAATGGAAATTTATTGTTGATTAGTTCGAATATTAATAAAAATCATCTAACATTTATACAAGGTCTTAAATCGTAAAGAAATGTCTGGTTTAGATTGGGTTGCAAATTAAAGCAAAGGTGAGTTAATCTCACTCATCTGAATTATAATTTAAATTTAATAGTTAAATTTAAATATTTGGTTGAATGATTGAATTAGTTGGGTGTGATATATATTATATAGTAGTATATAGTATATATTGGAGTGATTGATATTCCCGCATTATATAGCGGATGAGACCCTATGCGCCGCATAATAGCGGATGATATTATATTAATCCCATATACCGCGATATTCCACCTCGAAGTGGAATTGGTATTGTGCTAACGTTTGTGGATGCAGGAAAACAGGTTGGAGGGATCCAACTGGATTCCTCAAAATTTATTTAGAATGTTAATATTCTCTGTTATGAATATTTGATATCCCATGATGAATTATATTGATGATTGGATTGTTGGATGCAACGGGTTGATTAAATATATTTGGGTATACCGGGTTACCAAAAAATATATATATATATATATATATATGATTTTTGAAAAGGAAATATAAGAGAAGATTTTTAAGTAGAGAATGATAGAGAATTTGAATAAATCCAAGAATGAATTCGAAAGAATAAAAGAGATTTTTAAATTCTAGTAAATAAATGCCAAGTATGGAAACAGAATTTTGAAATAACCGAGAAATAATGAATTTTAAAACTCAAGTATTATTATTTAAAGAAATAAAGAATTTATTTTGAATCCAAGGTTTGAATTTATTTAAAAGGGATAAGAAAGGAAATTGGGAATCTGAAATTTGTATTCTCAGTTAAAAAAGATTTCTAAATCATAATAAGAAATAAAATCTTAGGTTAATGGATTGGCAATAAATGGAGAAAGTAAGGGAATTTATTTCAAAATGAATAAATTGGAAATCAATTTGGAGATTGATTTAAGTGGTTTAAACCTTGGTTTTTTAAAAGGAAGTTGAGATTATGTAATTTATAAACTGGGTTTATAAAGGTAAAGTAATATATCAGTGCATATTTGGAAGAATAAATTCACGGTGAGAATTTATTAAGAAATGGGTAAATTTGGTTAAAAATAAATAGTGATTTATTTTTAAAAAGAAGTGTATTTCTCTGGATAGCCAATTACGTTTCCGAAGCAAACCTTTAAGTATGAGTTAAACGTTTTAAAGTTGTTTTTAAAGTATGCTTTAGAAAATTTATTATTTTTAAATGTTTAAGGCTTAAAGGTAAGTACTTCTCAAATTTATTTTAGTAGTAATTATTTAAGATGACTTGATATTAGGTTTTTAAAAGACAAAAATTTAGTGTTATAAAGTAGCTTTATTTTAAATATTCTTAAAGTATATATCTTTGAATTAAGTATTAAAGTAGTTTTTAATTTAAATGTTTTGTTTAAAGTATATTTTATAATATAGTGTTTTAAATTACTTTAAAAATCTAAAGTGTTTGTACTTGGAGATTTTAGAGGAAATTAAAATATTTGGGAAATTTATTCCGTGAAGAGAAAGATGGTTTGAAACTGTTTTCAAAAAGGTTTGAAAGTGGAAATATATCTTGCGAAGATATTTATGAGGTAAATAAATAATTTGGGAAATTATTTACTGTTTGATGGATGTTTGTGAATGTTAATTGATAGTTAAATAACCGACTATCAATATTGGCCAATGCGCTGATCGTTTCGAAGAGACCGGGATCGGGATTAATTTCTCGAAAACCACTTCGATCCGGTTTGTACGTTTCGAGAGGAAACGAGTTTGGAATCGTAGATGGAGCAGTGGAATGCAAGGGCTAATCGCTACTAATCCTGAGGGAGATTCCAAAATGGATGTAGTAGGAATAGTGCCTTCGGTTCCGTTCGAACCTGGAACGGACTTGTATGGATGCATGTTTTCGGAACATTGTCAGGTGGACGGTGGGCATTCTAAGTGATACGTTCCAAAAAAGGTAACGCTTAGCCTCGAGCCTCATCAACCGGGAATGACTGAAAATCAAGGGTTATGCAGCAAGGCTATGTGGGTAGCGCCCATTAGGGTGAGATCATCCCTGTCTAGATGCCTCTTTTTATTTCGGTTGTGTGGCGGTTGGTCGCGCCAACCGTTGGGTGATCTTACTCGGAATTACCCTTAGGTAGTTCCGGTCTTGTGTTGCAGGGGATCGGGTGTGGTCCTCGGTACGCTGATCTAGACCAGGTACTGTAACAGGTGGTACCCCAGTGTCTAATCATTAGTTGGAAATCCATTCTCCCTACGTGCCTTTACGGTTTTGTTTGTATACCTATTAGCTGGAATTTAATAGATGTAACAATTTCAGCTATTTGAATAAGTATTTGTATATAGGCACTACTATAATACCAAAGGATTTTGATAAGAAAGTGTTTTAGCTATCGTAAGGTAAAAACCCGACATGTTTATTTGTGGCGTGGTCTTACGAGATGCTTTTGTTTACAAAGGGTTTTGGAAAACTTTAATAATCCAATTGAGTGTGTTTTTCTCACGCTGGTTTTCCAGACTGACTCGGGTGTTATTTTATTATAATGCTCGGGTCAGACCGAGTATTATAGTATACATGATTAGATGTTGTGGACCTCAGGAGACGAGCTGGATGGCGAGACGTATCCCTCGTATATGATTTCCACTGTGGTGTGTATGTTGTGTATTCTGTATGCGGGACAAGTTATTATAACTGTCCTGAATTGTGATGTTGATTGTATTGTACTCTGATGTTGTATTCTGATGATGTATGTATAAACAGATATAGCTTCTTTTCTGTAAAGATCAGTTATTATCTATTATATTTTATTCCGCTGCGATGGTTAGATTCTGGTGTTATTTTGTTCTTCTTCTTCTACCTCCTTCTTCTTTAACCCTAATGGTTCGTATTTCCGTTCACTTTGAGTCGATATGTTGGAGAATAGTGTCGATTTAGGGGTACGGGTTTGCGGGCCATTACAGTTGGTATCAGAGCAGAAGGTTAAGTGAGAACCTTGGCTCTGGTGGAAATTACTCATAAAATAGAGTCCGTAGTACTGTAGAATGAGTTTGAGTGTAATAATAGATATGAGCGCGTATTTGTTAGTGAATATAAAATTTGTTATTATAACGGTGTTGATTTATCGGTTGAGTGTTTATGGATTCTGGTCGATATGTGGGATGTCATGACATCGATAGGGGTTTCTAAACTCTTAAACAAGATAAACCGACACAGTATTGTTTTTAAATAGGGTAAATGAAATAATTTTACCCAAATTATTTTTGTATATATAAAGGGAATAATTTTCCGTAAATTATTATAGTTATATATGGTTGCTTGGTTGTTAAGAGATGATAATATTGAATTATTATCATTGTTAAGTGAAAGTTGAGTGAAGAATTGAAATTATAACCAAAGATTAAGAAATAATTCATTAACAAAATGAAATTTATAAATGTGATTTATAATTTGGAATAAAATCCCAGAATAATATTTTGAATATAGATTGAAAGGATTTGGAATTCGAAAATTGGGAGATTTAATTCTCTTTGAGTTTGAAAATGCTTTTCAAACGCTTTGGAGAAATAATGGTGATATTATTTGAGGAATATTTTTGAATTGGATTTGAAAGATGAAAGATTTGGAATTTAAAAATATTTGAAAATGTTTTTAAAGAGATAAAAGCATTTAACTCTCTTTCGGTCGTTGGAAAATAACTTCGGTGGTGACTGCAGCATCATCGGTGTTCATTTTCGAGTTCCAAGAGAGAAATTGCTACCAAATTGTTTTAAATCGGAATTGTTTGCAAACTGGGATTGTTTTTGAAATTCAAAGGGATAATTGAATTTGCCAAAGAATTTTGGATATAATTGATTTCAAATGATTTTTGAAATACTTAAGAGATTGTTGGAAACTCTGGAGTTGGTTTAATTGTTTTGGAATGATTAAGGAATTGTTTAAAATTCGGAAAGTAAATTGAAAATGTATAATCCCAAGTTAAAAAGTAAAATGTGAATGGGATTGATTGTAAATGGATGAAAATATGAATATTAATAAGTGAGTAGCTTATAAAATTTTAGAAAGGGAATAAATGAGCCGAAATAAAAGTGTTGGTATTTTGGAAATGAAATGAAAATCCAAACTTGGGATATAAAATAAGATTGAACTCAAGAAAATTAAATGAAATGATTTTGGGGAAAAAAAATCAAGTGTTGGATTATAAATTGAAAGTGGTATCAAATGGAGTTGAATTGGATTAAAATAGATATGGTTTGAGTTGTAAACAAATCCAATTCAAGCATAAAATTGAATGGCTTTATTATTAATAAATTCAATAATGAATTGATAATGTGAATTAAAATTTTAAAATGGATAAGGGAATAAACTAATCGAATAAATTAGTAAAATGGTTGGGATTTGATATAAGGAAAATCAAATCAAAGGTTTAAATGGAAGTTGGTTGAGTACAATAAACTTAAGTTATAAGGTGGAATAATTTGAAGAAAATAAATAACTTAAGTAAATTGTGAGATGGTTATTTAATATATTGGTTAAGTTAATAAAATTTATTTTTGGAATCAATTGGAATAAATGTGAGTTGTTTGGGTTAAAAATTAATTGAATTTAAGCAATTGAGTTGTAAACTATTTAAATTGAATGAAGTTGTATATGAATTGGTTGAAACAATTAAAATTAATGTCGGAATCCTATACGTTGCTTATAAATATTGTTTAACCGGCATTGCTTATAGAAACTCGCATGTTTACTAGTTAAATATGTAAAATGTTGTTAAGATACATGATTTTGGCACTTACATATTTAAATTGAGTAAGTACAGGTTCAGGAAAACCGTTTGGCTGGATAGGGTCGTGCAAAGTGATTAAAAAAAATAAGTCGCTTGCTTAAAAATGCTAAATAGAGGTACGCCTACGCAATAAAAATAGGAAATATGAACTTTTTTTGTTTTTCCGACCGAGTGGGTCGATGTATATATATTTATATCTCTTGTCAAATTGCAAAAGCTCCTCCGTACAAGGGAGACTCTGCCTAAAAATTTCGAAAATTTTGGGAGTTAGGAAATTTTTGGAATTTTGAAAAAAAAAAATTGTTAACAAAGAATTGAGTTTATATGGAATTGGAACACAATTTGAATATAAACTTCAAAAGTGAAGTAAAAATAAATTTAAGAAGTATATAAAATATTTATACTGAACTTAAGAAATGGAAGAATGAAATTCTTAAGTAAATTGGTATTGGGAATATACTAAGTAATTTTGGAATTGGGAAATATACTAAGTGAATAATTGAATGAAGGTTAAAACTGGAAGTTGTGAAATGGGATAATTGTGGATAAGTGAATAGAAATCAAATGAATGTGAATTAAGGAGAAAATTGATATAGTTGATAATCAATTGGAATTAATACGTAGGATGTACGTATATTATTTTATTCGCATAGCAATTTGATCCGGATTCGAGCACAGAATTTCGAGATAGTTATATCGGTCCGAGTTTGGATTTTTCACTCGATTTTCGACGGCGAACCCTGGATATGGAATTTGATTGATTCTGGATATTCTCTATCATAGTTTGTGGCTATGCAAGGAGAATGACGGTTTCTGATCAAGAAACCAGATCTGAATCCGCATTAGGAAGTCGGGTGGACGATACTAGTTCGGAAATGAAATTGTGTGATCGAGTGAGCGATCGAATTGATATTGCGTACGGATGGAATATGTACATCGTATGGGCTTAAGTAAAGTAAATATGGAAACTTTTGTAAAGAAATGTATAAAATAATTTTGAATATTGTAATGTGATATTTTTCCTATTAGGATATACAGATGTTTTAAAAGCAAAGGAAATTTGGGATTTTAGAGTACAGAAAATAAATTGAATTGCAACAAAAGTAAGTATTTAAATTTATGTATGAAATTTGATTGGGTTTTTGATCTAGCCACTTGGCTTTTTGTTTTCTTTTGGAATCTGGGGGCCCATAGAGGCATTTTGTAGTTGTACCGAGCTAGCCATGCAAAAGAGACGCTGGGAAAAAATTTCAAAATTTTAGGGAGTTAGAAAAATTTTGAGAAATTTTTGATAATTTAAAATTTGAATTTGTATTGTAATTTGAATGGTTGAGTAAATAGTATTGTTTGAAACCCATGGAAGAGTCTGGAAAGTTAAAAAGTCATAATGTGTCTTTAATGAAAAGATTATTTTGAAAGGATGCTTAAAAAGCTGTTTGGTCTTGAGAGAATAGTTAACGGGGATTGAATCATTCTTCTTAACTAGTAATTTCGGGGACGAAATTCTTTTAAGGGGGGAGGAATGTGACGACCCGGAATTTTGGATATTTGAAATTGGAATATTTAATAGATTTTAAATATTCAAGAGTGAATTTCTAACTCGAATTTCAAATATTAATATTTGTTGGATAATTTAATTCTTGGATTAGACAATTGAAAATTGGATAAAATGTTGAATCTGGAGTTTTAAGCTTGTTAAAAATAATTTGAAGGCTTATAAAACTCACATTAATAATACTAAAGGTGATAGAACTTTTAAAAATTAATTTAAAGGTGTTTTGTTCAGTTTTAAAAATATATCGTTTAAATCGATATTTAAAAATAGTCTTCCGAGGGACAGTCTCGGAATTCGACGAAACCAGTTCCATTGGATCCGTTATATTGTATTATTATTGGATTTCAAATTTCGGAGTGTTTGGAGTTGATGTGGGAGCAAACGATATATAAACGCGTTGGAATTTATATCGAAAATTTAAATTCGAATATAATATTTGAAAAAAATTCATATCTACATCCTTACTTTCTTTCTTTTTTTCCAAGCCACTCTACAGTGTCTTCTGAAATGTGGCACCTACTCTTTTCTAATCGCATACAAGTGTTCCCTTCTTATTATTTATTCGACGAAGAAGAATAAAGCTTGAAAAAAAATGCCGAGCCTTTTTCCTCAATTCCATTCGAATGAAAATTATGGAAGTTCGAAGATGGATCAAAATCGAATGCGCGCGAGTATGGAGGCGCTCGATTTCGAACACGTGAATTGGATCTAGGTGGCATGCGATTCATTCAAGTGGCGGCGACATTGGCATCACGTCTGGTGGCGCGTGGGGGCTCGTGCAAGGTCGAGGCCGAGATTAGGATTTCGATTTCGTTCGAAGGTGGGAGCTTGGGCTCGTTCACGTGGGGTGTTTCTCATCGACACTGCGATGGAGGCGCATGACTGGAAGAGCTCGGCGTATGGGTCATTGGGTGACGCGAGATTTGGTGGCTCACGATGCCTGGCATTTTCGAAGCAGGGAAGAACGAAGCCTAGAGGAAACTCGGCGATCTGCTTTTGGTCGAGTGGCTTCGTGGATTGTCGTCAGCAATATGGTGAGTATTCTCTCACGATTTGTGTTTTGTGTAAATGAAGAAAATAATAAAAATATAAAATCTCAAATAGTATATATATATATATATTGATTTATATAGTTAAATAGAAAGTATATATATATATATGGATATATACAGGCAAACAGAAATTTTATTTCAGCAAGGCATAGGATAATTTTGTTTTTAAATTAGTAAATATATATATCCTCATGCATGTTCTCATTTTAAAAAGAATTGGTTTAAAATTTAATTATTTGTTTAAAATCAATCATTCAATAAAATTAAATCATTAGTTAATTAAATGGAAATTTATTGTTGATTAGTTCGAATATTAATAAAAATCATCTAACATTTATACAAGGTCTTAAATCGTGAAGAAATGGCTGGTTTAGATTGGGTTGCAAATTAAAGCAAAGGTGAGTTAATCTCACTCATCTGAATTATAATTTAAATTTAATAGTTAAATTTAAATATTTGGTTGAATGATTGAATTAGTTGGGTGTGATATATATTATATAGTAGTATATAGTATATATTGGAGTGATTGATATTCCCACATTATATAGCGGATGAGACCCTATGCGCCGCATAATAGCGGATGATATTATATTAATCTCATATACCGCGATATTCCACCTCGAAGTGGAATTGGTATTGTGCTAACGTTTGTAGATGCAGGGAAACAAGTTGGAGGGATCCAACTGGATTCCTCAAAATTTATTTAGAATGTTAATATTCTCTGTTATGAATATTTGATATCCCATAATGAATTATATTGATGATTGGATTATTGGATGCAACGGGTTGATTAAATATATTTGGGTAAACTGGGTTATCAAATATATATATATATATATGATTTTTGAAAAGGAAATATAAGAGAAGATTTTTAAGCAGAGAATGATAGAGAATTTGAATAAATCCAAGAATGAATTGGAAAGAATAAAATAGATTTTTAAATTCTAGTAAATAAATGCCGAGTATGGAAAGGGAATTTTGAAATAACCGAGAAATAATGAATTTTAAAACTCAAGTATTATTATTTAAAGAAATAAAGAATTTATTTTGAATCCAAGGTTTGAATTTATTTAAAAGGGATAAGAAAGGAAATTGGGAATCTGAAATTGGTATTCTCAGTTAAAAAAGATTTCTAAATCATAATAAGAAATAAAATCTGAGGTTAATGGATTGCAAATAAATGGAGAAAGTAAGGGAATTTATTTCAAAATGAATAAATTGGAAATCAATTTGGAGATTGATTTAAGTGGTTTAAACCCTGGATTTTTAAAAGGAAGTTGAGATTATGAAATTTATAAACTGGGTTTATAAAGGTGAAGTAATATATCAGTGTATATTTGGAAGAATAAATTCAAGGTGAGTATTAAGAAATGGGTAAATTTGGTTAAAAATAAATAGTGATTTATTTTTAAAAAGATGTAAAAGAGAAGTGTATTTCTCTGGATAGCCAAGTACGTTTCCAAAGCAAACTTTTAAGTATGAGTTAAAGGTTTTAAAGTTGTTTTTAAAGTATGCTTTAGAAAATTTATTATTTTTAAATGTTTAAGGTTTAAAGGTAAGTACTTCTCAAATTTAGTTTAGTAGTAATTATTTAAGATGACTTGATATTAGGTTTTTAAAAGATAAAAATTTAGTGTTATAAAGTAGCTTTATTTTAAATATTCTTAAAGTATATATCTTTGAATTAAGTATTAAAGTAGTTTTTAATTTAAATGTTTTGTTTAAAGTATATTTTATAATATAGTGTTTTAAATTACTTTAAAAATCTAAAGTGTTTGTACTTGGAGATTTTAGTGGAAATTAAAATATTTGGGAAATTTATTCCGTGAAGAGAAAGATGGTTTGAAACTGTTTTCAAAAAGGTTTGAAAGTGGAAATATATCTTGCGAAGATATTTATGAGGTAAATAAATAATTTGGGAAATTATTTACTGTTTGATGGATGTTTGTGAATGTTAATTGAAAGTTAAATAACCGACAATCAATATTGGCCAATGCGCTGATCGTTTTGAAGAGACCGGGATCGGGATTAATTTCTCGAAAACCACTTCGATTCGGTTTGTACATTTCGTGGGGATACGAGTTTGGAATCGAAGATGGAGCAGTGAAGTGCAAGGGCTAATCGCTACTAATCCCGAGGGAGATTCCAAAATGGATGTAGTAGGAATAGTGCCTTCGGTTCCGTTCAAACCCGAAACGGACTTGTATGGATGAATGTTTTCGGAACATCGTCAGGTGGACGGTGGGCATTCTAAGTGATACGTTCTAAAAAGGTAACGCTTAGCCTCGAGCCTCATCAACCGGGAATGACTGAAAATCAGGGGTTATGCAGCAAGGCTATGTGGGTAGCGCCCATTAGCGTGAGATCATCCCTGTCTAGATGCCCCTTTTTATTTCGGCTGTGTGGCGGTTGGTCGCGCCAACCGTGGGGTGATCTTACTTGGAATTACCCTTAGGTAGTTCCGGTCTTGTGTTGTAGGGGATCGGGCGTGGTCCTCGGTACGCTGATCTAGACCAGGTACTGTGACAGGTGGTACCCCAGTGCCTAGTCATTAGTTGGAAATCCATTCTCCCTACGTGCCTTTACGGTTTTGTTTGTATACCTATTAGCTGGAATTTAATATATGTAACAATTTCAGCTATTTGAATAAGTATTTGTATATAGACACTACTATAATATCAAAGGATTTTGATAAGAAAGTGTTTTAGCTATCGTAAGGTAAAAACCCGACATGTTTATTTGTGGCGTGGTCTTACGAGATGCTTTTGATTTAAAAGGGTTTTGGAAAACTTTAATAATCCAATTGAGTGTGTTTTTATCACGCTGGTTTTCCAGACTTACTCGGGTGTTATTTTATTATAATGCTCGGGTCAGACCGAGTATTACAGTATACAGGATTAGATGTTGTGGAGCTCAGGAGACGAGGTGGATGGCGAGACGTATCCCTCGTATATGATGTATATTTCTGTTGTGGTGTGTATGTTGTGTATTCTGTATGCGGGACAAGTTATTATAACTGTCCTGAATTTTGATGTTAATTGTATTGTACTCTGATGTTGTATCCTGGTTATGTATGTATAAACAGATATAGCTTCTTTTCTGTAAAGACCAGTTATTATCTATTATATTTTATTCCGCTGCGATGGTTAGATTCTGGTGTTATTTTGTTCTTCTTCTTCTACCTCCTTCTTCTACCACCTTCTCTTCCTTCATGTTGTGACTTTGACATAGGGTTAGGGCTTTGGGGCTTTGTCTTCCTTCATGCTCTACGAGTATCTCCAATGGCCTCGTCTTCTCCAAATTTGAAATCAGGTATCAAAACTAACAATCTCCACCTTGATACCAGATTTCCAAACAAGCTATCCAACTCCATCTACACCTTCATGCTCTAGGCAATGGATACTTACCCAATGAAATTCGACAAATCCATCACCCATTACACTCTGTCAATGAACTCCGGCAAGGTCACCGCCCGTTAACAAAGTGTTCGAAATACCCAGTCCATATAGAACCTATCAATCTCCACCATGAAAACAAACGTCTCCGTGAACCATCTCAACTCTCCCTCCATGCCACCCCATAGCACCTAGCACTTCATTAAGCGAATCAAGTCTGAGCAATGCTCGAACGTAGCAACAAACAACGACTTGGTAAACATGTCTGCTACATTCACTTTTGTGTGAACTTTCTGAAGACGAACTAGCTTCTCTTCACTCATCGAGACAAGGAACGATTCTCTCACCTCAATATGCTTCGTCCTAGAGCTGAACACCAGATTTTCAGCTAAGTGAATTGCACTTTGACTGTCACAGTACACATCCACGCCTTCATATACGGAGCCCAAATCACACAACAGTTGCCTCAAATAAAGCGCCTCCTTAGCTGCTTCAACCGCAGCTATGAGCTCTGCCTCTCTAGTGGACAAAGCCATAATCGTCTGCAACCTCGCTCCAACTAATCGTTGTCCCACCAATGATGAACACATATATGGAGGTTGACTTCCTTCGATCTCTATCACCGGCATAGTCGGAATCACAAAATCCAACCAAGCTGAAATCTCTTCCATTGTCGCCAAAGACAAGTCCATGGTTTGGAGTTCCTCTAAGGTATCTGAAGATACACTTCACTGCTTCCCAATGCATATTTCCTGGATTTGCCATGAACCTACTCATCAATCCAACCGCTTGTGCAATGTCAGGCCTAGTGCAGGCCATGGCATACATCAAGCTGCTAATTGCACTTGCAAAAGGGACCTTCATCATATAAGCCTTGTTCTTTTGTGAGATCGAAGAGCCTTTACTAGAAAGTTGTATGTGCAAAGGCATTGGTATGTTGATTGTCTTTGCCCCTTCCATGCTAAACCGAGCAAGCACCTTTCGAATGTACTCCTTTTGAGTGAAGCTCAAAAGTTCTAGCTTTCTATCCCTTTGGATTTTCATACCCAAAATTTTCTTTGCTTCTCCAAGGTCCTTAATTTCGAATTCCGCTTTTAGCTTTAGCTTCAAACTATCGATTTCAGCCTTATCCTTGGAAGCAATCAACATATCATCCACGTACAAGAGTAGGTAGACCCATCTACCATTCTTTAAATGCTTGAAGTACACACAAGTGTCTTTGATGCAACGATCAAAACCAAGTGAAAGCATAAAAGAGTCAAACTTCTTGTACCATTGTCTAGGCGACTGCTTAAGTCCATAAAATGACTTCTTCAGTTTGCAAACCCAATCTTCTTTCCCATCTACAACAAATCCTTCTGCCTGTTTCATGTAGATGGTCTCATCCAAGTCTCCGTGCAAGAAAGCGGTTTTCACATCCAATTGCTCCAGCTCCAAGTCATGAGCTGCGACGATAGCAAGCAAAATGTGGATGGACGTATGCCTCACTACTGGAGAGAATATCTCATCATACTCCAATCCTTTTCTCTGTGAAAACCCATTAGCAACTAGTCTAGCCTTGTATCTCCCATCATCCTTCACCTTGAATACCCATTTGCAACCTATGGCTCGGGTTCCTTGAGGAGGTGGTACCAAATCCCAAGTTTTGTTCTTATTCAACGACTCTAACTCCTCTTCCATAGTGCACATCCACTTCGAACTGTCACATGACTTCAAAGCTTCATCAAGGTCAAGCGGCTCCTCGTGAACCACGTGTAGGGCATAGTCAAACTGATCACTAAGGCTAAGGTTCGCAAACTGCCAATCACCATACCTTTCAGGCGGCCTAATAGTCCTACAACTGACCCAGGTAGATACTGCTTCGCGTAAACTCCTTTCAGCTACACCTTGAACTGAACTTCCTCTAGATTCATGCACATCACCAGCACTACTAAAAGATACCTGTGGACTGTCCTGTGATGTTTCATCAACTGCGTTTTCCTCGATAGCACCAACAACAACTCTACTATTTGGCTGGAACATGGGAACTTCTTCCATCTCCTTAGGCCTATCAGAATCTTTTGATGTGGTAGGTAGCTTCTCCTTTGGATTGAACATAGCAGACTCATCAAAGGTAACATGTCTATAATGAACAATCTTCCGATCAATAGGGTTCCAAATTTGATGCCCTTTGATACCATCGGTGTATCCCATTAGTATGCCTTTGTATGCTCCAGCCTCCAACTTATCATCACCTGTATGGTGAACGTACACATGACAACCAAAAATTTGGAAGTAACTAAGATACGCTATTTTACCTCTCCACTTTTCTTCTGGAATCTTCCCATCTATGGCTGAGCATGGAATTCGATATGATATGCGCCGAAGTTGATAATGCCTCAGCCCAAAAGCCTTTAGACAAGCCCGCTGTTAATCTCAAGCAACGAGCCTTCTCCAGTAGAGTCATGTTCATCCTTTCTGCAACCCCATTGGATTGCGGATCTCCGGGTGTAGTGAAATGTCTATGAATGCCATGCTGTCTACAAAAGTCGAGGAACTCCCTAGAGACAAATTCACCGCCATTATCAGATCTCAGCACTTTCAACCTAGAACCAGATTGGTTCTCAACAAGCGCTTTCCAATCTTTGAACTTCTCAAAACTTTCTGATTTGGCCTTCATCACATACACCCATACTTTTCGAGAAAGGTCATCAATGAAAGGGATAAATACTTTGCTCCTCCAAGAGAAGGAGTAGCAACTGGTCCCCAAACATCTATATGCACGTACTCAAGTACTCGCCTCAATCTATGGAGTCCAATTCCAAAAGATACTTCAGTTTGCTTTCCTAACACACACTCCTGGCAAAAGTTCATCTTGTCGAAGCTTTCTCCTTTGATCATCTTCCATCTCCGAAGAAACTAAGCCCTTCTCTGAAATATGACCCAACCTGAGATGCTAAAGCTTTGTGGCATCCAATGCATGAGAAATATCTACTCCAACACACGACTCTCTAAGAACTGTGGTTCCTTTAAGCAAATACAGATTTTAGAACACATCTCCTTTCATAAGAACTAGTGTACCTCTCGAAACCTTCAGACTATCCTTCTCGATGGTTACCTTGCATCCCAAAGATGCCAATTGTCCTAAAGAAATTAAGGACTTTCGAAGATCTGGAACATACCGGACACCTGTCAAAGTGCGTATCACTCCATCAAATATCCTGATCCTCACTGTACCTTCACACATTGCTCTACAGCTAGCATCATTACCCATAAGAATAGAACTTCCATCTCTTCCAACGAAAGAACTGAAGTAATCCTTATTAGGTGTCATATGGAAAGACGCCCCCGAGTCCAGCACCCAATGGTCTGAGACATCTGATACTGCTGCAGACAACACATCGTCAGATATAGACTTCTCCACCGCAAATGATGAAGATCTGTCTTCTTCCTTCTTCTTCAAATCTCGACAATCCTTCCAATGACCAGGTTTCTTGTAGATAAAGCACTTCCCGTCCTTAGACTTTCCTCTCCTGCCGTTACCGGGCTTTCTGGATTTGGAACGCCCTCTAATGTGCCAATTCTTTTTATCTTCTCTACCTCTTTCAACAAAAAGGCCGTGACTACTACTTCCACCTCTACTTCCTTCACTTATCTCCTTCATCTGATCTCTCAAGCCCTCAGATAAAAGGCCCAACTTCACATCTTCCACTGTCAATGTGTCTCTCACGAAGATAAGGCTGTTAGCGAAACCTGTGTATCGCTTCGGAAGAGAACACAAAAGAATCATTGCTATTTGCTCCTCATCCATCTTTAAGTCAACAGTCTTCATCTTCATCACGAGATCATCAAAGAAATTAAGATGTTCCTTCACTGAAGTACCCTCTCTCATCCGCATGGTGAAAAATGTCTTCAGCAATATCAGATGGTTAGTTAGAGATTTCTTCAAGTAGAGATTCTCCAGCTTGGTCCAAATGCCCCTAGCAGTGGTCTCACTGCTAATCTCTGAGATAACATTCTCTCTCATAGCTAGTTGTAAAGTAGTAAACGTCCATGTCTCCATCTCCTTCCTTTCCACGACTGAGATTTCAGCGGTCAACTCCTCAAGGGCAAACATTATTGGATGGACTTCATTCCTCATTAGAACAGCCTTCATCCTCCATTGCCACTTCTCAAAGTCTTTAGCCCCATTCCATTTCTCAATTGCCAACTGTGATCCTGACGCGATATACATCCCTCTAGTATAAGGTCTTGTAACAACTGGAGTCACTTCATCTCCTGCCATAGCGTCTAACACTCCTCAATCAACCTTGCAGCTCCGATACTAGACTATTGAGAAAAATCCCTCAGATGATCAGTCTAAGGGAATAAAAAACCCAATGCAGTGGAAAAAAAATTGGATCGTGATTGTAGTGAGATGAAACAAACAGAGATAAACACCCAAACAGACAGTCACAGATCAATGCAATGCAGAAAAATAAATAACATCGGTATTTATAGTGGTTCCACTACTGTGAGGCAGTGTACGTCCACTTGGGGAGAGGAGATTTTATTAATCACTGAAAGATTAGAGTTACAAGATTGATTCACTTTTGGAGACTATACATAAGAAGAATTAACAATGCAGACAAAATTCTGCAGAGTTTCAAATCTCTAGGGTGGTTGCCATTGTTGTCCAGAACCTCCACTATTTATAGAGTGAAGATATAAGGAGGGGTAGCTGCTATATAGCAGTCTTGACGTTTGGTTCGGCAAACATTAAAAAAAATATGTTCGGCATGAGCACACTTCATTTGGACCGGCATAGTTTGGTCCGGCATAGCATGGTTTGGCATAGCTCATTTGGTTCGGCATTACCACTTCAGTTTGGACCGGCATGCTTCACCAAATCACCGAACATTCCACCGAACGAGACAACTTTCTTCTTCCCCAAACGAGATCAGCTGCTCCAACTTCACCGAACGAGATTACTCATTCGGCCTTCATAGCCTCAAAGCTGAGCAATAAATCACCGGACGAGATTTCTCATTCGGCCTCCTCATCACCGAACGAACTTCTTCTCTTCACCGAAGTCACTCGCCTCCACCGGACCAAACTTCTGGTTTGGCCTTCCTCAATCACCGAACGACCTTCTCTTCCTTCATGTCATGACTTTGACATAGGGTTAGGGCTTCGGTGCTTTGTCTTCCTTCATGCTCTGCGAGTATCTCCAATGGCCCTATCTTCTCCAGATTCGAAATCAAGTATCAAAACTAATATAAAGGTGACCACCATTATATTCCCCTAGCTATAATTGTTTTAACTGATTATGTAAATTAATAGCTAACCATATGAATATTTCATTATTATATCAGTATAAACTATTAATACTATATTTGATTCATCAATTTACAAACTCAAAGACCTAATAAATCGTTACATCAACTTTAATGATAAATTTGTGCACTATCATGATTTATTAAAAAATGATGAAATTAATTCTTTTACTATTTTAATGAAAAATTTTGATTTTTGATTTTTGATTTTTTGGTTACTTTGACGTCCTCATGTCATCTAACTGTCTTGATATAAAATTTGATCAGACCAGATTAAATCATAATTCATGTATAAACTAATTGCTTTGATTTATATTATTTCACTGTTGTAAATGAAGTCATAATCCAACAATCACATTCTCTGTAGTTTTTTTTATCATTTTTTAAGTATTCTTATTTCACGAGAGGTTTCAATTTTCAAATTCTCCACTAAAAATATAGAAATAACGATAAATAAATTCCTACAAAGATATATGCAACTTAATTTATTATCATAGCATTCAAAACTAATAGTGATGTGGCAGTAGACAATGAATGTAAGGTAGTTAATTTGTAGAAATAGATTTCTTTTGGCTATTTTCATGCATTATACTTATATTTAACATGTCCTTAAGCATTGACCATATATGACATCTAATGAGGGTGTATCTTAAACTACTATAAATTGAATAGTTGAAAACATTTTTGCTCTAATTTATATGTAAGGTGATTGGAGTAATGAATATCACGAAGGTGTGTTATCGTCCGAGGCAAGCATAAATGGAGCAGGTACAATATCTATTGGATATGCACCATCAAATATTGTCATGCAAATATGAATGGATCAGAATTTTTGTACTCATTTTATTTGGGATTAAGGTTTTATTTAGTCTATGACCTTTCAGTATTTTTAACTTTATTGGGATATAGTATTTACAATACATAAACTTATAATTCATTTAATATTAAATTCGTAGTCATATTAGATTCTTGAAACTAATGACATGGCCACTTAGGACTTGAAATCAAGATTATATTATTTTCAAAAATTGTATATTAGTCTTCAATATAAAATAAATTGTTATTCATTGTATTTTAGAAACTAAATTTGCATATGAAATCTCCATTTATATGACATGTTTTATTTATACCAATATTTTAGTGTGCATGCGATGCATCCCATTCATTTTTATATATTTTTGGAAGTGGTTAAAATTTTGGAATTAGGAAATTATTAAGTTGCATATGATTCAATGGCATATAACTGGTTGCAAATCAATTGACAAATTATGAACGAAATGGTGTTGTCAACACAGAATAAAGAATTTGGAACCCTTTAATTACATAGAGGTACATAAATAATATCTTTTACAATGTGGTTGTTAGTTAAACTTCTTTCTACTCCATTTACACCGATTCTGGGAAACTAGATCATTAATCTCTAAATTTATATAATTATAGGTGATAATATAATTCTTTTGGTTCTCTTTATTGTTAAATCTACCTTTTTCTTTAGTTATAATTACAAACTTAGATTTGTTGAAATTAACGTTTAAGAACTCTTAGCAAATTAATTTTACTTTTTGTACTTTATCCAAACCCTTGAATTCAATGGTTTAACATTTATCAACATACCAGGAGAAATAAATTTGTATATTAATATATTAGTGTGAAGTACGGTAACTAAATATTTGGTGAGACCATATACACTACCTTCTTATGCAAATGGACAAACTAATCTTTAGAAAGTGAGCAATCTAATTCTATTTTTTTGCGTGGCAAAAGTTGAACCCACAAAAAGTTTGGATGGAGGCTTTGAAACTTTTCATATGGTTTATGAGCGTAGTATAATAAAATTTGATTTTATTAATACTAATCTTCGACCATTTCATCAAACGATTATGTTTTCAATTAGTGAATGTTGTATCAGATTGTAATAAACTTTTGTTTGATCATAAAACTTCTTCAGTGTTAAAGGTAGGTTGAGCTGACTGATGAAAAAATGGATTTGAAAACATTATTCCTAATTTTTACATCATCATATTGAAGAAGTCCCAAATGTTTTATTATTGACAAAGTTTATCCTTAGCAGTATATAGGCATACTACAAACATCGTCTGATAGAAGATGGTGCTGCCTCAAAAATTAGTTTATAAGTTTTTGGTACATGCTCTAAAATGATTTTACTGAATCATATTAATTTATGAGGTTAAGCTAATGATTTGATTGTATTGAATGCAATGTACCTTATGACATGGCTAATAACCGTATTGAATGCCAATAGTGACACTCATGTCAAAAGTTGCATTTATCTCTCTCGGTGTCCTATTTCCCAAACATACAACTTCTGGTATAAGTAATCTCATACAACATTAAAACTTACTTTCCCTTCTTTAACTTTGAACTCTTTATTGTATTACGAAGGAGGGGTTAAACTTATTGTGATGTACTAATAGAACAATGATTTTATTAAATAATAGCGGTAATGGATGATGATTAATATTTTGATTGTTTGATTCATAGATCTTGGAATTGAAGCTCACTGACATCAACTAGTATATGTTCAGAAAAATATAAACATATCTGCATAGAGTATTGTGTCTATTTTTATGAATTTATATTTAACATTGACAAATATCTTACATATTGAAAAGTTGTAGCTTTGTTGTAATAACACATCAGACTATATGGGCTTCATTAGATTAATACCATATTAATTGCTATATGGATAGATATTGGTTTACAATGATATGTACTTCGATTATATGATTTTGTAATGAAGAATGAAGCTCAGTTGTCTAGAAAGGTTGCTCATTATGTGTAATATATTATAGTGTAATGCATTACATTGTTGTCTATGATCTAAGTTTTTGCTTCTTTCATTCCATTTTAGTTAGCAATCATCAATCTAATATTAATCATTTTTAGAGGTAGATGATGAATTAGATATTTATATCCACGTGACTAAAATAGAATTTTATAAACAAAATATTTTACATTGGATTAAAAAATAGTACCGTAAATAATAATTTTCTTCATATGGGACTTAATACTGTAACTTGATTCATTGGTTTATTTACTTGATTTATTTGAAGGATCTTTGTAAACAACATGCATGGTTATATCTTTGTCTTCATGCCACTTTCATAAGCATAAAAAATTGATACATTTATTTTATTGCATTGATTAGAACATAATTTGACATTTCTACTAAAACAATTGCTAAACAAAATCACCTTTTGGACAATATCTTAAGCATCTGTCAAGAAATGAAAAATAGTCAATTTAATTTTCGATAATCCTACAATAACACAAAGTTTCAACAACAATTACAAAAATAAATATAGCTACAGTCTGTGTGCGAAGCACGGGTTCGCACTAGTTTCACTAATAGATGAATTGGATGAAATAGATGTGAATCTATTTTTACAGAACACCGCATCTCTATATTCTATTATTGTGTTTACCTCAATCGAATTATTAGGTTCTATTACTAGAAACCTATAACCCTTGTTGTGTTGAGCGTATCCTAAGAAAATACATTCAATGCCCTTTTGTTCTAATTTTCTGATTTTTTGTTCAGGTAATTGAACAATGGCTCTATAGTCCTAAAATCAATAATAATCAAGATTTGTTTTGCGTTTCTTCCAAAGTTCATAAGCTGTAACTTTGGTCTTCTTATGAGGCATTATATTTAAGATGCAACAGGCGGTAAGTAAAGCCTCACCTTAGAAACTAATATTGAGTCCAGAATTACAGAACATAGCATTAATCATTTTAGTAAGGGACCTATTTTTACGTTCTGCTACTCCATTTTGTTGTGGAGTATAAGCTACATATGTCTCATGTATAATTCCTACATATTCGCGAAATGTAGGAAAATGATATTCACCTCCCCTATCAGAACTAAGGGTCTTAATTTAAACATCATATTGGTTTTCTACCTCCGTCTTATAGGTCATAAATGAATTTAATACTTCATTCTTTGAATGCATTAAATAAACATAACTGTGCTTTGAATAGTCATCTATAAATGTGACAATATCACTACAAGAATTTTGATTTTTAGTAGCGCTAAAAAAACGCTACTAAAAATTTTAGCAGTGTTTTGATAAACGCTGTTATAAAGCCCGCGACTAAAAATACCTGATTTTTAGTTGCACTTATTTCAACGCTACCATAAATCGTTTTACTGCAGCGTTTATGAAACGCCACTAAATTCTTTTTTTGCAGCGTGTATAAAACGCTACCAAAATATACTTAGTCTGCTCAAAAATATTTTGGTAGCGTTTGTTAAATTCTTTTTTGTAGCGTTTTTTAGTAGCGTTTTCGAAACGCTACTAAAAATATTCCAGCTCTGCCTATAAATTGCCTCCAGTTTAATCTTGTTCATAGCTTATAACATAATACATAAACACATACACATTAAACAACCGCAAAATACATATACATATACACATACACATTCAAACATAAACACATTTAAAAACCACAAAATACATAAACAAAAGTACTAACATAAACAATATGTTAACCGTACATAGAAGTTTACACAACCGAACAGTAGTTTCAAGACAAAAGGTTAACCGTACATAGAAGTTTACACAACCGAACTACGTACCACAAACAATATGCTACTGCTGCAGTTAAAGTACCATAAACATATGAACTAAGAAAGTACAATAAACAACCAAACTACCTAACAAGTACGATAAACTAGTGCTGCTACTGCTCATTCTTCAGAAACGCCTACCTGTAGACAAAATATAATCAACAGGAAGAAGCCATAGAAGATTATGTTAGAAGTTTTACTATATTTCATCTAATATACATCATGACTAGTGGTATACACCTTGGCAAAACTTAGAGTGATGGACTTGTAACAGAATATAGATGGACCAAGAAATGCAATTAGTGAAACAGGAAGAAGCCAAGAACATTCATTAATCATATTACAAGATACTAAAGCGTAATAATTATGTAGGAAAAACTAATCAATAATTGAGAGAAGTGAAAACAGAAAATAAAGAAGAGTTGTATAATAAAACCTGCGCTGAGATGCTCCAAACTCCATGATTCACATAATTGGAATAGGATCCCCTATAAATACAAAAATCGTAAAATAGTAAATATAAACAATCAAAAATAGATAAAGTACTTTAAGTAAAGTTTCATTCCAGTTGTCATAAATGGGATGCCATAGTTAGCTATATTACTATGCTAACCATTCTTACACCCTCAACGGATTATCCAAGCCATAAAATTTACATGTTTACTATAAAAACATTCATTAACTATAATCTGGGCACTAAAAAATCATAGTACAACTATAATATTATATATGTATGTATGACGCGTTCATTTTGTTAAACGTACATTAAATATTGTTTCTGTAAATAACTGAAATACACACTAATTAAGATCCACATTAACAAAATATTTAGTACTAAGTAATTGGTCTCACATTTTAACTACTCATGCATGGATGTAATTTTGAACTGCATAAGATTTGAGTTCCAAAAAGAAAAAAGACCTAAGAAAACAGAAAACCCGTGTCAATAAATATGCACAAGTCAAAAGTTTTTTGAACACAATTACATTTTCCAGGTCATAAAATAGGGAAAAACTAATAGCACAAGAGTGTTTATATAGTTTTAAATTTTAAGAAGGTAGCACACAACAAGCTTAAATCTAAATACTAATTGCATATGTAAAGTGAAAATAATTTTTATAAGATTAACAAGTGTGCACATAAAAAAGTAAGAAACTAACCAAACTGGCTTCAATTGTAGATATACATGTAGAGAGTGTTAGGTGTGGCTCGCATTGTATTAGAGTGGGTGCGTAGATTGGATTGTGATTAGTCCCACATCGCAAGATGTTCTAAAAGAGATCAGCATATATATGGGATTGGTAGCATGTAACAACAAGGGATTCCTTTTGTTACAATTAAATGTTGCCATGAAAATATATGTGCTCTGGGGGATGTAGGGATATCCAATCATGACGCTGGCACCAAAAGAGCTTCGTTTAGTGGTCTTGCCTCTTCTACACTGAATGAGGCACGCGCATAGCGGAAGATGCGAGGGGGTGCCGAAACAATTTCAACATGGTATCAGAGCCGATGGTTCGATGGGACCAATATGATGCAGCATTGACCTAAGTATGCTCCAATATGTGGTTTGAATTCGGGATTCTCATTAAGGTGGAGTTATAAGTTAAAAAAAACGCGGTCTGCTCCAACCGTGGAAAAGAGAACTCTTTGTGAAACAGCTTGGCCAAACTGCTGGAGGTGGTAGCGACCTAATCTAAACTGCTGGAGGTGTTAGCGACCTTATCCAAGTGTTTGAAGACTCTGTATAACTTCAAGTTGAATTGAGAAAATGCTCGCCAAGGTGGAGATCTGTTAGGTGTGGCTCGCATTGTATTAGAGTGGGTGCGTAGATTGGATTGTGATTAGTCCCACATCGCAAGATGTTCTAAAAGAGATCAGCATATATATGGGATTGGTAGCATGTAACAACAAGGGATTCCTTTTGTTACAATTAAATGTTGCCATGAAAATATATGTGCTCTGGGGGATGTAGAGATATCCAATCATGACGCTGGCACCAAAAGAGCTTCGTTTAGTGGTCTTGCCTCTTCTACACTGAATGAGGCACGCGCATAGCGGAAGATGCGAGGGGGTGCCGAAACAATTTCAACAGAGAGTTGTTCAATTTGATTCAACCAGTCGGCGATCAAAATTATTCGGTCACAAAAGATAATTAAAGAAGAGTTTTCTTTCATCATCATACTAAGAAAGAAGGTCAAGAAGAAAACCTGCAAGTACCTCCTCTTTCTTGTAATCAAGGACAATTTTGCTAATGTTATCTTTCAAAGCAAAATAAGCTGTTGCTGTCAATACTCCAACTTGCCTCATCCCTCCTAATGTTTTTCCTCTAAATTTAAATTTATTTGAAGAATTTGATTTTTTTTAAATTATATGATCTTCTAAGAAAAGTAGTAATTTCTATACCATTTACAAAGTGAAGTCGCATAGATTTTGTTACTGGCCGAGGACTTGGGTATGCCATGATGACTAGAAGAAAAGAAACTAATGATATCTGAAGTTCAAGTTTAATTCATGAACCAAGAAAAAAATTTGCAGTTACAAAAGTTCAACATTTGAGCCATTAAATGTATAATCACTTGACGCCCTTGACTTTGATCATGGACAAAAAGACGTTTTGGAGCAAGTTTTTAATTCTTGGTTTGATCATTTTTCCACAAAAGCAAAGTACCTGAGTTTTTTCATTAAGACTTGAGCATTAATATTTTTGCATCCACATATCTTCATTCAATGATGTTGGGAGGTGTAATTGGATTGGAACTACAAAAGAAGAACTAAGTGCCATATGTTTGCTTATACAAATCATTTCGTCTTTTAGTTATTGATATATAGATTCTGTTTCAGAAAACCTGAGAATTATATATTATGTTGTACAAAGTTAATTTTTCTTTGAAACATAGCTTTCTTTTACTGTAATATAGTTGTTGGGTAGTATATTAGTTGTTAGAAAGTTTATGTAAAACATTACAAATATTTGAAACTATGTAAAATGAGATTGTGTATGGTTGACTGTTTACTTGCTTCTAGTCGAACGGTTTTGTAGGTAAAATTGATAGTTGACGTTTTACATGCTAGTCAACCTTGAACAATTCAGTTTTGGTACATTTTTGGTACATTCAGTTTGGTGGTGGATGTTAATTCCTTTATGATTGTCACAATTTGATTTGAATATGTAACAATTCAGTTTCTGTGAAGTTGATTTATTTATTAAGTTTAAAATAGTTTTTGTTTACCAGTAATTAATTAAAGTACGTACAACTTGCTACATCACCCGCTACTCCCTACTAGATGACAAGACACTCTTATTGTTTATAGTTTGCCGGTGGACAATATGTTAAACGCAGAAAACATGCAATCAAATTGAAGTGTATATTGCGTGTATTTTCAATATGGGAATAGTGTTCCGGATTGGAAAATGATATGATCAACTTGTTAATTTGATTCTCTCTGATTAATAATTATAAACTTGTTGATTAGATACTTGTTAGTTACAAAATTCAGTTTGCTTTCCGTTTTGTTAGTTTATCTGCTTTTTAGTTAAGCCAATACTAAAATTAATCGTCCATACGTTGTAACAGGAAGGGAAACGTTCTTTCATTACTTTATATTCCTTGCTCCATCTTTCAAATGATGCATCATGAATTAAATAAAGGCCTGATAATTGCAGTAAGCTCGTATTCAACATTGATTGGTACGAATATTTTCGTTAGTCCTTCTACTTGAATAATGTATTTGCACTATATGTAAAACTCATTACATGTCTGCGCTACAGTCAAACTGAACAAAATAAACAGAAGTATATGTAGAAGATCGGTAGCATGTTATTAACTACTGTACATATACGTACAGTGACCGCGCATACCGAAGTTAAACCACAGAGTTCTTACAAAGCATTTTCCGAGACTAATGTAAAAACCATACACATAAAATGACATATCGTAACTGATGTACACTGCATTTCTGATGGTTATTCAAATGACATTATCCTTTTTACAATTCATGTCCACTTCACTAATTATTTTTGTAATATCTCAAAAAAACTTTAGTTTATAGAACGTCTGTTGTATTAAAATAAAAAACATTAGTAAAGTTACCAGTAAGCATAATTGAGTAATTCCATGGAAAAGTGGCAGAATCAATCGCATGAAGTCCACCTCCATAATGCTCCTACTCCATCTGACAAAACACGGTAAACCGAAAGACATAATCAAATACAAATCATTTCAAATAGAATACATATACTGAATTGAGTATTAAAAATCATACCAAATAGAATACCATTATTGAACAAGAGTTTAAATCACTTTTCATACTTATATATTCATGCAGACTATCTTCCAACTGCCTCACGCCATCCTTGCAACCATCATGTCCTACCTTACGATGCCAGCCTATATCGATACAACACCTAATTCATTGTTTTAAACGATGAACCGCCGATAGAACCATAATTACAAACATTTCCAATGGAGAACACTAGCACAATGACCAATCTGATAAGCTTGGTCGATTATTATGAGAATGATGATGATCTCTAGGAATACAATGTCATCATCTCTGTGGACTCTATCACAGCCGGTCCGAAGCACTCTCAGGTAATCCAAATCTTGCGGCGACCTTAGTACAACTACTAAAGCCACTGGGTCCATGGCCATGCGACTATTAGATAGTGAGAATTTTTTTATCAAATGTCTTATTCCCAGCCCTGCATCTTTTGACTTTCTCTTTGTACACAACCTGCATGCATGTAGTGTGACACACACAGTAATGTACAAATGCACTGCCCCCAACCCTATAGTTATGCCACCACGATGAACTATCTCCACTTAACTCCTACCATCCTTCGCTCAGCTTTGGTTGCACATATAAACAGTCATATGTAGCCTTATCATCTTCCTTCCCCCTATTATCAACAGCCAGTTGCTCGCCCCATTGTCCAACCGTGGCTGATGCTTTGTTTTCTGACCCCCAGTCCTCTGATCTTTTGGTCCCAACTCTTCCATCTTCCTCCAACACTTATTAGAATCACTTTTGAGAAGTCCTCCTTTGATCGTTTTAATAAATAATTGACAGTAGATGAACCAAACACAAATAGTACATCACTTACCTGAGCTTGAAAAGAGCTTAGCAAATATGGGTCTGAGTTGCTGAACATGCATAAGTTATATATAGAACATAGATTTAATGTTGATCAAGGTGATTAAATAAAAGCTCAGGATGAGACAACCCTGAAGATTTTGAAGGGCTGCAAGTAAAACCTCTCCAACAACGAGGTTCCAAAATCTATATAAGAATTATAATCAGTAACAGTAAGATATACCTTTGAACTCCCATAATTTTGAGCCATCGTTCTCATTACAGTATTTGAAGCTGGTAAGATGAAGATAATAACATTATGTGAGGATATCAATATTGTTGTAGGCCACAATAGTAAGCATTAAGGAAAACATTCATATACAAACTATGGCAGAAACTATGGACATTTAAAAACAATGCAACTATGTGATTAATAGTAACGGACAAAGGACAAAAGTTCTTACACATTTATCCTTTCTTTGTTCAACTAAGACTTTACAGTAAAATTAATGGTTATAGAGTTCACCATAAAGACCTACCCATAATCAAACCTTTCTGTACAAATCCATCATCTCCATCACCGACCATGGTCAGACCATAACAATACCTAATTAATAATACAATTACAAACTTTGATATTTAATTTTATTTGAAAATAACAAAAAATACCTTTCTCTACATCCATAGGCTCAAGCTGGTGGATGATGCGAGCTGAAGTGGAGATTTGGAGATTGGAGCAGTGGAGATGTGGTATGTAGAAATTTTGTTGGTGCAACGGATGATGGTGATAGTGGGAAGCTACTCGACTTCACGTTGAAGAGAATTTCTAACGCGATTTTGGTGTCGATCTAGGTTTGTAGTTTAAGATAATGTCAAAATCTAAGTCTAGGGTTTGTAGCCTTTCACAAGCCAATGCACAGAGAAGAGGAAGAGTGGATAGGATGGAGGTGAGTTGGACGAGAGGGAAAGGTTGAGAAAGGGATGAGATTGAGAAGGAGAAATAGGGAAACACGAAGACGATGAGAAGCAGCTGAAATCTAGGCTCACCATTGTTTTTATTCCTAAATGAAAGATAGTTATTCGAAATAATTTGTTGTTAAGTGGAGGAAAAAGAGATACGAGCGTACTAAAAAAGATTCACCGAGAGCATTTTGGCAGCGTTTATGAATTTACTTTTGCTCTTCCAAATGATCAATAGTTGCACTTAACTTTCAAACGCTACTAAATAATGCAACTAATAACAAGTTTTCTTGTAGTGTATACTTCTTTCTTTCTCTAGTAGGAGTACTCTGCATATCACAAACGTCACTATGGATCAGTTGTAACAAATTAGTGGTACTAACACATTTAAATCGAAATGATTTTCTATTTATTTTGGTTAAAAATCAAATCCTACACTTATCATCAAATTTATTATCATATTTAGGGATCATGTTTAATAAAATCATATTATCCATACTTCTAATGTTAACATGTCCTAATCTACTATGCCATAAAGAAAACGAGTCAACAATATTAGTAGAAGCAACCATTTTATTAATATTCAATTTGATCATTCCATCACACATGTACCCTTTTTCAACAAACATTTCACCTTTGATACATACATATTTATCTCACTCAAATACTTGTTCGAAGCCAAACTTATTTAATAGACTACCAGAACCAAGGTTCTTTCTAATCTCGGGTACACAAAATACATCATTCAATGTCAGAATTTTCCCAAACATGAACTCCAAGTCTATTGTCCCCTTCCCCTTGATTGTTGCGTTCGCCAAGTTTTCCATATAGAGATAATTTTCAACCTCAAACAGTTCAAGTTTCTTGAATAGAATCTAATCGTTGCAAATATGCATAGTAGTACCACCAAGAATCCTCTCTTTCAATCATGTTGATTTCAAAGATTACAGCCGCAAAATATAGTTTTTGCTGATTGATGTTTCTTTTCAAGTAAATGACAATCTCTTTTAAAGTGATCAGGTTTTCCACAATTATAGCATCCATTCACTTTCTTGGCCTTCTTGTTATTAAAGTTTTTCTTAATCTGAAATTTCCTCTTTTGATCAAAAGAATGCTCGGAAAAATTATTTTCCTCTTTTTCCTCCACCAGGTGGATCTTAGATGGATACATTGTTAGTTCAGTGATTTCTTTCTACCTAAGTTGTTCTTCCACTTGCAAATACCCTGCGAGATTATGCAGACTCACATCCTCCTTGTATTTATGGATTTTCCTTTGATCCTTTCAAGAGGGAGAAAGTTTGTCTATTATAGATGAGACTTTTATCTCCTCATCCTGGTTGAATTGGTTTAAGATATGCATAATATCATTGAATTTCTCTACTACTGGTCTAATATTAGTCATTTTATAATTAAAGAATTTTGTAGCCAAAAAATTTCTTACTTTTTGCATCCTCCATTAGATACTTGGCCTCAAGTGCATCTCAGATTTCTTTGACGGTTGATTTATTGTAGTACATATTGAACAGAGTATCCATCATTGCATTGCATACGTGCTCTGTTTCCTTGCGTAAGAGTATCATCTTACTTTCATTTTAGTCTTGATCGTCCTTGCGTAATAGTCTCGTCTTTTGTTTCCGCTAGCTTTGACGTTGTAAGAACATAAACCACTTTTAATCCGGCCAACAAAAAATGCATCTTCTTTTGCCAACCCACGAAATTAACGCCATCGAACCTTTCCAATTTGGTGAAATCAGAAGCGAACTTCCTCAAACTATGTGGTGCCATTGTCGAATAACATCTTAAGATTGTTGTAAGAATTCTTCGATCTGGCAAAGAGACAATGGTTGCAATCTAGAAATTAAGAGAGACCCTCTAAGGCACGTCGACGACGCTCTCCTTAAGACGTTATTTGCTCTCACCACTCGTTTCAACAAACGAATGGGTGCTATGAGTTAAGACAGATCGTCTACCAAGATACAATGGAGGCGAGATGATTAATTTATTCAACCGAATGCGATAACATTATCGAAATCGATTCAAACTATCGTCTGAATTGACTGTAGTGACAAGAATATCGAGTTTGTGATCTACAGTGTCACAAACTCGAAATAATATAAACTGAAAGAAGGGAGAAGGGAAAGAGATTTGAATATAATGAAAAAGTCAATAAACGGAATACTTTTCAGGCGTTCCTACTTATAGTTGCGAAGAGGTGTCCTTTCGTTTTGAGAAGTTGCATCTCCCGCCAAACGATGCGTCCTTTCGTTTCGATGTGATGGTTATGCAGGGTCTCTCTTCACAAAAAAGCAAATATTGGATGTCCAAAAGGCCCGATCTTTTTTTGAGGAACATATACTTAAAAGAATATAATTTCTTATATTTTATGATGTGCGACTATTTTAATCCCACGTTCTTCCTCTTCTCTTTCTCTTATTTTCACTTAAAACAAAATAACTCACACAAATATAATATAAAATAATTTCACTTACACCTATATCATGGTACAGTTATGAATTTGTGAATATACATACACACATATACACACATATATATACACATGCACACATACACGGCGTGTGTGTATAATTTCATTTGCCATGCACAAAATATTCTCTAACATGAGTTCAAGATATATAATCTTAGAAGAAATATAATATACGATTGTTTATTTTGTTTGATTTATTTTATAATGGTTAACATCCAGATCAATGTGCCGTCCCCTGTGTCCAAAATATACTACTCTTTCACATAGTTAGTAACGCTACTAACAAAGGCCTGCATGATCAAGTGCAATATATATGTAACCTATGTATGTGAACAATATCAAAGTAGCTAATCAGAACAAACTTAAATGGCGGACTGGGGTCCAGTGGTGATTGCAGTAGTTCTGTTCATAATTCTGACTCCAGGCCTTCTTTTTCAACTGCCTGGAAATGGAAGGGCTGTCGAATTTTGCAATTTTCAGACTAGTGGAATATCAATCTGTGTTCATACTCTTCTTTTCTTTGGTTTGATCACAATTTTTCTCATTGCCGTTGGTGTTCACATATCCACTGGTTAATTTTCATTGTTACCTATCTGTGTAAGCATAGTTTACCTATTTTTATAAAATATGATTATATATGATACATATCAGTATGTGAAACTTTTTTGTTCTATTTTGAAGTTCCAGTGTCTGACTGTTGAGCGAATTTTATGCCATTCTTTCCAAGTTTTATGTTACTATTTAGGACTGACTAGAAAAACACACATATTCAAATGAAAACAAGAAGCCGTTGTGATTTAACACCGAATAACCAAGTCAAAATAGTAGGCAGTATTACACAAATAATGAAGCATAAAACAAGTACTTAAATCAAACGTTAATTTAATATATATGAACTCGTCATCACATAAACAATGAAGCATAAAAGAAGTAATACTTAAAGAAGTAAACTTGACCGACTTACTGCCAAGAGAAAGGAATGGCTTGAGATCCACCTTCGGAACAACTCTCATCAACATCGTCAAATAAGACATTACAGTTCATCTCAGCATTGCTATTCTCAGCATCCAATATAGGACTTGAAAAAACTGTATTAGACACATGCATATTAGAGGGTGAAGCATTGTAGGAAAACAAAGGTTGGGGCATACTGGGAAGTCTTTCGGGAATAATTTGACTTAGTGGTGGAGATGACAGAAGAGAGAGGGCACAACTGGAGTCCTGTGCATGCCTGCTAGAGTACAGTTCCCTACTGCTTTCTGGTCTATGGCAATCCTGTAAATATGGGAAATTCTTGATTTCCTTGAAGCTTTGAGGGAAGCTGTTTGAGAAGTGGTGATGAGGCTGAGGGAAGAGCGGCTCATCTTCTGACTTCACCATCATTGGCCAGCAAGTGTTGGTTGATGTAGTTGGGAACATTTGGTTGTATGATGATGAGAATCTGCCACCTGTTATTACAGATAAATATTCAACTTGATCTTGTACATGCATATACACATACAAGGAAAGTGTCTTAAGGGTGATTTATTGTATGAAAATTATATGCATATATATACATATGATTGATCTTTATGATAATGAAAAACAGCTCAAAGCCAAATGATTTAGTACTTCAAAGACCATGGGTGTCGTGGCATAACGAAGAGAAGATTTTATTGTAAACTCGGATCATATAATGGAAAGTTCACTCAGAACAGGTATACATAAAATATATATGCGTTTGATATCTAAAATCAAAGAGATAGCAAACTGATTCTTTTTACTGATTGTATGTGAAAAAGATCTAAGGCTGTGAAAGATGATACTCTTAAGTTCATGCATGCATCATGTTTCTAGCAAAATATTTCATTAGCGACAAGAGTGCAACAATTACATACATATATAAAGCATTGCATATATTGACATTAATAGAGGGATGATGCCCTTACATTTGCATAAGATATTTAAGGCTGTATGCAAGGAACTTAATCATTCAAAACATAACAAATGCAAAGGATGTTGCATGCAAAGTAAATATGAAGATCATTGTACAATATGAGTACCTTGATGATTTGCAAATAAGTTCCCGGTATTGATGGAATCAGGCTGAGGTTTCCTTCTGCGTCGGTTATGACCATCAAGTCTCTTTCTGCAGCTTCGCTTCGCCTCATCAAATTCCACCAGTAAATGAAATCTGTTTAAATAATATACAACATTATTTACTTTTTTACTAGGTAAGGGATATTGCTATTAAATTAGATTTGCTAAGTTGAATAAATAAGAGAATGCAGAGGCATAGTTGTTGAAATATGCGATATAATATGCCTAAGTTGAAAAGAATTTTGAAACAATCGCAACGGTGGAAACGATTTGTTGTTTGGATCTACGAATTGAAAAATACGAGCAATTGAAGTTTCAACCTAGGTCTATGGGTGAAACTGAGAAGTTGAAAGCAAATATGTGCACTTTGGTACTTTAATAGTGGACTTCGTAATTGGTTTTTTTAAATCTTTCAAATTTTAGCGGTCAGGAATGATTGGAGGCTGTAAATATAATCTAATGGCCGGAAATGATTAGACTGTAAACAAATCACCTTACCAAGGGCTTCAACTGTGAGAAATAAACTTATCCTTTTCACTTTGTAAACTCTTTGTAGCCTCTGTTAAAATTTATCAAATCTCTTTGTAAACTCTATCCAAATCATTAATAAAATTCTCCTCTTCCGAAGTGGATGTATACTATCAAATCATAGTGAAACCACTATAAATTTGCATGTCCATTTTATTTCATGTTGATTTTTATATTGTTTATGTTTGGTTGTGTATTGTTGAACAAGGTTCGACTGTTCAACTTGTTTGTTTATCTCACATATGATTATACATAGGTCTATGTTGTATTTGAGATTAATTGATATTGTAGACAATTTTCGCAAGTAGTTGGTATCGCTACAATGCTTGATATAGGACAGAAGATGTTTGATAGTATGACATCTGGTTGAGAAGTGCAATGGAAACTGTGATTTTGAGAAGTGACAACGAAGATGAAAGTGGTGTTATGAGGAAATTGTGTATATTATGTGGTATTTAAGACTGAAAAGTTGCATGTAGATAATTAATTGAGTTAGAGCAAATGGATAACAAATTGGATTCCAGTTAGGAGTGTGCATTGGCTAAGCATATTAGAGTATATTTTGATATTGATAATCCCAGTTCTAAATGAGTATTTGAATATGTCAATTCAAATGTTTGGAGAGCAGTTTCTATAGCTTTCATTGTATGACTTATAGAATTAAGGGTATATCCTAGAGCAATTATATAATTTGTTATATAAACTTAACTTTATAAATAATCTTGTTTGAAATAAAGTATGTTTTTGGTTTTATTTTCTATTACATGTGTAACTATATAGTGATATTAATAATAAACTAATTACATTAACCATATATAAATATAAAATCCTTAGGAGAAGTGTTTTATCGATTGCAGTTACAAATGTGTTTGTAACCATGAGTATTGAATCGATTTATACAAAAACATCAACTCCTTGAATGCTCCTGGTCAAGATGTATTGAGAAAAAAGATATCAATATATCTATTGAGACTGATTTACGTAACACTCTCCTTGCGTAGATGATGATTTACTCATGATCGTTGGGAGCATCAAGAGATTACGTACTACCGATTGTTTAAAACAATCACCGATCGACCAAACGAGAATCTTTTATAGATTAATATAACTAAGTCAAAATAGAAGAACTTATAGTAACGACGTATAGTAGTCTTCTACTTGAAACTATTGTCATTCTCAAGTTGATAAACTATACTTTAATTATAGTTAAGCACATGGCGTAACAACCGTGTTGCAGTCATAGTGGGGTACATGTTGAACTATTTGATGTAAAAAACTACTCAAGAGAAGATTCGTCTTATTCATTATAAAAGGTCATTATTGTAATATTTCAAAAAATTTAGAAATCAATAATACGGGTATTAGTAATTTTAACTAAAAAGGGCAAAATGGTAATTTTACAAATATTAAAATTAGGTGAGGGGACTTGTACCATTGCGTAAAGATTATTTTTTTGGTCAGAATGATATATTGGTTTGTCCAGATTGAAGTTCGTATGAAGGAGTTACCCGGGTTTTAAGTTACGGGTTTTTGAATTAATTCAAGCAGGCCCTAGCCCATTATATTGAAACGTCGGTTCGTGGAGTTATAATACAAGCTGAGAAGTTTGAAATTCATTTTCTTTCTTTCACGTACGATTTCAGTTTCTCTTCTCCTTCTTCTTCCATATTGCTGTCTCATCACTACTCAACCAATTTCAACAAATAAATATACTAAATTTATTTAGCGCGAGAAGAAGAGTTCGATTATACCATCGGTCCGGCGATTCGGGAGATTGTGGTTCGCTGCGTTTTCAGGCCAGCGAGGATTGCGAGGCTAATTCAGAGATTGCTAAGGCAAGGCGACTCGATTAAGTGAGTGGGAACCATCTTCTTCAATTATAATGTTTATATACAAGTATATCATTCTATAATCGCTATTGGAGTTAATAATTGAATATATATATATAATATGTAAATTTGAATGTATGATTACAATTTGAAATATAGAAATGTTAATTATACTAGTTATTGCCTAATTCATGATTTGAAATGATTAAATTAATTGGAGTAATTATGTTTAGATGTTGAAATAGTTGGATTTGAGTAAAAAGAATGATATGGGATGATTCTATAAAGTTTAATGGGATGATTCTATAAAGTTTAAGTTGGTAGGAATATGTTGTATAATGTCCTAAAGATGTAGAAAACTTTAAAAACCATAAATATAAAGATTTGAACGAAATATGGCAAAGATTGGTAGAGAATGACTTCAGGCCGCAAGCAGAAATGTCTGCCTGAGACATACACCGGTCCACCGGTGTGTACCACACCAATGCACCGGTGCAACCTGCAATTGCAGGTTGAACCTAGGCCTGTTTTGGGCCAAATCAATTAAGCGATCATTTATCGTTTTGGTTTCTGTGCAACGTAAGAATCTCATATACTGTTTATGAGTTTTTACCAGATGTTGTGCAATATATTAGTATACATGTTTAGATGCGTATTCGAGTTTTAGTTTTGTTTAACTAATGCTAGTGCGTTCGAAAAATAGTCTCAATTTAACTAGCTCTCTGTGTTCGTGTTCGTGTTCGTGTTCGTGTTGTGTTAGACTACGTTTATCTAACATAATTCTCGTGTATAATCAGTTAACGTTTAACCAGTTATGGTTAGACTATATTTACCTGATCATCGCTCATTTATGGGTTAGTCCGTGTTTAACTAACTCATACGTTGTATGTTACGCTATGCTATGTTATGGTATCATTGCCATAAAGTAGTTTAGGCCTACATATCAAGTTTATTACGTTAGACTAACTTTGTGTATGCAGGTGAGACAGAAGAGGTACGTTTTTGTTTAGATGTAGCCTTTATATAATGTTATGCGAACGAATCTGCAGTATATTCTCAGTAGTGTTTTTCACTCACCGGACTCATATCTAACCCCCCCCCCTCTATGTTTCTTTTTGTTTATGGATTTGTAGGTTATGATGGCAGTCTTGAGTAACGTCGACAATGCAGGTGACGATGGCGTTGCTTTTGTTTATAGTGTATTGTATTTATCACTTAACAGTATTAGCGTATGATGTATTGATGTATATGGATTTGGATTTGATCGTGTATAATGAGATATGATTTGATGCTTGTTATATATATTATGTTTATTTCCTTCAGCCGTGAGATTCTGAAAGTTTGGTTAGTTATTTATATAGCTCTCTATATACTGTTTGTTAACTACGATGCTCTGCCGTTTTCAGTTTCCACCCATTTACATATGGAGGTCAAAAATGGCGGGCTGTTGCAATTATCGTCGTACTCGACAGTTAACTTTAAAGTCAAAATCTTCGACCAAAGTAAATTGTTAATCAATAAATGCTATCGGATCGAACCAACGGTTTTAAATGATCTACGCAGTTAAATACTGATAATAATAAAGTTTTTGATCATAAATTGGATTATGCCTATTGATCAGTAAGCATTAAACTTGTGTCTGATACTATACTTCAGCAAAGTTCGTACACGCTTCAGTTTTTAATTGTTTAAATATTGATTGAGGACCAAGTTCATACTAGAAAGTAAACACAGCGAGTTTAGTTTTTTAAAAATTCAACCAATTATAAAATTAATTTATAAATATTATAAATTAATGATATAATGTCATAGCTCAAGTGGTTAAAGGTTTGATGTTTTAAAGAAAGGTTTAGAGATTATATGTTTAGTTCCTTAATATTATTATGAGTGCTCTGCCTGAACAAAGTATCACTCTTGTTATCAAAAAATTATAAATTAGTAATAAATTTAATACAAATGTTGTATTAATATTATATGTCAATTTTAATTATTTATTTTAAGCTTAAAATCGATTAGAATAATGTATAAAGTTGTACGTCAGTTCGATTTAAATGAAATTGAATAATATAATTATTCAATTATTTCTAGAGTCAAAGCCAATTTAGCTAAGAACGGTCGTAGATAGGTTCGACCATAAAAGAAAAGGAGGCAATGTAACATAATCATCTAGGGTTTGGAGAAAAGAGACATTTTCGTATCTCATTTGCTATGAATAGATGGCCTCCAGCTCATCTCTACACAAACTCTATACAGCTCTAACCTCATAATCATTGGTGAAGCCAATGTGACAGCTTTGCAAACTGTAATTAAGGAGAAGAATGAAGGTTCAAAGAGGAAACAACCAACAAACAACGTGTTCAACTATCGGCTAGATTTCAGAACTAAAAGATATTAATTATATTTAAACTTATTCATACATATACATGATCTTATATTTGCTAGCTATTACACATACATCTCGGTTATATTACAAAATTAAAAAAAAAAAATTTATAAATAAACAAACATTTTAAAACAAACATACACATACACATATTTTATATGTATGTATGCATGTATACAACGATTTTATAATTTAAAACTACTACATATATATGTATATTGTTCGGCCTTTAATTTATATTAAAAAATTTGTTTTCTATTTTGTTTTATAATTGAAATAATATATATATTCTTGCAAAAATCCCTTTTTATATTTTGTCTAAATTTTTCTCGATCAAAACAAAAAAACAGAACTTTATTTTTTTATAGGTCAAAGGTGTTTCTAAATTTAATCATTTGGATATTACACCTAAAGTCCGATTGGATTTTAATTTTAAGAAAAAGATGTTTGGCCGCAAATCATTAATAATAAAAAATAACAATTTTTTGTGTATAGATTATTATTAGATATTTATTTTGAAATGGTCAAATTTATTTGAATTGTATTTTTGGAATTATCAAATATACATATTTAATTAAATCTAAACATTATATATAATAAAATACTTAAATGTAAAAAATTATATACATACATACATATATATATATATACTATAACAACAAAATATATTTAAAAATAACATTATTGTCTATATACAAATATTTATTTATTATATATTGTATTAACATAAATATAAATTAAATATTATAGCCAAAAAATATTTATCAGTTAATTTTAGTGTGGATATAAACTTGATTACACAATACATATGATCATTCCCTTTGACACTTATATGTTTATCACATCGACATTATAAACTGCAGGTCACAACAGATAATTTTCCCAATATACCCCAAGACTAGTTTATACTTTAATATAGTTATGATCCCAATATATTAAAATATTAAATTGAAGTAAAACTAAAATTAATAAATTAAATTTTAAATAAACTTAATAATAAATTATTATTAAACATTAAGAAACAATTAAATATTTTACATAAATTAAATAGATCAAAATATTACATAAACTCTTTTATTAATAAATATTAAATTTGATTTAGTATAATAAATTTTATTCATATAAACACAACATAAAATCTTGTGCAAATTAACAAAATGAAGTTTTTCTGAAATCATCATTTTAACTCCGTTGTCAATGCATTAAGATCTTATACAGTAGTATGATGTCCTAGCTTGCATCTTTATTTTAAAGTTTATAAATTTTATTCATAGAATATAGATAGATTTTGAGAAATACAAGTATTATTAATATTTTTAGAAGTATTATTATTTTGGCTTGTTTCTTGAGTATCTTCCATTTGATTTTTTAGTTTATGTCTTAATTATTGGTCTTTAACATTTTAAGAACTTCTAAAATATTATTATCAATTAAACCATTAATATTTAAATTCTGATGTTGTGAAAGAATTTTATAAAATTCTTCTTCACCTTCACTTTCACCATTAATTGGATTTAAACAGGGTTGCTCGTTCATACAAAGTTTACAACATTCATTAGATAAAGGTTCATTTTCTAATACCTTAAGTTTTTCAAAATCATCTGAACAATCTTCAGATTCCCCTTCTTCAGAAACTAATTTTTAAATCTGAATTTAATAAAAGTTTTGATAATGTATTTTTTTAATTCGTTGTCAACTTGCAAATTATTAATTTTCTTCTTTAATTTACATCTATTCGCATAATGTCTAACTTTTCCACATTTGTAACAATGAATGATTTTATTTTTCTTTTCATTTGATCTTTACTCTTTTCTTTAAGCCTTTTGTTCAAATTTCTTTTTAGAATAATGTTTATATTTTCTTTTATAGAAGAAATCAAGATTTTTGTCATTCTTTTGTTGATGAGGGTTTTTTATAGTTGGAATATCCATTCCAAATTGACTGCAAAACTGTTCTCACTTCTGACAAATTTTGATGTTTAATTTGTTGATTTAACTTTATCTCATTGCATAATTATAAACCTTTTTGAATACATGTTCCAATAAGTTTTTCATATGGAATATGTATTTTATCTTTTTGTAACGAAATTCTTACTCTTTCAACAAGTAAAAAGAGGTGACCATCTACAAATTTTGATTTCCAGTGAGAACTATTACTCTCTATGAGTTTAATTACTCAGTTTAGAAAAGTATATTTGTATTAATCTAAAATCTGTTAATGTTTTATATCTTAAGTTTTGTAAAAATGTACGAATATTTTTACTATTATAGGATATTGTGCTAATAAAATGTTCTAGAATAGTAACTATTATAGTATACATAGCAATTTGAACCATTTTGTCCATTTTCTTGTTTAGCGGTTTCATAATTTTATTTTTATTAGATTGAGACAGATAATTATTCCACCAGCCTTTGTTGATCGGTAAAACCTACAACTATCATTATCGCAACAGTATTATCATAATTACCATTACTTTTGCAAATATTAATATACATAGGCATACGATGAGCAAGATTACATGACTATTTTTGTGAAAATAATGTAAGTGGAACTAAAATAAACCAAAAATAGATTTTTGAAATAAGTACATACGTAAAGTACGTATATCTTGATTTCAAATGTGTCCAACACTTGAATCACGAGGGTGTTTCATGAGAAATATATTATTCCGTAAACTGATATCACTTGACGTAAATATATTAAAGATTATGAATCTTTAATATATAAATTTGTCATCTACTATTTATATATTGATAAATTACTTTCATACTCTTTAGTTGTTGAGCAAACTCAAGCTATTGATGTTATGTGTAGGACAATTGGTATATTTTTTTAGACGAGGTAGGATACATACATGTATTCGTTGAGCAAACTCAAGGTAACATGCATTATACTTAGATCGTCACGAAATGGTAGGTACGAATGAATAATCTCATTCAATATTTTGATCAAACTGAAGGTCGAGACTAAAATTGGGACAAAGATCACGAGTTAGGAGTTGTATGCAATACAACAAATATTTATTCATCGCTTATGGGCTTATAACTTTTTGAGCAAACACAATGTCAGATTTCCAAGGAAAACAACAAGTCCTAACATTCGTTAGATAAATCGCAAGATTTCTACATTTCTCTAAGGGTCTTGAAAAATATAAAAACCTAGTGAGAGGCTTATTAGAAAAATGAAATAATAACATTTAATCTTTCTAGTATTGTAAGAATATATAATAAATTCGTGTAACTAATATAATTGATAAAATATTTATTAGTTAAAATATAAATATGAAACGAATTAAGGTTGACATAAAAATATAAAATATACCTATCAATAAAAAAATTGTCATGTTGTCACTTCAAGACTCATGTAAGAGCCAAATTATACAACAACTAAAACATTCAGACCTCAATTGTTATTTGTCCGAGAATGTGCAACTATATTCTATGCGTTTGAACTTTTAAGCAATACAAGAATATGAATATTTGATTTATATTCAATCACATATAAGTTATATGATGAACAGTCATGATTCGTAATGTATGAAACCTCGATAAAATTAGTTAATTCGGAATGAGCAAGTAAATCAAAATATTAGACCATATATTCAATAGATTGATTGCAGTAATGATCTTTGATGTTAAATGTAACAATAGACCAAGAATTACAAGATGAGCCTAGAAATTCGATCAATGAAATGTCAGTTTGAACAGTTTGCATAAAGTGCAAACTTATTTCGATATCCTTAAATGTTAAGAACGTTTGAATGCACTTTTATGTAGAACTTAGTGCAATCGTGTAGTAAGGATTTACTTTAAATAGTTCGACCATTTGGAAAGCAAAACAGATATACAATAGTGGATGTAACTTAGGCACGGTTGGATAAAGAGAGTGAAAATGTCACATCTGCTTCACGAAGATACATCAGAAACGTTAATTGTATAAAATACCGATAGATACTTAATATGAAATAAGAAATATGATTTATATTCCAAATGTATTTTTATATATAGAAAATTATTTTCCATGAGAATTATTTTTTTAAGTTCAAGATATTTGATCGGAAACTCTCGACTGTAAACTAGTTACAGATGATGAAATAAAATACCTTAATAACTAGCTGAATGGTACTTCATATTTTGTACGTCATTAAAGTAATGGCAGAAATAGTGAAACCATACCATATGACACTTATTAGTGGTCGTATGAAGTTGCAAAAGATCGTCTTTGTAAATATAACAAGTATTGTTTATAAAATAATAATTGTTTAGTAGTAACTAAAAATAGATACAGGTTTTGTTAAGATGAATATTATGAACATTCGAATAAGATAATTCTATAGTAACGGTATTTGTTTTTATAACAAAAGGATGTATTAGCTACAGAAAAACAGAAGTATTAATTTAATTATTTTGGAATTATTGATTAAAGATATCTTTGAGAAATAAATTTAATAATCATATGATTATGAGTCATGTAATACTGATGAAATGTATCGCGAACAATTAAGGTCAAACCACCCATTTAGTGAGAGTGACAAAAAAGTTAGTGAATTCCTCAGATTGAAACATATAGATGGATGCAGTTCAAAGTCTAATGGTACCAAAATAGATCCACTTAGTTCGTTGAATTGACCGATGAATCATCATAGAAATGAACATGCATATTTGATACATAAGTAGTGTATCTATGATAAGTTCATAGAACATAAAACGGAAGTAGAAAACATTATGTGCAAAGAAAATAAAAGATTTGATTTGATTGAATAGATGAGTATATTGAAAAGGGTTCAAAAGTACCTGAAAATGAATAAAATTCAATCTCAAAAGTTAATCATTCTTATGATACATAATGATGTAACGATAAGAAGTAATTGGACTTTGTTGGACAAAGTACGATTGATGATAAGTGAAGTTGAGTTAACTTCTTTCTTTAAGGATGTGTACTTAAAAGTAAGTATATGGATTGAATTTAATTTTATCTAAAGCATGGTTTACAATATCATACAAGGTAAGGTCAAGAAGTTGACAAGTTATGTGAGTCGAGAGGCTACACATAATATTCGTTCATGATGGACCTTGTGTAGACCACTTCAAAAGTGTTTGAGATCGACCAACATTGATTGACTAATTTATCTTATAAACAAAATTTTCATAAACTCAAAATTAAATCGTTTTATACATATATAAAGGCAGTTCATAAAATATTGTGAATACATGTTCCATTGTACTTAGAAATAACTGTTGTTTCAAAAACAGCAACTTCGTGATAAAGGAATTTCTTTTAGAAATTTTTGATAGTAAAATAGATTTAGATCGATCCAAAGACAAAACTAATTACGTAAGATGAAATGAAATCAATGAAGCCAAAATAGGCATGACTCGTTAGAATGTTTAATAAAAAAATCTCGTACATTGAATAGAAACTATGAGTTTCATATCTACATCGAGAAAAGAATCGCCCTAGTGTTAATAAGCCATAAAAAGTTTTCACTCTGCCATATGGCATGATGCACGAATCTGAAATGGATTCCAACTATATTATCAAAATATGAGTTTGATAGTGGTGTCCAAAGGGATATGATTTATGGACTGCAAACGTGTCTTCGAGAAAAAGACCAATGCAATTGGAATATAGCAAGCAATGTTTGATAGATACATCGTAAATTTTAATTGTTGAAATCAACATAACAGATCCATCATTTATCGTGCTTAAATTAATTCAAATTTTACTCACGAAATAATCACCCGATATGATTTGAGTTTTAATACATATATGTTGAAACGGAAATTCCAAACGACGATTTAGAATAGACTATTTGCACATAACAACCAAATGTCTCGAGGTCAATTAGAGCAATACTGAGTTATGGGTTTACAATAAGATTCAAGAACTAATACGAAAGCATCGTTTGATAAGCATCAAAATTGAGCAAATAATTTGATAAAAATCAAACAATTTAATTTTCAGTTAAAATGCAGCGGAAGCACACGTCTGTAAAAAAGAAGATACCAAGGTACTGATATATTTCTAAATTATAGGTAAACAAAATACTATTATTGATTGTTAACGATGTACCCATATTAAAATCAGTTATGGTTTTGTTGTTTAATTCTCAGTATAGGATTTGAAAAGACGTCTTTTATAATCGGTACAAAGAATGTTGGGAATGTCTCAAATGATATACACAGACACCATTTTAAAATGTTTAATATAGAGCATGTAGGATGGATTCCTTTCGCACTGACAATAAGATTATCATACATCATGTATCATATGCAATATTGCATTTCACTTATGTATTTGATACATAAAGTAAGTATCAAATCCGAATTAAGAGCTTTAAATGATAATTAAGAGTGTTTTTGAATATTTACGAAATACTTGAGAGTTTATAGAAACAATGAACTTCAAGTGAAGGGAGTACTCGAAATGAACTTCATAAGTGATTCCGAGCATAATATTTCAATTTTAAATTCATGTTCAATCTTAACTAAAGAGCTTTAAGGTCGATTGTTTCAAACAAGAGGTTGTGGCTAATTCAAAAATTAGGTTGTGTATATCGTCTTAAATAAGCGCAACAATAAAAACAATGTGTGTATATAAATGGACATGTTTATAACTGAGCTAACGGCGATTTCAAATGTCGAGAACCCCATGGCATTGTTATAGAATAACAATGCCACAACGCAGTTCACGAAAAAATCTATAGCTTGTTAGAAGTCAAGAAACATACTTTGAAAAATTCCACATGATAAAAGCAGTTTATCAGCATCGGAGAAAGTTAATTAATAAAGTAAATAATTAAGACAATATAGCATACTCGTTCACTAGGTAACTAACAAGAGCAGTTTTGAGAAAAATGATCGAAGTGATGGGATTAAGATTCCTTAATTGACCAGGGGTGCAAGTGAATGATTGAGAGAGTTAAAGGTATATCATAGGGAAATTTTTATAATTTGTTATACATATCTAACTCTATAACCAACCTTATTCGTAATATAGATGTTATTTCTGTTGTATTCTTTGTTATATAATAATATAATTAATTATGTACTTAATTTAAAGTATATTAAATATAAAATCATTAAGTGATATGTTATGTGATAATAATCACAAGAAGTTGTAATCATGAGAAAATTAACACAACATAAAATAACATATTATTCTAAATAATTTTGGTCACATGATAATAATCACAAGAATATATTTTGGTATAAATCACAAGAATATAATTTGGTATCTGCTTGGATATAAATAGATGGTCTCTAGTTCTTCTCTCTATACAAACTCTATACGGCTCTACCTCCCATTAATTATTGGTGTAGCCAAGGTGACAGCTGTGTAAAGTATAGCCAAGGAGAACATATGTTCGAAGAGGAAACAACAAAAAAACAATATGTTCGACCGTCGGCTAGATTTCAAAGGTGAAAGATACTAATTATAATTTAAACATATTCATATACACAGACACACATATGATGTTATCTTTGCCAGCTATTACACATAACATGTCTCATCCATATTATTAATTTCAAAATTATATTTATTTTATAAACAAACAGTATATTTGAAAGCGCGCATTATTATAAATATACAATATTTTATTTCGGCTTGATATAGAAAATTATCATAATATGTTTATTATACATACACACAAATATATATAACTATTTCATAATTTTAAACTATTATATATATATATAGTGTGTGTAGTGTTCAACATTTAATTTATAAAGAAAAATTAATTTTGTTTTCCGTTTGTTTATAATTAAAAAAATTATATATGTGTGTAGTTTCCGCATGGAAATCTTTTTTTTTGTCAAAACATTTTTTTGCTTAAACAGAAAAAACAAAATTTTAATTTGTTTAATAGGTCAAGTGTTTTTAAATTCAAAAATTTGAATATTTCAAATCCAAATTAGCCGATTGGATTAAAAAAATATGGCAGCCACATATCATTAATAATAAATAAAATAATTTTTTTGTGTATAAACATCATTACACATTTCTTATGAACTGGTCAAATTTATTTGAATTTTATTTTTAGAATTAACAAATATACCTATTTAATTATATCTGAACATATATAAATGATAACATATTTAAAGTTTAAAAAATATATATTATTTATTTATTTATAATAGTATATTATATTTTTAAACAACGTTATTAATATATACATATATGTATATATTATGTATTATATTAATACAGATATTTATTAAATTTTATGGTTGAAAAAATTTATTACTTAATATTAGTGTAAGTATAAACTTGATTACATGATACATATCGCCATTCCCTTTGACAATTTTTTTTTATATATGCTTATCACTTACACATTAAACGTAGGTCAAATTAGTTAATTTTACCATGATACCACTAGGTTAGTTTATACTCTGACATGGGTATGATGTTTGTATTTTAAACACAAACATCACAAATATTAAAATATTAAAATAAAATAAAATAAAATTAATTAATTAAATTTTAAATAAAATTATAATAAAATAATATTATTAAACATTTATAAACATATGATTATTTTAAATAAATTAAATAGATTAAAATATTACACAAATTTTTTTATTAATAAATACTAAATTTTAATTAGTAAAATAAAAAAATTTCACATAAACACAAAAATAAGACCTTTTAGAAATTAATAAAGTAACCCTTTTTTTTGGAATTCACCTTTTTAGTCCCGCGCCAATGCACCTCCAACGAGAGCTCTGTAGTTTGAGTTTTTTGTTGGGGTCTATCCTTTCAAGCCGATATTACCCAACAACGCAGATGCATAATAATATGATCAAATATAGAATGACAAAACAATCAAATAAAATTATTGAGGTTATTTTTCTTTAAAGAAAAGGTGAAAATTACTAATTAATTATAAATGAAAGGAAAGTACACCAAAAAAATTAAAGTGGTTCCACTATCAATGTGATAGTGTACATCCACTAAGGGAAGAAGAATTTTTATTAATAATTTGAGAGAGAAGATTACAGAGATTGGTACAAGTTATTTCTATTACATATGCTCCTTTATATAAAACTTTAGAACTAAGGTTTGAACTTATCCCATGATGTAGGACTAAAAAAATAGCAAAACCCAATATTGTATCATACTCCACCTTGATACAATATATATATATATATATATAAACAAAGTCATCCAACCTCATCTACACCTTCATACTTTGAACAGCCTCGAGCATAGCGGATACATTTCCAATGAGTTTTGGCAATGTCATCACCCATTACATTTTATGACGAACTCCGACAATACCACCGCCTGCCAATAAAGTGTTTAAATATATCTTTCCCGTGTAGAATCTATCAGTCTTCTCAATGAAAACAAACGTGTCCATCTACCAATTCTCTCTCCCTTGTGCCACCATGTGGCACCTAGCGTCTTGATAAGCGGATCAAGTTCGAGCAATGCTCGAACTTTGCAACAAGTAAGGACTTGATGAACATGTCTGATGCATTCTTCTATGTGTGAACTTTCTGAAGACAAATTAGCTTCTCTTGATTCATTGTGACAAGAAAGGATTCTCTCACCTTTATGTGTTTCGTCCTTGAGCTGAAAGCCGGATTTTCAACTAAGTGAATTGCACTTTGATTGTCAATTCACTTCTACTCCATCATACATGAAGCCCAAATCACACATCAACCGCCTTAAATACAATGTCTCCTTAACTGCTTCAACGACAGCTATAAGCTCTGCATCTGTAGCAATAACAGTCTGCAACCTCGCTCTCCAACTAATAGATGTCCCTCCAAGAGTGAACATATAACATGAGGTTGACTTCCTTCAATCTCTATCGCCAGCGTAGTCAGAATCACAAAATCCTACCAAGCTATAATCTCTATCTCTACCGCCAAAAACAAGCTCATGGTCTAGAGTTCCTCTAAGATATCTGAAAATGTACTTTACTGCCTCCCAATGCGTCTTTCCTGGATTTGTCATCTATCTACTAACCAATCCAACAACCCATACAATTTCAGACCTAGTGCAAACCATAACATACATTAAACTACTAACTGCACTTGCATAGCGCACGTTCTCCACGTAAGCTTTGTCCTTCTCTAAGATTGGAGAGCCTTAATTAGAACGTTGTATATGCAAAGGCATGGATGTGCTAATTGTCTTTTCTCCTTCCATGCTAAACCGAGCAAGCAACTTCTTAAAATACTCTATTTGAGTGAACATCAAAAGTCCTACCTTTTTATCCCTCTGGATTTTCATACCCAAAATCATCTTTGCTTCCCCAAGGTCTTTCATCTTAAATTCCGCTTTTAGTTTCATCTTCTAAATATCAATTTCAGCTTTATCCTTGGAAGCAATCAACATGTCATCCACATACAAGAATAAATACACCTAACTACTTCTCTCTAAATGCTTGAAGTACACACAAGCGTCTTTGATACTATGATAAAAACCAAGTGAAAGCATAAAAGAGTCAAACCTCTTGTACCATTGTCTAGGCGACTGCTTAAGTTCATAAAGTAACTTCTTCAACTTGCAAACACATTTCCCTTTCCCACTTACAATAAATCCTTCTGGTTGCTTCATGTAAATGATCTCCTCCAAGTCACCATGTAAGAAAGCGGTCTTAATATCAAGTTGTTTCAACTCCAAGTCATGAGTAGCAACAATAGCAAGCAAAATGCGAATGGGGTATGCCTTACTACAAGAGAAAATACCTCATCATACTTCACTCGCTTCCTATGTGAAAACCCTTTAGCAAATAATCTCGTATTGTATTTTCAATCATCCTTCACCTTGAATATTCACTTGCAACCTATGACTTGGCTTCCTTGAGGAGGTGGTACCAAATCCCAAGTCTTGTTCTTTCTCAACGACTCTAACTCATCTTCCATAGCGCACATCCATTTCGAGCTATCACTCGACTCCATAGCTTCTTCAAGATCAAATGGCTCATTGTGAACCACATATAGGGCATAATCAAAATGATTGCCAAGGCTAAGGTTTGCATACGGTCAATCACTATACCTCTCGGGCGGTCTAATAGTCCTATGAATCGCCCGAATAGGTACATCGCCTACACTTCTTTCAGCTCCACCTTAAACTGAACTTCTTCTAGTCTTATGCACATCACCCACACTACTAGAAGGAACATGTGGACTATTATGTGATGTTTCATCAACTGTATCTACATTTCTCACAATAACTCAACTACTAGGCTGAAATATGGGAACCTCTTCCAACTCCTTAGGCCTATCAGACTCATCTGATGTGGTAGGTAACTCCTCAAGATTGAACATTGCAGACTCATCAAAAGTTACATATCTGGAACGCAAAATCTTTCTACAACAGGGTTTCAAATGTGATACCCTTTTGATACCATCCGTGTATCCCATAAATATGCCCTGGTATGCTCTAGCTTCCAATTTATCATCACCTGTATGGTGAACATACACTGGACAACCGAAAATACGAAAGTAACAAAGATACGCTATTTTACCCCTCCACTTCTCCTCTGGATTCTTCTCATCTATGGCTGCATGGAATTCAATTTATAATATGCGCTGCAGTTGATAAAGCTTCAGCCCAAAAGCCTCTAGACAAGCCCACCGTCAATCTCAAACAACGTGTCTTCTCAAATAGAGTCCGATTTATTCTCTCAGCAACCCAATTAGATTGCGGATCTCCTGTTGTAGTGAAATATCTCTGAATACCATGATGCTTACAAAAATTAAGGAACTCCTTAGAAACAAATCAATCGCTATTATCAGATCTAAGCACCTTCAACTTACAACCAGATTGGTTCACAACTAGCGTTTTTCAAGCTTTAAATTTCTCAAAGCTTTTTGATTCGGCCTTCATCACATACACCCAAACTTTTTGAGAAAAGTCATCAATAAAGAAAATAAAATACTTTGCTCCCCCAATAGAAGCAGTGGCTACTAGTCCCCAAACAGCTGTATGCACATAATCAAGCACTCTCTCTGATCTATGAAGTCCAACTCTAAAAGATATCTTCGTCTACTTTTCCAGCACACATTCCTGACAAAATTCCAACTTGTCGAAGCTTCCTCCTTTAATCATCTTTCGATTGCGAAGCAACTCTAAGCCATTCTCTGAAATATGACCCAATCTTAGATGCCAAAGTCTAGTTGCATCCAAAGCACAATAATTATCCACTCCAATACAGGGTTCTCTAAGAACTATGGTTCCCTTTAGCAGATACAGGTTTCGAAACACATCTCCTTTCATCAAAATAAGTGCACCTCTATAAACCTTTAAACCATCGTTCTCCATGGCCACCTTGTATCTTATGGATGCTAACTACTCTAAAGAAATCAATGACTTTCGAAAATCTGGAACATAGTGGACACCTGTTAAAGTGTGTATCACTCCGTCAAACATCCTAATCCGAACTGTACCCTCTCATGGCTCTACAACTAGCATCATTTTCCATAAGGATTGCACTTCCCTCTTTTCCAACAAAAAAGCTGAAATAAACCTTGTTTGACATTATATGGAACGATGCTCCTGAGTCAAGCATATATTGGTCTGTTACATCAGATACCGCTGCAGTCAACACATCATCAGATATAGTCTTCTCCACCGTAATCGATGAAGATCCATCCTCAGTCTTCTTCTTCAAATCCGAACAGTCTCTCTTACAATGACCTGATTTCTTACAATAGTAACACTTTCCATCTTTAGACTTTCATCTCCAACCATTTCCGAGCTTCTTATTTTTGGAACGCCCCCAGGATTCCAACTCTTCTTCTCCTCTCTACCTCTCTCAACAAATAGGTCCTGACTACTACTTCTTTCTCTTATTTTACTCATCTCCTTCATCCGATCTCTCAAGTCTTCAGATAGAAGACCCGACTTCACATCATCTACAATCAAAGTGTTCCTTTAATAAATCAGACTGTTAACGAAACATGTATAACGCTCCGGAAGGGAACACAAAAAAACCATCATCTTCTGTTCTTCATCCACCTTCAAATCCACAGTCTTCATCTTCATTGAAAGATCATCGAAGAAGCTAAGATGTGCCTTTACTGAAGCACCCTTTCTCATCTTCATGGTGAAAACCGTCTTTAATAGATTCAAACGATTAGTGAGTGATTTCTTCAAATAGATATTCTCCAGTTTGATCCAAATTCCTTTAGCAGTGGTTTCCATATTAATTTCTGGGATAACATTTTTTCCCATGACCAACTGTAGAGTAATAAATGTCTATTCTTCCATCTCCTTCTTCTCCGCGGTAGAAACTGCAGCTGGTATTTCCTCAGTGTCAAAAACTACCTAATGAACCATATTCCTTTCTAGAATAGCCTTTATCCTCCATTGTCACTTCTCGAATTTTTTATCCCTATTCCATCTCTCTATTACCAACAGGGATCCAGATGCAATATAAAAACCTCTGATATAAGGTCTTGTTACAACAGAGGTACCTCCACCTTCTGCCATACTTCCTTACACCTTCTATAAACAAATCCAGATGCTCTGATACCAGGTTGTTGGGTCTACTTTTCCAAGCTGATAGTACCCAACAACACAGATGGGGAACAATAAGATCAAATATAGAATGGCAAAACAATCAAATAAAATTAATGGGGTTATTCTCCTTTAAAAAAAGTGAAAATTACCAATTAATTATAAATGAAAGGGAAGTACACCAAAAAAATTAAAGTGGTTCCATTATCAATGCGATGGTGCACGTCCATTAAGGGAGGAAGAACTTTTATTAATAACTTGAGAGAAGATTACAGAGATAGATATAAGTTATTTCTATTATATAGGCTCCTATATAAGGCTTTGGAACTAAGGTTTGAACTTATCCCGCGATGTGGGATTAAACAAAATAACAAAACTCAATATTGTATCACATTTTTCGACATTTATTTAATTATTGATTACTCGTGTAAGCTTGGGTATATGTAAGGAAAGCCAAGTAAGCAGTGTTTGAGAGATTTAAAGTTGGGTTGACTCATGTTGAAAACCAAACTGAGAAAATGTTTAAGATGCAGAGGTCCGATAATGGCGCTAAATATGTCTCAAACGAGTTGCTTAATTATTCAAAGGTGTGGTATCATAAGACTTCTTAATAAAATTGTGGACCTGTAGTTCAATGGGTGTAGAAAGAATAAATATGAATTTACTTAAGAAAACGCATTACTTAAGATTGCATACGGGCTTATCTAAAGGGTTTTTGGTTGAAGTTGTACCAATTGTTTTCATATTATAAATCGACTTCCAGGATCAGCCATTGATGAGAAGATTCCAAAGAAAAATGGAGAGGTCAACCTATAAACATGAGTTATTTCTTTACTTTTTGACTTTCATGTACATGTTCATAACACAAAATGATAAGTTGAAACGTTGAGCTTCCAAATGTTTCTAGCTTGGTTAAATGAATTGCATTAAAGGAAATGTATTTGGAACCATGGGACCAACGAATAATCCACTCAAGGCATAGTATCTTTGATGAATCGGTTATGTTCAAACCTTCAAAAGACTTATCTGACAATCCAGACATACATGGAGAGAAGTCTAAGAAGATGATATTGATTCCACTTTTCAGCTTGAGTAGAGTTGTTGCAATTGATGATAAGGTGGTAATAAGAAGAATACAGTTAACGAGACATCACCGATATTCCACACATGTCTTCTAATAGTGAAGGTGATGTTCATGATACTAAAACGGATTTAGTTCAAGGTAGAGTTGCTGGTGATTTATATGATGTTGGATCTATTCGGATTAGTCGACATACCAAAAGGGCATCAAAGATATGTAAAGTGGCGATAAACAAACCTTAGTCCTAATAATCAGTTTGACTATGTACTGCATGTAGTTCAGAATGAGTTATTGGACCTTGATGATGTTTTGAAATCGAGTGAAAAATTGAAGTGGATTTGCACTATCGAAGAGAAGATGTAATCTTTGATATTGAATAAGACATGGATACTAGTTATGTTACCTCAGGGACATTGAGTCATAAGTTGCAAGTGTATATTTAAGGTGAAGAATGATGAGAGATATAAAACTAATTTGGTAATGAAAAGATTTTCTCATATGAAAGGGAAAGAGTATGATTGGATCTTTGCTGCTAACATTTGTCATACCTCTATCTGGATTTTAGTAGCCATTGTTGGTAATAATGACATGGAGTTGGCATAACATGATGGGAAGATAGCTTTTCCGCAAGTAGAATTGGAAGAAACCATATATGTGTGTGTGTGAAGCAATCAGATAGGCTTGTTGTAGATGGAAAGTCTAATTTGGTTTGTAAGTTGAATAATAACTTGTGCCTTTAAGTAATCACTTAGGTAATGGTACAAGAAATTTGATTATTATACATAGTATTGGCTTTGATAAAAGCATAAAGGATGTTTGTGCCCTTGTACAAGCATTTGGATAGTGGTGACTAATTTTACTTGGTCTTTTCTATGGATGACATTTAAGTGATTCTGAAGAAAGTGAGAGAAATCAATTGTTTGAAATTGTGTTTGGAAACGAAATTCAAAATTAAAGATCATTGTGAAGCAAAATAAAAAAAATTAGGCATGTTGACTCAAAAAATATATTAATAAGTTGCTTACTCGGTTTAGCATGGAGAAGACAAAGATCATAGTATATTAAATATGAAGCTTTTTGTAAAGGACTATGATATCTGACGAATACAAGACATATATGAAAAAGGTACAATATACTAGTGCAGTTGGAATTTTAATATATGGTATAGTCTATAATAGGCCAGATATTGCACATGTTGTTGAGGTGCTTAGTCACTACATGGCTGACCTTGAGAAATCTCATTGGACAACTATTGAAGTTATTTTGATGAATCTTAACGAGGCACCACATTTTGGCATGTTTTTGGCAATGGAAAGGATTGCAGCTTGGTTGACTATTGTGATTCAAGTTATGCTGGAGATAAAGATCGAAGGAAGTTAATCTTTGGATATGTGTTACTTTTAACTGTACTTATATTAGTTAGAGAACGAGGTTGCAAAATGTAGTTGCATTATCCCCAACAGAAATTGAGTTGATAGACGTTGTTGAAGCAGTTAAAAAGGCACACTATATGAAGTGGTGGTTGTGTGACTTGGGATGTGCATGATAGTGTGTTGATGAATTGTGTTAGCCAACTTACTATTTATTTAGCTAAAAAGTTAACTATTAGCTTGAGTATAAAATATATAAACATAAGAAAATCATCTTGTAACTTTCAATGAAGAAAAGTTGGTTCATCTAGAGAAAGTTTGCATGAAAGATAATGCAGCAAACATGTTTATTAAATCATTTTCTATTGCTAAGTTCGAGCATTTGCTCAAACTTAATCCGCTTATTGAGATGTTATGTGACACATGGTTGCACGGTGAGGGAGAGAGTGACTTGGTCGGAGATTGTACGAGATGTGGTGTTTTGACGAGATTGACTGATTCAACCATTTGAGTTGGATACTTCCAACACTTCATGAGCAAACGATGACCATGCTAGAGCTCATTAGCACAGTGCAATGGAATGTGACTTTGCTAGAGCCCATTGAAAAAGTATCCATGTTCGTATCATCTTGGATATGATAATTATTGGTTAAAGGTGAAGTTTGGAGAAGGCTTGGCTGAAGAATATATTATATCAAGGTTGAATGTTGAAATATGCGCTACAATATATCTAACTTGAAGTAAATTTCATTATGATCATAACGATGAAGACGGTTCATCATTTGGAGCTACAAACCAAAATATGTGAAACATTGAAGTTTTATCCTAGGCTTATGGGTGAAACAGAACAGTTATGAAGCGAATAGGAAACTTTTGGTACTTTTTATTTGAACGCTTGGATCTTTCATAAGCTAATCTAATAGTTAAGACTAATTGGAGACTATAACCACATTACTTCACATAAGATCTCAAGTGTATTGAAAAAACTATCTTCTTCATTTTGTAATAGCCTCAATTTAAATTTATCGGTCTCTTTGTAAACCGCTTCAAATTATTAATAAAATTTTTCTTTCTTAAAGTGTACGTACATTATCTAATTGATAATGAACCACTAAAATTTATGTAACCATTTTATTTTTTGTTGATATCTATATTGCTCATGTTTGGTTGTAGCCTGTTAAATTGACTTTGATTGTTCGACTAATTTATTTCATCTAATCTATACATAAACATCCGTATGTTTGGAGTTAATCGATGTTATTGGTAGCTTTCCCTTAGATAACTGAAAATTTTGATATAATAAAGGGGGTCAAATAAAATGTTAAAATTTGTTTTAACTTTGAACACAAGTTGGGGAATCACAATGCCAAGTAAAACTGAAAAAAAACCAATTATTTGATAATGCTTTATATGATGACACTATACACATTGAAATAGTCATTCCAAAATACCCAAGTCACACTCCATTGTAAGTACACATGATACCTAATTTGTTCAGTAATAGCATCTACTCACGACAAGGTAAGCAGCAGGGATTATTTGCAGCAGAAAAGAAAAACATATAAGGAGAAAGAAAAGGTGATAAAGCAGGAGGAAAGGAACAAAGAAAAATTTTGCTATTTCATTTCCTGCATTTTAATACAATTTGTCATTCTATTTATATACAACTTGTTACAATTTTGTTGGTCCATGTTTTTCCAAGTGGCATTGCATTAATAAAAGATGTAACTAATTGATATATTTAGCAAATTGAAAGATAACAATAGAAGCTTATGATTTGTTTTTGCTTCCATTTTCATTGTCGATAAAAGATTCCTTGCTGGTAAAATTATGTTGCGCTTGGTCAATTTATCATAGGTACATCTATATCATCACCTCCCCCTAGCCTTGTCCTCAAGGTCATAAGATGTGATTTCCATAGGTAATGGTAAGAGTTGTAGCTTGCGGGTTTGGGCAAAGCTGAAATACGAAAATGTGGAATACAAGATGTATACGAGCTTCGAGTGGTAGTAAGAGGCGATATGCTACAGACTCAATTCGTTCAAATATTTGGAATGAACCAAAATATTTCTTAGAGAGTTTGTTTAAGGGGATTGAAGGGTGTATTAGAGATAAGGTTGGAGTTTGATGTGGAAAATTCTCTATCTTGATGATGTTTGTTAGCTTTATTCTTCATCCAAACTCATGCTCGTCGTAAATTAGCGTTGATAGCGTATACAATATGATCTCCTGTGAGTGCTCATTCTTCTAAATCATGAAGTTTGGTGGTGCTAGAAAGTTAGTGGGAAATGATTGGTGGTGCACGACCATAAACGGCTTGAAAGGGCGACATTCCTGTAAAGGAATGTTTGCATGTGTTGTACCACCATTCCGCTCAAGTTAAGTATTTGGTCCATTGTTTAGGAAAATCGTCGACAATTGCTCTAAGATAAGTCTCTACACATCGATTGACCACCTCGATATGGCTATTGGTTTGAGGGTGGTAGACACTACTCATTCGAAGCTCAGTTCCATAGAGGCAAAAAAGCTCCTTTCAAAAATGACTTATAAATATCTGGTTTCAATCGAAAATAATTGAGCGGGGAAAATCATGTAATTGCACATATTCTTGTAAGAAATAGTTAGCGAGTTGTGTGGCTGAGACGGAAGTAGGTAATGCACAAAAATGTGCACATTTAGAGACGATCTAATATCACACAAATGCAAGTTTTCTCCCAAGACGGTGGAAGATAAGTAATAAATCTATAGATATATCATTCCAAATTTGAGCCAGGATAGGTAAAGGTTGAAGGAGACCCTTTTGCGGTGTGTTCTCTGACTTAGTTTGCAAACAAGCAGAACATTGAGTGACAAAGTTTTTAATAGATTTGAAAATCCTTTACATTAGAACGTTATTGACTTAGTTTGTATTGAACAACAAAATGGTATCCAAGCAATTTCACCAACCATTTTTTATTCAAGCGTTTGCACCGTTTGAGTAAGCAAATGACACAAACTCTTTTAGAACAAGGAGGAGAATTATATTTTTAAAATTAATAGAGAAAGAGTGGAGGAAGTTATTTCTTTTATTGCCACTTTAATTAAACTTACATACAACACAACAAAATGACCATATATTTATAGTAGACTACATACCCTTATAAATAGACAACTTTTTAATTAGAAATCTTTTCATTTCAATGAACATGACTCTTCACTGAATAGACGCGACTCTTCACTTCAATAGATACAACTTTTTACTCAGTAGACATGACTCTTCACATGAATGGACATATGACTTTTCACTAATAGACATTTTGATTGGGTTTACTTTTCAATATCCCTCTTAAACCTAATTCACTATGCAACTTTTCAAAAACATTAGTTTTTAATGGCTTTGTTAAGATATCTACAATTTGGTATTGTGACTTCATGAACTCCAGCTTCACTTCCTTCTTTGATATGTAGTCTCAAACAAAATGATGTATGGTATCAATGTGCTTACTCCTATCATGAAAGACTGGATTCTTCGTCAATGTAATAGCAGATTTATTATCAACATAAATCTCTTTTGAATCGGTTTGTGGTAAGTTAAGCTCTTTCAACAAACTCTGGAACCATATAGCGTGACAAACACAAGAAGCAGATGTAGCATATGTCGACTTCACATGTAGAAAGAGTTACAATGGGTTGTTTCTTAGAATTCCACGTAAATAATGAACTTTCCATAAATAAAACAAACCATGTAGTGCTTTTTCGATCATCAATATCATCGATCCAGTCGTTATCGCAGTAGCCAACAAGCTTAAAGTCTCGAAAAGGATCATATAAAAGTTCATAATAGATTGTACCTTTGATGTATCGAAGTATTTTTTGAGCCACTTTCAAATGTGTAGTTAATAAGTCCAACTCCGAACAAAATATCAGGTTCCTTATGACAGTTAATAAGTCCAACTCCGAACAAAATATCAGGTTTCATGCAAGTTAAATATCTCAAGCTTCCAACTTGACATTTAAAGAATGTGGTATTTTTTTCTTGCCGTGTTGCTGTAAGGATGATTTAGTTCCACATTCTACAGAGATGGTAACATGTTTGCAATTCTCCATTTTAAATTTATTGAGAACTTCTTTTGCATATCCTTTTTGAGAAATGAATATTCCATTATTTCTATGTTTCACTTCTATTCCAAGACAGTAGGACATTAACCTAATGTCCATCATCTCAAACTTCTTTGTCATAGCTTTCTTAAAATCATTAAATGTCTTCGGATTATTCTCTGTAACATTCAAGTCATCCACATACAAGCAAACTATTAGCTTAGCACTATCTTTATTTACTTTTCGTATAATGCATGCTCATACGGACATTTGATACATTTTCCTGAAAATATTTATCAATTCTACTATTCCAAGCACGAGGGGCTTGCTTCAAGCCATAGAAAGCCTTCTTCAATTTCAACACTTTATCTTCATGTTTTTGTACAGATATCCCAAAGATTACTTAATATATAGTTCTTCCTCCAAGAAACCATTTAAGAAAGCAGATTTCATATCCATTTCGTGAATTTTCCAATAATTTTATACTATAATGGAGATACTCAATCTATTAGCTATGGGAGAAAATATTATTTAAGAGATTAGCGGTGAAACTACTGCTAAGAGCATTTGGACCAAGCTGGAAAATCTCTATCTGAAGAAATCTTTGACCAACCGTCTGATTTTGTTGAAGACATTTTTCACCATGAGGGTGAGAGATGGTACTTTTATCAAAGAGCATCTCGGTTTCTTCGACGATCCAGTGATGAAGATGAAGACTGTGCATTTGAAGGTAGATGAAGAGCATATGGTTATGATCCTCTTGTGTTCCCTTCTAAAGCGTTACACAGGTTTTGCTAACAGCCTTATCTTTGCGAAAAATACTTTGACCATTGAAGATGTGAAGTCGGGTCTTCTATCTGAGGACTTGAGAGATAAGGAGATGGGTGAAGGTAGAGGAGAAAGTAGTAGTCAAGGCCTATTTGCTGAGAGAGGGAGAGATGAGAAGAAGAATTGGAATTTTAGGTGGCGTTCCAAATCTAGAAAACCCGGTAATAATTGGAAAGGTAAATCCAAAGATGGAAAATGCTACATTTGTAAAAAACCAGGCCATTGGAAGAGAGATTGTGCGGACTTGAGGAGGAAGACTGAAGATGGAAGTTCATCGATTGCGATGAAGAAAGCTGTATCCAATGACTTGTTAACGGCAGTAGTATCGGATGTATCAGACCATTGGATGCTAGATATGGGAGCATTTTTTCATATGACGCCTAATAAGAATTATTTCAGTTCTTTTGAAGAAAAAAAGGGAAAAAGAGATTCTTATGGGAAATGATGCTGGCTGTAGAGTCGTGGGCGAAGGTACTGTGCAGATTCGCATGTTTGACTGGGTGATACGCACCTTAATAGGTGTCCGTTATGTTCCGGTCTTCGAAAGTCGATGATATCTTTTGGATAGTTGTCATCGAAAGGATGCAAGGTGAGTATGGAGAAGGATAATCTAAGGGTTTCTAGGGGTGCATTTGTAGTGATAAAGGGAGATATGTTTCAGAATTTGTATCTTCTGAAGGGAGGCATGTACTTGGAGGGTCTAAGGTAGGAGCTTACAGTTCTCGTGGAGAAGATATCGAAGCTAGGCATACGAGAAGGGACTTTGAGTTTCTGCATAGACAGAATGTGATCAAAAGGGAAAGCTTCAATAAGGTGAGGTTCAGCCAAGAGGATGTGCTTGATAAGCGGAATAAGGGATCGTCTGAAGTTGGCCATCAGAGATCAAAGGAGAAAGCGGCGGATATGCATAAGTCTTTGCAGGCTGTAGAGTTCGGGCGTTGCTCGAACTGGAATCGTTTGTCAAAATGCTAGGTGCCACATGGTGACACGAGGAGGGAGGAGGGGGAGAGTTTAGATGGTTCATGGAGACATTTGTTTTCATTGTGGAGATTGATAGGTCCTACTTGGAGTAAGAGGATGTAAGTGAAGTTGATAGGCTTGCGAGGAAATATAGTATCAAGGTGGATATTGCAAGATTTGGTGATACAATATTTCCAATTGTAGAAGATTTGAAAGATATTTGAGATAATTACTCAAATATATATTGCATTTTTTATAGCATTAAAGAGAGTAATAAATTACCTACGTGAGAAGAAAAATTATTTTGGGAGATTGAGTTAATCAATTAATTTCCTAAGTAGCTGATTAAACAAGGAATCTTATCAGGCGCATGTAAATTGGTGGAAACTGGAAAATCAAATGGATAAACGTTTCATGTATAAATAGCAGAATTAATGAGATATTGATTTATGACCGTAAATCAATTACTTCAACCCTAAGTAATAATCTCCATAAAAAGGCAGAGATTAACATGAGTAGAGTTATCTCTTCTAGTTGTATTTCTTATTCTTATTCTCCATTATCAATCTTGTAAAATTTTCTCCTCTTACAAAGTAATAAAATCTCCTCTTACCAAATAAATGTACACTACCTCACGGTAGTGGAACAACTATAAATCTCGTTTGTTACTTTCTTTTCTTGCTTGATTTGTGATTTCTTTTAGCTGGTGACTATCTGTTGTTTGTTTTGCTTCACCATTAATCCGATCCTATTTGTTTTTCCGCAAGGTTGGGTTTTTTGTTCCTAAGGCGATCTTGAGGGATTTTCCGCAACACACTTCACACCAATTTTGTTTTTGTCATTCGCTAAAGATACTAACTCGCATGTGTCATTTTTCTTAATTGCCTCAAATTCTTCATTCATTGTTGTTTCCGTTTTTTCATCGCAAGCAACATCATCAAATCTCATTGGTTCAACTTCCACAAATAAGCAATGATATGTAAAATCATCTAAACTTGATATTTCTTTCATAGTTTCACATAATTCACATATTTTTGAATCTGCGAAATCCTTCACTAGAACAGCATCATCATGTGCAATTTGTGGTTGAGGTGTTGTTGGTGGAGTAATAGGTTGTGTCATGACTTCATCATCAAAGAATGGACAATATTGTTGGTTTTCCATTTTATTATTCCATTCCCAAACGCCCTCTTCATCAAGCTCGGTATCTCAACTTATAACAATTTTTCCACTGCTTGGATCATATAGTCTATAACCTTTAGAGCTGTAATCATAGCCGATAAAGATATACCTTGCACTTTTATCGTGGAGGTTAGTTCTTTTCTCATCAGGAATACGTGTATAGGATATGCTTCCAAAAACTTTCAAGTGCGAAACACTTGATTCATAACCACTTCAAGTTTCTTGAGGTGTTATGCCATGAATACTTTGGTGTAACACCGACTCATTAAGTAGATTGCACAAAAAATTACTTCGATCCAATATTCCCTTAGCATGTTTTTACTTTTCAACATACTTCTTGCCATGTTAAGGATAGTACGGTTTTTCCGTTTAGCCACTCAATTTTGTTGAAGTGAATATTAAGTTGTCATAGGACGATGGATCATATTTTTCTCACAAAATACTTTGAACTACGTTGATGCGAACTCACCATCTCTATCGGATCTAAGAGCTGTGATTTGACCACTACTTTCCTTTCCCACCGGTGTCTTGAACCTTTTAAAATTTTAACACATCCAATTTCTCTTTCAAAAAATATACCTAAGTTTTTCGACTATAATCAATAATGGAAAGCACAAAGCAATTGTTTTTTCCAAGTGATGATGGTTTGATAGGTTCACATGCGTCTGAATGAATTAACTCCAATAGGTGTCGAGTTCTTGTCAAAGACTCATTCAGGAAACTCTTTCCTGCTTGTTTTCCAAGAAGGCATCATTCAAAAAGTTGTTTTGGATAGTCAATGAAAGGTAATCCATTTATCATTCTTTCTCTACTTGTTATTTTTAAGCCATCAAAATTCAAGTGTTCAAGCCTCATAGGCCACAACCAAGACGAATTTTTGAAACAAGACTTCAAACACATAGGGATATCAGATTGGAGATTCAACAAGAACGTTTTTTTCTTTGTCATAGATACTTTGGCAAGCAGTCTTCCTTTTTCATCTTTCATGGTCCAACCTTTATCTTTCATGTTCATCTCATTTTTTTCCAAAAGTTGTCCCGAATGTTACTTTTCATATACGAGACACAGAAGACGTTATAAATAAAGTGGTGGCTTTCATCTTTCAAGCGAAACATAATAATACCTTTACCTTTTACTTTGACTTTTGAAAAGTCACCAAATATGACATCACCACCAATAGTCTCATCAAGCTCCATGAATAGATTTCTCTTTCCATAAATATGACTGCTTGCACCCTAGTCAAAAAACCACTATTGCTCTCCTTGTCTTGATTACCTTTGCATACAAGAAGTAAAGCAGGTTCTTCATCTTCTTTTTTAATCACCATAAGATTATGTATTTCCTCTACGCTACTTCTACACTCCTATGAAAAATGACCAAAATAATGACAATTATAATATTCAATATTTGACTTGTCATTTCTTCGCTGACTTGGTTGATAGCTTCATCTTCTACCTCCTCTATGACCTCTTTCTTGATTGAAGTTATGACTTAATTCACTATTATTTATAATGCTTTTTTCACCTCGTCTACCACTTCCGTAACATTGCCCTCGATTTTGTCTTTGGCTACAGCCTTCTCCATGTCCTCGGTCTTTTTAAAATGTGTTATAAATTGTTTTCTTTTCTTTTAAAAATAACTTTGCTTCCATTGCTTTTTCTACTGATTCCTAAATCGATTTTTTTAATCTTTCTTCATGCGCTTGTAACAAGCCAGCAAGTTCATCCACGGTCATAGTATCCAAACCCTTTGATGCTTCAATGTCAACAACATAATTGAATTTTAGATCTAGTGATCTCAAAAAATTTCCAATGACTCGATCATCTTTTATATCTTCTCCATATCTCTTCATTTGGTTACTAATAACTAGAAACGACAATGGGACAGGTTGGGACGGGTTTTTTATACCCCAGATCTGTCCTGGGTTTTTTAAACCTCGTCCCGAACCAATTCCGTAGACCCGATGTGGGTCAGGATTTTCACCCCGGTCCCAGAATCCATAAGGGTGGACGCATCTCATCCCACGACCCAATAAGGCTATATATATTCATTTAAAATTATGTAATAATGGACATATATTTATTTTTTATTTGTAAGAGGGATTGTTACTAAATGATACATTAAATATAAATAACAATGTGTTTATAACGATAAAGGAAGATAATAAAAATTTATAATAATAGTTTAAAAAAATGTGTGTATGCTATTATATAATTTTTATTGTGCAACTTAGTACTATAAAGATCCTATAACATACTGAATGAAACATAAGCGTATCCATGTGATAATCACTTATGTCGAAAAAGATTAACGAATCATTTTATAGGAATAAAGATATTTTACGATATCATAGTAGTGCGAGTCGGGCTAGGCCGGATAAGCCGAGCCCCGACCCGACCCTAAACCCAAAGCTCTTAAGAACGGATCATGGGTCTACCCATCCCGATGATCCAATTGGATGGATCATGGAGGGTCAAAACAGGAGTTGGTCTTCGAGGTTTGGACCCTAAACTCACCACATTGTCATCCCTACTAATAACAAAACTCTTAAAATTTCTAAAATAGATTTGGTACCTTTCATGTGTAGATATTCAAATTCGTCTCTTAATGTTTTGAGACACACTTTCTGTACTCTATTGACTCCTTTAAAAGAGGTTTGAAGAATATCTCATGCTTGCTTGAAGGTGATTGCATCAGAAATTTTTTCAATCATATTATAATCCAAAGCTTGGAAAATGAGTAAGAGCGCTTTTGGTCTTTGGTTTTGCGGTTGCATCATCTCCTTCAACACATTTCTCCATACATTCCCATGTTCCATAAGCTCCAAACAAAGCCTTCATCCTTATGCACCACTTATTATAATTATCTTTAGCGAGACGAAACTATTAATGGTATTTCATTTGACATATTTCTTCAAACTTTAATCTCCAAACATATATGGTTATGATACCATTTTTGTTAGAAAAAAGAGGAGAATTATATTTTTTAAATTAGTAGAGAGAGAAGGAAATTTATTTCTTTTATTACCATTTCAATTCAACTTACTTAAAATACAACAAAATGACCATATATTTATGGTAGACTACATACCTTACAAATAGACATAAATTTTTAGATAGACACATTTTCGTTTCAACAGACATGACCCTTCACTGAACAGAAACGACTCTTCACTTCAATGGACATAACTTTTTATTCAATCGACATGGTTCTTCATTTAAATGGATATATGACTTTTCAATTAAAAAGACATGACTTTTCCATAATAGATATGTTGATTGAGTTTACTTTTCAACAAACTATGATGGTCGGTGACGATAAATAATCAACACCTTAAAAGATAATGCAGCCATTTTTGCACGATCGATGTAATTGCGTACATTTCATGTACATATGTCGATACCTTGCGGAGGGAAGGAGCAAGCCGCTTGCTATGAAAAACAGATAGGTGGTTTTCCTGGGGTAAAACAACAACAGTTGCTTGCCTCGAAGCATCGACATTGATCTGGGAGGACTGGAAATTGAGAAGCGCTAGAACTGGGGCATGGGTAATTGCCTACGTCAAAGTAGTGAATGCATGTTGCGCTCTGTCAGTCTAGTTGAAGGAATTTTCAGCGTTCTAGATCTGAAAATGGGCTTGCTAAGTGGGCGTGGTTTTTAATAAATCAATGATGGTAGCATGTGAGTATAAGAAAACAGGAACTGTTGTCGATGAAGTCAGAGTTCGCCAATGAAGAATTGATTCGATTTTTTAAGGATCTACTTGCACTCGTTGGATGAAATAATGCATCCCAAATAGTTAAGCTCTACAGGCAAAAATTCACATTTCGAAGGATCGGTGAAAAATTGGTGCGTAGCTAAAATGCCAAAGTTGTTTTCCAACTGTAGGAGGTGTGATGCCCATGAATCGTTATAGAGCAATATATCGTCCAAGAATACTTACATGAATTTACGAAGATAAGGCCGAATAATATTGTTCATCATTGCTTGGAATATGGAAGACGCATTTGTAAGATCAAACGGCATGATTAGAAATTCATAGTGTTCTACATGCGTATCGCATGTCATTTTATGTACATCAACGAATGAACTCTTATTTGAAAGTAATCGCTCCTTCAGACAAGTTTGGAAAAGTAGGATGAGCCATGTAGTTCATCCAATAATTAATCTACCGTTGAAATAAGATAACTATTCTTTATCGTGATAGAATTTAAGGCAGGATAATGATACGGTAATGACAAGGCAATGATGCAACCAACCCTATAGAGCCACATGAAGCGGCAGTCCAAAAGCAATATCAAGTTGTCTGTTATATACAAGAATTAATATACCGGTGTACAGAACCATGTGCATCAGAAAGGATATACCAATATGGTGTACATGTGTGTGCAGTAAGAGGAATAAGAGCACTAAAAGTTTATAACAATTTTCTTTACTTTAGTATCCTTTCTGTTACACAATAGTGGCTATAACAAATCATAGGAATTATGTAAGCTTCTAGATGGCACTTGTCCAAATTTGTATGGTTGTAGCATCTTTATATTTGCTAGTGGATGAATGAAAAAGATAGGTTGAAATTTTGAAAAATTATCTTCTTCCTCATGCTTCTTCCCCTCTAAAACTCTTCTTTCCCTCATATTCTCCTCTAAAAATTACCGCGATAGCATTTACGTCATGATAATCAGTACAAAATCTCCACGAACCACCTTTTTTAATAAGTAGGTCGGGTGAAGTGAAAGGACTTGTGGATGGTTGTATGATGTTGGGATTGTTAAATTTTGACGACACTATATGGAGAACTGTAGAGGTCGGAAGTAGCTTCGTAACGAAGAAAACAGTTCGCAAATAGAAGTTCGGAGGTGAAAGTTATAAAGGAAAAGGTAAAGTGGGCTGAATTGACAGCGACAGACGTCTGAGGAAAATTTCAAACGTCTGACGCTTCAGCAAATTTGCACCAGACATATTCTAAAGAGTTTGGTCATACGACTGAGTCTGTGCAGAATTTCTTCCAGAGACCAAATGGTCGACGTCTGACCAAATGGTCAGACGTCTGAGCGTGTAGAGAACTTTTTCCAGAGGATATGGATAGACTTCTGTCCCTTTATGGCAGACATCTGAGGCGACTTCCGCCTGTTTTCAGGCGTGGGCTTGGCGTGAAGATTTGTGTTATCTGCAGGGGCAATTTTGGAACATTTCCTAGGTTTCTATTCTCCTATATAAGCTAGCTTCAGGTTCTAGATCTACAAGCGACGAAAAACGACTGCAAGAGATTAGCCTCCACTAATTAGGATTTATCAAAACCTAATTTTCTTCAATTCTCTTCTCCACAAATCAATTTCTAATTAGAATTTTGATCATTGTAATCAATCTCTTGTACTTTTCTCATCAATATTAATAAAAGCTCTCTTAAAGTGGATGTACACTAACACAACGTTAGTGGAACCACTGTAAATCGCTGTATGATTTATTTTTCATTATTGCTTTGATTTTTGAATTGCTTGTTTGGGATTGTGATTGTTTTTGGATTGGATGAGATTGGAATTGTGTTATTGATTGGTTGTTTTTACACTTCTTACCACGATCCCATCTTCCGCTGTGCTTGTGGGATTTCGATTTGAGTGGTCTCCAGTTGGAATCTCGTCCCAACATTTGGTAGCATAGCATTGGTGTTAGTAGGTGGTTGTAGAAATGCCGGAATCAGATAATACCTCAAGTAGTTCCTCAATGGGTAATCCAAGTTGTGTAGTCGTATACAACTTCAGGATCACAATTGGTTATAGACAAGTGAAATGGCGATAATGATTTTGAAAAATGACAATAGAAGATGAAAGCGGTTCTAAGGAGAAATCGGATGCATCAGGTAGTGTTTGATACACATTTATTGCCAGCAGACATCTCGGATGTTGAGAGAGAGGAGATGGAAGAGTGGGCATTCACTACACTCCAACTTGCTATGGGATAGAATGTTATCCCTGAAATTAGTAGTGAAACCACCGCTAAGGGTATTTGGGACAAGTTGGAGGAGTTATATATGAAGAAGTCACTGACAAATCGTTTGATCTTATTGCGAACGTTCTTTACCTATAAGATGAAGAAAGGTACTTCGCTAAAGGCACACTTGAATACTTTTGATGATTTGCTAATAAAGATGAAGGCGGTAGATTTGAAGATTGAGAAAGAGCAAAAGACGATGATATTGTTGTGTTCATTGCTGGATCGCTATACAGGTTTCTCAAATAGTTTGATATATAGCCGGGATACATTGACTCTCGATGATGTCAAGATGGGTCTTCTTAGCGAGAAGTTGCGGGATCAAATGAAGGAGTTAGGTGATGGAAGTAGTGGTGCTAGTAATGGTCATGGTTTATTTGTGGAGAAGGAGAGGTATGTGAAAAAGGAGAACCGGAGGCATTCTAAATTAAGGAACCCCGGTTGGAGAGGAAAGTCGAAGGAATGAAAAAGCAAGTGCTATATTTGCAAGAAGCTCGGTCGTTGGAAGAATGAGTGTCCGGAAAAGGAGAAGGCAAAGAAGAAAGTAGCATCTTCATCAGTAGCGGTGGAGAGTGGAGTCGATGAGGGAGACGTAGATGTGTTGTCAACGGTAGCATCGGATGTTTCGGGTAGCGAATGGATGCTCGATTCGAGGGCGTTTTATCATATGACGCCAAATAGAAATTATTTTTATTCTTACATCGACATAGAAGGAAATTCAATTATTATGGGAAATGGTGTTATTTGCAAGTCGAAAGGCATTGGTTCCGTGCAAATTCGAATGTTTGACGGAGTGGTTCGTACTCACTAATGTACGCTATGTTTCGAGACTTAAGAAGTCTCTTATCTCTTTGGGGCAGCTGGAATCTTTAGGTTGTAAGATCAATATTGATAGGGATAGCTTGCAGGTTTCGAAGGGGGCGCTTGTGGTGATGAAGGATGCTAAGACCCATGGTATTTATTTGCTTCAAGGAGTGATTGTAGAAGGTGAAACTTGTATAGGAGTTGATAGTTCTCGTGACTTGGATGCGACTAGGTTGTGGCATTTGAGGTTAGGTCATGTCTCGGAGAGGCGTTTGGATGTTCTTCGGAAGAGGGAGATGATCGATGGAGAAAGTTTCAACAAGTTAGAGTTTTGCGAAGAATACGTCATGGGAAAGCAAACTAAAGTTTCATTCGGTGAGGGAAAGCATTATTTGAGAAGGGTTCTTGAGTATGTTCACACGGATGTTTGAGGACCGGCACCTGTAGCTTCTTTAGGTGGAGCTCGCTATTATATTTCTTTTATAGATGAATTTTCGTGGAAAGTTTGGGTGTATGTAATGAAGGCCAAGTCGGAGGCATTTGCAAAGTTCAAAGCATGTAAAGGTCTTGTTGAGAATGAGAGTGACAAGTCTTTGAAGGTTCTAAGGCCCGACAATAGCGGAGTGTATGTTTCCGAAGAGTTTTTTGGAGTTTTGCAAGCATCATGGTATTCGAAGGCATTTGCTATACTTGAAGATCCGCAGTCGAATGGTGTTGCGGAAAGGATAAATCGTACTCTACTTGAGAAAGCTCGATGCTTGAGATTGACATCGGGTTTGGCGAAGGGATTTTAGGCTGAAGCTTTATCAACCGCAGTACATATTATTAATCGAATTCTATGTTCAGCTATAAGTAACAAAATTCCGGAGGAAGTGTGGAAGGGAAAGAGCATTGACTTGAGTTATCTTCGTGTATTTGGTAGTCATGTTTATATGCATGATTCGGAAAATGATAAGCTTGAACCTAGAGCTTTCAAGGGGATTTTGCTTGGCTATACGAATGGAGTAAAAGGCTATCGGATTTGGATTTCGGAAACGAAGAAGGTAGTGAATTCCCGTCATGTTATTTTTGATGAGTCGGCGATGTTCAAGGAGAAAGAAAGCTCATCGAATGTCCCAGACTTGGTTCATGATGAATCAAAGGAGAAGGAAATTATTTTCACGTTTTGTCCAAGGAGTAGAGAGAGTAGAGTAGTTGGAGATGCTTGGGAGGAGGTAGCGGTTGATGTTACATCACATAGTCCACAGGGTTCCTCTAGTAGTGTTGGTGATGTGCATGATTCTAGAGAAGATTCGGTTCTAGGTGGAGCCGAAGGGAGTTTGGGTGATGGTATTGCTACTCGGGTTGGTCGTCGTACTATAAGACCACCCGAAAGATGTGGTGATTGGAACTATCTTAGCTTTTGTGATAATTTGGACTATGCTCTTCATGTAGTCCAAGATGAGTCGATGGACCTTGATGACGTCATGGAGTCGAGTGATAGCTCGAAATGGATTTGTACCATGGAGGAAGAGATACAATCATTGTTGAAGAATCAAACTTGAAATTTTGTTCCACTTCCTAAAGAAAACCGTGGTATTGGGTGCAAATGGATATACAAGATGAAGGACGATGGGAGATACAAAGCTAGGCTAGTGGCTAAGGAATTTGCACAAAGGAAGAGAAAGGAGTATGATGAGATATTTGCACCGGTTGTGCGCCATACTTCTATCCGGATATTACTTGCTATAGTTGCTATTCACGACTTGGAGTTGGAGCAACTTGATATGAAAACCGCCTTCTTGCATGGGGACTTGAATGAAGACATCTACATGGAGCAACCGGAAGGTTTTGTTGTGGATGGTAAGTCAAATTTGGTTTGCAAGTTGAAGAAATCACTATATGGTTTAAAGCAATCACCTAGACAATAGTACAAGGGGTTTGATCATTTTATGCTTGAAAATGGTTTTGATAGAAGCATCAAGGATGCTTGTGCTTATTTCAAGAAGTTGAGAAATGATTGTTGGGTGTATTTACTCTTGTATGTGGACGACATGCTCATTGCTTCTAAGAATAAGAATGAAATCAACAAGCTAAAACTGAGTTTGAAATCGAAGTTCGAAATGAAGGATCTTGGAAAAGCAAGAAGGATATTAGGCATGGAAATTGTAAGGGATCGAAAGCATTTTGAGTTGAAACTAACTCAAAAGGAGTACATTGAGAAAGTGCTTTGCCGGTTTAGCATGGAGAATGCAAAGGCATCAAATACACCTTTATCTTTGCATATGAAGCTTTCGAGTAAAGGATCACCTATCTTGGAGGAAGACAAGGCTTATATGGTAAAGGTGCCATATGCTAGTGCGGTTGGAAGTCTAATGTATGCTATGGTGTGTACAAGGCCTGATATTGCAAATGCTATCGGAATGGTTAGTCGATATATGGCTAATCCGGGGAAATCGCATTGGGAAGCTGTGAAGCTTATATTGAGATACCTTAGAGGCACATCATCTCATGGTCTTGTTTTTGGCGGTAGTAAGGCGATGGATTACAAGTTGGTTGGTTACTGTGATTCGGACTACGCTGGTGATAGGGATCGAAGAAAATTAACTTCCAAATATGTCTTCACGCTTGGGGGTACAACCATAAGTTAGAGATCTAGATTGCAGACCGTAGTTGCTTTATCCACTACGGAGGCGGAGTTGATAGCCGCGGTGGAGGCGGAAAAGGAAGCACTCTATTTGAAGTGATTGTTGTGTGACTTGGGATTCGGACATGATAGTATTGATGTTCGATGTGATAGCCAGAGTGTTATCACTTGGCAGAGAATTTGACATTTAGCTCACGGACTAAGCATGTTGAGGTGGGAAAGTCATTTCTAGTAGCCATGGATGAGGATAAGTAAGTATATCTTTGAAAAGTGCACACAAATGATAACGCAGCGGACATGTTCACTAAGGCATTGCCGGTTGGGAAGTTCGAGCATTGCTCGAACTTGATTCGCTTGGAGAAGTGCTAGGTGCCACGAGGTGGCACGGTTAAGGGAGAAGCTTGGTGGTAGATGAGGAAGAGTATCGGTGAGAGATTGAGGGTCTATCTTTTTGGTAAGTGCTAGTCTTTGGTGAGATAGCTTAGGATTTGGATGTTTTCAACATTTCATTAGCGGACGGGAGCTTTGCCTGAGCTCGTTGGTGGAGTGCAATGGGCGGTGGCTTTGCCGGAGCTCGTTGGAAAAGCATGCATGTTTGGTTGAAGGTAGAAGAAGTGATAGTTGGTGTAATCGGTTGTCGTTGATGGTATGATACCATTGGAGTTGGATGGATATAGTGTCGAGGTGGAGTGTTAAATTTTGGTGACACTATATGGATAATGGTAAAGGTGGGAAGTAGCTTCGTAACGGAGAAAACAGTTCGCAAATCAGAGTTCGAATGTAGAAGTTATAAGAGAAAAGGTGAAGTGAACTGAATTGACAGCGACATACGTCTGAGGAAAAATTCAGACGTCTGACGCTTCAGCAAATTTGCACCAGACCCGTTCCAGAGAGTTAGGTCAGACGTCTGACCAAATGGTCAGACGTCTGAGTCTGTGCAGAATTTCTTCCAGAGGCTTAAGTCAGACGTCTGACCAAATGGTTAGACATTTGAGTCTGTAGAAAACCTTTTCTAGAGGATATGGACAGACGTCTGTCCCTTTATGACAGACATCTGAGGCGACTTCCGCATGTTTTCAGGCGTGGGCTTGGCGTGAAATTTGTGATATCTGTAGGGGCAATTTCGGAACATTGCATAGGTTTCTATTATCCTATATAAGCTAGTTTTAGGTTCTAGATCTACAAGCGACGAAAAGCGACTGCAAGAAATTAGCCTCCACTAATTAGGGTTTATCAAAACCTAATTTTATTCAATTCTCTTCTCCACAAATCAATTTCTAATTAGAATTTTGATCATTGTAATCAATCTCTTGTACTTTTCACATCAATATCAATAAAAGCTCTCTCTTAAAGTGGATGTACACTAACACAACGTTAGTGAAACCACTATAAATCGCTGTGTGATTTATTTTTCATTATTGCTTTGATTTCTTAATTGCTTGTTTGGGATTGTGATTGCTTTTGGATTTGTTGAGTTTGGAATTGTGTTATTGATTGGTTATTTTTACACTTCTTACCACGATCCCGTCTTCCGCTATATGCTTGTGGGGTTTTCATTTGAGTGGTCTCGAGTTGGAATCTCATCCCAACAGGGATTGTAACATATCAAAGACTTTGGCATATGTTGTCTGCTTGATAATTTTCATCACAATTGGAACGTAATCCATAAGCTTGACGTTATTGCATCTTTGTTGAAGTGGGGCGCTTTATAGATAATTTCAAATTGGATTTTGGGTAGATGATGATATTGGGGATTAGGTATGTAGAGGAGGGTTTGGGTTTCGATTAATATTGGGCATGTTGTATAGATTTTTGGATTCATTCAATATGATTACAATTATTTTTGCTGGGTTTATAACTTCGAAAATGACGGTGGGGGTAGAAGGATGAGGCCGTTTCGGTTTCAAGCCAAAAAAGCAGTTTAGAATACCATCCATCTGTAGGTTAGTAAATCTGTTGTTTGTGGTTCGAAATAACAATTGGTATTCTTTGATTGATGCGGTTTGCTTAAGTTTGAATAGGGTATATTGCGGGTTGACGAGTGAAGGTGGTCCGAAGCGTTGCTCCATGGCTTGGATTATAGCACACCATGATGACAATTGTTGGTTTTGATGCATTCATTGTCTCATTGGAACCAAGTGAGAGGTTGGTTGTCTGATCATATAGAAACTTGCAAAGTCAACACGCTATTCGAAGAGGGGGGATTTTGGGTGGTAGGCGAAGAAGCGTTAGCTTGGAAGATTCCATTAAATGGATTGGATCCATCGAAAGTTGTAAGATCACACTCAGGGGTCTAGCCGTGATATTAGTTGGCATGGGTAACAATAGCGGTTGTTAATTGGATGAATTAGTGATATTTTGTGAAGCGACTATTGATTGTGGAAAAGATGAAGGTGTGAGGAAAGTTTGGCATTAATTAATATCAACCAATGCTTTGGTGATTTGATGGGGTGAGAGTTGGATTTCGTGGATTTGGGATTGTCGGTTTTGGAGCATTGGACTATGAGCGATTTGAGTGGTTTATATCGTGTTGATGTCTTGTTGGTGTTGGGTGAAGTAGTCGAGGAGTTGGATGATGGCTTCGTCAACTTGGTTGGTCATGATGGGATTTTAGAGGTCGAGAAGGATCAAGGTAAGTGAAGTGTGGAAGGATGAATGAAATCACCAAATAATAGCACCTACTCACGGCAAAGTATGCAGCAAAGATTATTTGCACCAAAAAAGAAGAAAATATGAGAAGAAAAAGTGAAGAAGCAAGAGAAAAGGAACGGAGAAGAAATTTGTTATTTCATTGCATGCCTTTCAATACAAATTGTCATTATGTTTGTAGACATCCTATTACAATATTGTTGTTCCCTATTTTTGCCAGGTGGTATTCCATTGTAAAAAGTTGTAACTAACCGATATATTTAGCAAATTCAAAGTAGCAATAAAAGCTTCTGATTTGTTTTTACTTCCATTCGCATTGTTAATAAAAGATTTCTTGTGCCAAGCTATTCTCTACATCTTGCAGGTAATATCATGTTGCGTTGATCTGTTTTCCATAGGTGCACTCTTATCAGTTTTGTAGGCTGACACTATACAGTCATTCCAGAATATCCAAGTCACGCTCCATAGTAACTAGACATAGTACCTAGTCTGTTCAGTAATGTGGAAAAAAATCCATTCTTACCCAGTACTACAATGTCCGAATATATTTCACAAGCAAAAGCGAAAACGGCTTTCGCTTTTATTGAAAATGTATACTGATTTTTAAATGCTAATAATTACAAAATCAATTTGTCAAAATATTTGTTTCTTTAGTTAAAATATTTTCGTTTAGACAAAGCCAGATTATACATTAGAATTTGTTTGTTCTGTCGAATAGTAATTGAATTTTTTATTTTTGCTTTTAAAATACACAAGTTACTTTTCAAATGCTATCCAAACAGGCCTTTAAGATTGTTCATTATTCTATGGTAGACCGCTTTGGGTATTGTGGAGTGTAAAGTCATTAAGAGTACAACTAGCAAAAATTCTAGTGTTTGAATAATGAGTAATTTGTAGTGAGAATTTGAATGTGTTTAACATGCTCTTTAGTTTAAGTATAAATCCTTACAAAAGAATAACTCTAGCATTCAAGCTAAAAATTAAAATTGGTCCAATTCTATGCCTATTTTAAATGCAAAAATAATGATGGGTACAAGAATTGAAGTCGTCTCAAGAAGAAATCTAACGTTTTAAATGCAACCAAAGTGCATAGATCACCAAAGAAAGAAAAAAAGGCAGTAATAACTTGTTGCTTTTAAGTTAGTGCAGAAAGAAAAGATTCTTCTCTATCAAATGGGTCATCAGTACAAGGTGAATGCTTTTGTTTCTCAAAAAGTTTAAGTATATGTTTGAAGCTAAGGATGATAATTAAAGGTGAAACAGCTAGAAGCAACATTCAAAATAAAATGGCAAGCAATAAAAGAAGAGACCAAAGAAACAACAAAAGAACTTAATGTTTTGGCCCACATTTATTATCACTGGTAGATCATAAAAAAGTTGGATGGCAGTTACTAGGTAAAACTGGACAATGTTTTACCAGATTCAAATGCAAATAGGAGACGCATAAACAATTATATATGTTTCATATGATGAGGCAAAGTGAAAACCAAATAATCAGTACAAAAAAAAAAAAAAAAACATAATCATCGTCGCAGTCCAAATTCAAAACCGATCATGATTCATACTCGAACCCTTCCACCCATATGATAGGTTCGGTTCACCTGCTCTACGGAGAAGCAGATAATCATGTATGTCCATTTCTATTGGAGTATGAACGGTTGTGATTTACTCCAGTAGAACGGTTGTACATGATTGCTTAGAAGAAGAAAAAACTTTTGTTTACACAACTGCACCTCATGTTCCCTAAATGGAATTGGTATGAAAATAAAAATTGCCACTTATACTCTTAAATGAACCCAAAGAATCTAAGTCGATATAATTGTCCAACGTCAGTTCTATCAACTCCACATCCACATAGGCACCTAATCTGATCTATCTACTGCATTTAGAATGTCTACTGTGTATGTAGATTCCTCTAAAGTCGTATATATACACCCAGTTCAATCATCAACATACCCAGGTAATGATTTTCATTAATGATTATCATTGAAGACAAACATTATAGACAAAATATAATGAAAGAAATAAGAGATATACCTGCTGCATTGCTGGCAAAACCTTTGTTCTTGACCATTAACAGATACTATAGGAGTTTTAGAATGAACTTCACAAACTTTATGCCTCTTATGATACTCCCTACAATTGCTAAGATCAGCTGTACATCCCTCAACTAAACATGATACATTCTGATTGCTGCTGTTAGGAACACGTGCCCTTTTCGATGTACTCGAGGGCGAAACCGTAACTGTTGGCACCCTTTGATGATGATCTTTCCATTTCTCATTCAAACCAAAATCTCCAAAATTACCAAGTTTCAAATCAACTGAGCAGTCTAAATTGTTTGATCGAATTGAACTGATGCTGGGCTCGGTATTCGGATCTAGTTCACTCATCTCCCATGCCATTTTCATGTCCCAATCCATTGTAAATGTTTTATCCCTTTTTATTATGGTACTACTACCTAAAGTACATGTAGAGGAGAGCTAAAATTCACGCAATTTGAAGATAATAAGTAGAGCTACATGATAAGCTACAGAATTGTGAAGATAAACAGTAAAATTACAAGAACACTTACCGATTAGGCTGGGAAAACAAGAATCAAGGTAACAACAAGCGATGTTTGTGTGAAGAAGAAGAAGCAGCAACTGAAAAAAGAATGGTCAGTACTGTACATACAGACAAGAGGGCAAAATAAATGTGAAGACGAAGAAAAAAGGAGCAGTAAAACACTATTCAAAGTGTGAAGGTTGAGAAGTAATACCAACTGCAGCTGTTCATAATGTAGTATTCAGATTTACAGTACAGTATTATTGGTGGATAGACATAATCGCTAGGTCAAGATGAATTTATGCTACATAATATAGCTTGTAGGCTTAAACTATAATTATTGGTGTGAGCTACAGTAGAATTTGATTTGTTTCAAAATGTTTGAGAACGTTTATGGAATTTCACCCATAAATTAATGTGTTATAATATAGGATGACCATGTACGTATATTCATTGCATGTGTATATTAGGTTAAGTCGTAGAGTGATTACTATAGAATAAGTTTATAAACTAAGTTAATGAACAAAAATAGTATGATGGAAAGAGAAAAGGGGGGAGAGCGCTTTCAACTTTACAAGTGTAGAAAAAAAAAGTACACAAGAGATGGTGGTAACTCTTGTGAGGGGGTAATGCTTCCATTTTGCTGACATATTTCTCTCTCTTAATTTCGCTTTCACGTTACACTCTCTCTCTCTCTCACTCTCCATTATTTTCGCATGTTTTGGAATTATTTCCAATTCAACAAAATATCTTATAAATAGCTCCTTCATTTGAAGAAAGAAAATAAAAACTTTGCATAGTTTAAACAATGTAAATTTTAAAAGTTTGATATCTTCTTGAAATTTTGAACTCCTCATAATTTTAGCAGTTCAAATCAACAGCTAATGTTACTTTATTTTCAACAATTCAAATGTAAATTTTAATCTTTTATATCACTAAAATTCTTGTATGGTTAGTCCAACTACCAGGTTAGCTTGCAAAATAACAACAAATTTAGAATCTAGGAACACACAAATTTGTTCAGAGAATATTTGTTGTTTATTCTTAAAAAGCCAACCAAGACTTCGAATAATTAAAGTGATAAATAGTCCATGTTTTTCAGGTTAATGATAGAAGATTTTTTAATCTTTGTGCATCATAAATTCTTGTTGACTGCTTGTCAACATCCATGCCTAATAATGCCACTGCAACCTAAAATTGAGTTAAGACCAGACTTATTTATCTCATGTTATTTTAACTTTGATGTCCTGTAATCTAGATTAAAAAAAAAAGAATGGCCATCAAGGCAGCCTAAAAGATAGTCTTATGTGAAGTTCATATACATGGCTAAAACAAAGACAAAAAGACCTGGAAATACAAGGGATATAAGGAAACATATTTGAAAGATAAAACGTCTGATTGATTCTAAAATGCATGCAGAAGAAATCATTTATATATTGCAAACTATATAAATGCTCGTGTATGTATAAATAATAATATGTGCTTGAAAAAGAATATGCAGAGAAGTGTTCTGTTTGGAATTGAAGTCCATAGTGGAAGTTGATGAAGCAGCAATCCATATCCATAAAGTGCAACTGGAGACAACCTTAACAGTAAAACCATGGCTTAAACGTGAGATTGAATGTCGGAGTTAAATATCTTAAATAATTGCCAATTGACAAAGAAATGATTAGGACGCATGTCCAATATTTCACATGTTTATTTCACAAAACGCAAGAAAGTAGAGAGATCTACTGAAACTAAAATACATAAACGGTAGTTTCAAACAACAAAAAGTAATGGAGGTCCCGGTTCCAAATTAACTTGACGTCCAGACCCGGTTAATCCTTCCTAAGGTTTTGGGTCCCTTGATTAATGATATATTTGTTCCTGAATGCCTAACTTTAGACACACGTAACATGGCATCAGGCCATTTCCAATAGTTTATTTACTTTGATATTAACGAACCTAAACTTAAACTTGTAAAGGGTTGAAAATGCCTAACAACTGGACTAGTAAAATACAGGTTCAGAGTCTAAATGTTTATATAATACAGGCCTAAGTATGATGTATATTTTATACATATCCAGCATCTGGACGTGTAAAAAACACACATTTGGAAGCCATGCATGTATTTTATACATTTTCTGGTACTGTGTGCGTATAAAATTTTTGTTTACCTCGCTTTCCCACATTTCCAATCTGTTTTCTCCCTCTATTATAAGAGAGAAAACAGTACAGATATGTATATTTTGATGCCTAGTTCGGATTGTATATAATGGATTCATATATTATGAAACGAAAATAGAATAAAACCAAAAAAAAAAAAAAATAGATATAATAACATTATAGGGGCCTCAAATTAACAAAAGATAGCTTGGTGTAGTGGTAAAGCGCAAGGTTGTTGAAGACATGGTTGCAAATTTCAAAACAATTTCTATTATTGAATCTTTAATGGTCATATGTAATCTACTTCATTTAGAACTTTTCTAAATTTTCTTTTAAATAAAATCAATATTTTATTTGAATTTTATAAATGAAATTTATTTTATATAATTTGTATTATATTTCATAAATTTGTATCTTATACACATATGTGTGTGTGCACCTGCAATAGGATAGAGTGTGCATGATTTGATATACTCCGTGTATAGGTGCTAGGATCTACACCAAAACGGACAGTTAACCCTTTGTGTATACTAATTTATTATCTAAATATACGTAAATGTGCATCAAATTATTTTGTATGTGTGTAAGTATAAAGTTAATTATGTGTTTATTATAAAATATTGGTTATAAATAATTTGTATAAATCATTTATGAGATATGTGTGTGTTTATATATATATATATATATAATTTCAAAATTATTTTAAATATTAATTTGTAAAATAATAAAAAATTTATCATATATTATGTAAACAAAAATATATTTTTTTCATCGAATTAATATATATATATATATATATATATATATAAAACCATATAGCTAGTTAATTAATTATAATATATATAGTATTACTTTTAATTTGAAATACATATTTGCTGCTGCTCATGACCATGAATGTTTGATTAATTTTATTTTTTGTTTAAATAATTTTAGATAAAATATACTATTAAAATTAAAATCTGTATGGATTAAATGATAAAAATTTATTTAAAATGTTTCTGGAATCAAAATGCATAATTTATGTTATATAAAATTTCCAGAAAATTAAATCAAATAAATAGTTTAAATGTTTATATATATAAATAAAAAAAATTATTTTTATTATGTAAAGGTTTGTTTTAGACTTGTATAAATAATTTTAAGAATTTTTAGATACATATATCATATAAATTAATATTTTATAATTAGGTTTAATTGATAAAATAATATAATAATAGTTTAGTAATAAAAATAATTTTTTTATCAATAGGCCGTGAGCTACAAGAATACTTACATACAAAAAAAATTGTGCATATATATATATAACAATCGACATGTGACAATATAGTAATATACTAATTCATGATAACATCTATCTAGCTAACATATGAATAATTGATTAAATAAGCAATTAAAAATATTAATAGATCAAAACCACACCTTCCACCAAGGCCTAGAGATCTCACTTTGAAATAATTAAATGGTTCCTTGAATCGAATTTTAAGTTCTAGAGTTGCAGACTCTCGAACTACTTTGCCACCGACAGTCGAATCGAAGAGTTTTGATGTGATTTTTTCTTTGATATTTTAGGGTTTGATATGTGATATTTCTGGCTAAATTTTGCAGGTATAAGGAGGAGCAAAAGTGTGTTAAGAAATTGTGTAAAATGTGGAATATAAATAGGATGTCAAATGAAGAGAAAAGGGGATCACATCTTTATCTCTCTTAGCAATTCAACTCTTGTTAACCCTTCAAAAGCCTCCCTCTTTAGCCAACATTTGGCCGGCCTATCCAAGATATTTCTAGCTGAAATATGCATGCTCCAGATGGGCCTCAAAACAATTCCAAGCCCGAACAATGTCCGTTGCATTTAAATCCAAATTTAAATGCGTACTGATATCGTATATCGATCGATATATTTATAGCTATTATAAATACACAGTGTTAACCCACCTTTTGCCAAAGCAGTAAACATGTGGATTTAACCCAACGGACTTCACAATTATCAAGGTTGATGAGTCCAGAGCAATGACTGTAGGACCCAGAAATCAAATACAAATAGTAGTATCAAGTCAAGATTGAATGAAATTGATAGATATGCAAGGCAGAATGTTCCAAGTATGGAATATAACTTAGCAAACGGAAGGGATCGACATGTTCGATCTAGAGAGATCAGTATACTTCATTTCACAAAGGAGGGCTCAGCATGGTTGGTTAAGATGGCTCGGCATGGTTGGTTAAGATGGCTCGGCATATCTTATAAAAGTGGGATCGGCATGCTTTAATGATAAATGTAGGTCGGCATACTTTAGCTCACAGAGAGGGTCGGCATGATTGGTTGCATTGGATCAGCGTATTTCATTGGATAGGGGTTAGCATACATCAAAGACCAAATACATGCTTGCATTCAACAATCAATATCTCGAGAACTATAAATCCAAAGCATATAAAACTTGGAGAGCAAGGTATATGGACCCTAGGGAGCCTTCCCTAGGGATCTCATGTCATTTGGAGGGGTTTGGAGGGATCATCACGCTTCTACGGATCGGTATCCATCCCTATTCAAAATTGGTTTAGTTGGATTTGCAACAAAGATTGATCAATAACTCGAGTTCTACTAATCCAATTAGCATGAAACTTGGAGGCTTAGTATAAAACGACATGGAGAAGCTCCCCTAGGGATCACATGGCATTTGGAAGAAGTTGGAGGGATCGGTACCTATCCCTTCATAGGGATCGGCATAAATTAGGATTTAAACAACCCACTTCATGGAAAACGCGATATGTTACAAACCGTAAATCAAAATGGCACGAAATTTGGAGGGCAAGTAGCTAACATCATGGGGAACCCCCCAGAGGGATCACACCCCATTTGGACACACTAATAGGGATTGACACCGATCCCTATTGTGGGCCCTAATGGGCTTGGAAATTTATGGGTGGCCTCGTCTTGGTCTCCCGAACCTTCTGTCGAAATTTCAGCTCGATCCGTGCACGTCTTCCCCTATAAATACAGTAGGCATGGCATCATAAAAGGGATCTTCTTTCTACTTCTCTTTATCTTCAACCTATCCTACACTCTGCCAATTTTATTCTTGGATTTTTGATTGTAACTGTAACAAATTTCAGCATAATAAAAAGGATTATTTTGGAGTGGACGTAAGCCTGAGTTAGCCGAACCACTATAAATCAGTGTCTCTATTTACTTTTTTTCCGATTGTTTTAATTTTGTTCTTCATTTATTTCTCTTCGTATTTCTGTGATTGGATTAGATATTGGTGCTTTCTTACAACTGGGTGTTGGTGGCCAATTTTGACGCCAACACACAGTTTAGCATTGGTCAACACATCAAATATTAAATTTTATAATTAATATTTCATAAAGATTAGTTTATTTATTTATTTTATGAATTCAAAAATTAACGTTCACATAGCACTTAGCAGGTGCTGTGGCATTATAACCAAATTTATCACTTACCCGGTTTTGGTAAAATCCAATTTTACTTAACTAAACGTTACCCGGTAGTGATAATTATTTACACTTGCTCTCCTCGTCAAAACTATTTCACTTTGAATTTATGGAATTTGGTCACTATCAAAATTCTAATATCGTTCATATTTAACTCTACAGTCCAAACAAACAGTCTTTGGTTCAATAATAACAATTATTGTTAACCAAATTACTCTAGCCATATATTTTGACTTGAGTAGACTTAAGTTGACCGTGATAATAACTCTATATAGCCTAGTAGACGAATTGTCACTTGAATAGTATTTCATTTCCAATACTTCCACTCGACCCAACTACGATCATTTGATGGACGACGTGCCACGATTTGACTATAATCCAAGCGGAGCTTTCACATTGAAGATCGACGATATTTTCAAGTCAAGAGAAATATGTCAATTAGTCACATCGATATTTTCTATTTGACCTTAGTTATATTAACCAACATAAAACTATTGAGTGAGTCATTCTATAGTTATCCAATAACTATCGGTACATAATCCTTTGGTTCCCCCAATAGTCATGTGTAATACGATGCCCAACATTTGGAGAGCATTACGTACTCTAGTCTCAATGGATGCATCGATATCCAATCTCGATGCATCTTGACTAAAAATATTTAAAATGAAGTGTTTATTATATTATGGTGCAATACCCATGATTACAACTATTTGTGATTACTATCACAAACACAACATTTATGAATTTTTTGTTAAATTAATTTTAATTAGATATTTAATTATTTATAATACATTATAAAAAATATATAAGAAAAAAACACCTTTATTTTGGATAATAATTGATTATAGAGTTAATTGATTTACAATAAATTACAAAATTGCCCCTACGACATACCCCTAACTCTATCATTGGCGATGTATGCGACGCCCATCTACGTTGAAGGCATTGGTGATTTCATCATTCCAATAGCCAACTCGACATTTTAGAGATTCAATTTTGGCATAACAAATGTCGATGAAGGCCAAAGTCTGTTTCTCGGTCCAGTCTACAATGTGGAAGGCAGAAGAACAGAAAGGTTCATGGGTCGACAAAATCAAAAAAAATCAAGAAAAAATGGAGGTAAATATCATTATAAACACAAATTTAAAAAAATTGACCTTAAAAAACTGACGCAGAATCGGAAAAAATTGGATGTATTTTTGAATTTGGGAGTACGATGATTTAGTGAAGATGATGTAGGGGAAGGAGTAATATAAAGATGGGGGACAACTAATTGTTGGGAAAAGGCGGTGGCGTTCGATACAGTGGACGTGTCTAGTCTGACGCGTCGAAGGCCAACCGTTTACTCCTAACGGTTAAGCTAAACGGTGCATTGAAGTAGGCCCTACCCTTGACGTGATGCAAATCTGAACGGTCCAAAAATTATCTGCGAATGGTACCTAAATGTTTATATAATACGTGCCTAACGATGATGTATATTTTATACACATTCAACTTCTGGACTTGTAAAAAATACATGTTTATAAGTTATGCATGTATTTATATGTTTTCTGGTATTGTGTATGTATAAAATTCTCGTTTACCTCATTTCCAATCTTTTTTTAAATGGTATATGTATATTTTGATACATAAATCAGATGTGTATGATGGATTCACTTAATATAAAACAAAAATGAAAAAAAAACACTTTGATTTGATCGAATATTTGAGTACCTAGGGTATAAGCTCCAAGAGTATTAAAGAAGAATATTATTCTCTCACAAGTTTACTCATTCTTATGGATATATAGGTAAAGGGTAATCGAACTCCATTGGACAAAGTATGATCGACAATGAGTGATGTTAAATTACATCTTTATTGTTTAGAGTCTCGTTTTGTCTGTGTGCTTTTAATGGTCACTTGCTAAATCTTTACTTCTTCCACATTGCTTTAAGCCTACATGGTGATTACTGTTGCATCTTGTGTAGTCTCTTTTGGTAATGTTGTCATGCTTTTCAAGTCTCTTGGTTGTTGGTGATTTCTTCTATTGGAATTCATTTGAATGTTTCCTCCATTGTGAACTAATCTCTTATATCGTTAATGATCGAGCACTTTTGTTATTGGTGCTTGTGGAAACTTTTGGTCACTTGTATCTTGCGTATGTTAACCTTTATGTATGTTAATCTTGTGTTCCTTGTGAGATATGTATGAGTGTGATGTATGTGTATTGTGTAAAGTGAGTGAGTCTGTGAGATTGCTATATGCAACGAGTTTGAGTGATTGGTCATGGGATTGCTAAATGCATCTTTGTAGCGAGTCTTGTCACTTAGGCATATGTGCCGAAGTTGTTAAGATATTCAGCCTCTCGCCTTTATTAACTATTTATTTATAAAATTAACCAACCACTACAAAAAAGGTTTGCTAAGGCAAAGAAAAAAAGAGTAAGCACATATGTTGAACTTGGTTTCATCTAAAGCCGAGCGTATGACTCCATATAAGACATTAGGATGAGACGTCATCTTAAATGGTTTATATGGGGTTGTCCAAGCTACGCTGAGAATGTAAGCCCACTGAAGCCAAAGCAATATTTGTTTTTCTATAAGTTTGTAAGGAGATCATAAAATCATATGATATCTATTCTGATACACTAAGAAAAATCGCTATTCCAAGACATGTCTGTACGCATGGAAGGAATTTCTTTCTAGAGAAATTAGTGACAATTTGATAGACTTGGATTTGATCCCAGATTATAATATGGAAACTAATCATATAGATAATAACGCTCAACCGAGCTCGAAAGAAACAACTTATTATAATGTATAAAACTAAATTTCATGCATAAAAAAGTCCATAAGATTTTTTGTCAATGGCACAAAAGTGTGTGTTATTATAACAATGGCCGATGTTGCTAATAAGCTATGAAAAGCATTAACTTTGCCATTAGGCATGATGATTTCAATCCAAAATGGATTCCAAGTATACTTATAAAATTTAAATTATAGAAGATTTACCTGAAAGGATAAGATCCATAAAGTACAGGTGAGTCTTTGATAAGAAGCTCGATACGACTGAAAAATTAGAGGCTTATAAAGAAGGGCTGATGAGGAATGAATTTATCAAATTCAATTGTCTATTCTAAGAAAAAGTGTTAGTCACTATGCTGGAATCCATTCAGATTTCAGTCACATATTACTGCATACTATGAGTATGGGATTTTGGCAAAAGATCATTATAACAAAATTACCAAACAAGATTTTAGAGGGGAAGGCACTTCAGCGAGAGTGACGCGACTATTCGTGTGTTCATTCAACGCTTGGTTTGGAAGTTATGGCTCTGCGACGTACGATTTTATTAGTGAAAAGACGACGCAACACTTTGACTTGATTACTTTGGGACTTTAACGAGGGGACTCTACAAATTTGAATGGATGTCTAGGGATGTTCCAGATGATGACGACTCGATGTTTGAAGTTGTAATGATAATCCATAAGGACAAGTTCGATGAGGATACTTATGGGTAGAACGATGAATGTGTTCTACCATGGAGATGAATGGAATGGACCGCTGATTGTGTTCTACTATGGAGATGGGTGCAAAGGGATTGTTAATATATGGAGGTTTTGAAATGGGCTTGTAAAGAGGGGGTATGTATGGATGCACGCCGGGACTTGACTTTATCTCGGATCTTTGACTTAAGATTTGTCTTACCCTAGACCTTGAGGATGCATGGGTGTAACAAACTTGGTTAAGGCACTCTAGTATAAATAATTTTGAGATGGATAATTAAATAATAAATAGATTTTTAGAAGGGAAAATGTTTTTAAAAATTTGGAACTTTAATATTTTGGATTTTACAAATGAACATTTTCCATAAGTAAGAATTTTATAAAGAAAAAGGAAAATGAATATTTTATATTTTGAATGAACATTTTTAAGGAATGGAATTTTATAAAAGTACGGTTGTAATGGAAAAGGAAAACATAAATTTTGAATTTTTTTATTTCATTTAAGGATGGAAAATTTATTTTCCATAAAATGAGAATTCCGTAATGTTATAATTTTGTAATGGAAATTTGTATGGATAAGAGAGATATTTAGTGAAACTAAAAGAATGTTTGAATTTATAAAGTAAGATTTTATGATATATAATAGTATATTATATTTTATGCAGTGTAAAGGTAAGGTTTGATAATAAATGGAAAGAATGTTATTTTCTTTTCATGAGAAAATACATTTGTAGAAGATAAAAGATAATAAAAGTTGAGTAATAAAAATATTATAATGTACTGAAATGAATAATTTCCATAGAAATGAGATTTAAATTTTCAATGTTGAAATATATGATTTTTGTATATGTTAAGTATGGTATTAAAAGTAAAATAAGAGAGGAATTGATATAAATTGAATATTGGATTTGGGTTTAATTTGTATCCCATTTAAGCCCAAATAAAACAAGAGAAGGATAGGGTTTTCTCCCGTTCTTTGCTTATTTCAGAAACAAAAAACATTCCTTTACCTTCTTCCAAAACCCTAAAATGAAAGTATTCAAAAAAATCCTTTAAAATCTATGATTTGTCCTCAGCCTATTGTACATCCCTAGGAGTTGGCAATTTCAGATTTCAGGCGTATTAGTGCATCTTAAAGGTCTGGACATCAAGGATTAATAAAGAGTAGTGCTTAGTAGAGCATTAGGGGGTGTAATTGTTTGCTTTAGGGGCTAAGGTAAGTTCTAACACTCACATTTATATCTGAAATTATGTGCATGCTGTATTAATCGATATGGATTGTTGTTGCTATATTGAATTGAATGTTCTATGTGTTGAAACCAAGAATTTGCAAGTGAAATGATGTCTATTTGATAACTGAATGATAATTGCTTATATAATAGTGCATGCATGTGTTTTGAATGGTCTAAGAACGTTTGGAAACATCTTAGGTCGCCTGAAATTGCCCGAAGGGGAATCGAAGGTCATTTCTGGAGCGGAAACAGCTCTAGAAATATCAACCATCGGCCCACTGGTGGTAACCACTGGTCCATCGGTGGCCGAACCTGGAACCTGTTTCAGCTCCAGGAAATATTATTGTGGGGTTTTAATTATATTATTTTACCGAGATCTTCTTATTATTCTTATTCCATCCTGAGTTGTTGAGATGTATGCTTCTTGGAAATTCAATTGAGTTGCATTTTAATCAATTAATGAATACTTTATGGGGTTTCATTTCTGATTTTTATGTATATGTACATCGTGTTTTATAATCCTTCTAAATCTAATCTCTCCTTGAATATATATATATATATATGAATGTATAGTATTAAAGCTTCCATTAAAGCTGAAGATTGGGGTTGTTAACTTTGGTGTATAAGTTTATATAATTTATAAAGGTATTTGAAAAAGAATTTATTTGAAAAGAGGGTTTAGTCCAATTATTGTTCAAAACGAAATGATTTTGTAAAGATGCTTTGGACCAAAATATAATTATTGGAATCTTGTGTTGAGTATAAACTTTGTTTTTAAGGGAATGTTCTTAAGTATTTTAAAAGTATGGAATTTCAGTACATGTAAAGGAAAGTGTATAAAAGTGTTTGAAGGGAAATTCTCTTAAAGGAGTATTTTGATGAAATAGATTCAATTATAATTGGAATGTGGATTCATGATTGATTGGATCTATTTAAGAACTTTGAAATTGATATCCCTTTATATATGTATATATATATATATCTTAATTAGATTCGATTTCTGTGGAGATTTATGTGAAATTCAATATGATGAGAATTAAACATTTAAGTGACACCAAGCAGTATGGGACATTTTGTAATGCTCTTCTGATTACTCTCTTGACCCTTTATATGAAATATTTGATTTTTATATTGAGTTTTAAATTCTATATAGTGAGGATGTTGAATAAACGGATTAGTAATATCGGATGGTATGGGACGTTCAGTAATATTTTTTCGGTTATCCTATTGAGTCATATTATAGAATATTTGAGATTTTGTGAGCATAGTTTACTAGCTATTAGTAAACGTTCGAGTAATACTGAGTGGCATGGGACGCTCAAGTAATACTTGTTCAATTACTACTGGTAAGTAGATGTCACTTATATTTTGGAGTCGAGTTATGCATTTTGTGGTTATCGTCTCAAGGTTATTATTTGATTTGAGTAGTAGTCGAGAGTGTCGTCGCTCCATGGACTACATATTTTATTATTCTTCATTTTTGGAGTTTCTCATAAGGACATTTAGTGGGAGTCATTGTACCCTTAAACTAGAAGTATAGAATATTTCTTTATATTGATATTGGTTTTGATCTCCCTTAGATCCCATTGAGTCGAGAGAATTGTTTGGCTTTATAACCTATGTCATTGGATCCACATTATTATTTCTAGAATGTGATAATGGCCATCAGATTGACTAGGATCCATACTTGTGGCCTTGATTGTAGGGTCGCTCCCTGGATTCATGTAACAACCCTCTCCGAAATGGACCTAACCATGTTATACAACCCAGTTATCTACACAATTTGTCCCTTAGGGATTTTGGAGATGAAATCCTTTTTAGGAGGAAGAATGTAACACTTTGTAAAAATTAATAAGAAATTAGTTAATTAATAATAAGGTTGAAATGAAAATTTCGCAAACCATGGAATTAGGCTCATTCCAAAGAGTGTTGTTACAGTCCGTGATGTCATTTTAGAGTCTCCATCGGCCGAGAGTTACTACTCTTATAAGGACAATTGCCTCGATGTCACTTGAGGCTAACAGTCTGTTACTAAAGGCGAGTAGGAGAATTGCATATTGTCAGCTTGCGATATGTTTATGACAAATAGATGGATACTGGGAGTCTTGTCTTAAGAAGTAACTAAGAGACTGTACAAAATGGGTCTGCAGCTATCAGTGTTTCCTGGAGCATTACTGTGTTTTTGTCAATATCCCTTCTAGTATGTAAGGTGGGTTCATTTGATTATTTATTACTCTGTTACCTCACTAGAGAGACGATTATTACCATTTTGACTATTATTGAGCTTTATGACGTTAGAGACTTGCTCTTTGCACTGTGCTCAATGAGAAAGAAAGATACGGAAGCAAGAAACGGAAGAGTGAATCTAGGTGGTGGAAGCACCACAACAAATGGAAATGCTCGGCCCAACACTAGAAGGAATTAGGGTTAACCGGCAAATGCTAACCAAAATGCAAATTCCAATTTAAGTACCAGAACCCCACCATTAAATATGGGGACTATGTATCAGTTCTTCATCAATCTGATGCAAGCTAGAGCAGCAGCATGTGTAGTTGGATGAAATGCAGTTAATGCGAGAGGAGCTATTCCTATGGTGCCAATTGGAAATAACTAAGCCAAGTTGATTTGAGATTACACCAGCCTGGATAGGAAGCCTTTTCTTAGAACTGAAGATGCAAGTGAAGCAGAGAACTGGTTACTGCACTATGAGAGGATCTTTGCTGATTTGGGCTTGAATGGTGAGCAGAAAAGGAGATTGGCATCAAGGCAGTTGCAAGGAGCTGCTCTGTACTGGTGGAACGTGGTGACCGTAGGTGTACCAGAATAGGAACTGACATAGGCTAAATTTCAAAGGAGATTCGAGGAGAGGTTTTTATCCGAAGTAGCCAAGTCAGCCCTACATAGAAAGTTTATGGAATTGGAGCAAGAGGAAATGTCCATAGTAGAGTATGCTACCAAGTTTGATGAGCTGTCTAGGTGCAGATATGCTACCATTGATACCATGATTAAGAGGAATGTGAAGTTTATCTGGGGTCTGAGACTGGAGATTGTTGGGGCGACTATGCCAAATCTCCAATATCCAAGTAATGTAGTAGTGGAAGATGGGTTAAATCAAGTTTATGTTGTAAAAGAATTTGCAAATGGTTTTGAGCCTGTTACAGGATTACCACTGAAATAAGCTATTGAGTTTCGTATGGATCTTATATCTGGAGCTGAACCCGTAAGTAGACCACCTAGTAGGATAACACCTACTGAGATGAAAGAGTTAAAGGTGCAGCTAGCGGATTTAGAAGGAAAGAGTTTTATAAGACCAAGTTGTTCACTTTGGGGAGCGACCGCGGTGTCCGTAACAAACCGGATGGGTCATTGAGATTATGTATTGATTACCGTAAGCTGAAGAGAAGACGAAAAAGAATAAATATCCTTTATCGAGAATTGATGATTTATTTGATCAGTTGAGTGGAGCCAAAGTATTTTCCTAGTTGGATTTGGCGACAGGGTTCCATTAATTGAGAGTGGCGGAGGATAGTATTTCTTTGATGGCATTTCAAATGAGATATGGTTCGTATGAGTGGTTAGTAATGCCATTCGGTTTAAGTAATGCACTTGCTTTCTTTGTGGACTTGATGAACCAAATTTTTTGCGAGTACTTGGATAGGTTTGTGTTGGTGTTCGTTGATGACATTTTGATATGTTCTATGCATGAGAGAGATCATGAGATTCATATTAGAATAGTGCTTGAGACATTGAGGCAGCATTAATTAAAAGCTAAATTTTCAAAATGTCATTTCTAGGAAAGAGAAGTAAAATTTCTTGGTCATGTAGTTTCAAAAGAAGTGTGGTCTGTTGATCCAGCTAAGATTGAAGCTTTTATCAACTGGAAGAGACCCGAGATGGTGATCGGGATAAGGAGTTTCCTTGGATTAGCCGGCTATTATCGGAGATTCATCAAAGATTTCTCTTGTATAGTAGCACCTATGACAAAAATGACAAGGAAGGGCGTAAAGTAATTTTGGACCGATAAATGTGAAGAAGCATTCTTAAAGCTAAAACATTTATTGACCAATGCGCCCATGTTAGTTGTTTCGGATGGAAATCAACATTTAGTGGTGTATACTGATGCATGTGGGGAAGGGTTAGGAGCTATGCTAAGGCAAAGAGGTAAAGTGATTTCCTACGCTTCTCGACAACTTTGACCACATGAAGTTAGATATCCGACTTATGATTTAAAGTTGGCAGAGTTGATCTTTGCTTTGAAAGTGTGGTGACACTTATCTTTTGGGAGAACGATTCGAGTTATTTATGGATCATAAGTCTTTGAAGTATTTATTCTCTCAGAAAGAGTTGAATATGAGATAACAGAGATGGATTGAGTTTTTGGCGGCTTATGTTTTCGGCATTGAGTATACACCAGGGAAAGGAAATAAAGTTGCTAATGCACTTAGTAGGAAACATTAGAATGTGATGTTTGCTATGTTGGCAGAATTGAAAGATTTAGAGGCGTTGACTACTTGTAGTTTGCAGTTAAGATCGATTGCTAGTTCCAGTCAGAATACTGCAATGTTATTGTTAACTTGCCTTTTAGGAAGGCCGTAGACAGGCGTATTTAACTAAATCGGTTGCTCGATTGTCGAGACTGGAATACGATGGGTTTTAGTCAATTGGATGGATAGACGATCAATCACGGATGGTAATCATGATTATGAAGCCGGTATTTGACATATTCGATGGACAAAAGTCGCGAGATACTCGAAATACGAGTTTTGACAAAAGTTGAGTTGTCGTGGGTTGCCTGGAGTTTGCTTCGAGTCGTATTTGGACTTGCTTCGGGTTTTCTTGATGGTTTCTCCGAGTCATCCAGGGTAATGCTTTCGGTCGGCTGGAAGCTGGGTCGGTAGGAATCTGGGTCAGTAGAAAGCTGAGTCGGTAGGAATCTGGGTCGGTAGGAAGTCGGGTCGGGTGGAAGCTAGGTCGGTAGGAATCTGGGTTGGCTGGAAGCTGGGTCGATAGAAATCCGGGTCGGTTGGAAGCTGGGTCGGTAGAAATCCGGGTCGGTAGGAAGCCGGGTCGACTGGAAGCAGAGTCGGTATGAATCTGGGTCGGCTGGAAGCAAGGTCGGTAGGAATCTAGGTCTGTTGGAATCTGAGTCGGTTGGACTTTGGGTCGGTAGGAATCTGGGTCTGCTGGAAGCTGGGTCGGTTGGAATCTGGGTCGGTAGGAATCTGGGTCGGTTGGAAACTAGGTCGGTAGGAATCTGGGTCGGTTGGAATCTAGGTCAGCAGGAAGCTGGGTCGGTAGGAAGCTGGGTCGGCTGGAATCTGGGTCGGTAGGAATCTAGATCGACTGGAATCTAGGTCGGTTGGAAGCTGGGTCGGTTGGAATCTGGGTCGATAGGAATCTGGGTCGGTAGGAATGTGCGTCAGTTGGAATCTGGGTCGGTAGGAATCTGGGTCGGTAGGAAGCTGGGTCGGCCGGAAGCTGGGTCGGTAGGAATCTGGATCGGTTGGAAGCTTGGTCGGTAGGAATCTGGGTCAGTTGGAAGCTAGGTCGGTAGGAAGCTGGGTCGGCTGTATGGACTCGACTATGGTCTTAATGGGCTCGGATCACTCAGGAAGCCCAATAACTCGTATTTTGCTTATAAATACAGCAAGCGGGGCTTCAGAAAAGGGATATTCATTTTGATTCTCTTCTTCTTCCTCATTAAGGCTACTCTGCCATTATTGTTTTGAAAACTCCAGATTGTAACTGTAATTGATTCTCATATCAATAAAAAGGAATTTTTTGGAGTGGACTTAGGCCAGAGTCAGCCGAACCACTATAAATCCACGGTTTTTTCTGCTTTCTTTTTAATTTTTACTGCTCTTCATATTTATACTCTCTACATACACTCTATCTGTTATCTGTGATTGTTAGTTGGTGCTTTCATTTACGTTTGGGTGTTAGTGACCAATTTTGGCGCTAACATTTTGGTGCTTTCACGAAGAAAGCTAGCACTCAAGGATTCTAAAGCTTGGACTTTGGATTTAAAGGCTTACGAACTCAGATTCTTGGGAAGCTATGGCAAAGCAATCAACAAGGAGACAAAGAGAGGAAAGGAGTCAGCATGAAGGAAGTCATGAGGCTTCCTCGGGAGCTAATCAGACCTCAGTTTTCATCACCAGAGATGAAATAGAAATGAGGATGGATGTTATGCAGGAAGGGATACTGAAAAGGCAGGAGGAAATGATACAGAACCTACTCCAACATGTTGGACAAGTTAGAGTGCAAAACCAAAGGAATGGAGTAGCAGGTGATGCTGGAAATGAGGATCACGAAGCTAGAGTGGCAGAAATGGAGGCAGTGCGGAATCAGGACCAAGGGCATGGAGCGACCGGAATACAGGATAGAGTTGGACCATCGGGAACGGCCCCTGAACTAGGGGGCATGCCGTCGAATCGTGTAGGCTCCATTCCAGTAAGGATACCAGGCGATGCTGGGAAATTTGGCGTTAATAGGGAAGTGGATGCACATCCAGAAGGGCAGGTTCCAGGATTCCCTCATGGACTCGGAGGGTAGGTTGGAGACAACTGACAGAGGCCGTTACTTGATGACAATGACAAGTTAGCGGACGTAATCAAACGGGCTATGAGGGGAGGATTGGTGAATAGAGATTTGGAGGACGTGAATAGGAGCCCCTTCACTCCTATGATCAGGCAAGCTAGGAATCTGCCGGATTTCAAACTACCATCGCTGGAAATGTATGATGGGAAAACAGATCCCACTATTCACCTAACAAGGTATATGAGGCACATGGAAGTACTGGGGGGCATCGGAGGAAGTCATGGTGCGGTGCTTCCCTTTGTATTTGACGGATATAGTGGCATTATGGTTTAGATAATTGGAAAGTGGCTCTATTGGCACATGGACATTGGTTTATGAGGCAATTTTGGGTCCACATCGTGGGACCTAGGAGTGTGATGACTTTGACATCGATGAAGCAATGGAAGGGAGAATCACTTAAGGATTTTTTAACCAGATTCAATGCGGCAGTGGCTTCGGTGGATCGACCTAATATGTCGATGGTTTTGATGGCGGTAGTCTCAGGGATTGCAGATAATTCGGATTTTAAGATATCGTTGGAGGGTGATCCACCAATGTATCTCGGGGAATTTTACCATGAAGTGGAAAGGTTTCTAAGACAGGAAGATGCGAAGGCTGAAAGAGAAGGGAGAGAGGTAGAGGTTTATGCGGTAAAAGGTGGAGGTCCACCTAGGGAGGATTCAAACAGGGACGACAGAGGCAAAAGGAAAATGAATAGCGAAAACACATCGAAAAGGCAATGTAGGGAATCAAAATTCTCTTCTTATACGGATTTGAACAAGACTCTGGAAAGAATTTATTTAGATACTCGAGGACGCGTCCAGTATCGAAGGCCAACAAAGAGGGAACCCTCCGAACACGAACGGGCATCGGGAAAGCATTGCCTATTCCATGAGATGGATGGGCATAACACAAATGAATGCAGGCATTTGAAGGATATCATTGAGGAACATATAAGGAATGGTCATTTACAATAGTACATAAGGAATCGAGCTGTGGTAGTGGAACAGGAGCAGCCACTGCCCACATCAGACGAAGCTAGCACTGGATCTAGGCATCATCGACTTATTATCAACTGAATGGATTTATGGCTTTGAATAAGTAGTAAACCCCAAAGTAAGGCGGCTAAGTCACTTACACATGTACGGGATCGAGGACGGTCTCTAGGCATGCTCTGAGATGATGATATACCATGATGCTCGGGTTTATGAAATTTTCTTTTTTTTCTATTTTTTGTGAACTCTAGTTTCTTTCTTGGTACTACGGACATTTGATTTTCTTTATTGTATGGACTTTTATTTTATCAATGGAACTTTTTGTTGATTGGATTTGGAATATTAATGTAATAAATAGTACAAGTCACACGGTTATGGTCCCGATCGGAGAGACGGGGCAGAAATCGCATGTCACAAGTCCCTTCGCCGAAGAGCGATGAAATGGACTCGAGAATATAAAAGTCCTTGACCGGAGAGTCGAGGCCAAAGAATATAAAAGTCCTCGACCGGTGAGTCGAGGCCGGAGAATATAAAGTCCTCGACTGGGGATCGAGGCCGGAGAAGGATACCCCACGGATTAAGTCCTTGACCGGAGAGTCAAGGCCGGAGTAGGATAAAATAACTCGGATTTTAGTTACAGGACCTAGAGAAGTCCTAGATCTGGGTATGGACCCGGCGAGGTCCCGACTTCGGATATGGACCCGGTGAGGTCCCGAATATGGATTATAGGACCCGACGAGGTCCTGGCTCTGGATATGGACCAGGCGAGGTCCCAGATATGGATTATAAAACCTGGAGAGGTCCCAGACTTGGATAAAATGATCCGGAGAAATCGTGAATTCGGTTAATGGATACAGAATGAATTAGGAATTGGATATTGACTCAGAACAATCATGGATTTTGTTAATGATCCGAAGAGATCATGGATTTGATTAATGGATCGGTGGCTATTCAAAACACACCTTCCAAAGCAAGGCATGTTTTGGGGGGGCAAATGTTAACCCGCCTTTTGGCAAGACCGTAGATAGGCGGATTTAACTAAATCGGTTTTTCGATTGTCGAGACTGAAATACGATGGGTTTTAGTCAATTGGATGGATAGCCAATCAATCAGGATGGTAATCATGATTATGATGCCAGAATTTGGCATATTTAATGGACAAAAGTCGTGGGATACTCGAAATACAAGTTTCGACAAAAGTTGAGTTGTCGCGGGTTGCCTGGAGTTTGCTTCGAGTCGTATTTGGACTTGCTTCGGGTTTTCTTGATGGTTTCTCCGAGTCATCCAGGGTAATGTTTTGGGTCGGCTGGAAGCTGGGTCGGTTGGAATCTGGGTTAGTAGGAAGCTAGGTCGGTAGGAATTCTGGTCGGCTGGAAGCTGGGTTGGCTGGAAGCTGGGTCGGTAGGAATCTGGGACGGTAGGAAGCCGGGTTAGGTGGAAGCCGGGTTGGCTAGAAGCTGGGTCGGTAGGAATCTGGGTCGGTAGGAAGCTGGGTCGGTTGGAAGTCGGGGAAGCCGAGTCGGCTGGAAGTCGGGTCGGTAGGAATCTAGGTCGGTAGGAAGCCGGGTCGGTTGGAAGCCGGGGAAGCCGAGTAGTCTGGAAGCTGGGTCGGTAGGAATCTCGGCTGGAAGCTGGGTCGATAGGAGCTGGGTCGGCAGGAATCTGGGTGGGTTGGAAGCTGGGTCGGCATGAAGCTGGGTCGGTAGGAATCTGGATCGGCAGGAATCTGGGTCGGTTGGAATCTACATCGGTAGGAATCTGGGTCCGCAGGAATCTGGTTCGGTGGGAATCTGGGTCGGTAGGAATCTGGGTCGGTAGGAATCTGGGTCGGCTGGAATCTGGGTCGGTAGGAATCTGGGTCGTTAGGAATCTGGGTCGGCTGGAAGCTGGGTCGGTAGGAATCTGGGTCGGCTGGAAGCTGGGTCGGTAGGAATCTGGGTCGGTAGGAATCTGGGTCGGTAGGAATCTGGGTCGGCTGGAATCTGGGTCGGCTGGAATCTGGGTCGGTAGGAATCTGGGTCGGCTGGAAGCTGGGTCGGTAGGAATCTGGGTCGGTTGGAAGCTGGGTCGGTAGGAAGCTGGGTCGGTAGGAAGCTGGGTCGGTTGTATGGACTCGACTATGGTCTTAATGGGCTCAGATCACTCAGGAAGCCTAGTAACTCAGATTTTGCCTATAAATAAAGCAAGCACGGCTTCAGAAAAGGGATCTTCATTCTGTTTCCCTTCTTCTTCCTCATTAAGGCTACTCTGCCATTATTGTTTCGAAAACACCGGATTGTAACTATAATTGATTCTCATATAAATAAAAAGGAAATTTTTGGAGTGGACGTTGGCCAGAGTCAGCCGAACCACTGTAAATCCATTATTTTTTCTACTTTCTTTTTAATTTTAACCGATGTTCATATTTATACTCTCCACATACACTCTATCTGTTATTTGTGATTGTTAGTTGGTGCTTTCATTTATGTTTGGGTGTTAGTGACCAATTTTCGCGCTAACAGTTATCTTGTTTGAAAAATTATTGATCGAAAGGATTGCTTCTAAGCAAAGAGATGATCCGTGATTAGCTGAACGGATTAGAAGGTGGAACTGAGATTGATGATTTGAAAGTTTTAGTCTTGATCAGAGAGGATAGTTAAGGAAGACGGGACAATTGTGTGTTCCAAATGTTGGTGACCTATGGAAGGAAGTTCTTAGAGAATGTCACCGATCGAAGTTTACTATACATCCCGGAGGAACTAAGATGTATCAGGATATGAAGAAAAGTTTCTTCTAGGAAGGTATGAAAAAGGATGTAGGCTTATGGGTAAAGCAGTGTTAGAATTGCCAGCAAGTTAAAGCCTTGCATTAGAAGCCGAGCGGATTGCTTTAGCCCTTGTGATTAGATATCCTTGGATTTTATTGACGGGTTGCCAAAGTCGAATAAAGGAAATGAAAGTATTTGGGTCATAGTAGATGGACTATCAAGAGTGCATATTACATTCCCGTTAAGTCAACCAGGATGACACCTGTATTGGAAAAGTTGTTTACGAAGAATATTGTTAGACTGCATGGGATTCCTAGTAGTATAGTCAGTGACAGAGATGCTTTGTTCACTTGTGAATTTAGAAGAGTCTGCAATAAGTGTTATGTATCAAGCTTAAGATGAGTATCGCTCATCACCCACAGATGGATGGGCAGACATAGAGAGTTAATAAGGTACTCAACGATTAGTTGAGAGCTTGTGTACTAGATTTTGGTGGGTTATGGGAAGACGATTTGCACTTTGTACAGTTTTCCTATAATAATAGTTATCAGACTAGTATTGGAATGGCGCCTTTCGAAGCTTTTTTTGGAAGACCAAAGCAAATCACCAGCATGTTGGTTAGAGAACAGAGACAGATTGGTCCTTGGTCCGGAGAGGTAAAAGAATCCACGGAGAAGATTGAGTTAATCTGAGTTAGGATGAGGGAAGCTCAGTCTAGGCAAAAAGGTTACACAGATAAGGGGTAAAGATTTAGAGTTCTCAGTTGGAGATCATGTTTTCATTAAAGTATCATTGATGAAGGGTGTTGTATGATTTGGAAAGTCAGGGAAACTGGTGCCGAGATATGTTGGACTGTTCCCTATTTTAGAGAGGATCGGGAAACTCGCGTACCAAGTAGAGTTATCGAGTAGATTTGGCAGGAGTCCACAATGTTTTTCATCTTAAAAAGTATGTGCATGATCTAGAGACTACTATTTCTCTGACTGCATTGGGCGATTTAGTAGTAGAACCGGATTTGACTTTTCTTAGACAACCAGTTTGTGTTGTAGCGAGAGATGAGAAGAAGCTAAGGAACAACACAATCAGATTTGTGAAAGTCCAATGGAGTGACAAAAAGAAAGACTGTACTTGGGAGACAAAGGACAAGATTAGGGATACTTATCCTAAGTTGTTATGATGGTACGTTATATATTTTTTATGTATAGACTTTGTAGATGACAGGATATATTAGCATTGTTTACATGATTGATATGCTTATTATGTAGTCCTTACTAAATTTCGAGGATGAAATTCATTAAAGAGGGGAGCTTGTAACACCCCTAATTCTGATTAACATTATTCAGAAGATTTAGTTAAATAAATTAAATGGAATAATGTGATGTGTAGTAAGATAAGGAGGATGAGATTTGATAAATAACAAGATTAAGCCTTAACTAATTAATTGTTAAGAGTGTTTTAGAATGTAAAACATAAATAATGTAGGAGAGGGGAAAAGTAGGAACAGATCTACCTTTTATCCCTTAAACCCTCACCCCATTCATTCTTATTTTTCGAAAATCCACTATGTAAGAACCAAGAACAAGGTTGGCCATTAACAAGCTAGAGAAGAGGAAATCAAAAAGGGATTTCGGAGGCAAAGCTAAGGAAAACATTCTTCATTAAATCTCAACTCCATTATCCAATCTAAGGCGAATAATAAAAGACTATCTCATTTTTATACTTACTGATTTCGAATCTTGATGGATTTTGATTTGTGATGATGCCATGATGTGCCATGTTTGATTTTTTTCATTGTTTGGATAGAATAATGATAGTTGAAATTTTTATGAAATTATTTTAATAGGTATTATAGGTAAAACCTATATTTTTGATCTCGAAACGATTTGAATTTTTGATATGGTGTGAAAGCCATAATTTTGGTGATGGTTTTTTAATTTCATAATTTTTCAAATTATTAGGAATATTTATTGAATTTTCTAAGAGAGAAAAGGGCATTTATTTCGGCTTTTAATTATTAAAAATAATTAAATAATGATTTTGGCCCCAAAATTTTTATATATTAAAGAGTGTGTTAATTCTTATTTTTGGTGAATTTTAGGGATTTTTACCGAAAGGTTATGATTTTATATGAATTTATTAAGTTAGAAAAGCTTATAAACAAGTATTGAATAATTAAAATTATTTAAATGGTGCAAAATTGTTTGGGGAAAAAAATGGAGTTGAAGCAGATTACTGAAAAGAATTTGGTAAAGGATGTTTTTAACCAATAGAAAATTGACAAAGAATAAGAGTTGGTGAAAAGAAATTTCCTTATATAGAAATACAACATTATTTATGGTAATTATGGTATTGCCATGCCGCACATATCAATGTCGCCGCCTTGATAATGCCGGAGCTATGAGTGGCAACACCGATATCGAGGGAAGCATATGATAACTGCTCAAGTAGTTGTGGAATGATTCAATCCTTGTTGAAGTGATCAATGTTGGCATCCTATCAATGCCGACTTGGTAATCTCGTAATATACCTAGGCAATGCCGATAGCCCTAATTTCCTTGTTTTGATAAAAACCGCATTGATGCCACAATTAAATAATGCTGCAACCCTTTAGTTTCGTTATTAAACTATTTACGGCGCTATTGCCGCTATCTTTTCGGCGTCGCTATGATGCCGCATGTCGTCTGTTTTAATAACTATGGTTTTAAGGTGGTGATGCCGCCAACCTTACTTTCGATATTGATTGTTTTGCAGCAATGATGTCGCTATATCATGGTTTCGATAACCCTAATTACGGCATAGTAGTTGCTGTTTTTATAACACCCAATATCAATGTTTTATGATATTGATGTCACATGTTATCAATGTCGGCTTCAAGGTATATTCATATATAAAAGGCTATATTCAATAGGTTCAGCAACCTATAAATTTCTATGTTGCGACAACATTTACTTCGGCATTGTAGCCTTATGTTTTCATAAAATTAGAATCATTCTTAAGGCTTTGATATGGATGGATGCGACGTCCCATGACGGCTATATCAATGCCGCTAGTTTTTAAAGATGAATATATTCTAATTTATGGCATTAAGCCCTATAATGAAGAGGTGCGACATCCTCCTATTATTTCCAAACATATACACAGTAGTGTTAAAGTGGCATAAGAAACTGGCAAAGTAAGAGGCTATATTTTCCTTGTTTTAAATATGAATTAAAGGGATTAATCATATATAATGATAAATGTTTTCAAGGAATAAATTATTGTTCAACCCAAGTTTTTATATGAAATTACCAAAGAGGCTTATCACTCAAGGTTAAGTAATCATAAGATGCCAGTTGATTAAACATATTTGAATGATGTACGCTATATGTTTTTATTTTTATTTGGTCAGTTATTTTGCATGATTATTATTGTCATACTCACATCATCATGGCCCATAACTGCAGTTTGAGATGAATAGGGCAGAATAACTAGCTGGTTGGCCCATTAGTGCACATAATCAGATTTAACTCCTAAGTGAGTAGAATTGCATCAATATGATCAGATAGACCAAAAGAGTTAGGATGCCCACAACTAATCAAAAGATTATGATATGAGATATGACATTGGAAGGGTTCAATAGGTTCATAGTGATCCCATAAAATTTATGGATTGAGTAGTGTTATTGGGGGATATCCAATAGGTTTCTAGTGATCCTCTGAAAACTATAATTTGAAAGTATGGTAGTGGAAGAATCCAATAGGTCCATAGTAACCCCATGAAAATTATAATTAAAGAGACGATATTGGAGAGTTCCTATATGTTCATAGTGATATCATGAAAACTATGATTGGAAATTGTTATTAGTAGAAACCAATAGGTTCTTTGTGATCCCATGAAAATTATTAGTCTGGACAGGTAGTCCTTAAGAGCTTTAACTAGCTATTAGTCAGCCTATGAAAACTAATAGGTTCACAGTGACCGTTGGAAAACTATGGACTAACACATATAGTCAGTTTTGTAAAAGGGTTAACTTAGGGTAGATATAACCCTATGTTGACAGATGAGTCAGACTTACCCACATTGCATACTTGCATATGGTTATGTTATTATGTTTAAATATTGTGGATGCAGGAGCATGGTATATGTTTGATATGTTGGTTAAGATACTAGTGAGGGGAAAACCCGTTCCGCTCAGCGGCATGGTCTCACTAGATATCTATTGATTCAAGATGGTAGGTTATTATTCACACCAGGCTTTTTGTCCAACCCGAAGTTTTTGTTTTTCCCCTTAAACTCTCGGGTGCTCATTTGAGTAGGTCGGGAGTAAGGAATTTCATGTTCTGGTTAGATATATAAGCTTCTGGAGACATGCATAAGGCTTAGATATATTAGGAGTTTCTATTTATCCGCTGTGTAGTTCATTTTGCTTGAATGGATATAATGGCTGTTAGTATCTTAGGTATTGATTTTGATGAAAAAAACTATAGAACATTATATACAATATAGATACTAATGTTTTATCAAGATATATATAATATATAGTGCAGGATATTAGACAGGTATTGATTAAGAAGACTGTACAATATCAAGATGGTGATATCAAGAGTAGATTCAAGATGCTGCTATAAAGTTTCAAGAGTTTAAAAATGAAGATTCATGAGTATTGAAGAGTTCAAGATTTAAAGGTATTCAAGATAAGTTATAAAGTCATAGAATTTATGTTAAAACCTTGATAGCACTTTCCTGATCTCTCTCGTCTTCTCTAATTTTGTTTTAAAATTGTTTTTCAAATATTCTATTTTTAAAATAATCTTTTCAAAATATTTCTCAAAATGATTTTCAAATCTCTTATACTTATTAAGATATTATAGTGTTTTTAAGTTTATATATACTGAATTTTTTTTATACTTTAATAATTTATAACTATATTGACCTTATATATATTATTTACATTATATTGAATGTTCTTGTTAAATCTTTCAAAATTATTTTATAAAGTTTTATTAAGTTATTTTTTAATTAGAAATTGTATAAACTATATTTAAATGATTCTACAAAGTATCAAACTATTTTACAAGGCAACAGATTTTCAAAATAATTTTTATAAAGTATTTTTCAACTTTGTGAAGGATATGTCGACATACTAGCTGTAAATTTCGAAATTCAATTTTGAATGGAAGTGTCTTTTCGTCTTTTTTCTTCGTGAATAGACATGACCGTTGTTTTCCTATATATACCATACTTCCAAACGAATTTTTATTAACTACTTTCTCATTTTTCCCTCCTCTTTTCATTCTCTTGAATTCTAAATAATTTCTATCGAAACTATGCCGAAATTCAACCAAAATCAAATTCAATCATTACTAGTTTGATTCTCTTTCATACACTCTCTGATTTCTCCCATCTCTCTCAAGACTAAGTGCTATTCAATAGTTATAGGATCAATTGTAATCAAGATCGAAGATCTGAGTCTGTAAACTCTATCAAATCATACTCTTATACTCTATGGTGTGTTTGGTTTCCTTGAAATCCAAGTAGGTGTGATTATAGCCTGGTTAAATCAATTGGGTATGCTTAGTAGCCTGTAAATCTAGTGGGTGTACTTGTGGCATGTAAATCAAGTGGCTCTACACAAAGGCCGGGATTCTGGAGGGTGTGTCTCATAGCCTTGAAATCGAGAGTGTATTTGCGTTTACTAGTTGAAAAGAAATCCGTAAAAGGAATAGTGGAGGACCGGATGTAGGGTAACTCCGAACCAGTATAAAATCCTGTGCAGTTAATGCCCTGCTATTAACCCGCTATAACCCTGCTATATCATATAGCAAATTTCTACCGCTATGATTTTTCCCTATAGCCTCAAATATAGCCTTTTCGCTTTAAGCCTTGCTATATCCCGTTCTCTCCGCTATATTCCACTATTTTCGCTATATCTTCTTTAAAAGAAATGAATTGAAAAATGACATTTATACATTATAAAAATTGAAATTAATTTATTTAATTGAATTTTTAATATATTTTTAGAAATGAAAATTTTCTACTAAATTCAATTATGTTATATAACAGTTTTACGTTTATTTACAGTATATTCGCACGTGTTTTTATTTAAAATTATTTATGTATTAATTATAATTCAGTTGAATGTTAACTTTTCATTTAATTACCATTTGTATATATGTAAAAACATTAAATACTAGTTTTATATGCTATTTTAGAGTCATCCGCTATATCCCGCTATGTCCTCGCTGTATCCCCCTATGACTTTTTGCACCACCGCCGCATTGAATCTACCGAGCGCTTTAACTGCACAGATAAAATCCTAGCGTGTTCTTTCCTTTTTTACTTTTACTGCATTTTCTTTTATATGTACTTTGATTCTATGATTGTTTCTGTGATTGTTAATTTTATCGTTTCAAGTAAAATCTTAAAGAATTTGAATAATATTCATATAATCAATTGAACACTATTCACCCCCCTTTAATGTTAATTTGGCCCGAAGATACATATTCCACTGACTCACATTTGGTATCAGAGCATTGGTTTTCAAAGTATTCATCGTCTGATTTTTGAAAAGTTTAAATAGCTACCAACATTGGTAATAGTACTGTTAGTAACACGGTTAACAACTTGTTAGTAACTCATTTGTCGGAGGATAGTCTACTACTAGACCTCCACTTTTTAATGGTAGTAATTATACATATTGGTCATGTAGAATGCAAATTTATTTACAGTCAATCTGTTTAGACACTTGGAATATCACACAAACTGAGTACACTGAACCCGAGACTAATTTTGCACAGTGGACTGCTGACAAAAAAGCAGTTGCATAAAGTAACTCTAAGGCTATGAATATATTATTTTGTTGACTAGATAGAAATGAATTTAATAGAGTATCTATATGTAAGTCTGCATTTGAAATTTGGAGAACTTTGCAAGTTACACATGAAGGCACAAGTAAGGTTAAACATACCGAAATTTTCACGTTAACAAACTAGTTTTAATTATTCAAAATGAGTCCATATCTGATATGTATAGTAGATTCCAAGATATAGTACACTCAGTTATTGCGTTAGGTAAAAAAATTTCTAAAGAGGATCAAGTTAAAAAAATCCTCAATTCACTTACTCCTGAATGGGTTCAAAAGGCTCTTGCAATTGAAGAAGCTAATGACATTAGCACTTTTAAAATTGAAGATTTAATTGGCAATTTAATGCCTTTTGAAGCATAAATGCAAGGTAGGAGAGAAAGCAAAGCAATAGAGAAGAAATATATAGGTTTTAATGCAATGACAGATAATCTGGATTCAGACAACGATGAAGATGAAGAAATTGCTTTCATGACAAGGAATTTCAAAAAATTTCTAAAATACAGGAAGATGAACAATTTCAAATGAAATGACAACAAAAATCCAGGAAGCAGAAACGGAAATGGCATTAGATGTTATAACTACGATGACCCCAGTCATTTAAAACGAGACTGCCCACATCCTGATAAATTAAAAACTACACCAAACACCGATTCATTTAGAAAAAGGAGAAGAGCGTATACTACAACATTAGACGATTCAGATACATCCTCAAGCGATAATGAATCGGATACAAAAATTGCTAAAATGTGATTCATAGCAATACATAATGCGATAATGAATCGGATACAAAAATTGCTAAAATGTGATTCATAGCAATACATAATTCGGAACAAAATGGTGAAATGGATCAGAAAAAGGTACGCATTTAACATATGAAAAGTTTTTTAATTTCTTGAATTAAATTTTCTTTTCGTTTGGTTCCTTAATTGGTTGTTAGGAATATCCTATAGATTAATAATAATATTGGTTGAATATTGTATGATTATATTTTAATAATAAAATAAAACATATTCAAATTATTTTTCTTAAAATAGAATAACTAAAAATAGATCTGTATAACAAAATAGGATATAGTTAAACAACAATCATTTTTGAAAATTTTGACCTATATGTCGACATACCCCACGAGCATATGTCGACATATGCAGACAGAGTTTGAAATTGAATTTAAAATTGAAAATTTTAATTTCCCTCCACCTTTTCACCAACTCCTATGTTCTGAAAAGTTGTCAATTGACTAGAGAACATGTCCTTTGATTCTCTATTTACTTACTCTATCTCCATCCATTCGTTTTTCACTTTCATTTTCAAATTCAAAAATCATAAACTCTCTTATCTCTTCAAACTATTCTTCAATGGCATCCTCAAGCAATACTATGGAAACCATGAGGCTTTTTAAGAAAATAATAGAATATCTGTTCAATGATCAAGAAGCCATTCAAGCCTATATAGAGTATTTATCTTTCAGAAAAGTCTTTCCCGGAAGATTTTCTATTTTTGATGATTTTCCTACTTATAATCTTTTCAATCTTTGTTTGCAAAATGAAATTCTTGGTTTAATCGATGCTTCTCAGTATGATATTGTTTGTTATCCAGAATTAGTAAAGATGTTTTATGCAAATTTAAAAGGAAAGTTTTATGATGGCAGCGAAGGAGAAGTTTGGAGTAATGTCAAAGGGATACAAATTGTTTTAAATTGTGAACTTTTGGGTCACATTCTTGGATGCAAATCTAGTGGAATGGACTTTTCATCTTTTCAAAGCGATTTTCAAAATCTTGAAGTAATTCATGATATTTTCGAAAGTGATGATGATTTTGAATTTTAAATAAAAACTTGCATCCAAAAGCAAAAAATTTAAGCCTTCTTTTGCAATAAAGTATCACTCCTAAAACGGGTAATTATAATAACCCGATTCAAAAAGTTTTCAAAGCTCATTTCTCAATTTATGGTCGATATGACATAAATTGGTCTCAAGTCATTTTGGATGAACCTTTTCCTAAGAATCTTTCTAAACATGAAAACACACTATTTCATGGTGTGTATCTTACTTATGTTTTTAATTATTTTGGTGTTGACCTTAAAGGAGAGAAAACAATTCCTCGAAATTTTTTTGACAAGGCGAACATTTTCCTTATGCATATTTCACCCTTTTTTAAGCCTTATGAAATGCTTGCGGAAAAGGAACAAAGGTTGGCTTGGAAAGAAGAGCATGAAATAAGAGAAGAAGAGGAAGAGGAAGAAGATGAAATGGAAGTCGAGGAGGAAGAACAAGAAGAGGAGGATACTTCTTTGGAAAGTATCAATATGACACCAGATCCGTCCATCAAAGATCTTCTCAAAAATCAAGAGAAGATCATCCATAACCAAAGGAAGCTTAAAAAATCATTTTCAAAGAAATTTACTTCAATTTCCAACAGAATGGATAAATTCTTCGGAAAGATCATCCACAAGCTTGGTGGTTCTTCATCAGCTTCATCCATATCTTTATAGTTGTTTAAACTATCTTGTATTTGAATTTTCTAGTTTTAGTTTATGTTGAATCTTATGTATCTTTTCATTTCTTTATGTTCTATGTAATCTCTATCTAAGTATTAATGAAATTTATTTCCTTGTTATTATACATTGTTTATCATCTCTAAAAAACATAACAGTATAAGCTAAATACATTAGAATATCAAAACAAAGTTGTTTAGAATTTTTTTGCATATATGTCGACATACCCTAAGTATGTATGTCGACATACAACGGTAACTTATAAATTTTTTTGAAATTTTGAAAATTTAATAAACAGAAAATGTCTATTCATCTCTAACGAATTTCCACCCATTTAAATACCCGTTGAGACCAGAGAATCATTATTATCTATTCTCTTTCTTCTTCCTTTCAATTACTAAACTCTAAAACCAAAATAATGGCCTCTCCTATCCAAAAACTAGCCGAAAACCTCGAACAAACTCTTGAATCATTCAAGAACATTTTTACTTTCATCTTAAGAAACCATAGGCACTTAGAATTAAGTCAAATACAGACGATCAAGGAGTAAGAAAGGCATTTCGATGCGATTCGGTGGATGATTTCTGCCTTGCACAAAGAAGAACCAACTACCAATCCAGAGTGTACCATCAATAAAGATGATGAAGATTGAGATCCTATGAAAGTGGATCCAAACTTTGGCGTTGATGGATGGTTTGAAGTTCCTTGAAATGTCTAGTTTAAATAGGTTTGATTGTATATAAATAATAATACTTGGTTTGGTTTGGATATGATTGGTTTTGATTTGTATGGATTTGTTTGAATGCTGTGTGATACAAAATTTGTTTAATTGGATAAATATTTTGATTGATTATTTCATTTTACATATCACTTATTATTTGTATATAATATTTCTCATAATCATTATATATAATTCGTATATAGATTGATTAGTACTTACTTAGGAAAGTTAGAGTAGGATTATAGTAAGAGTTAGTGTTAGAGTTATAATTTTAGTTAGTTATTTTTGATGATGACAAAGGGGGAGAAATATATAAAACCCAGGCATAGATTAGGGGGAGTATTATAACTCATGGGGAGTCATAGTATATTTTGTATACAGAGTTGTCATCATCAAAAAGAGGGAGATTGTTAGTACCTTATGTATTGATTTTGATGATAGCAACTATAGGACATTATATAAAATATAGATACTAATGTTTTATCAAGATATATATAGTATATAGTATAGGATATTAGACAGGTATTGATTAAGAAGACTGTACAGTATCAAGATGCTGATATCAAGAGTAGATTCAAGATGTTGGTATAAAGTTTCAAGAGTTAAAAAATGAAGACTCGTGAGTATTAAAGGGTTCAAGATTTGAAGATATTCTAGATAAGTTATAGAGTCATAGAATTTGTGTTAAAACCTTGATAGCACTTCCTGATCTCTCTCGTCTTCTCTAATTTTGTTTTAAAATTGTTTTACAAATATTCTATTTTTAAAATAATCTTTTCAAAATATTTCCAAAAATGATTTTCAAATCTCTTATACTTATTAAGATATTATTTTAGTGTTTTTAAATTTATATATATTGAATTTTTTATACTTTAATAATTTATAACTATATTGATTTTATATATATTATTTACATCATATTGAATATTCTTTTTAAAATCTTTCAAAAAAAATTTACAATGTTTTTTGATTAAAATTTTTATATACTATATTTAAATAATTCTAAAAAGTATCAGACTATTTTACAAAGCAACGAATTTTCAAAATAATTTTTATAATATATTTTTCGATTTTGTAAAGGATATGTCAACATATCCAAATCCAATATGTCGACATACTAGCCGTAAATTTCAAAATTCAAATTTGAATGGTAGTGTATTTTCGTCATTTCTCTTCGTGAATGGACATCATCGTTGTTTCCTTATTTATACTAGACTTCCAAATGAATTTTTAATAACTACTGTTAACCCAAAAAATGGATCAATAACTTGGATTGAGTGTGAAAGCACCGACCCTGTTCTTACAGAGCAATAATATAGAAAATAAATGTAAAAAGAGCCGAAATAGTAAAAAGACAAGAAGATATTTATAGTGGTTCGGTTGTTAGTGATCTTAGTTTGGTTGTCTTCTATCTTCTATTTATGTGCCTGATCCAAATATCAAATCGTTTGCAGTTCGTTTGATTATCCATCTTCATGGGTCATCTGGTACAGAAGAATCGTCCATAACTTACTCAATACTTAACCAAATCACACGAAACTTTTCACATACAATGTAGATGAGTAGGAGAGCCTCCCCTATGAATCATAGGTCATGGGGGCCAATACTCATGGGTTGGACCTGATGGATCAAACTGGCCCAATTCATAGAAGAATCATCCATAACTCGCTCAAAACCTAACAAAACAAGACGAAACTTCGCAGGTACTCTCTCTAGGGTGTGTGGGACCTACACTATAAATTTCAAGTTGTGGAGCCCATCCTACGTGGATCATTAGTGATCCATCTAGTTAGGTCGCTAGCGATCCATCAAACCACCTCCAAATCATTCCATTTCTTCTACGAGCCTTCTTTTCTGTCTTATAAGTGTTCTCCCAAAATTTCAAGTCAATTCAACTTCGTATAAATTCTCTAGGTCCATTTTAAGTTAGATGTTTTTGGTCAAACAGCTTGAATTGGATGAGTCTTCACTTCTCGAGCTAGATTGTTTGGCTTGCTACGAAACTTGGCAATTATTCTTCGAAGCGATAGTAGATCATGATACAAGAGGCTTTGAAAACTCATGATGCTTTCAATCGGATTACTATCGACCCATGGATGATGGATTGCTAGCGATCCATCTACTTAGTGGAGTTTTGGCTTGTTTGCCTTAAGTTTCATTGGGTTGTTCTTTTAGATGCCTTGTTAAGTTTCAAGTCATTCTGGCTTAGCCAGGATGTTCTACTTCCTGTTGAATTCTGCTGGGTTAAAAACCCAGTTAACATTTGCCCCATAGAGTATGCTTTCGTTGGAAATAAAGTTTGCTCTAGAACAAGACTAGTTTCAGATTACTACTCTATGAATTCCAGTGGACTGTTGGAGTCCATCTCAAGATTTTGTTTTCAATTGACTAAATTCTGATACCCGTTCGTTTTTTGATTTCGATCTGAATTTCAATTCCTGGTATTGACAATGCAATCTTTGCTCTATAGTTTACACAAGGGTTTAGGTCGGTAAGTGGGTGCACGACATAGGTTTGGAGTCGACCTATATAGTTTTAACTCGGCCGGTGGTGAAGCTAAGTTTTCTCTCGAATGATTGTAAGCTGTTCTGGAGCAAAGTCTTGCTCTTTGTCTTTAATTGTTTCTTTTCAAGGACTTGGTTATGTGTCTATCACCATTTTTGAATTATAATGTGATGATTTGTTCCAAAATCGGATATAGTTGATGATTCAATCGTATCACTCTTTCTGTTTCTGTACTCTAGTGGTCATGAAAAGAATAGCTTCCCACGTCGCTTCAGAAAGTGGCTCCATTATCGATTGTTAATCAATATCAGGTAGGTTTGGAAAAAATGATTTCAAAGGACGATATGGATTTTTTTAAAATGTAAGCAAGCTATGTACACTAGATTGTTCGTTTGTAGTATTCGGGATACCGGACTCTTCTAATGTAGATAACACACTTCATCTGCTTCGGTAAACGCTCAGAATCCAACTTGTCAACATATGCCGACTTCCCTTGGATTCCGAGCGTTGGTTATACGAGGATATTTTAAAAGTAAAACATACCCAATAGGGTTGAATGCCAAGTTTTATTGTTGAAAATGACTTTCTGGTCATCTAATCTTTAGTCTGGCCGAGGGACTTCCACTCCTCTAGAAGATGGGTCTTTCGCAACTTAGGCTTTGATTATTATCCTGTCATATTAGGATGATTGATTATAGTTAAATTACAAGGCACGGCTGCTCCTGTAGATATGTAGTTGAAGTTCAATCAGGCATGGTTTGTCTTCGAAAACTAACGCATGACTTGTTCGATTACGATTATCCTTCCTTTGCATTTTTCGGAATTCAACCTGCACACCAGCCTCTGTCTCCGGGGACTATTGGTTCAATTTCTCGATTCCGAGCATTGTTTTTTCTCGTTGTTGCAACTCTTATGTTTACGTGCAACATACTCATTTATTGTAATTCTATACATGTAAGTAATACTTCTACGGTCATTTCGACATATTCTATTTCATAGCTTTATTCAGAACTATGAGGTAGCTTGGTCTAGCCAGTTTTGTGGCTGTTCCTGTTTACGCTCTGTTGGGTTCGTTCGACAAAGTGTTGGGGTATATAACCCAATCCATAGTGTTGATTACTCTGAATATTAAGTCTATATGTTTTCGGGGGACTAGGTCTCCTGGGCCATATATTCGATTGCCCCAGTATGATTGACACGATATCTCCTATCTCCGAAAACTAGGGACTTTGCTGCTTGATTCCATGCTCTAATTTTTTCAGTGATGTTCGTTTCCTGACTGCAATTGAATTCCACCAAGTTGACATCATCATCCAATGTCATTCTGGGTACATGTGCTCGAAAGACGTGTTGTCGTCATCTTTTGCTAGAGTGAATTCTTCCAAGTCCAGTGTTGAGACCATAATCATGCATCAGTTTCTATCTACAAAAACTCGTGCGTGGATGATTCAACTCTATGGGTTTTTCCTTGATATTGTGAATCTTTAGACAACATGAGATGCCAGAGGTAGGGCTGAAGATTCAATCAAACTCTTGCTTCTGTTTCCGAAAGCCGGTGTATCGATAGTTTCATTCTTGGGGTTTCTTCTTAACATCATCAAACTTCAGGTAACGACATATTCCTGTAGGTTGGAACTGAATGATCTAGTTAGACCGTATATAGGTCATCGATCCTTCTCGTCATCACCAGACTTCGAGCGACGGTTTATTTCTGAATGTTAAATCCTTTATTTCCTTTGTTGGCGATTCTGTGGCCAGAATGCTCTATTTTGCGATATCGAACCTCTATCTAATCAACCTCGCATTTATTCGTGTTTCGACTTTGCAACATTTCTTTCGATCAAGTAGCCGTGCGTTTATGCCTGCTCGAGGGACTAGCTATTTCGAATGCTTGTATTTGGGCGATTGTGAGAGATGGATAGGTTTGGGACAAATGATTCGATTGCCCTTGGTATGGCCCTTAATCCTATTCTAGGATTGAGGAAGTCTGATGGTTTTAGTTCCAACCTTCCGTGATTGTCCCTGCTTGCCCTTAGCCATGCATGCTTTGCTTGTCCACTAACATCGTTGTGGAAGTTCTGTTCATACGCATGTTCCTGTCTTCGGGAATTAGTACCCTAGTTGCTTGGTTTCAAGCGGCATTTCAAGGCTGCTTAACTCTTTCTATATTGAATTCAGCAAATTTGGTTGTGCATCGGCTTCCATCCCCAGAAATTAGCACATGAGAGATTCAACCCTACGATTTTCTTTCAGTACCGCCTTATTCTCGTGCAGTGCTGATTCCTTCTATGTAAGATCGAACCATTCGGTTAACCTATGAAAGGTTATGTCTTCTTGTCATTGCCTATCATCGGGCAATGTTAAAGTCATGTTGGTTAGGATTGAATCATTTATCTGACCTTGTATAGTTGAGTAGATCCCTTTCAACCTAATGTGGTTGTTTTTCCCGACGTTGTTTAACTTTGGGATATGCCATGTTCTGGAAGGATCGGTGTCCCAATGTTTTCATTGCCTATCCTTGTTTATCACCTTCAAGTGTTACCCTTGGAAATTCAGGGTAGTTGCTCAACCAATTCCATGGTTATTCTTATTCACGAAAAATCGGATTTCCTCTAACCGGTTTTTGTTATGGTCTGACTTCTATCTGCAAAACCCTTGATTTCTTGGTGGAACCCATCATTTCTAGGTGTCAAATTCCAGGTTCTTATAGAAAATTAGAAATTGTGGAGCAAGTCATCATAATTCCCCCAATACGACCGCGCTCGTTGCTATCCTGATCACGGAGCGGTAGAGTTCGGTAGTGCTTGTCTTGAATCTGTGACACTTAACCTTGCTTGTTTCAGGCCATATGCATTATGCCCGGTTGATAGCATTGTTGCAGATATCAACCTTATTCGTTGGTTCCAATCTTCAGGAATCAATGGTTTAGCTGCTTGATTCCGAGCGTTTTCTCCTTGTCGTTGTCTATCTTCGGATAATAGCTAGTTTTCTGCAAGTTGGGGTTTGAGACCTCAATCGAGCACCTACTTCTGTCTTTGGAAACTGGTGCATTGATGATTTGATTCTGGAAATGCCTTCCGTCGTCGTCTATCTCTGAACGATGGTAAGTCGCTCCTTTTATTGCAAGTTGGAGAGGTTTTTCATCACGACCAATTGTTAATGTATTATGTGCCTCTCAATCCACAGGGTTGATTGTTCTAAACAATTGATGTGAGACTTGATGTTTTGGGCGGCACCCTGGATGCCCTCAGTCAAAGATGCGTCGCAGCTCCTATCTTTGGGAACTCGTGACTTGGATGTCTTGAATTTAGACATTTTTTACATTAACTTTGGTCAAAGATCAGAATTCTTTGCCGGCTTCTTGGTTTGTGAACTTTGCGGCACTACCGAAGCAATATCGGTTCTTTTGGGTAGCGGGAGCTGATCCTTGTTAATCCTGCAATAGACAAGTTTCTCAGAATTGTCGGGACAACACCGGTACTTAGAAAATTTTAACGATTCATTGATTATGCTAGAGCAACATCAAGCAGTGCTTGCGTGGCTTATTAGATGCGCGGCTTATGAAAATGCATAACTTACGAAATGCACGGCTTTTGAGAGTGTGTGGCATACGAAATGCGCGGCTTTTGGGAGTGCACGACTTACGAAATGCACAGCTTTTGAGAGTGCGCGGCTTACGAAATGCGCAGCTTTTGAGAGTGTGTGGCTTATGAAATGCACGGCTTATGGGATCGGTACAACCCGTCAATCTAGAAAGGTTTAGAACTTCTCGACTTTGCCAATCTTTTGGTAACGTGAGGAGTTCGTGCTTTGAGAGCATGGTTCCACGGCTAAAGAAGTGATGCATGGCTTATGGGAGTGCGTGGCTTATGGGATTGATACGACCCGTTGATCTAGAACGGTTTGGAACTTCTTAACGTTGCCAATCTTCGGGTAACTTGAGGAGTTTGTGCTTTAAGAGCATGGTTCCATAGCTCAAGAAGTGATGTGCGGCTTATGGGAGTGCGTTGCTTATGAGATCGATATGACCGTCGATCCAGAATGGTTTGGAACTTCTCGACGTTGCCAATCTTCGGGTAACATGAGGAGTTCGTGCTTTGAAATCATGGTTCCACGGCTCAAGAAGTGATGTGTGGCTTAAGGCAGTGCACGACTTATGGGATTTATATGACCCATCGATATGGAATGGTTTGGAACTTCTCAACATTGCAAATCTTCGGGTAACGTGAGGAGTTCGTGCTTCGATATCATTGTTCCACAGCTCAAGAAGTGATGCGCGGCCTATGGGAGTTCGTGGCTTATGAGATCGATACGACCTATCAATTAGAAATGGTTTGGAACTTCTCAACGTTTCCAATCTTCGGGTAACGTGAGGAGTTCGTGCTTCGAGAGTGTGGTTTCACGGCTTAAGAAGTGATGCGCGGCTTATGGGAGTGCGCGGCTTATGGGATCGATATGACATGTCAATCCGGAACGGTTTGGAACTTCTCGACGTTGCCAATCTTCGGGTAATGCGAGGAGTTTGTGCTTCGAGAGAGTGGTTTCACGGCTCAAGAAGTGATATGCAGCTTATGGGAGTGCGCGACTTATGGTTTGGGCCTTCTTGGTGCTGGAGGAGCGATACCAGTTCTTAGAAGGTATGGATCGAGTTTTCCCATAAATACGGCGATTTGACTTTGCTAGAACGCGATTTCATCAGTTCTAAGAGATAAGTAGTTTTTGGACAGGGTAACCATAGCTTGGACGATCCTCCCATATTTTGTGAAGATGTGCACGACCAAATGATAAGGTTGCCATGTGGAGAGATCTATAATCAACTGAATGGAGATGGTTATGAAGAAAGAGCTTTTGGGAGTTCAGGGCAAGACTCTCAGATTTATGTCCAAACCGCCTTTAGTGAATTGGTCTTCAACTGGCATACAGTCTAAAGGGAAAAGGAACCGGTCACCAATGTTGGTAAAGGTAGAGTTGGGAAGAAGTAAGAAAGTATTATGCTTCTATTTCGTTTGTTGCGCTTGCTAGGTTGTTAAGTCCATAGTTGCTTTCACTGAGAGCGGAGAAGCTCGAAGCTTCAGCTTCATCCACTTAACAGCTTTCCTAACAGCATCGTTCGCTACTTGGAAAACATGCCTCCCAAACAGAGAAAAGATGTTAACAAAGGAAAAAACATCGCATCCAGCAGTCTTCCAGATCCAGCTGTCACGAATCAAGCAAATCGTCCTCCTCCAGCAACAGTAACAAATGAAGAACAGGCTAACCCCACCACTCCTGCCACAGAACAGCCTACAACAATTACTAGGGCAGATCTGGATAGAATTGTGGTTGAAGTAACTAACCGCTTCACGTCCCAGCAGGAAGCCTTGGTGGACCATCTCATGTCACGCTTAAGGGACGCTGAAGAATCCAACCGCAACACTGAATCATGGGGCGAGTCCCAGTCTGGAGGATCTCAAAGACAACAAAGATCTTCCTTCTTCGAAGGAGCTAACGGCAGAAGTAGCCATGGTAGGAGCCGAGACCGAGCACAGCCCGAAGTTAGGCCTGAGGAAACGTTTGGTACCGAACCCAACGGGGGAGGTACCGGGCGAAGGTCAACTGTAGCTGAGCCTGTCATGCTGCCTAACCACAGAAACGCCAGTGAACGGGGCCGAGCTAGAGCCCAGCCCGAAGTTGGACCCGAGGAAGTGCTTAGATCAGAACCCCGCAGAGGGAGATCAAGGCAAGGGCCAACTGTAGCTGACTCGAGCATGCTCCCAGAAAATCAAAGGCAGCCACTGGAAAATATGAGGAATGATAGACGATACCATCCCTACAGGTCATCTGGACGGAATCAATCCCACAGAACAGAACCAAACTCATTTCTATCTGCTCCAAGTTCTGATGAAAGGATGGCACGCTTATTCAGAGAGTGTGTCCAACGGGAGCAAAGAGATCGAGGGATAGGCGCTAGGGTACCCAGCCCTTTCGCCCGCAATATCGAAATTGCTATCACCCCCGAGAATGGAAGATGCCAACAATGGAACCCTACAAAGGAACCTCCGATCCCGTTGTACACTTACAGAGGTACACGCAGCATATGCTCATGAGTGGGGCGACAGAGGGAGTACTGTGCAAATGCTTTCCGCTCTTCTTAGTAGATCTTGCTACCTCCTGGTTCTGTCATCTACCCCAGGGATCCATCAGCTCGTGGGAGATGTTGAAAGAAAAATTTATCAGTCAGTTCTGCATTCATGTGGAGCAACCTAAGGACGCTTATTCCTTATCCAGCGTCAAACAGAAACCTGGAGAGAAGCTGCAGCAATACCTAACCAGATTCAACGCCGCAGCAGCCGCAGTCCAAGATGCCGATGAGAAGCTTATCCTAATGGCCCTCTGCAGTGGTGTGCATCCGGACACTAAATTTGCTAGAAGGTTGACAAAAGAAAAACCAGCTACCTTACCCGATTTCTTCCATGAAGTCGGGAAATACATGAGGCTTGAGGATGCTGCCGTTGAGGGGCAGTCAGGACAGCAAAATAAGACAACCCATGGCAACGCCCCTGCTGTGGCAAGGGACGTTCGAAGAAATGATTCCAGAGACAATGCTGGGGGCAAGAAGGGAGAAAAGCGCCTATATCGGCCAGGACCAAGATTCGACACTTACACTCCTTTGAACGAGACCGTCGAAAATATCTTCCTTGCCACCCAAGGCGAAGTTAGATACAAATGCCCACCATACAAGAAGGAATCAGATAACGCACAGAAGTCTGGAAAGTTCTGCCGCTTCCACGAATCTCACGGGCATGATACCAACGAATGCCATCATCTCCGAGATCTGATTGAAGAACGCCACCCGAAGTGGAAAGAAAGTGATGACATCAAATTCGGTAAGCGTGACCTAGAAGGAAGGCAGTACCCTCACATGGATCCCATGGTCATCTCTGCCCGACTTGGTCCCGCCGAAGTTTACCGAATCCTGGTAGACACTGGAAGCTCAGTAAACATCCTGTTCAAACACGCATTCGACAAAATGGAGCAATCAATGAAGGATGTATCTCCCTGCGATAAACCACTACACGGCTTCACTGGAGATGCGAAAATGCCCCTCGGGCAACTGGACCTCTTTGTTGAGATTGGAAGCCATCCCCGCTCCGCTGTACGGAAACAAAAGTTTGTGCTAATAGAAAACCAGTCGGCCTACAACGCCTTCTTAGGAAGGCCATCCTTGTCTGACTTCCAAATTGTCTTAGCCCCATGGTGCCTAAAGATGAAATTTCCAACAGACAATGGAGTAGGGGAAGTGGAAGAAGACCAGGACATTGCTCGAGACTGCTATGTGACTGAACTTCGCAACAACCACAGGAAGGATAAAGGGAAGGGTGTAGAGATTGCCCTCTGCACAAAAAGTCTAGAAGCATAGCAACTAAAGAAAGCCCCTCCTCTTCGATATACCAGCGACCCTTTCAATGAATTAGACCCTAGGGACAAAGAGGAGGAGGCCACCGCCGAGCCTGCAGAGGCTATGGAGTTTATATCTATAGACAAGCACGACTCAAGTAGACTATTGAAAATTGGGTCCCAACTAAAAGCCGAATTGAAGGAACAACTCATCGATTTTCTCCGCCACAACTTGGATGTATTCTCTTGGTCACACGCTGACATGACCGGAATCTCCCCCGACATAGCATGCCACGTATTAAACATTGATCCTACCAAGACGCCTGTAAAACAAAGAAAGAGAAGTATGGGGGCAGAGCGATCAGCAGCCCTCGATGAGGAAGTAAAAAATCTACTCGCCAATGACTTCATACGAGAAGCTATCTACCCGGGATGGATCGCCAACCCGGTGCTGGTAAAAAAGGCTAATGGGAAGTGGCGAACCTGCATTGACTTTTCCAACCTAAATGACGCCTTCCCAAAGGATTGCTTCCCACTTCCCAGAATCGACCAACTTGTAGACAACACAGCCGGGCACGAACTCCTATCTTTTATGGATGCATACTCAGGATATAACCAAATTCCTATGCATGCTCCCGACCAAGACCACACTAGTTTCATCACCGACCGAGGTTTATACTGCTATAAGGTAATGCCTTTTGGACTTAAAAATGCAGGAGCCACCTACCAGCGCCTCGTCAACAAGATGTTTGCAGGGCTAATAGGACAAACTATGGAAGTATATGTGGATGACATGCTGGTAAAGTCAAGGAAAGCCAAAGATCACGTAAGCCACCTAGGCAAGATGTTTCAAGTACTTCGACAATATGGAATGAAGTTGAATCCACTGAAATGCTCCTTCGGAGTGTCATCAGGAAAGTTCTTAGGATTCATCGTTCATGCCAGAGGGATAGAAGCCGATTCATCTCCAAGGCGACGGACAAGTGCGTCCCCTTTTTTGAAGCCCTAAAGAAAGACAAGGGAAAGTTCGAATGGACTGACGAATGCTTAACCGCTTTCCTTAACCTAATCGAACACCTCCAGAAACCACCGGTACTCTCGACTCCAAGCGAAGGCGAAGAATTATGCTTATACCTTGCTGTGTCATCTCACGCCCTAAGCGCAGCCTTGGTAAGGGAAGACAACCACACGCAGCGGCCAGTTTACTTCGTCAGCAAAAGGTTTACTGGGGCAGAAGTCAGATATCCTAAACTTGAGAAGCTAGCATACTGTTTACTAATCACATCACGAAAGCTGCGTCACTACTTCCAGTCCCATTCCATCAAAGTTCTGACTGATCAACCACTGAGGCAGGTACTCCATCGTCCCGAAACTTCTGGGCGACTACTTAAATGGTGCATTGAACTAAGTCAGTATAATATCACCTATCACCCTCGCACCGCCATCAAGGGACAAGCCATGGCTGATTTCATTGCAGAATTCATTACCAACGAAGGTAAGGAGAAATTGGAAATAGCAGAAAATATCAAGTGGAATCTCTTTGTGGATGGTGCATCGAACGAACAAGGCTTGGGGGCAGGTGTGGTAATAATCACTCCCAGGGGAAACAAACTGCACTATGCTATAAGGTTGGAGTTCGCTGCCACCAACAACGATGCAGAATATGAAGTAGTGATAGCTGGACTAGAAATTGCCATAGAAATCGGAGCCAATTCTTTGTGTCTTCACAGCGATTCTCAACTTATTGTTAATCAAATACTAGGAGAATTCCAAGCTCGAGAAGAGCGACTCATAGCATATCTAAAGAAGACCAAGTTACTTCTCAGCCGATTGGACCACTACTTAGTCAAACACATCCCTTGGGAGGAGAACCGAGAGGCCGACGAATTAGCAAAGCAAGCAAGTGTGAGAGACATCACCATCTTCGAGGCAGTAACCATCTCAAAGCAACTGGCCCCCAGTTTTGAGCAAGTGAATCTGATAGCTGCAACCGAAGAAGCAACTTGGTGGGGCGAGCACTTCGTAGAGCCTGGGCGGACCCATGACTCCCATCCGAGACTACCTACAAAGTGGCACTCTACCCAACGGGCGTAACGAAGTCAAGAAAATCTTGAGGAAAGCATCCCGCTACACAATACAAGAAGACATCCTCTATCGGCGTGGATTCTCTAACCCGTTATTAAGGTGTGTCGCTGGGAGAGAAGCCAAGGAAATCTTATCCAATATCCATCAGGGGAGCTGCGGAGATCACACCGGAGGGCAAACATTAGCAAAAAAGATACTCCGATACAGATATTTCTGGCCCACCTTAAGCAAGGATGCCTTAGATTTCGTCAAGAAGTGTGACAGATGCCAAAAATTTGCTAAGATTCCATGGCTACCAACAACTGAGATTACTCAAATGACCAGCCCTTGGCCCTCGCAGTATGGGGAATTGACTTAATCGGCGAGCTACCGATGGGCCGAGGTGGGGCCAAACATGCTATAGTGGCAGTTGATTATTTCACCAAATGGGTGGAAGCGGAGCCTCTGAATAAAGTATCTTCAGCAAAAGTTATTAACTTCTTGATCAAAAATGTTCTGTGCAGGTACGGAGTCCCACTCAAAATCATATCAGACAATGGACTTCAGTTTGACAGCGAGGAATTCGCCAACTGGTGCTGAGAGCATGGAATTCATAAAAGCTTCTCATCCGTAGCATATCCCCAGGCAAACGGACAAGTCGAAGCAGTCAACAAAATTCTGAAAACTCTGATAAAAAAGAAGCTCAAAAAGTCAAAGGGTGCTTGGGTGGATGAACTCTCTACGGCGCTGTGGGCCTACCGCACATCTTTCAGAACATCAATGGGGCACACTCCTTTCTCTTTGGCATACGGATCGGAGGCTATGCTCCCAGTTGAAACCATTGTGCCTTCCCACCGTAGGATCCACTATAACCCGAAAGAGAATGAAGAGCTCCTCCACATGTCTTTGGATCTAGTTGAGGAGAGAAGAAATGATGCAGTCCTTAAAACAGCAGCCCACAAGCAGAAAGTGGCAGCGCAATACAACTCCAAAGTCAAGCATCGTACCTTACAAGAAGGGGATCTTGTCCTCAAGCGAATCTTCCCTCGCCCCGGAGCACTAGACCCCATCTGGGATGGACCATATGTAATTCATAAAGATCTCCACAATGGAGCTTATATTTTGTCAACAGTGGACGGAGAGGTGTTCCAGAGGGCATGGAACATCCAGCACCTCCGTCGTTACTTTTCTTAACTTGTACTGCCCATATGAAGTGAATTAACAAAGAGAATCAGTGGACGTAGGCCTTTTCATGCCGAACCACTTTAAAAAACTTTGTCTCTTTTTTAACTTGTTCCTTTATATCTTGGCTACTTGTTAACTTTATCCTTTTCTGTTGAACAAAATCCTATGCGTATAGCATTTCCACTCAAAGCACTCCACGGCGCAACTTCACCTGGGCAAAACCTAACAGGTACTATGCGAATCTATGCCCTCGCCAATGAGACACTTTTGCTCCAGCATCCCTCTGCTGCGGGTTAACTCATTGCTCGCGACGGCCCTTAAAGCCAACTGTAATGAGCCGATTATAAGCCACCGAGAAGGCCGACTATAGCCGAGGCAGCTCATTACGGCGTTAGGCTCGCCGGCAACTGTGAACCGACTATAAGCCCCAACATAAGGTGTGGCCAGCCAGGGGCAGTTCACAGTTGACGATCGGCACCCACGCTAGCCGGCCACGGTAAATCGAATAATACCCATGATTACGGGCCATAATGGCCCGGGTAGTTACTATGCGCGATCTCGGCTCCGATGTGTCTTAAGTGCGGCTGTGGTAAAAAAGAATTAACTCCCCGCGGAGGCGTAAGATGGGTGACAAATGTCTCCAAGGCCCACAGCTAGGGAAAGTGACTACAAAACCCGTTTGCCACGAACTTAAGCACATCGAAGGCCTTCCGTGATTGGAAGTTTTACTTTTTCACATATTTCAGTTTTACTTAAAAAGCTTTTCTCCTATCCTCTATAACGGTCCCTAAAGTACAGGATGCAGAGTAGGAGATACTAGCCAATGGGTGTAGGGACTCACGATTGGATGGCAGGGCACTCGACTGCATTCCATGCTCGGTCATACAAGATATTCAAAACTGCCATCTACGATTAAAACATGAAGGGCGGTATTTTCTTCTTTTGTGTACAAATACATGACTATAATTTGTTCACACCACACGCTAATATTACAAGTCATGAAATTATGTTTTAAAACCAGAACCTGACATCAAACACAATTCAATTACAAGGATATGCATAGCTATATTTCTCATATGACATGTCAAAATAGCAACAAACATTCGGAAGACGACAAAATCAGCTTAAGTTAAAGAATTACACATCAAGAATAGAGCTATTTATTACAAGTAGCAAAAGAATTACAACTTAAAAGTTACTCTACTGTTTTAAGACTAACGTATACGGCCATGTCAAGTCTACAAAAAGAATTTTCCAGGTCTGATCAAGGGGCCGGCTGCGTTGGAGTTTCATCCTTGTCCTGTTGACCACCTGTCCAGTCAGAGAAAGGATTCATTAGTGATAAGCAACCAAAGTTAATGGAGAGACTAAAAAGGAAGACTTACCAGCACCTGCTTCTTGACTATCTTGGTCGTCATCCTCTACTTGCACACCTGCCTCCTCAGCAGCAAGCAACCGCATACCCTCCTTCACCGCCACCTTCTCCTCCTTGGTAAACTGGGCAGTGACCACATCCATGCTGAAGGCCACACCACCCTCTTTATCCGCATCCGCCTTAGCTTCCTCCAGAGCCCGAAGATAAATCTTAGCCATGACCCTAGGATAATCATCCATCCAGGATAGGTTGCCCTGCTTCCAAGTTCGGAAGTACATGTCCTGAAGCATTTCATCCATCATCCCCTCATTCTCCTCAAACTCCCTCATCCGGGCCTCGGAAGCCGACAACCTTCCAACAACAGTTTCCCTCTCCAAACGGTATCTCGAGCAGTCAGCCTGAAGGGATTTCCGCATCGCCTCCATCTCCTCCTTCAGCCTAACCTGAGCAAGCTCTACGGCTTCAAGCTTCCCCGACAGCTCCTCTACCCGCTCAAGGTCCGCCCTCCGAACCTCATCCACTGTCGAGATGGCCATATTTATCTGCTCCTTGCAGGCAGCCTCCATCTTCCGCAGTTCCGCCTTACTAGCCTCCTCCATAGCCTTCCTCAACCGCCCGGAGGCAGCCTCATGCTGAGAAATCTGAATGGCCTGATCAGCGAGCTGTTTGGCCTGGTCCGAAACCATCAATCTTAGTCGGATGTTGGCACTCCCAATCTCCTCTCCAGCCTTAACCACCCGGGCATGATGCCCCATCAGCTTCCTAGTCTCCTCCGCCACCCGATCAATATTAGCCTTGGCCTCGTCTCCCATGGTAACTATCCGAGTAGTAAGTAGATCGAGATCTAAGGACTTAGCCTCATCAAGCACCCGTACCATGGGATTGCGGGGAAGAAGGTGCTCACCAGTAACCTCGTCAAAGGTAATATCATGGGAACTTGGATCCAGATCAGGATGACCCGCAAATGGATTACGAGCCAAGTCAGGACGATCAATCTGAATAACGGTAGGGTTTTCGGACGGGTGCGGAGAGAGTGCAAACTCGCTATCCTCCTCCGTGATATCATGAAGAGGCTGAACTGGGGGCTGAGGACCAAGTGAAGGTTCGGATGAGGGATGACTCCTCTTTCTCTTTTGGATACCCTCTTCAATGACCCCGAGAAGGGGACGGTAGCCGACTACATCCCCGGAGCGGTGGGTCGAAGACTTTGGCTTGGCGAAAGCTTTGGAAAGCTTGTACTGTTCAAGCCTGTGCCGAAGATCTGAGGCCTTGGCCGTTTTACCTGCTCCTGATATGAAGAACAAGTGTCACAAGCTTACATTGATCCATAATTCGAGAAAACACGGTAAACTAAAAGTTAAAAGAAGAAAGAAAACACATCTGTGGTTGTACAAACCCTGGGGAGGAGTAGGATACTGCAATGAGTCCTGGATTTCATTCCAGAACGGGAGCGGATCATAAAAAATTCCTAAGTCCCTATCATAAATGGAGCCCGCAGGAGTCAAAAGTTCACCTTGAGTCGTCGGAGCCACCTTGGTTGGAATAGTCCGAGGAGGCTCGCTTGCACCAGTCCCAGCCTTGTCAGCTCTCTCGGATTTCTCTGTCAAAGCCGTTTCCCCGTCCAGCCCCTCAAAAGCTTGGTGGAATACATCATCCGTCCACTCCTGAGTCTCGCCTGCTTGCCCAGGAAGCAGGGCCCCGATGCCATCACCACCTTCCCGGTCACCTCCACCCTCGCCTCTTTCCTCCTCTACGTCTTCCTCCTCCTGAGTAAGCGGACATGTGCTAGGGGAGGGACCGTCCGACTTCTTAAGTTTCTTACCTCCGACGGTTGGAGGTTTTGTAAAAGGTTTCCTCTTGCTACTCTCTACCGTGACACTTCCCTTAGCCTGAGCAGCCGCCCTCTCCTCCGCCGTTTCCCTCAGCTTGACTACTGACTGCTGTGGAAGAATTAAGTTATACTCCAGAAGGGTCGAGTTTCTGATCAGGTAGGCAGATGACCTATATCTCCCGAGAATAGCTTCTACCTCAGCCGCCATCTGAACTAGGCGATCAGTCTCCACAACTGCAAAGCCACCGGTCGCTAGCAAAAAAATGAAAATGTATGAGGAGAAGCATCGCAGCCAGAATGGAAATTATAAATAAAGCATCAACTTACATCCAGAAGTAAAACGCTGAATAGAAACAGAGTCGTCTCTGACGAAGAACCACTCCTTCTTGAACATACTGAATTTGGAATACAGATCCAAGACCGGCTTGAAGGTTACAGCTGACTCCAAGCTGATGTATGGGGACCCCTTCTTATAGCCCCTCAGATTATACAAGTACCGGATCTCCCGGTTGGAAGGAGCACGACCATACTTCCTCTGGAAAATGACGAAGAGGCTCACCAGTATAGCATAGGAGTTGGGTTGAAGCTGGAATGGGGCCACCTTTAGATATGTGAGGAAGCTGGCTACCCAAGCGTTAAGAGGAGGAATGGCACCACACATGCAGTGGTATCTACTGTAGGCAAAGTACCCTTCAGGAGGGTCATACGGCATAACTTCTCTCCCTGGCTACAGCAAGTGCGCCCTATCAATTCCGAAAGATCGGGAGATGACATCAAGCTCCTCCTCCTTGAGGGAGCTAGGAAAGCAATCGGGCGGGGAGTTCAGAAGTTCCTGAGGGCCATACCCGTCCACTAGAGATCTCGGGACAGGTCCGTGACGTTCTGGATTCGGCTGAGCTGGGGGCACGGCAGAGGAACCTCCTTCGCCCTCGGTTTTCTTCTTATCTGATCGAGTTTCCGCTTTACGAGACATTATCTACAACACCGGAAAAACACATTGTTAGAACAGAAGATGTAAACAAGTAAGTACGTAATATGAAATTTCACTCATAAAATCAAAAACGCTCAAACTCCCATTGTCGTTCAGTAAAGTGGATATGAAATTTCATTCGGTGTCGGAGTCTCGAAAACCATTCGACACTCGGAATCCCCAAATTCATTTCAGTAAATTCCAACCAAAAGCTCATCCGGCACCCCGATATGAGAGTTCATTCGGTCAGTAAATTCCAACCAAAAGCTCATTCAGCATCCCAATAAGAAAGTTCATTCGGTTAGTTGGGAGCCCAAAGTTTCCGAGTTCGTTCGGTAGCCTAGCCCTAGAAGTTCGCTCGGCAGAAAACAAGCTCACCTGATTCGGCAGTTCGAAAGATTGATTCGGTTATCACGTTTGGTGAGGAAACACGAAGGTTTGAGGCTCTTATTTATAAAAGAAAGTTTGATAGCCGGACCAGATGGTTCGGTCCTAATGCCGAATACGATGGCTCAGCTGAAACAAAGCAAGACATATGACAGGCATATGCCTTACTTTGGGGGGCAAATGATTGGGCGAATTTTCACCACCAAACACATGCCGAACCAATGCTGCCGAAATGCTCGTCCGGTCCACAACTCCCCACCGAATGGAAACGCTCGTCCGGTCCACATCTCCCCACCGAATGGAAACGCTCGTCCGATCCACAACTCCCCACCAAATGGAAACCATCAACCGGTCCAGAGCTCCTCACCGGACCAAGTCCATCAACCGGTCCAAAGCTCAATTCCACCATGCTCCTACCGGACCATACTCCTTTCGGGCCAACAATACCAAGCCAGGTCGCGTCAGCCCAGGCCCACCAGCTGTTATATACATCCTAGACCCCTACCCCCAGCCTTACTCTATAAATAAAGGGGCAGGGGTACAACAATGGGGAGAAGTTTTGAGAGCTCAAGCACGGAGAGAACTTTCAAACAACTTTCTTTTACTTGTATCAAAGCTTTGTACTTGTAATCAAAACAAGAGAAGAGAAATAACATATAAAGTGGACGTAGGCACATTCTGGCTGAACCACTATAAACTTGCGTGTCTTTTTACATTTTAGTCCCTTCTTTTCATATATTTGCATAAATCACCCAAATCACTAAGAACAACATAAGATCTACTAAATCATACAACTTTGAGGTGTTTGTCCATTTTTTGTGCAAACAATAGTTGTCAGAATGCCATAATTTTCAATCAGGCGTAACAGAACTGTAGTATGATTAGTCTTGGCTTTCCTTGTAGCTATTCAAGTATGTGTGGTGCCCCCATGCCATAGGGCTGTTCGCGCGCTTAAACTATATCCGGGATTTATCCACAACCCGTTTGGTTGCACGCGGTCCATTGGATGGAACTGTGTCTTCTAGATGATTAAAGCATGGGAATGCCTCTATCTTCAAAGACTTATATATTAGGGATTTGAGATACTTGGTTCTCCCAGGTGCCTAATCTTGGCTTGATTCAAGGCGGTCTCTGATTGATCACAAGATCTATTCACATTTAGCTTGGTTTCTTTGAGCGACTTTAAAGCTCCGAAATTTAGCACTGTCTGTCTCATTGGTCATTGGAAGTGATTCTGTTATTTTTTCAGAGTAACTAATGTAATTGTCGATTTGTGTTCTTGGAGCACGACTTCACTGACATCGGGCAGTTCTAGATGAGATGACTGTTGATATTCCAGTTTGGCTTCGCGACACTTTAGTTCATGAAGGATTTTTGGATCAGATGACTGCTGACCTACCGGTTTGCCTTCATGAACTTTAGTTCGTGAAGGACCTTCACGATGCTTTTGTTCGTGAAGGAGTTTTTATGGTCGGATGTCCAGCGACTAGATTACCATGGAACGATAGTTTATCAATTTCGAGAGGAATTTTGGTCGGATGTCTAGCGACCAGATGGCCCTTGAGCGATTATTTATCGACTCCAAGAAGAATTTGGGTCGTGTGTCTGATGGCTCGGTGGTCTTAAAGCGATAATTCATTGACTTCAAGAGGAATTTTGGTTGGATGTCCGGCGACCAAAAGGCCTTGGAGTGATAACTCATTGACTCCAAGAAGAGTTTTGGGTCGTGTGTCCGATAGCCCAACGGTCTTAAAGCGATGATTCATCAACTTTAAGTGAAATTTTTGTTGGATGTCCGGCAACTAGACGGTCTTGGAGCGATAATCCATCGACTCTAAGAAGAGTTTTGGGTCATGTGTCTGACGGTCTTAAAGTGATGATTCATTGACTTCAAGGGAAATTTTTGGGATTCGGCTCGTAGGAACACAATTTTATCGATTTTTGGAGACTAGTGGGTTGGATCTGTTTGTTCGACAATCCTTTGGACAAGACTTCTCGACGCTACTAGAGCAACGTCGGCCCTCAAAAGAGGGAATGACATGACTCTTCGAGGACATAGAAGCATTTCTTTTGCTATGCTGTCTGTAATGCCCCAGTGTCCCGGGATGGCTCATTTGGAAAAGAAAAGTAGACAAGGATGGATGAGAAGGCACCGCTTTAGGTTGCTGCCCCATTCTTAGTAACTAGCTAGCCATAGTATTATTTGATAATCATCCTTTCATCTGATTTTGTCAGTTAGCCGGGATGCTTTTCTACTAGGTCTTAGTGGCCTTGCTTGGGCAGAAGGTCCCTGAGGTCTTGTAGCTCCTTCACCATTTGGTATGTTCTTTGGCAAATTGTCGGGTTTGCCTTCTGCCAATTGCACTACCTCTAGTGCCTTCCCATAAAATTCTTCTAGGGAAGTAGGTTGTTTCATCCTTTAATGATTCCCGAGGGCCTTGCAGTAGACTGCATCCATCGCTCCCGCTTCGTCCACATGTTAGTCATATGGCTTCGATGAATGGGTTTCGGTTGGGGAAGATGCTCTAATCATTGTTAGTCCAGTCCGTTTTCAAGTTATGACTATTTATAATGCTTGAGAATGATATATGCTTGATTGTCCTATGCTTGAATGATTGGAACTGCCGATTGAATGGAAAATCACTTAGGATGGGGTCATGGATCAGTGACGGTCCCCAAACATTTTCAAATTAGGCGGGCTCAGTCTGGAGTGACAAGGAAGGCCACATAAGGTTGCATTCCAAATTTAAAGGCATTTGGAGTTTTCATGTTCGAGTTATCGGCAAAAGAAGATGAATCAACGTCGATGGATCGGTGGTATTTTACTTGAAGTCCGACCCGAGAAAATTTGCAATTTGCTTGGAGTCAGCACATGGTTCGTTTGGAGTCACAGAATTTGAGGTGCTGGGTGGGTGAAGACCGGTGCTTGGAGTCATTTGCATGTTTGCTTGGAGAAAATCTTTGTTTTACCCGAGTCTGATTTTGGGCCAAAGTTTCTTAGGTTTGCTTCGAGTCAAATGGGTGATTACCCAAGTTTGACTATGAGTCAGGACTTCTAGAATCTGCTTCGAGTCAAATAGGCGACTACCCGAGTTCGACTTCGAGTCAACCCCGAAGTGAGTTTTTCAATGACCATTTTGACTATTGTTGACGATTTTCGACGATGACCATTCATGCTCGACGATGGAAGCTCCATGATGGGATTAGAAGCTGGTCAGTTGGGAGTGGTCACAATATACCACAGGAGCTTGGCTTTGTAATCAATCCCGTTTTTGTCATATCTTCTCGGTTCTCTTGGCTCTGGGAGTACTGTTTGAGTAGCAATTCCTCATCCATTGCTTGGCACTGTGTTGTGGCATGGGTTTTAGAGCTTCTTCTAGCATTTTGCACATTAGCATTTCAATTTGTTTTCCTCAAATTGTTTGTCATCTTCAGAGCCAAAGAGAACCATCATTATATCTCCCCATGGGGTTTTCACCCCTAAGTAAGGTTTGTAGCAGGTGCTTTTGCAGTGGGTGGTGTGTTAACGTTTTCTTCTGTCATGATTCTTGGAGCTCTACCTACTACTTCCTTTTGCTTTTGCATTTTGTTTCTTTTGTTCAAGCAAGAAATAGAAGAATGCTCTTGCTTTGTAGTAGCCACTGCTTCAGGCACCGTTCTGGGAGTAGTTAATGATTGGAGTGCTAAGACAGCATCTATCTTTTCCATAAGAGCCTTTTGATTGTTTTCCATTTTCTAGATAATTTCATCAACCATCCTTTTCAATTCTCCCTTAGTCAAAAATTCATGCTATTTGGAGGATCCTGGAACTTGACCTCCCGAGTTAGCTTCTAATAGCAGATTGTTGAGGTTTGTTGACTTCAATTTGCTGAGGGTTCGTTTCTTCTTCAACAATAGTAGCTCTTATGGATCTTCCGGTGGTAATTCTCTTTCTTCCTGGTGCCATTGATTCTCAACAGCAAATCTACTAAGAAGAGATTGAGGATCTAATTTCTGAACCTATCTGATATAAAGTAGATAGCTAAATCTAAGCCTGAGTTGGGTTCTCAGTGAAAGCACCAAAGTTTTAACCCAAAAAATGGATCAACACCCTGGATTGAGTGTGAAAGCACCATCCCTATTCTTACAGAGCAATAATATAGAAAATAAATGTAAAAATAGCCCAAAATAGTAAAAAGACAAGAAGATTTTTATAGTGGCTCGGCGGTTAATCAAGCCTAAGTCCACTTTATAACTTTCTATTAACTGACTGCTGTTACAAGTTGAATCGGATCACAATATGATTGAATCTTCTATGTTAGATCAAGTCACAAGTATAAGAGTTCACTGGAGAATCATAGTGAACCCTTAGATGAGTATTGTATGGGAGGAGAAGAGTGAAAAATAATCTCTACAGAGCTCAAGCAGCCAGTCCAGAAGATCCTCTTTATGTTGCAGATATGTGAGTGTTTATAGGGGAATTCAGTGAGTATTAGACCAATCCAAGTGCAGAAGAGTCCAGTTGTTACGCCAAGTCATCACCGAAAATCTCAAATCAATCCGAGTCATTTCTATGGGTCGCTAGTTATCCATAAGAGATGGATAGCTAGCTATCCATAGGGGATGGATCATTAGCTATCAATCAACTTAGCATATTTTTCTACTAGAAGCCTTTACTTAGTGCTACGAAGGAGTTTGGAAAGTTTGAGAGCAATTTGAGAGCAATCCAACCTATCTAAATGGATCGCTAGCTATCCATAGGGGATGGATCGCTAGCTATCCATCCACTTAGCATATTTTTTGAGTGATCTTAGTTTGGTTGTCTTCCTATCTTCTACTTAAGTGCCTTATCCAAATATCAAGTCGTTTGCAGTTTGTTTGATCATCCATCTTCATGGATCATTTGGTCTAGAAGAATCATCCATAACTCACTCAATACTTAACCAAATCACACGAAACTTCACATATGCAATTTAGATGAGTAGGAGAGCCTCCCCTATGGATCATAGTCATGGGCCCCACTCCTCATGGGTCGGACCTGATGGATCAAACTGGCCCAAGTCAAAGAAGAATCATCCATAACTCGCTCAAAACCTAATGAAACCAAATGAAACTTTGCAAGTACTCTCTCTAGTGTGTGAGGGACCTACACTATAAATTTAAGGTTGTGCGACCCATCCTACGTGGATCGTTAGCGATCCATCTAGTTAGGTCACTAGCGATCCATCAAACCACCTCTAAATGATACCATTTTCTCTATGAGCCTTCTTTTCTTTCTTATAAGTGATCTCTCAAAATTTCAAGTTAATCTGACTCTATATGACTTCTCTAAGTCCATTTTAAGTTAGCTATTTTTGGTCAAACAACTTGAATCAGATGAGTCTTCACTTCTCGAGCTAGATTGTTTGGCATACTATGAAACTTGGAAAGTATTCTTAGAAGAGGTAGTAGTTCATGATGTAAGAGGCTTTGACAATTCATGATGCTTCCTTTTGGATCGCTAGCGATCCACTACTTAGTGGCGTTTTGGCTTGTTTCTCTTAAGTTCCATTGGCTTGTTCTTTTAGATGCCTTATTCAATTTCAAGTCATTCTGGTTTAGTGTCACATCCCCGATCTAGAGGCCTAAAACTAAGCGCTACAAATGCTGCAGTTATCTATAGTATTAGCTTCCGGCAACAAAATACGGCTGTGTTAATGGTATCTATAATATCAGAAGCACTTGAATATGAAACAAAACATAGATTTCAAAACAACATTACTTCATTAACTTTCAGAACAGATGTTCCATATTCTTAATACATAATCCTAATTATGTTTCCAGGAACAGATCAAATATACTTATTACAAAATATGCCAAGAGCGGTATATGAAGATACCCCCTTGGATGATCAGAGTCATATAGTCATAATGAACTTAATACAAACACAGCGAAAATTCAACAAAACATAAAACAAGAACTGCAATTCCTAAATTGAAGCTCCCCACACCCCTTAATATACCCAAAAGGGCACATTAAAAGGCATGGTGCATTGTAGGTATAACTAAAAATAACAGAGACTAAGATTCACAAGACAAAAGTAGGTAAACACAGTGGAAACTAAAATAATAACTTATTCAAAACAAAAACTTCATAGTTGCTTCATAAACCAAATAAGTCAAATACCAAATACAACATACATGTCTCAAAATCCAATATGTCTCATGAAATAAAAACTCGTAGTCTCAACAAAAATCAGAGTGTAAATATCCCTCTCAAGTGCCAGTACAAAGAAAGAAAAACAGAAATAAAATTAGAGAAATACATAGCAGAATCTTCTCCAAGGAACCTCCGAGCAACTGCAATCTACTTCCCTCTCCCTTGATTGCCTATAGGGGTAAAAAGGGGGAAATAGAGGAGTGGGTCAGACTAAAAGTCTGGTGAGTGATAGGAACTACTAGAATCTTTAAGCAAAGTAAAAGTAATAGACTCTTCAATAGTTCTTGTATATAAAAAGGAAATAAAGGAAATAGAAAAGAGAGAAACTTCAAATAAATACGAATAAACTATTGCTCAATTAGTAAGATAGGTTAACTTTGATTGTTTGTACTTATCTTTGATAGCTGCTTGATTAGGCTGAATTCCTAATCCTATAATTAGGCTGAAATCCTAATTCTACCCTTTGATCGGCCTGCTACTCCATAGACCTTACTGCGGACTAGACGCTATATAACTCTCTACACAGAAGCCAATGGTAACTACGAATGATACACAGAGCACCCACTGTGGACTAGACTATACATAGCTCCCTACACAGAAGGCAATGGTGCCTACGAAAGACACACATACTAAGTGCTTGGAACTCATAGCGATTACTGAGCACCAAAATGGAAGTCGCACGCGTAACTGCCACCATGCTCATGCTACCTGTTGCTCCACCTATTGGGTCATATTATTACCTCAACTCAGCATAAGCGTGCCCATCGTCTCACTTCAGGATTATTTAAAACACCGTGTCCATAGAAAATATAGGGGAATGCTGCTGGTACTGGCCCGTCAACCAAACAATATCTAATAGCGCCCTTGTCCAAATCCCCCGTGATTTGAACATCTCTATATTGACCAATTACTACCACTACTAGCATAAGCATGCCCCTCATCTCATTTCAGGTTTATGTGAAACACCGTACCCATAGAAAATAATAGGGGAATGCTATTTGGTACAGGTCCTACTTTAATTCTTTGCTTATTAACTTAGATAAATTATTTAAATAAGCCTTTACTCTTGTTCTTTCTATCGGTGCTTATTTATTTATCCTAAGTCTTAAAATAAGCCTTATTCTGTTCTATTTCTTATTATAACCTAAGTTATAATCTTGCTTATTACTTAACCCAAGGTCTAAGTGTGAAAATAAGCTTCTTTTCTTATTTTATTCTTTTTAGTTATAATTCTAAATTATAACTAGGCCAATCTCTTTAATTCAGTCCAATTAATATCATAATTAGGCATAATTTCAGTCCAATTCCATTTATATTACAGTCTTTATAATTTACATCTTATATTCCATTATTTCAGATTTATAATTTAATCCAATTTCGCATTAATTCTATTCTAATCCATACGCGAAGAAGAAGAAGGAGGAATAAAAGAAAATTGAAAATAGAAGGAAATCCAAGGCGTAAGAAGAAGATGTAAATAACGCATAAATAACATTAAATAAACTAAAATATTGTAAATAAACTGTAAATAAATGGAAAAGCTAAAAATAAACTAAAATTAATTGAAATGAATAGCTAGAAGAAATAGACTGAAAATAATTCTAAAAACTGTAAATAAATTACTCAAAAGGTTATTCCAAAAATCATTGTAAAACTACAACTATTGAAAACCCTATTATTTTAAATTACTTAAAGAAATTTAAAATAATTATAATCACTCACCTCCTTAGCTCTTTCCTTTAGGCCTTCACGGATCCACTTGGGTTTGTTAAGTATTTTTATTTAAAATGATTTTCTCCTTGGAAAATTATTCCGCTTAGGGTCCTTCCTGAATAGGTGAACCCAATTGGATGAGAAAAAGTGTTAGGCCTAGGGTTCTATTTATAGGGGTAGAAGTGAATCTCAGACCGTTGGATTTGAGTATTGAATATGATGCAACCACGTCATAGGCTGAATAGGGGCCATCAGATGCATGAATGGAAGGACTAGATCCGTTTAAACAATGCAAAATACGTGTAAAGTCGGCTAAATATTCGAACGGATGAACGTTCGTTCGTTCGCCTAAAAAGGGCAGGCGGGTTGACCGGGCGGTCGACCGCCCCCTTGCCCAGGTCGATCGGCCGGTCGACCTGGCCATATAATTTTTTTTTTCTTTTTTTTATGTTTATTCTGTTTAATTCATATCTCGTTCATTTTAGCTCGGATTCTGACGTTCTATATATGGAAATTGACTAGAAAAATACCATGGACACAATGGTGCAACTCCCGTGGCTCAATTTTGAAAATCTCATAAATTTATTCTATTATTTAGTTGATTAATGAATTAATTATTAAGGGTTAAATTTCGGGTTGTTACATTCTCCCCTCCTTAAGGGATTTTGTCCCCAAAATCTCTAAGGATAAAAGAATGTACTAAATGTTTTCATCCAATTCTACAACCAACTACTCAATCATCAACCATTAGTCCATTTTCCTTAAGTTTTTCTAATTCAATTTATGATACTTATGCAATTAGTGTAGTGTAAATGTCCATAACTAATGCAAAAGGTTAGGCGGTCCACTGATTCGGTTAGCCTCATTTTATGCAATCATGTCTGTGCCATGTATCCAAATGAAGGTGAAAATTTCCTAATGATAACCGATAATTCTATATGTGTGCTACAAACATCATCCAAATGCAACAACCATGTGAAAATCATCCATTTATAGCAACCATGGAAATAGAATAAAATGCGCACACATCCATATGCATATGCTCTAGTGTCCTAGTTAGGTCGATCCCGAAATAATAATAGTGCCTAGTGTACCTATATGCGTCCATTAGCATCCACTAGTAAACACTTGCAATCCAATCCTACCATTCATAGGTTAAATCCAAAGTTCTACCCTCCCAAAGGATAATAAAGGAAAGAACCTATTCAAAACTAAAGATGGAAATAGGAAATTCTAAAAACTTATTATCGAAGGAATGTGGATACGAAATACCAATTTTCTCCCAATCAAACCAATCCTCCCCGAAGTCTTCATAACTATGTCGGAACCAAGGCAATCCCTCTATAGACCCTATCCAACGTGAAGGCGACTTGCGCGGTCTTTCATAAAGAACTTCAAAAGGCGCCACTCTAATGCTAGCTTGAGAACTACTATCTTATGTGAATTCCACTAAAGAAAGATGCTTTTCCCAAGTTCCTCCAAAATCAAGAATATCCATTCTCAACCATGCGTGCCTTACTACCTTACTCATTTCACTTTACTGTCTTCTTTGGTCTGCGCACATGAATCAATATTCCTAAGTTCTTACTAGTGTCCTATACATTCCATGGGAACTTCTATCATTACTTCCAAAAGTAATCATTGCTATCCCCTACATGGTCTTGCACTTTTTCCGTTACACATAGGAAAGGATTTCTCTATACTCCATATTTATAAGAGTTTGGATGAGTATTTATCGTTTCAAAAACTAATACTTCTAAATTTTCAAAACATCAAATCCCAAAATCTTTGTCTTTAAAAAAAGTGTTATTTTTGAGTTTCTATTAAATTCAATAATACTTGGTTACTTAACATTATTTCCCATCCTAGAGGGAAAAACTTCCAATTTCTAAGTCCAAAACTTATTCCTCGTTTCTTTTAAAGACCTTTTAAGTTTTCTATAGAAATTTGAATTTCAAATTCAACTTTTGTTAAATTTTTCATTTCCAAAAACTTATTTACCTTTTCACCAAACCATTTTCTTTTAAAATATCTTTAAACTGTTTTTATGTATTTCAAAACTTCTTATTATACCTCACGGTCTCATCCCTTAATGTATTGGAACTACTTTCTCAAATGAGAAATTATTAACGCTAAAATCTTCTATGAACCTTTTAAAATAGAATTTCATGTTTATGTGAAATTACAAGGAACTTATTTTTGTATTTTTCAAAATAGGCTATACAAAATTTGGTGCTTTTCATACCTTGTATATCTCTTTCATGTATTCCTCGTAACTTGCACAAAACATTTTTATTGGTTTCATAGAAAATTATACCATTACTCTTTTCATTCCAATAGATTAAAGTATATTTAATTTATATTCTTCCATGATAAATATTTTCTAATATCTAACTTACACATTTTCCTTTCAGAAAAACTCATCTTCAAAACTATTTTAATATTCCCATAGCTACAAAAACATTTCCTCATACTTATTAAAAATAATAAGTGTGCTTTACAAACCATTTTGTTTCTATACTTAGAAATTACCTTTTAAAATAAAATTTTTATTTGGGTTAAAATGGATGTTGCGTAAAACACCGTTACTACAACCCCAAAAAAATATACTACTGTATGGATTCAATTAAATAAATACCAATAAATCTCATATACATATGTAAAAATATTCCTCTTGGGAGTCACTTACTATAACAATAGTGTTGTAGCCTATGCTCCTCTTATTTTTCATGAAAATATTTATTACAAAAATAAAGGTTGTAATCTACGTTTTCGATACTCGATACACTCTAGGTTTTTATATTTGAAATCTTTGTTTACTTATAATGAAACTAGTGAGTTATATATATATATATACTCCATAATTCTTCAAAAAGAATTCCAATTTTTCATGATATAAAACCAACTTAAATTTCATACCATTCTTCAAAAACCCCATATTTATTTTCTAAAAGAAAATATTAACAATGAAAATTTTCAATTCTAACAATTACATTTTTTTCAACTTTTTAAATTTCAAAAATTACATTTTATTGGGCTTGCCATAGAGTGGATTTTGTCCTTACTAACCTAGGAGTTCTTTTCTTAAACCTTAGAAATCCCGTTTCCTTACTAAAGTCTTTCGTTAGATTTATTCTAAGGCACTACCGTTAAATCCACTTATATGAAACAATTATAATTTTTGTAATTATCTACGCATGGGTTTTCATCTTTTCTTATCAACCGAACCAATTGTACATCCCCCAATATTTGCTTACCTCTCTTTGGATTTCCACAGTCAGATCCTAAATGTTCAAAACCTTTTCTTAAATCCCTACCATGTGTAGACATTCTCTATGCCCTAATAAACATACTTCAAAGGTGATACTTCAAGAACTCTGTCTTTAGCTGATGAACATGAAGCGTTCGAAGAACTTCCTTTAGATGAATAACATGCTCTTCCATACTTCTTGGAAAATACCAAAATGTCGACCACGAATACCACCACGAACTTTATTTTTGGACATCTCTAAAAACATGGTTCATTAAATCTATAGAATAGGCTAGAGCATTGGTTAGCCCAAAAGTCATGACTAACCACTCAAAGAATCCGTCTGGTGTCCTAAATGCAGTCTTATCTATGCTATCATCAGCGACCCTAAGCTGGTGGAATCCAACGGCTAAGTCAAGCTGGGAAAATACTAAAGAGCCAACTAACTAGTCGAAAAGATCATCTATCTTAGAGAGTGGATAATGGTTCTTCTTTGTGAGCTTATTCAATTCTCTATAGTCAATGCAAAGTCAAAGAGAACCACCTACTTTGGTAGTGCTCCCTATTCCGATATGTTTCTTCTTATGAAACCTTTCTCCAAAGCTCACGGATCTGCTTGCTCAATCCCTCCCTTTCCCCAGGCGCCATATGCCCTACGGGTAATGCTACTGGCTAGCAAAATAAATCCTGAAGTCAATCTCTCTCTTAGGGGGGTAGTCCCCTAACCTCCTCAAAGATGTTTGGAAAATCTCTAACGACAGGAACCGAATCTAACTTTGATGATGATGAATAAAGGAAGCTCAACATAACTGACTCTTGCGGGTTGTAAGAAATCTCGAGAGTCCTACTGATGCCTATCTCTAGTCTAACATCTCTCCTCTCGCAATATAATATAGCTCCATATGTGGATAGCCAATCCATTCCCAAAATCATCCCATACCCCGAGAAAACATAGGCGTCATAGTCAAATTCTACGCCTAGGATAAAAATTTTCAAACCCCTATAAACCATAGCCAAGAGTGTCGATCCTCCTATGGGGTTTGAAACAAAGATGGGGTCTACTACTAAAGAAATGTCTAAGTGCAAACAATCTACCAGAGATCTAGGGGTGAAAGAGTGTAATGCTCTAGAATTGGAAAGAGTCCAAATGGGAAAATCAGAATATAAATCAAATTTTCCTACCTTGATTTGGTCTGCTGTTGGAAAGTGTTGTATCCAAAATCTGAATCTATACTGCAGGTGCGCTCGCTGCCTACCCCGTTTTCTGAGGACAAATCTTACTAAAGTGACCAAGCTATCCACAATTGAAACATCTTCCCTTCATTCCTGCCTTCTTACAGTCTTTTGCGTAATGACCTGTCATTCTACAATGCTCACGTCTCCCACTTTTCTTGATTTGCTTCTGAGGTCCTCCCTCCTTCCTCTTGTCCTTATACTTATCCTTCTTGTCCTTCCTCCACTGCTTCTTAAAGCTTGTAGGAACCTTCTCAAGCTCTTCTTCCAGCTGCCAAGATATAGGTTGAACACTTTGTCGGTCCTGCAACCCTAACTGCCTAAACCTTTTGTTGAATATGCTAGTATATGATTTTTGTTTGATGATAATAAACATATATATATATATATATGTATTTGTTATTGTACTATTTTATTTTCACATAATTAAATAAATATTTGTTAAATAAAATAAATAACACAGAATTTATATTCAAACAAATATTTTATTACAACTTTGAATAGTACAAATTTGAGCTCTCACTATATATATACAATTTGCAATTACATCACAATTTTTCACTGTACAATGTTTACATACATTTGCACCTCACTACATATCACTCATTCACTCGTATTTAATCTTCAACTATATTCCAGATTGAATCCAACATCTGATTTATCTGCAAATAAACAATGACGCGGTAAAATTGAAAAGGAAATATTTTTGCAGTGTAAAATAAAATTTATTTTGAAAATATTAGTTGTCTTAGTTATTTGGGTTGTTCGTCATCATATTTATTTTTGAATTCATCTTACATAAACAACCTGTGACATGCACAGTGTATCACTGTACATGCCACAAGGCCGTGCACACCGATATACACTTGATAAAACTACAGGGACAAGTGAGCACAAGGTCAAACCCGAGCTAAAGCTAGGTTCAACTCAAGTGCAATACAAATAAAGTCACGATATGAGTACAAGGTCAAACCCGAGCCAAAGCTAGGTTCAACTCAGGTGCAATGTAAAAACATCACAAAATTGTCGAGTACAAGTTCTCAAGCAACACAGCCTCGACGTTCAAATGGATCACAGGTCATATGCAAACCAATCAAAGTGTATACATGAACCAGAATAGTTCAGTTCAAGGCAATGCTCGAAGCACATAGCAGTACACTTGAAGAAACAAATACAAAACATAAACACAAATGACAGCAGTTTCAAACAGGCTCAGAGGCACCAGAGGTGAGATCAAAATACATGAAGCTCAACTGAATGCAATGCAACTTAGACTGCAATGACAAGCAAGGAGCAACAAAATGAACCTGTGCAACAATGGTAAATAGCACATAAAGGAGGCAAACAACATGAATAAAGCAGTGTGAACATATCATAACCCATGAATACCAACAGATCAGAGACAAGTACACAAGTCATGTACATGATCAGAGGCACACTGAAATATGTAGTGCAACAAAGTGGACAATGCAATCAACCAAACTGCAGCTACCAAATTAGACAAGCCATTACTCAACATAGATCAATACAGCAAGTACACCAGGTTCCAGAATACAAATGGATATAAAAGACTACATGAATAACACATCAGGCATCACAACATACACATATACATGCGTAAACACACACACACACACACACACATATACATATATATATTTATATATATGCAGTGGAAACCAAACTTCAATACAACATGAAATGATCAAGTGATAGTATGTGACAGCAAGTATGATTCAAAGTAAAGCAACCACACTCCAAGAAGCACTAATGCATATAGACCAGAGACCACCAGTGTATCAATGAACTGTATACAAGTGCAGACTGCAAGTAGTATACATATGCAAAAATATCAGAGAATACAAGACCGCCAGTGATGATACAAGTGCAATGATTTAATGCAATGCAACAAGGACATAGCAGGTGCATGGAGACTCAAGTGAAACAAATTCGAATGCTGTTAGAAGTGGCCGAAGTCAATTTGCAGGGTAGCCGTGATTCAAACAAAGTCAATGTCAAGCTAAAATCAAAGCCGTGATGACCAAGGAAAAAAACGAACAAACCAAAGTCAGAACCGTGGTGACCAAGGAAGAGTCGAGCAAGTCAAAATCGAAGTCATGATATTCAAGCAACGCAAATTATATGAATTGAAAATGTCAGAAAACGTCATCAACAATCAAGCAAAATCTAACGGCTAAACTAAAATTATCAGACGATTTCAAAAATATATTCGAACGAAAATTTAGGGTTTTCAACCTTATAAAACCCGTTAACATCATAGGCAGTAAGGCATTCGAGTTCAAACAATATCACATAGTAAATTTTAAATAAGTAACTCGAATCGAATCGAGTTCAAAGCATATCAACGTGAGTATCAAAGGAAATCACATACCAGATTTATCAAACTCGCCAAATTTGAAGCAGCCGTTTGCAATTCAAAGAAACAATCGGTCGACAAAGCAAGGAAAGCTAAATCATCTATTCGATCGAGCAATTGAAGTTGGTGCCTTAAATTTTAAAAAGCCCTAATTTTTCAGAACAAAGAGGAACGAAGAGGAACGAAGGAGCAGCATGTAGGCAGGGTTTTACCGAAGCTGGGTAAATCTGTGTTGTTCTATTTCTGCTTTTATCATTCTGCTATTATCAGTTCAAAAATTATTTTATATATTTCCACATTAAATTTTTATAATTAATTGTATCACCCTATTCACCCTCCCTCTAGGGTGAAACCGATCCTACAAGTGGTATTAGAGCCAGGAACAAAAGCCAATTTTTGCTTTAAAAATTTGATTTTTCAAAAACAAATTACTGTTTTAAAATTTTGATTTTTTAAATGGCTTCTTTTAATAATGTTTTGCTGAGGGTCAGTCCATAGTTATACCACCAATGTTCAATGGTGAATATGCTTATTGAAAAAATAGAATGAAGTTTTTTTTGAAAACCATTGATGCTTGGAATATTGTTGAGATAGGTTATAGAGCACCAACTATAGTTGTAGATAATCAAGAAATTGAAAAATCGATGGATCAATGGACAGATCTAGAAAATAAACTACAGAATGCTAATGCTAAAGCTATGAATTCTATTATTTGTTCATTGGATCAAATTGAATTTAATCGTGTCTCACATTGTCTAACTGCACAGGAAATCTAGCACACACTAGAAGTGACTCACGAAGGAATATCTCAAGTCAAGGAATCTCGCCTTGCCATGTTGAGTAGCGGATACGAGAATTTCATAATGGCCAAGGAAGAAAATGTCAAAGAGATGTACGGACGACTTTCCAATATTGTATACAAATCAAAAGCTCTCGAAAAATCATACACAGAGTTGGAGATAATCCGAAAAATCCTCATAGTCCTTCCACGAAATTTTGAAGCCAAAGTCACTGCTATTCAAGAATCAAAGGATTTGAAGCAAATCAAAATTGAAGAACTCATTGGAAATCTCACCACTTATGAGCTAGAAATGAAATTCAAGGAAGAGCGTGAAGGAGTTGATACTCGAAAGAAATCAATAGCTCTCAAAGGAACAATGGAAAGTGATGATGATGATGATGATGATGGAGCAGCTGAGCTGGCGCTACTAATAAAGAGATTCAAAAAGTGGAACCACAAATACGGAAATCCAGCTCTAAACCAAAAATTGAAAAGCATAATAGTCAAAGCACTAGACAACTTAGAAGTGCAGGAGATCATTTGTCGCAAGTGCAATAAATCCGGTCTTATAAAACCCAATCGTCCACAGAATCGACTCAGCCAAGGAAAGAAACTGAAAAGGAGAAGTTTTGCAGCCACTTGGGATGAAACTAATGAAGATAATAAAAGCATTAGCAGTGAGAGTGAAAAAACCGATCTGTGTCTTCGAGGTGATATAACTGATAGTGATGATGACGAGCCAAGCGAGGTATCAAAACATACTCATTCGGAATTACTTATATATTTTCACGAAGTAAATGGCTGTTTCGAACGACTTAGGGAGAAATATGCTAAAATTGAATCACAAAGAGACACTCTGATAGAATTAAGTACACAACTTGACCAATTAGTCAAAAACTATCAAATCAAGAGCCCTAAGTGTGATAAGTGTCCATCACTTGAAGAAGAAATTAAAAAATCAGAAATTAAAATAAAATCACTTGAAAATGAAATTCTGATTTTGAAAGAAAATGAAAATACCAGGAGAGAAAATTCTATTAAAAAGTGCACTCAATTATTAAATGAAAATGAATCACTCAAAACACAAGTCCAACAATTGTCTACAACTTTAGAAAAATTTTCCAAAGGAGAAAGATCGTTAAGTATGCTATCAGGGAAACAAACTATTAATAAAGTTAGACAAGGACTTGGATATAATCAATCTAAACTTGTTAGAAGCAAAATTAATCAAGTCAAATCCGAGTGCACAATTTGTAGAAAAATTGGACACAATCAAAACAATTGTTGGTATAGACCCAAAAACGTGAAAACCATACCAATTTGTGTTTCAAAAGGCACGAATATAAAATTCCTTAAAGTCAAACAAATCTGGGTGCCAAAAGGAACAAAAATAAATAGTTTTGGGTCTACTCAAGGGTATTTTTCAAAATCTTTTGCCACTAATAACCATGGACCTGTAAAAACAAATAAGTCACAAAATTCTTTTCTCGTGTAGGTATGGTGGCAAGCTAAGTGATGCAGCCCACCATGGTCATGAGAACGAAGCTGCTCCAGAAGTCATGAAATCCAATAGGTCGCAAATCTTAGGTCACAAACGACCTAATAAATTACGAGCTAACGAGATACAAGAGGCAACGGCGTGTGATAGGCCGCGTGCTTTGGATCGCTCCAGAATAGGTCGTTTAAGTTTAGGTCGTATGAATATTTCCAAGAGCCATTTCCTTAGATCGCTCAAGTCAGCTAACGACCTATGCCGCCAACGGCCTAGCAGGAAGCCACCTTATCTTAGGTCGCTACGAACCATCGTGTTATGACCTAGTATGTTGGTAGATCGTCCAAGCGACCTAGTGAATCATGGGAACCGGTCCAGCGAGCTAAACAAGTCAGTACGTATTACCTTAAGTCGCGAGCGACTTAGATACTTGCAACCTAACAAGGTACAAGGGAAAGAGGATACATGAATGCAAGATGTGCCGCCTTCTTTAGGTCGTTTCGAAGCACGAGCTACGACCTACCAAGTGACATGAATTCCAGTTGATCATCGCTTTCTTAGGTCGCCAACGACCTAGCGACTTAAGCCACAATTCATTAGGTCGCGCACATTAGGTCGCAAGGCTTTGAAGATATGTTATATTTCTTAGGTCGTTCCAGGAGCATTCTCGTAGGTCGCTGATCTCTTTAAGACGCTACTCAAGATATACCGCATGCTATCAACATATGCCGCATGGGCTTAGGACGCGTGAGCCTTAGGTCGTTTGTGTTGTTTCCTTAAGTCGTTCATCCAAGGTCGCTGATTTCTGGAGTCACCGTGGTTCTTGAGTCGCATGTTGTAACTTGTATTTGTTATGTCGTTATGTGTTGTTGATGTTGAGTCGTTTGATTTTAGGTCGTCTTGTATTTGTTAGGTCGTTAACGACCTATGTTAGGTCGGTCGTGAATATGTAAATATGTTAGGTCGTGGATCTTGTAATGTGTTGTGCTTCGTGATGTAAGTGTTGTGTTGTGTTGTAAGCCTATAAATAGGCGAGTCGTGTCATTTGTAAAGTTAGTTGATTTTGAATAAAACTTTGTTTGAGTGCTTTGTGCCTCTTCTTAAATTGGTAGTTGAGTGTTATCTCCTATCTCCACCTTCGGCATTCGAGTGCGCTCGAATCAACGATTGTTGAAGCCAATTCACGGAATCAAGTGCGCTTGATCAACGTTCGAAGAATTGTAGATCTTCTTTCACGGCATCGTGCGCGATCAACGTGACAAAGATAGCTAGAATCCGGTATCCTTGAGATCAACGGATTTGGGCATTTGGTATTTTCAATCCACCGATTTCTTTCATCGTTGTATTCATTTTTATTATTTTCCGCTGCATCATTTGGTATCAGAGCCAGACTTAGCCAATCATAGCTAAGCCGAGCCTGTTTGAGCAAAGTTGAAGTGTTGAAGTGTAGATCCGAGCTAGTTAAAGGCCGTGCATCACTTTTGTAAGTCCAAGCCGAGTTGTAAAAGATTGTTTGATTCGACAATGTCGTCGAGAAGAGCTAATCGCCATCAGAATGTTGAAGCGTTGTATAGAAGAGAAGAAGCTGAGCAAATGTAACAACGTATCAATGAGAAATTTGATGAAGGCATTGGGAAGTTAGAGAAACTGATGATTGACATGAATCAAGGTCAAAGGAGAAGGTCGCCAGTCTCGAACCATGGAGGAAACAAAGTTTCGCCATCGGTTACGGAAGCAAGGAGGGTGTCGCCACAATCTTACCGAGAAAGAAGAGGATCTTCAGTTTCATTGAGACAAGAACATCATGAGCATAGAAGTGAAGAGAGAAGAACTCCACGGGAGGATGAATATGAGCCATATCGTGATGTTGAAAGACAAAGTAGAAGGGATATGCATGATCATAGAGATGTGGATGGTCGAGATCGTTATCGAAGTACATCTGTTTTTGATGAAGATGGTGATAGATGTAGTGTTCGTTATCGAGATCGAGACCAAGTATGAAATGCATATCGGGAGGTTGAAGATGATCATTGATGGGAGTCGGGGATGAAAACTGAAATTCCAGAATTCAAGGGTGGAATGGTGGCGGAGGAATTTTTGGATTGGTTGTCTAATGTTGAAGAAATTTTTGACTTCAAAGAAGTACCCGAGCATCATAGAGTGAAGTTGGTTGCTACACGATTGAAAGAAAGAGCTATGGCATGGTGGCAGCAAACTAAACTTACACGGGAGAGAATGGGAAAGTCAAAGATTGAGTCATGGGAGAAGATGAAGAAATTAATGAAGGCTACATTCTTGCCGTATAATTATCAGTCTCTTATGTATCAGCGATTGCAGAATCTGAGACAGGGAACAAAGTCAGTGAATGATTATGCGGATGAATTTTATCAATTGATTGCGAGGAATGACATCATGGAGATGGAGGAACAATTGACTGCTAGATATGTTGGCGGATTGCGAACGCAAATCCAAGATACGGTGAATATGTTTGATCCGAGATCTGTCGCTGAAGCACATCAGAAAGCGTTGGCTTGGGAAAAGCAAGGGAGACGAGGACGTGGTGTGTTTACGAATTCTAACAACCAGAACAAGGATGTTAGTAACAGTGCGGATGTTTCCAAAGTCGTCAGTAAGCCGATTGTGAATGAAGTCAACAAAGCAAAGGTCAATAGTAGTCTCAAATGCTTTAATTGTCAAGAGTTGGGCCATAAAAGCAATGAATGTACAAAGCCAAAGAAGCAAACAATGATTGCGGAAATTGAGAATAAAGATGCAGAGGTAGAATGTATCAATTCACTACCAGTTGAAGAAGAAGAATTATTGACAGGAGATGAGGGTTGTAGTTTGTTGGTGAGGAGATCCTGTTTAACGTCAAAGCAAGAAGATGATTCTAGTTGGTTGAGGAGAAATATTTACCAGTCAACATGCACTATTGTGGGGAAGGTTTGTAAATTTGTCATCGATGCAGGAAGCTGTGATAATATCATTTCTTCAGAAGCTGTAAAGAAGTTGTCATTAAAAACAGAGAAGCATCCAAACCCCTACAAATTAGCTTGGTTGAGGAAAGGAGGGGAAGTGAAGGTTAATCGAAGAGTTTGTGTTAATTTTTCCATTGGGAAGAAATACAAAGACGAAATTCGATGTGATGTGGTTGATATGGATGTATGCCATCTGTTGTTAGGGAGACCATGGCAATATGATAGAGCTGTGCAACATGATGGTCGAACCAACAACTACAGTTTTATGTTCGACGATACACGAATCACGTTAGTTCTTAAAAGGCGACAATAGAGTGAAAACAAACTGGAGGAAATCGAGGAGCTAAAGACTTTGTTGTCTTTAAAGGAATTTGTTAATGTGGAAGACGAAGTCGAAAATTCACAACCAGCAAAGTTTGATAAAGATGAAGTTGATGATTTTCAACCAACGAAATCTGATGAACATGAGGTTGAAAATTCACAATCAGCAAAGTTGGATGAGGATGAAGAGGGTAATTTCTTGATGAAGAAGGTGGATTCGACTAGTCTACAATCTACAAGAGAGCTTGTTAAAGAAGTGGAGGATAGTGCAGAAGTATTCCTGTTGAATGAAAATGAAACCAGTGAAAGTGTTGAAATTCTCGAAGTGGTTAAGCCAGTGGTGAATGAATGTGAAGATGTAGTTCCTGCAGAGTTTTCCAAGGAATTACTGCCATTGAGGGACATACGACATCATGTTGACCAAGTACCAGGTGATATTGTACCGCATATGCCACATAATCATATGTGTCCAACATAGCAGGTAGAGTTGAGAAGACTGGTTAATGGGTTTCTGTTCGAAGGAA